>JAWPNB010000003.1:7447500-8066875 GCA_033996785.1 Trichosanthes truncata
GGAGCAAGGTAGAAGCAACATCTCGTTCAACAAGCAATCGCCGGAGAATTCTTCGAAGTCAGTTTGGAACTTAAGTTGTCCAAACACGTCGGCGATGGGGAGTGAAGGAGTGGCATTGGGGCCCAAGGCAGCAATACAGCAAGATCAGGAATACTCAGTATGGTGGGTCATTGAATGTAATCATTCCAAGTGGTGGGGGCCAGGCGAACGTTAGTCCTCAAGAAACGACAAAAGTTAAGGAAAATAAAAAATAAAAAAAAGTGGGAAATTAGAAAAAAAGGGAGAAAATGGTAGAACCGTCGATTGAGCTAGTTATTGATCAAAATGGGCTTGAGATTTTTGGTAAGGAGCCTTCAGACGCGCCTGGGGCATATGCAGATCGAAATGGGCATGTTCCAATGGGGAAGGTGATATATGATTCAGTTGGGTCTGCTAGCTCACAAAGAATTTTCAAATCTGGAAAAGATAGGTGTAAGCCTTCGAGGGAGTAGTCAAACACAGAAGACTCTATTGCGCTGGTGGGCCCTACTACGTCAGACATTTTAGATTGTTCAACTACTATGAATTTTTCTCTTATGCAGGAGTCGGGGGAGCTTTTAAACACAAAGCCTTCGGTGGGCAGCTCAGACTAGTCTGATACTACTTTTCCAAGGTCCCTGAAGAAATGGAAAAAAGTCGCCCGGGTGAATAGTCGTGAGAGAGGGGCGCAAGTGGAAGGTGGGGTAGGCCAGAAGCATGTTCTTTCTCCATCAATTTATCCTCCTTTGAACAAGAGATCATGAACAGAAGGAGGGATGCAATCGTTTTTATCGGCAGAGATTGTAGAGAAACCCCGTCGGTCACTATGAAAACGTTATGCTGGAATGTCTAGGGGTTGGGGAGCTCCCGGGCATTCCAGACTCTTTGACAGGTGGTCGAAGGCGTTAATCCTCATTTAATTTTTCTATCTGAGACAAAGCTTTCGAGTGATCAAGATGGGAGATTACAAGCTGACTTGGCAATGGAAGGTTTTTTTTGTGTTGGGAGTAGAGACTGAAGCAGGGGTCTCATCCTCCTTTGGAAGGAGAGTCTGAAAGTGGACATCAAGTCCTTTTCTATTGGGCATATTGATGCTATGGTGACCAGGGAGGCCGGTTGCTAGCGCTTCACTGGTTTTTATGGCAACCCCAATCTGGAGGAAAAAGTGGACTCTTGGAATCTCCTCAAACGCCTCAATGATCAAGGTAACTTCCCTTGGCTCATAGAAGAGGATTTTAAGGATATTTTGTTCCATTCTGAGAAAGAGGGAGACTCGCTCAAAAGTGAAAGCCGAATGAAAACGTTTAAGGAGGTGATGTATGACTGTGGGTTCCTGGATTTGGTGTATGAGGGGGACATGTTTACCTGGACTAATAGGAATTTGGATGGGATGCTTATTTGGGAAAGGTTGGACAGGTTCCTGGTGAACTCTGAAATGCTAAATTTCCAAGTTGTTATTAGAGTAGCTCATTTAGATTTTAATAGATTCGATCACAGACCAATTGTGGTTGAGTGGGCCAAGGCTAGGGATAGGCAGGCTGGGGGTGGTATTGTTCGTAACCGCCCTCTTAGATTCAAAGAAAAGTGGTCTGACTCAATTGATTGTAGGCGGATCACATAACAAATTTGGATGGAGGGCAATTATGTAGGAATAGCTGGCTTTCAAAGGAAAGTTGTCCGTTGTTTAAAGAGTCTAAAGCATTGGGATAGGGAGAGATTGAGCGGTTCTCTTGCAGGTGCTATTACCAAAAAGAGAGTGGAGCTGAAGATTCTGCTTGAGAGGAAAGTAAGGGATTGGAAGAGGGATTCGTTGAAAATGGAAAGGGAACTAGATTCTCTCTTGGAGAAAAATGAGTGTTACTGGAAAGCGAGGTCTCGTGAGGATTGGTTGAAATGGGGGATCGTAACACCAAATGGCTCCACCACGAGGCTTCCTTCAGAAGAAGAAAAAACTCGATCTCTGGTTTGTTTGATGATGATGGAATTTAGAGGGGGGAGGATGGGGCAATGGGTACGTTGGCTATGAAATATTTTTAATCTCTTTTTAAGTCCTCTAATCCGAAGAGGGAAGATTTCACGTTGATCACTGACTGCATTGAGAGAAGGGTGTCTGAGGCTCAAAATGCTGATCTTACTAGAGAGTTCACGAGGGTTGAGGTCGAAAGAGCTTTAAAGGAGATGCATCGGCTAAAAGCTCCCGATTCTGATGGTTTGCACGCCCAGTTTTATTAGAGATTTTGGGACATTGTTGGTGGGGGCCACGACGATGTTGTGCTTTGAGGTGCTCAATAAAGGGGCGGATCTGGAAGGGCTTAACAAAACCTATATTTCCTTCATCCCTAAGGTGAGTTCTTCTAAGCACATGCACGATTTTAGACCAATTAGCTTGTATAATGTGGTCTACAAGATCATTGCAAAAGCAATTGCGAACATGCTTAAAGGGGTATTGGAGGATATCATATTGATAATCAGTCGACTTTTGTCCCAAGCCGTCATATCTCAGATATTGAAATTGTTGGGTTTGAATGTTTCCACGTGATCAAGAGCAAAAGGTATGGCAAATCTGGGTGAGTGGTGCTCAAAACCAATATTAGCAAAGCTTATGATCGGGTGGAATGGAGCTACTTGAGGGAGGTGATGAGGAGCTTGGGTTTTAATCAGAATTGGATCTCCTTGGTGATGAAATGTGTGGAGTCGGTTAGGTTTGAGGTGCTGGTTAACGGAATCCCTTGGGAAAGCTTCAAGCCGTCCTACAGTATCAAACAAGGCAATCCTCTCTCGCCGTACTTGTTTCTCTTGTGTGCGCAAGGCCTTTCAACTCGCCTTGAAAGGTAAGTTTCTCTTGCTCGAATCTCTACTTTTCAAATTAATAAATTTTGCCCTAAGATTTCTCACCTTCTTTTTGCTGATGACAGTGTTCTCTTTTTCAGGGACTCGGCGCAAAAATGTCTAGCGATCCATGAGGTCATTGAAGATTACAAGAAGGCCTCAGGGCAAGTGATTAATGCAGGAAAGTCAATGTTTAGCAAGAACGTGAACCATGAAAGAGTCAAGGTTATCGAGTCAATCCTGGGGGTGAGAAAGGTGGAGTCTTTCGAAAGATCTCTTAGGCTTCCCTCACAAAATGTGCGGGACAAGAAACGGGTCTTTGATGAAATCAAAAGCAGAGTGTGGAAAGCCATCCAAAACTGGAAGGGAAGGTTATTTTCGGCGGGGGGTAAGGAGGTGCTGATTAAGGCGGTGACCCAAGCCATTCTAGGGTATACTATGAGTTGCTTCAAATTGCCTGATAGTGTATGCAAGGATCTTGACAGGATGTGTAGTCGATTTTGGTAGGGGTCATCGGATATCGTTAGGAAAGTGCACTGGAAAAGTTGGAAGCACCTTTGTGTTAGCAAACATGCTGGAGGTCTTGGCCTTTGGGATTTTAAGTTGTTTAATCAAGCTATGCTGGCGAAGCACAGTTGGAATTTGGTGAGAAACCCAAACAGCCTGTTAGGAGAACTCTGAAAGGGAGGTATTTCAGACATTGCGACTTCCTTAAAGCTGATTAAGGGCAAAATCCCTTGCTTACATGGAGGAGTATTCTTTAGGGGCGGGAGCTTTTCAGGAAGGGTTATAGATGGAAAATAGGAAATGGGAGTCATGTGTTTATTGCGAAAGATCCTTGGATTGCTAACTTCGGTTGTAATAACCGTGCTTTACTCACGAATCGCTGAAGTATAGTCGCGTTGCGGATTTGATCTCTTCAGAAGTTCGATGGAAGGAGGATATCATCATCGGAAAGTTCATTTCCCAAGACGCGAAAGACATGCTAAACATGCCCACTGGTGGTCTAGATAGGAAAGATGAGATTATTTAGAATCCTAACAAGAATGGGAAGTTTTCAGTGAAAAGCGCTTATCTTCTTGGTACCACTCTCTGTAGTGCTAATTTGGCCTCTCAATCTGATGGTACCTCAATGAGGACCATGTGGAAGGCTCTTTGGAGAGTGGAAATTATGCCTAAAGTCAAATTTTCTATTTGGAAGATTATTAATGATATTATCCCTTCTCCTTACAACTTGTCCCAGAAAGGAATTCCCACTAACCTGAAATGTTCTTTTTGCAGGAAATCTGTAGAAACAACCTGTCATTTGATTTGGGAATGTAAATTTACAAGAAGGATTTGGGATCATTATTTCCCTTCCATTGCAGCTGAGTTTTCTGTGGGCAGGGGCTCTTGATCCTCTGCCAACCATTGGGACTGCATCACAAAAGTTGTTCCTCGAGACGAGCTAGGCGGCATACCCCTAATCCTTTGGAGCATTTGGTTTCATCGAAATAACATAAGGTTTGGTAAAGCTTCTCCCGATCCTAATGAGCTCGTTGGTTTGATTGACAGGTATTTGAAGGAGACCTTTGATAGTTCGAGAGGAAGAAGCCCGGATGACCTCTCCAGCGCTCGATTGAGGCCGTTTCCTTTGCCGCAGAAACCTCCTGAGGAAGGCTCATGGAAGTTGAATGCGGATGCAGCTTTTTCGTCTAAGCTGAAGCATGGTGGTGGGGGTTGGATTGTTAGAGACTGGAGAGGGAAGCCCTTTCTCGGAGGTTGCAAGTTTATACACCAGGAGTGGCCGATGAAGGTTTTGGAAGCCCTCGCCATTGTGGAGGGGCTCAAAGTGGTGATCGCTTGGAGTGGGGCTAGAAGCACTCACCTGATTGTTGAATCCAACTCGAATGAAGTGATAACTTGCTAAATGGGGTCGAGTTGGATCTCTCTGAAGTGAGTTTTTTTGTTGAAGAAGCTCTTCAGCTTGCTCTGTTTGTAAATTCTATTATTTTTTGTAAGATTCCTAGAGAGGAGAACAAAGTAGCCCATAGCTTAGCTGCTTTGGCATCTTCTTCTAGAGCTTCTCAAATCTGGAAAGATAACTTTTCAAAGGACATTCTTCCCCTCATCTTGGAAAGGGGTGTTGGTTTGTAGTTTTTGGCTTCTTCTTGAATATATCTCTAGTTTCAAAAAGAAAATGAAAATTGCAAAATGAAGCATTTACTTGTTTTCCCAATTTGGAGTCAACAATTTCTGCAACAAGATTTTGTACCTGAAATAAAGTGTCATATTATAGACCCTAATTTTGTCCAAAAAACAAACAAAAGCCGCTATGATATACTATGATCAAACTCTCCATAAATGTATGAATGTCAAAGGATTGATATATAAGATTTGTGAAGGGATTGTGCTATTGATCATATTACTTTGTTATAAACAACAAATTAAATACCTTAACTCCATGTTTTTGACAGATACTTTCGGCAAGGAGAAGAGTATATACTGAGTGTTTGTCTGCCCTAGATGGATCTGAAAAGTTGGAAGTTAATGCAATCCATTTTCATTATACAAGCCAAAAAAGACATATAAGATAGTTTTAATATCCATACCCCCAAGAAGCCATTCCCTGTCGGATATCACCGCAATGGACAAAGGAACATCTTCACTTTTATTGAAAGAACTCTTAATATTTAGTAGGGTTTCCTCTAAGGTAGCATAGTCCATGGGGTTTCCTATCTGCGCAAAGGTACCAAATTATGGAATGTAGCTTAGAGAAAGAATTAAAATGCTTCAGAAGGCTACACTCAATATGTCAGTACCCTGTGAGAAACTCTGACATTTTTTAACTTGTTACGGTCTGCAGCTTTATAAGCTCTTTTTCTTTCATCAAATGATGCATCTGCTAAAATTTCCTGCATATACACGGGAGCTGATAATTATGGTCCAACAATCACATTCATGTCACATATAACCAAAAGTACAAATGTATAAAACTTCTTACATTTTTTTTATATATCCATGAGTATTTGGGCCGGCTTGTGCGCACCTCATAATCAAAAGTTATTTTGCGTGCCAAAGACTCTAGATTTTTTGAGTCTACTCAAATCAAATGTATAAAGTTGATTATCTCAAAAGTGATTATTTTGCGTGCCAAGCACTCTAGATGTTTTTTAAAATGTTTTTGGCCCTTTATAATCATTTTAATTCAAACATACCCTAAGCTTCAGGAGTCAAGGTGTAGCAAGAAGATTTGAAATCTAGCAAACATGAAGAAGATTCATACAGAGAAGAGCTTTACCAATGCACTACCAGGTCCAAGATAGTTATCATATTCTTGGATCATATCTACAACATCTGGGCGCCAACCTAGCAAAAGTATGCATTCTTTTGGTCCTAAAGTCTTGTTTAAAGGCTGCATGCAATGTAACAATTAGCTACCATGCTACTGACTTGTTGAAAATAAAAACAAATCACTTAGGCCCTGTTTGATAATTATTTGGTTTTTGGTTTTTGAAAATTTAGCTTATAAAGACTACTTCCACCTATGAGTTTCTTGACTTTGTTATCTACTTTCTAAAAATGTCTCAAAATCCAAGCCAAGTTTTGAAAACTAAAAAAGTAGTTTTGAAAAACTTGTTTTTGTTTTTGAAATTTGCCTAAGAATTCAAATGTTTTTTTAAGAAAGGTAAAACCCTAGTAAAGAATTGTGAGGAAACAAGCACAATTTTCAAAAATAGAAAACGAAAAACAAAATCGTTATCAAACTAGAGCTTAAATATTACCTTGAAAGAAGGTTTTGTTGGATGTTTGATGATATTCTCAAATCCCTTTCTATCTATTTCTAGAGATTGATGTAAACCTACATTACTGTTTTTAATACTTTCCAGCTTTTTAATGGTATTACTTCCTTCCTTAGTCACATTTGAATGACCACCTCCTCCCTTATGTCCTCCAAGGAGAGGTGCAATGAACAGCACCTACATCAGAAGATACACAAATTCAACTGAGAGAATCTATTGAACCAAGTTGTTTCTTTTCTATAAAAAAAATAGAGATATGAATCTATTGTTCACACCTTGTCATTTTGCTGCAGAAGCTCATCATCATTTGGATGAAAGTGTATCTTCCCTCTTCTATAGATACCACAAACAACTGCCTGTAGGAAAGAAATACCCCTTCAACCAAACTGAAAGGGAATGAGGAGAAAAATCTTAGGTGATGGATAAGTACCTCATGAAATCCTTGGCGTATTTCTTTATAATTTAGACCAACAAAATTGGGGGAACTGAAAAGATTAAATACGTTTTCTGCAATTGCACAGCATTACAAATTTGAGTAGACTGAAAACTACATTTTCCTATGCAATTAGGATAACTATAAATGTGTTACATACTTCGATAGTTCAACAAGTGCCTGTAAATTTTGATGAGCCCCTTTTGCCGAGAACACTGGACAAATAATTTAGAGGCAACATTCTCCACCGGCTCTACTTTCAGTCCTGTGACTGACTTTAAGAGCTCACAGGTATTGGAACTAGAAACCTGAATTCATTGAGAAAAAGTTCAAATTCAGTCATTCACAGTTGATATTTTATAAAACTGATCAAATTGTTATTTATTGGTAGCATACCTCAACAATAGTTGGGATGGACTCCATATTTGCAATGGGTTGAAGGGCTAGAACAGAGAGAAATGCATCTGTATCAACTTCATACCTAATAAATTTGTGTGCAATACGCTTTAGTTAATCCATACTTCCATTCCAAGAGTGGTTTCCTCTATTTGAAACCAAAATAAGTAATCCTACATCGTATAGTGGTCAATAACTTAATTTCAACTACATTTTAGTTAACTGAATGAGTGCCAAAAGCACCCTTTAGCAGGACCCAGTGTCACTAAAAAATAGCCAAGACCACATTTATCTTCAATTGGTTGTAAAAATAGCTTTTCTTTTAAAAGTATTCAGGATAACTATTCCATAAGGGTTTCATATAACAATGATTGCTTCCTATATCACCACAATTGAAAAAAACCAAGGATAATTCATCTCAACACCCGATGGACAGTGAAAGGAACAAAGAGAAGTCATCAGATTTGTCTCTCACATATAAAGAATATAGGAACCATGAAATACTGGAAGAAATTAAAATACTAAAAGCACTATGAAAGGAATCCACCTACCTGCTTAAAAGGACAAATTCACTCTTATAAGCTTTGGAAATGCTAAAATGTATCTTTTATCTCTTTCAAAACAAAATCCATTGTACAAACTCCGACTTCTCTAAAGGGAGTAATGTGATAGGAATGCTATTAGGAATGTTATTGGGATATTAAGGGTGTTGTTAGTAATTAGCTAAGGAGTTTGTTAGGAGATTTTGGCTATAAGTAGGGCGGGTTAGAAAGGATGGAGGTAGGCAATTGCAATTGTGTAGTTGGATTACGGCTTGAAATTTGATAGGACTACCATTTAATGGTCAAAAGCAATTTCCTAATTGTGATTACAATTTAAGAAAACCAGAATAGTCATCCCCGCTCGATAATATTATTAATCTTGACCAACATTTCAATCATATTGCAGCAACTTTGGAGCCTAGTACTAAAATTCAGTGGCATTTTCACAGAAATCATTACTTTGATAAACAAAGACAGGGTTCTAAATGGTAAGAAAGAACAGGATAATACAAAGGCAAGAAAACCCGATCAACAAAACTACAGTAGATGAAAACAAAGAATATACTTGTAACTGAAAATTTTCTTACCGGTCTCCTTTTGTTGGTAGTATAATTACCGCTCGGGCCATACTGGCAGCAGCTCTTTCAAATGATTTTGTTAAGCTGAGACTACAACTGTGGAACCACAAACTCAACGGAATTAGATGAGACCAAGGACTATGTAGGCCAATAGAGAAATAAACTTGTAACTTTCGCTTCCTTTGGGAGAGGATATCATCAAATGAAGGAACTCCAGATGCAGATCTAAACGAGAGGCAAATATTTTCTGTCTGCTATTATGGTTAAGAAAGAAAATAACTTCATCACCCTTACCTCTTTGTAAGAACATCAATGTGGTAAAGATCTTTGGTAATATTATCAGCTAACTTGTCCATTTGTTTCCTTGGAAGATCAGACATGAGAAGAATTCTCTGTCTCCTAAAAACACAGACCAAAATGTTTGTACTCTCCAACGCTTATAATACACGACATTGACATGGAATCTACAACGGGAGGAGCATCAGTTACCTAGCAGATGCAGTACCTAAGCGGACAGCAAATTCATGGTATTTATTTAGCTGCTTCAGTATAAAAGCCAAATGACTATTGACACCACAAATGATGATGTGATCGGACTCTAGAACTTGAATTTGTGCACCTTCCCTCAGCTTTTGCATGTTATGCTGACCAAACAAAAAGCATAAGTAATCAGCTTCAGCAAACATTTAATTTTTTCTTCTGTTTTTTTGTCATTAAGCTTACCCTAAACTGTTCTGTCATTGTGCTGAGTAGACGAGAGTAAAATAATATGCCCCATATTGCAAGAATGAACCCTATAACACGTTCGACTCGTGTTCTTTGCTGTTAGTTAAAAAACATAGATGTTTCTAAGTCAAATGAATAGTTCTTAGATACTTCAAATGATTTTAAGAAAACAGTTGAAATTCAAAGATCTTATAATGAAAAAGTGGCATACTTTCAAGTGAGTGGATGAGGAACATAGACATGCCCACGCTTCCCATAAGCAGTCCTCCAGAGACTGAGTGCTACCTCTGTTCAACACACTCCCAGATTGGCAAACAAGAATGTGCATCGCATGTAGGAAGGATCAATGAACTAACAGACAATAATCAAACTAACAATTGATTGCAAGAATTGATTGGAAGTTTTAGTAATAAAAATCAACTGACAGAAAAATTAAAACGTAAAACTAGACTGAGAAACAAGACAAAGAAGTTGTTAGCAAAGCATATTTATTATTTTAAAATTTAAAAAAAAAAAAAAAAAAAAAAAAAAAAAAAGATAACAACAGAATATTTGTACCCTAGCAAATCCAAAATCCTCTCTTTCCCATTGAACTCTCCACTTTTGAACACAGGTAACAAAACAAAATATTTCTCTTTTTCAAGACTTGCATTGGGAAGGGTTAAATATGATATAGATCAGATCTTATTATTTACAGCATAAATTATATTTGAAGCTGCAGTTTAGTACTTGGTCAGAAAGGAAGAACAGTAGAGTACCTGAGCTTGAAGAACAGGAAACCACCCATCAAAATAAATGAGATGCATGCCACAAGGAGCACCACTAAGAACCTTAAAATTAAACATTAGAAAAAAAAAACAAACAAAAAAGAACAAATCAAATGAGTTTTCAATCTTAGTAGAAAAGGAATTTCTTCTGGAGAAAAAAAAGAAGAGTAATGCAATACATTCATGCCACAAGGAGCACCACTAAGAACCTTAAAATTAAACATTAGAAGGAAAAAAAAACAAACAAAAAAGAACAAATCAAATGAGTTTTCAATCTTAGTAGAAAAGGAATTTCTTCTGTAGGAAAAAAAAAAAAGAGTAATGCAATACATTCATGCCACAAGGAGCAACACTAAGAACCTTAAAATTAAACATTAGAAAAAAAAAACAAAAAAGAATAAATCAAATGAGTTTTCAATCTTAGTAGAAAAGGAATTTCTTCTGGAGAAAAAAAGAGTAATGCAATACATTCATGAAATACATGGTTCTTGCAGTTTTTCTATTGCTTTAATCACATTTGCAGTCTATTACAGCATCAGTTTAGATGAGTGACAATCAGTCCATAAAATATGAACCATGGCAACAAATATGCACCTCACTTACGTGCCAACATTTCTCTCGAGTTGGATATTGAATAGGTATATCAGTCGTGCAAAACTCAATTTGATATCTCGAAATGCTGGAAAGTATACATCCAACTGAAGGGGTGTCGGTTTATTCAAGGTATTAGATACACATGCAAATGGCAAGCTAAATTCTCCAACGTTTTGAACGAGACAGGGAAATATCTCTTGGACAGTTTTGGCTATAGATTTAACAGATGTAAGTGTCAAGCTGAAAAGGCAACATCCAAATATAACTTTGACCGC
The DNA here is from genome assembly GCA_033996785.1 of Trichosanthes truncata. Taxonomy (NCBI): domain Eukaryota; kingdom Viridiplantae; phylum Streptophyta; class Magnoliopsida; order Cucurbitales; family Cucurbitaceae; genus Trichosanthes; species Trichosanthes truncata. The sequence continues at coordinate 7,458,441 of JAWPNB010000003.1, forward strand.
AACTTGAGCTTGGATGCCCTGATACAATTCCAGTGCATCATTATTAGGCAATCGACCAATTTTGTGAACTAAAAGCATGGGTTATATAATGAGCAAGCTCTCAATATTGCAAGAGAAAAAAAGGGGGAAAATAACGTGTTCTAGTCCATCCATTTGGCAGGCAACAATAATCCAAAAAAACACATTCATAGCATAAAAGAAAATAGATGAAGAATTTAAACATGACCCTAAGGCAAAATTAAGAAGCAAGTCTGCATAGAAAAAACTGAATATTAGAAATAAATAGACAGTCGTCGATAGTCAGTGTGTCTTACTTTCCTCATTTCACAATTTCTTGTTTACCTCAAAGAAATTCAAACACAGGAATACCCTACTCGCCTCACAGCATGATGGTAAAAGAGAAAAAACAGCTTTGATGTTTAATACATCATACCTAGTTATTAAAATTTTGAGGTTTTTATTATCACTATTGGCTTCTTATGCCATATAGTATCACTCCTTAACATTCAAATAACAAAGTTCCTAATGTATCAAAGTTCATGAGCTTGCCCTTCAAGCAATGTTTCTTCAAAATCAACAGTCTTTTGTTTATAGCATACCGTAATGTTTAGTTCGAAAGGGAGATTTGACAGTACAGATCACATAAATATTGGCCATCATTTGCCCAAAGTTGAATCCTCGAGTTTCATTACAGCACAATATAGATGTATAAGGCAAAACTACATTAGGTTGATGCGTCCCAGTAATTTGGTAAGACCAAGCAAGTTGGCAATAGTACACTTAATGCACAAGCCAAAGGATAAATCAGATTTTCAATCCATCATCGAACACTCACCTGGGAAAAAATATTTGGGTTAACTCTATCTACACTGGCATTCTGATCATTGAAACTGCTTGTACACGCTGTAGTATGCACCCGGTCAAGTTTCCTTAGAGAACAGGCCGCCTCCCATGTCCCTGCCATAGAATCACCATCATCAGGAAAATAAAAGCGACGGATCTACGGTGTTCAATGCCTAAGAAGTAGAACAAGAGATCAATCCTGCTTGACAAATTTGTTCAAAAGACATCTATGTAACACATAGAAAGAAATGATGAAAAACAAAAATCATAACGATTTCAATTAAACTGAAGTCAGAAAATAAACCAAACTGTCTTGAAAACTCAAGTATTCAAGTCTACAATCGATAATGTACTGGAAAAGGCAATTTCACTGTGCATTGATAGTCATTTCCTAACAGACTCACCTCCACTGACCATGAGATGGCGTGCACTAAAATTCGAATGGTCAATCCACGAAAGTTGACATGGCAATGTTCTGCTGGAAAGAGGGATGAAACAGTTAAACATATCTGACTGTGCAATAAATTAGAAACAAAAAAAAGTCAGATAATATTTTTGACAAATACTGTAGTCAAAATTTTCTAAACTCGTTGCAGTGCTGAAGCCGGCCGAGATTATATGATTACAAAAGCGGCGGAGTTTCCAATCCACGACAAATTTCAATCCGTAATAAATTGGTCAACCGCTTGACAATAGCAGTTCAACACGCGCGAAAATCTCAGCGATTAAGTCGAATGCCATTTATTGAAGTCAGAGATAGCTCGTGCTAAGGAAAGATGGATAAAACAAGAGAATTGAAGATTGGATATGAAGGAAATACCTGGAAGTCGAAGACGGAATGTTCCGATAGAATCGAGGAAGTGGCGACGGCGGAAAGCGTAAGTGCGAGCAGCGATGTTGCAGAAGCATCTGGCTATTGCGCGATGCTCTGTAATAGCAAGCAGGAATGGTGGTGGAAGTAGGCTCTGTAATGGCGACAATGGTGGAATTGAAGACAGTGTAAGAAGAACGACTGAACGAGAGAAAATGCCCGGTGGATTCCATATTATATAATTTACAGACGGAAATTTGATCGCTGCCGTACCATACGTTTTTTTTTTTTTGGTTCTTTGACCGAATAAAATTTATTCCTCCAACCAAAATTGGCGCAACGCCAAATTACTGATGGGTTAAAATATCATTTTTCTCCTAATTCATTCCTATTTTAATTTTTGTACTTCCAATAAATCATAAAATTAATTTAAAATTAGTTAAATAATAATAATAATTCTGATGCAATCAATGACATCGTATAAATGCGTTTCTAAAATTTATAAAAGAAAAACTAATAGAGACTAAATATTTTTTTGAAAAAAAAAATTAACGATAAACTAATTGTAGGAATTAATTTTAAAATTTATTAAAAGTATAGAAACTAAAATTAGATATTTAAGGCTCGTTTGATAACCATTTAGTTTTTAGTTTTTGGTTTTTTAAAATTAAATTTATACATACTACTTCCACCTATGACTTTCCATGTTTTCTTATCTACTTTTTAGATGTGTTTTCAAAAACCAAGCCAAAATTTGAAAACTAAAAAAAGTAATTTTCAAAAACTTGTTTTTGTTTTTGAAATTTGGCTAAGAATTCAAATGTTTTCTTAAGCAAGATGAAAACTATTGTAGAGAAGATGAAAGCTATTGTAGAGAAATTGTGAGAAAACAAGCACAATTTTCAAAAACTAAAAACCAAAAACCAAATGGCCATCAAACGGAGCCTAAAAATACAAAGACTAAAATATAATGAAATTTATATATTGACCAAAATAGTGTTTTAACCTTACAAAATTAGTTCCACGATGAGCTGGGTAGGTACACGAAGCTGAGAATTTTTCTAAATACTATTTTGGTATCTAGATTTTTGTTTTGGTTTATTTTGGTCTCTATATTTTTAAAACATTCATTCTTGTCTCTGCACTTTTAATTTTTATTTATTTTAACTCGTGTACTTTCAAAATATTCGTTTTGATCCATGTACGTTTAAAAAGTTATCAATTTGGTATCTATTTGCAAATTTTAAACGTAACTTTTATATACAGTACAAATTCTTTAATACAAATTTATGGGCAAGAAATTAGTGAGCAAAGTGTCAAGCTAAAATCATAATTGAAAGAAATGAGATAAAGATGAAAATGAATGGACTAAAAGGATCACTTTTAAAACTAGAATGAACAAAATAGACGTTTTGAAAGTACATTGACATTTTACCTCTAAACTTGACAAGTTATATCAATTTTACTATAAATTTTCAATTTCATCAAATTGCACCTCAAACTTAAGTACGTATTGCAATCTTAATATTAAACTTAAAAAAATGTTGTAATTTTTCAATTGATAAGTTTTCATTTGAAAAATCGTTAAAAAATATATTATCACATGCGTCCAATGAATTACAAAACATATATATGATATTAAATTGACGTGATTTCAAAGAAAAATGATATTACAGCCATTTTTAGAAGAAAAAAAAACTTGTAAATTTTTTACAAAGTTAAATGGTTAATTTATACATTAATCAACTTAAAATTTATACAAATCTCGATATTATTAAAATTAGTAGTTCGATATTATTAAAATTAGTAGTTTATAGAAAATTTTGTATTACTTTTTTGTTAAAATTAATAATTAATTAGTAAAAATTAAATATATGGTAGAAATTGCAACACTTATCTAAGAAGAAAACAATGTGAGGGCAATCCAACGCGTGGTATGTAAAGGGCTGTTTGGGCTGTGGGTAATAGTCTGTAGAGTACTATGCACTTTAAACACAAACTATTATAACTTATACTAAATAACACATACTATTATAATTCAGACTAAATAACTCTGCATCCTAAATACATATTATATAACTCTACAAATTATTATAATCTACAGACTATTATAACTCACTCAGCGCCTTAAATAATTTTTAAAAGAACTGCGTGGGTGGATACTTTTTTGGTTTGGGATTTAGGCATTTCTATTGGGAGCAGTTGGATATTGTTTTTAAAAAAAATGGAAAAACGTTTTTATTAACATAAAAATCTCGTTTAAAATGCTTTTCTTCGTAAACACCATATTGTTATATTTATTTTTTATCTTTCAGTTTTTTAAAATAATGATAGATGTATTCCATTATTTGATTATCAAGCTAGGCATAATTATTATAAATAATGAGAACTGGATCTAGTGTTAATGTCTAATTGCCTGCCATGTAAAACTCAATATAATAACATCAATAATAATAAATAACTACGTGCAATCAAAGTTTAAAATGTCGATGTCGACGGAAATGTCGAAGTCTCAATTTTATAGAAATTTCGATGGAAATATCGATAAAATATCGATGCCGACAGATATTTCTGAAAAAAAATTTAAAAATAAAAAAATTTTAAAAAATATTTAAATTACATTTTAAATGAGTTAAAATAATTGTTACAATATTATATTCACATTAAGTTACATTTTTTTGCTTTTTTTTTTTTAAATATTTCATCAATTTTATACGGTATAGTGGAAATATAGATTTCCCTCTTATGTCGATGTTGAACCCATGGACATGTGAAAATGTCTATGGAAATTTAATATCATGCCTGCAATGTAATATAAAATATCGTAAAAGAGGCGACATTAAATTTTTATATTAAGTGAAGTAGGAGAATTTTGGCAAAGCAGCCAACATGAGTATGACTCAACTGGCATAAAGTGTATATTCTCGATCAAGAGGTTAGAAGTGCGAATCTCACACTCCACGTGTTGTTAAAAAAAAAAAAGAATTTTAGCGAAGTAGTGGCATATATACAAGTGAGCATACACAACCCTACAAAGGAAGTGATATTTATAGCATTGAGGCAATAATTTTTTTTCCTTTTTTTAAGTTCAACAATTGTAGGGCGGAAGTTCGAATCATAGACCTTTGGGATGTTAATTGGTGTCTTGTTCGAATCATAGACCTTTGAGATGATAATTGGTGTCTTATTCACTGAGCTCTACTCGGACTGTATATTAACTTGCAACAGTGGCTTGAGCAACAAATATAATAATTCTTTCGGGGCTTAAATACTTTCTTTCTTTCTTTTTTAAACTGGCTTAAATACTATATTGGTTTACAGACTTTCAACTTTTATTCATTTGTTGGTTTACTATATTAGTATTCATTAAAAACTATATTGGTGTACAGACTTTCAACTATATTGGTTCATGTACTTACCCATATCTTAAATGAAAAGAAAATAAATACCAAATAGCTACTTTTTTTTAAAATACAAAGACTAAAGTAAACTTTTGAAAAGTACAAGAATGAAAATGCACAGAAGTTAAAATTATAAAATTTGAAATAATTATTTTAAAAATACAAAGACCAAAATAAACAAAAACTGAATATATAGAGACTAAAATACTATTTAATTATTATTTAAAATATAACTATTAGTGGTAAAATTTTGATTAAATGAAAAATTGAATAATATAGTTGATTTTAGGGAAAAACTCAAGTTTGACCCCTAAGGTCCGTTTGGTAACTATTTGGTTTTTGATTTTTGGTTTTTGAAAATTAAGCTTTATTTTCTCCCTATTTCTTTATAATGGTTTTCATCTATTTTAAAGAAACGTTTGAATTCTTTGTCAAATTCGAAAAATAAAAACAAGTTTTTGAAAGCTAAAAAAAAATTGATTTAAAAATTTTGTATTTGTTTTTTGAATTTGACTAAGAATTTCAAATATTTACTTATGAGAGATGAAAACCAATTGTAGAGAAATTGGGAGAAAACAAGCTTAATTTTCAAAAACAAAAAATCAAAAACCAAATGGTTATCAAACGGGGTCTAAACTTGTCAAGTTGTATCAATTTTAACTTTAAACTTTCAATTCTATGAAATTGCACCTCAAACTTAAATAAGTGTTATAATCTTAACTTCAAACTTTAAAAAGTACTGCAATTTTAACTCTCTAATAAATTTTCACTCCATATATTGTTAAAAAAAGTTTTCTCTTATGCGTTTAATGAATTATAAAATATACGATATGCGATTGATAAAATTTTAGAGAAAAATGACGTTAGAGCTAAATTTTATTGTTGAAATTTATCAACTTTGACAAAATTATTTATGGTTAATTTGTGCACTAGTCAAACTTTATTTTATTAAAATTAATGAGTTGATAAAGATTTTTATACTGTTTTTTTTGTTAAAATTAATAAATGAATTAGCAAAAATTGAATTGAAGATAAAAATTGTAATACTTATTTAAATTTAGGATCTAAATTTGATTAAATTGAAAATTTAAAATTTAAACTAATACGACCAGAGAGTTTTTGGACAAGATTGTTTTTTCCTTGACCGAACAGCTGATTCTAGATCTTCGGTTCCTCGTGCTTAGAGCCATATTTGTTTCTTCTTTTCTGATCCAATACCTCAGACATACGTCAGAGTTTGCTAAAATTCACCGACAGTGCGCACGTGCCAGCAGGAGCTCCAAATTGTCACGCGCTGTAAATTAAAAAAAAAAAAAGAACAAAAAAAAAGAACAAACAGATTTTTTTTTCTAAATACTATTTTAATCTTTATACTTTAAATTTTATTTCCTTTTAGTCCATTTACTTTTAAATGTCTAAATTTAATATCTATACTTTCAATAAATCTTAAAATTAGTCTCTACAAAATTAATTTTTATCGTAATAGATTAAATAATAATAATAATTTTGATACAAAAAAAGATAAAATATAAACATATTTTCAAAATTTATAGAGTAAAATATAATAGAGACTATTTTTTTTTTATAAAAAAGTTAATAATAAACTTACAGTACGGACTAGTTTTGAGCTTTATTGAAAGTATAAGAGCTAAATTTAGACATATGAAAGTATAAATACTTAAATGAAATGAAACTCAAAGTACATTGATCAAAATGATATTTTTAACATTTTTTTGTGTTAAATAACATGGGTAATGATAGATTTGAACCTCCAACTTTTTAGTCAAGAGTATATATTTTAATCAGTTGAACATTATTTTTATTTTTGTCTCTCAAGTTGACGAACAAATAGACCATTTTACCTTGTTTGGAAAATTATTAATTTTTTCATTTGAGACCTATACACATAGATTAACTACAAAATATTCCTTTAGAGTAAGTTTCAATTATATCTTCATTTTTATCTTTAAACTTTGAAATTTATTATAAAAAAAACTATTAACTACGTCGTTTCAGCCTCCTCCAATTTTGACCTCTGGTTGTGACCATAGTACACCACTAGTCACTGTAATGGCGCCACAATGAGTATCGCGTGGCTCTAGCCCGTGGGTGCTTGTAATGAAATGATTGTGACAACTCCAATATTGCACGAGACTTTCTTTTTTCTTTCAAAATCATGACGAAGAAAAGAACATTTTTCTTGAAAATTTTGGTGGGGAAGGCAAGTGCCGGTTAAAAGTCTTCTCAAATCTCAACTGCTAAAGCAAAAAATTGTCCCAAAATTTTAGCATATTGCCTTGCCTATGGCCTAGGAAAGGAAAGTGATATAGTGGCCATTTTGGTTAAGTTTCTCTTTTGTTTTTTAAAATTGTCATTGTCACTTTCTTACTCTCACATCCTTTTCAAACATATTGAGAATGAAATTCCCTTTCACGTTTATTGATTTTCCACTACTATATGTTAAGTTAAATTATAAGTTTAGTCTCTAAACTTTTAAATTTGTGTCTATTTAGTTTTTAAATTTTAAAAAATGTTTAATAGGTTAACTTTCAATTTTGTGTTCAATAGGTCATTGAACTTTAAAAAGTGTCCAGCAAGTTCTTGAACTTTCAATTTTGTGCTTAATAGGTTCTTAAATTTTCAATTTTGTGTCTAATAGGTCATTGACCTATTTGACGACTTATTCGATATTATTTTTTAATATTCACCAACCTATTAGACACAAAATTGAGAGTTTAGAGTCATATTAACACATAAAATTCAATTTTAAATCTAATAGATCAATTAATTTTTAAAAATTTTGAATATGTCAGAGACCTATGAGACACAAAATTAAAACTTCAGAGACTTATTAGACATTTTTAAAATCAAAGACCTATTAGACACTTTTTAAAGTTTAATGACCTTTTTGACCCAAATTTGAAAGTTCATTGACCAAACTTGTAATTTAACCTATGTATTATTTTGTGATTGGATGAGGTGTATAACTTTTTTTTTTCTTTTGAAAAGAATGAGGTGTATAACTTACTAACTCTTTGCATATTTCCCGCTAAGAGTTGATATCCATGTAATTCTTATGAAGCCAATTTAAAATTTTAAGTGTGCTACTTATACACGCTTTCACTTTATATAGTATTGGAACAAATGATAGATGACAAGGTAAGCTAGGAAAGGCAAGAGGAGCTAGTAGCTAAATGAAACCAAGAAGCCCTCCACCTCAATTGGTATTTTTTTTTCACAAAATTCAAACACAAGATAATAAATTCAGTCTTTCATTAAGATAAATTCAAGTTGATTGTGTTTCGTCTCTTGTTCGAAAAAAGACAATCAAACAATTAACAATAACCACAATGAAAGAAAGTAAACTTATTCCTGCAAGGGCGATTGGTATTGTGGGTTGTGTGTTTTCACACTCATGGATCATGTTTCTTCATCTTTTTTGAAACTAAATTCATTAAATTCAATAAAACTACAAAGAATTGTACCCACCTACCTCACTTAAGGCTGATCCAACAAAAGGAAGGTAAGAAGAGTCCCAACAGAAAGCTACCTCTCCCACAGAGGGATAGATGCCCACTTCAATGCAAAAAAATAGGTGAGAAAAACACTATAGCGAGGTTATGTGCAGACACATTGCACTCACGAGGACAGAACTCAAAAGCTAAAGAGCCATACCAACCCACCTCAACTTCCACAGCATCAGACAAATTTGTAACTTTCGAAAGGTCAAGGGAGTTCTTTTGTAGCAAATTTATCACTTCTTTAGCGTCGGATTCCACAATAAAAGGCGGAAAAGGCCCAGATGACCACATGCGTAAGCTTCACAAACCTTCCAGCACGGCTTTCATCTCCAATTCCTTGATGGACCAACGAGTTGAGAGTTTTTTGGCGCCAGGGCATATCAGAGATCCTGAATAGTCACGAACTACCCAACCAACACTGCCGAAATGGTCCACTTCGCTCCAGGAAGCATCTGTGTTAAGTTTCCATGATTCGGCAGGCGGAGGGGATCAACGCACGTGACTCGACTGGATCTCAGACCTTTTGGAAATGGGCAATTGCAATCTACTGTCTTCAGACCAGGTATTCCTCTCAACCAAATTGCGAATAATTTCTTTGCTAGGGCGCAAGTTGCTGATCATAACTCTGTTCCTCTGCTCCCAAAGACTACAAATAATGGTTAAAGCTGTTCTGGCCTATTCCTCACTGAGATTCTCAGCTAAGTAGCCCCATATGTCCTTAGGGTCCCAATCATCCCTGCAAGAAGAGAAGAAATCAAACAGATGGGGAAAGTAGCTTATCCAAATTTCTCTAGAAAACTTACAACCCCACATAACGTGTGATATAGATTCGATCCTTTTCCTGCAGAAAAAACAAAAAAGGGTCAGTCTCAATTCCTTTAGATAAGATGTTCTGGAGGGTAGGAATGACATCTTGGAGAATTTTCCAAACACAAATCTTGACTTTGGGAATCGAAGCGATTTTCCAGAACCTCTTCCACCCTTTTATGCTTTGTGAATAATCTGAAGGAGAAGCTTCTTTGCTTTTCGAGATTTTCACTGCTAAATGATATGCGCTTTTCACTGAGAATACCCCTTTCGGATCCATGGCCCAATAATTTCATCTTTAGACCACCTAGGCTCAAGGGGAATTCGAGATATAGCCTCAACGTTCTCAGTCATGAAATTGGCCTTTAATTCTTCTGAGATCCACTGTCCATTTTCGTCTATAAGACTACAGACCCGACGGCTCTTGAGATCCTCTTTAGAAAACATAACTTTGAAACTGCCTTCTCTATCAATCCAAGGGTCATCCATGATGTTAATGTGCTTACCATTTCCCACCCTCCATCTAAACCCTTGCTTAAACAGTTCCCTACCCCAAATGATGCTTTTCCAAGTTAGCGAGGAGTTATGACCCGGAGGAGCATTAAGAAAATCTCCATCTTTGAAATAATGACCCCTCAACATTTTAACCAGAAGGCTGTCTGGGTTATGGATAATTCGCCAACTCTGTTTAGCTAGAATGGCTTGATTGAAGAGAGATAGCTCCCTGAACTCCAGGCCACCAGACTCCTTACTTCGGCACATATTTTTCCAGTTCGTCTAGTGAGCCTTTTTTTTTCTCCTGCACAGAGCCCCACCAAAAATTGGCACATAATCTATTTATCTCATCACAAATCTTTTTCGGAAGGCGGAAGCAACTCATCGTAAACGTAGGGATCGCTTGAGCTATAGCTTTAATAAGTACTTCCTTTCCTCCCTGAGAAAACATATTCTCCTTCCAACCCTGAAGCACCTTCCAAATCCTATCTTTTACTCTCCAGAACAACTTGTTCTTGTTTCGACCCGTTTGTGAGGGCATCCCGAGATATTGGTCGAGTGAAAGAGTTCTTTTGACTCCAAGGCACACGCTCAGCTCCTCTGCAATTGAAGAATCAACATTTTTGCTGACCATAAAAACAGACTTTTCTAAATTTATAATCTGACCAGACGCCTGCTCATAGTCCCCCAAGACCTTTTTAACCGTCTCACAATCCTTCCTAGCGGCTTTAAATAGGATCAAGCTGTCGTCTGCAAAAAACAGATGAGTCACAGAAGGGCAGTGCTTATTCAAGCGAAAACCACTAAAGTTTGAGATTTGTTCTTCCCTGTTTAAACAAGTCGAAAGACCCTTCGCACATAGCAAGAAAATATAAGGAGAAAGCGAATCTCTCTGTCTTAAACCTCTTCTTGGAGAGGAAAGTTGGAAAGGTTGTCCGTTAATCAGCACCGAGTAGCTAACCGTTTCAATGCAATTCATGATTGTGTTGATCCATTTTTTGGCCGAAACCCATTTTTTCCATCACTAATTTTAGGAAAAGCCATTCCACTCTGTCGTAGGCTTTACTCATATCAAGCTTAAGAGCTATACATCACTCATTTCCTTTCCTCTTGTTTTTAATGGCATGAATGCACTCGAAACCAACTAGGACATTGTCTGTAATAACCCTCCCGGGAACAAAAGCGGATTGAGTAGGCGAAATAATCGAGTCAAGAACTTTTTTCAATCTGTTGGCTTGTGTCTTTGCAATGATTTTATAGATGGTATTGCACAAACTGATAGGCCTGAAATCCGACATCTGTTTGACCTCGTCCTTTTTCGGGATCAGGGTGATCCAGATGGAATTAAAGTCCTTCACATCCTGGCCCTCGTTTAAGACCCTTAAACATGCCTTAACCGTCTCGTCACCCACTATATCCTAGTAGGTCTGATAGAACATGGTGTGGACTCCATCAGGCCCAGGGGCTTTGGAAGGATGCATATCTTTCAAAGCTTTTTCCACCTCGACACGACAATAAGGGCGGAGTAAAGCTTTGCTTTTCACCTCAGACACTGGTGATGTAATGCAACTGGCCACCTTTTCCATAGCCTCAAGCCTGGGATTAGACGAATTGAAGAACCCCTTGAAAAACTCAACCTCAACTAGGCCTATCTCAGGCTCATCCTCTGTCCATTCTCCATTCGACTTAAACATCCCAAAGATTCTATTGCGCTTCCTTCTTTGAGTGGCTCTAGAATGGAACCACTTGGTATTTCTGTCACCACAGGCTAACCAATCGTCTCTAGATCTTAGCTTCCAGTATCTCTCTTCCTCCTCAAGCAGCTGGTCTAGGTCTTTTTCAGTCATCCGAATTCTCGTGTGATCAAAGGGGCTACTGATCTCTAGGTCCACCAGGTCTCTGATCGTCCTTGCAATTGCACCTTTTAGAGAGCCCTTAAGCCTTTCCATGTTCCACTTGGCAAGATTGGCAAGACAACAAGACACCCTCGAATTGAGCTGATCCCTCCCTGTGTAGACTTTGTTCCAACACTCGGCGACAATAGCTTTGCACTCCTCAAACCTAATCCAGCTGGTCTCGAATTTGACTTTCTTACATATAGGCCTTTTATAAAGCCTCCAATCCAAAGCCTTCCATGTAGCTAATATAGGTCTATGATCGAAATTGTAGTAACTCAAATGCTCAACAGATAGGCCTTCCATCTTGTCCAACATCTCCTTGTTAACCAGGAACCTATCAAGCCTTTCTTTGATCATCTGCGTAGCGTTGTTGCCTATTTTCCACTTGAAACCGTTCCCTGTGAAACCGGGGTCTAAGAGATGACAACAGTGTATAGTATCAGCAAAATCCCGCATTAGTTTAGAATCCTTTAATCCACCTCCCTCCTTCTCGTTTAAGGACAAAATCTCATTAAAATCCCCCCCCCCCCATGATCCACGGGAGGTTGCAAAGACCCCTTATTCTTACCAGCAACTCCCAAGATTCCTTTCTCTTGGGAGGTTCCAGGAGCCCATAGAATCCCGTAAAATTCTAGAGTCAGTCCTGTTTAATTGTAGCGTCGATATGGCCTACTGAGTAGGAGTTTATAGACACCTCCAAGCTCTTATTCCAAAACAGCATCAGGCCCCTGCTTTTGCCCACACAAGGAACCCAAAAACAGCTGTCAAAATTCAACTAAAACTTCAGCTTGTTAACACAACTGCCATAATTTTTCGTTTCCGACAAGAAAACCAGAGAGGGGTTATGGGCACTAACCAAGTGTCGAAGAACTCGCATCGTTCGAGGATTCCCCACCCCTCGAACGTTCTAGCTTAGAATTTTCATGGCTTCCGGCGGGGCTGACTTCCAGCCTCCGTCGATATCCCTTCGAGCTCATCGAAGTAGTGTGTGCATAGTTTTTTCCCGTCTCGCTTCGTTTCCATTTCTTCTAACTTGTGCTTCCTGCCAGATTGGCCAATCGGACTCAAGTCGTCCCTTTCTCCAGTGTTTGTGGGGCCCTCCTGTCTAGCTCGTCTTTTCCATGATTTCACAATTTGATCCTTCTTCGGCAAAGCCTTCCCTATGTTCTGTACTTCCCTCATTTCCTTCGTCGAGCAGACCGTTTCCCTCATAGTTTCAGACTTTACTTCATGGGTCAGCTTAGCTTCTTTAGCTTTTTTAGTAGTGGAGCCCAAGCCCACCTTTGCTGTTTGTATTGGTGGACCTGGATTGTTTAGGCCCATTTGGTCAGTTTCCATTGTGATTTTTTCCCCTTTTTTGTCTTTTATCTTTTCCTCCATCCTCACCATAGCTGTCTTGTCTTGATTTTGATGATTTTCTGCCGTCTCAGTTCCTGGTTTCGTCTTGTCTGAACTGATCGCTGACAGGTCCCCTTGTTCCGTGCTTTTCGACTGGTTCACAGTAAGCTCCGGCGACTACTAGTGGCTTTATTCCACTCCGACCACCTTTGATTGTTGTTGCGGTTGGACCCTTCTGCTATGCTCTCCCTCACTATCTTCAGTTGCTGAGGTCTCTTAATGCTTCTTCCAACCTTCCCTCTCAGCTCTTCGACCTCTTCCCTTACCCTCTTTGAACCTGTAGTGAGCCTCGTCTCGGTTACCTTTGCTTGAGCCCTTCAATACGGCTGGTTGTCGAAGCCAGTCCCCGAATTGAAAATCCTCATCAGCTGTCGCTTTATAGGCTTCGCACTCTTTAAAATTATGACCCAGTGTTCCACAACAATAACATATGTCAGGTAACTTTTCATAGGTGACTAGTATCCAGACTTCCTCTGCCATAGACCCGACCTTGATCATGGTTCCCCTCGTTAGAGGTTTTGTGATGTCGATTTTGACTTGTACCCGTAATGACTCTCCTTCGCAATTTCCTTTATCATCACATTCAGCTCCCTTAAATTCTCCCACGACATTCCCTAGCACTCTAGCCCATTTCCTGTAGAAGCATATCATTGGAAGGTTGTGAAAATGAACCTAAAAGTTTGCATACCTGAACTGGAACTCAGATCTCCTGCAGTTGCCTTTCAACTCTTCAAAGAGGACAATGGCCTTATCGAAGATCCACGGGCCTCCCTCGACTATTCTTCTTTTTTCCCTTGAGTTGCTGAAATAGCAGATAAAGGTATTTCTTCCCCTGCTTTGTATCGACATGTTGTTCTCAAGGTTCCATATTCTTGGTATTACTGACTTAAAAACTTCAGCGATGATCAGTTTCTTTGTTAAAACCTTACAAATCATTGCATTTTGGAAGTTCCTGTCTGAAAAGTCCAGATCGTCATCTGCAATATCGATAATTCTTGTTCTTTCTTCATCCGTAAGTTTCAACTTCTCCATTTTCCTGCTGAAGTTATCCTCATCCATCTCACCACCAAGAAAAGGTTTCGAAACCCTTCCCTACACGGTCACACAAAGGACCCCTAAACCAACACAAAAGTTGCCCTCTTGCTCATGAATCTCCCATGAGGAAAGCTCCCAACGGGAAGAAAAAGAGCCTCTCCTTACACCCTCCTTCTATCAAGGTCTAATTGATCAATTGATTATTTTTTATAGAGGACATCATTGATCATGTTTCTTCATCTATAAGTTGTATTATTTAATTTTAAATTCAAAAGGTAACCTCTCATAAGAGAGATACAACTATTCAAATGACCATGAATATAATTAGTCTATGTATATATGTGTGTATATGTCTCTCTAGCTCCAAGTTGTCTGAAATGCAATTTTACAAAATTTCAATTTTTGAAGTTTTTATTTCTTCTCCTTCCCAACAAAATTAAGTCGATTGGATATTGGGAAGGAGTCACGTCCATAAAAATGTAATTTTTTTTAATTCAATAATTGTAGAGTGAGAGATAGAATCATCAACCTTTAAAGACGGTAATTGATGTCTTATCTACTAAACTATACTAAACTATAATTATCATTAAGAATCATTTAACTCAAACACTTGTTGAGTAATAAACAAAATGAATGGGTTGACTATTAGGGGTGTGTAGAAATCGAACCAAACTGAACCATGTCAAACCGACTGATTCGGTTCGGTTTTGGCACTATGATCAGTTTTCCGATTTATCATTTTGAAAATCGAGTTTTTCAGTTTGGTCCTCGGTTCGACTCTTAAAAAAGCTGAATGAACCGAACCGAATAGAAATTCTTATAACGAAGATAAACTAATAATGGTTCCCCGGCAACGGCGCCAAATTTGATGCTAGCTTGTCGATAGCTCATCAAATTACAATTTATAGACCGATCCTAAGCTAGTTGTAACATTGAGTGGACCGGGTCGATCTCAGGGAACCGAATATTAATTTCTCAAATTAAATTTGCCAATGAGAAAACAAATAAAAATGGGGGGTTTTGTGTTTTTTTATTAATAAAATAAAACATAAGCAAATAAAAGAAAGATAAATCAAATCTTACCAAATTCCAATCCAAATGTGCGGTTCTACTCAATTGCAAAAATTGATCATAGACACTCAAAATATTTAAACTTAACAATGCAAACACTTGGTCAACTTATTAGGAAATCCCAAAAAGTAGCAACTTCCCTAAGGTCATTAGCTCTAACAAACGTCAAGTTAATGCTAATTACCTAAACAATTTTTGACGAAACTGCTCCAAATTATTTAGATAAAGGCATTACGTGCTTTGGAAGGACCAAGACAACTAATTAGATGAAATAACTTTAATCTAATTAAGATGCTCATTTAATTCCTAGAATTAAACATGCAAGCCATGTAATATGGAAACCCACAAAACATACACATGTAATAATCCTAATGCTACCGATTCAATCAACATGACAATTACGGATCATGCATCATGATTAGCAATCAAACATGTAAAACGATCGAGGCGTCAATTCAATAAAAAATACATGCTTATAAAATTAACACATGAATCAAAGAATACTTGCAATTGAAAGAAAACCACATTAAGGTCCAAGCCTCACAACATTGCAATTGATTACAACCGACCTCTGAACTGGAAACATGGAGTTTAGCCAAGCATCGTGATAGTATATCTCCCGTTACACATGGTTCGATTTGATACAATAAAAGTGTAAAAATAGAAGGAGAAAAGCTCTAAAAAAGGCTCTCTAAAAGTCTAAGCAAAAGAGGCAAAAGTCCCAACCCTAGAGTGAAAAAGTGTTATAAATAGGGATAGGGCAGCGTTGAGACACCGTGGGTGGCGTTGAGACACTGCTCTAGCAAAAAAGGGAAGAATAATTTCTCGTCTGTGTGGCGTTGAGCGGCGTCGAGCATGGCGTTGAGACGCTATTGGCGTTGAGCAAGCCAAACTGCGGCGTCGAGTAGCGTTAAGCAAAGACAGAATCTTAGCGTTGAGCTGCGTCGAGCATGTTGTTGAGACGCTACTGGCGTTGAGCATAGCGTTGAGCGGCGTTGAGACGCTGCTCCTTGGACAGATTTGGTAATTTTGCTCTAACTTTTTGCTCAGGTGTCTGAATGACCTCCGGTTTGGCTCGTTTGAATCGTTATTCAACATAGAGTCTCCAAATACGTCTTTTGCTCAAATCCCTACAAAATAAACATGAAGACACATAAAAACTATCCAATTAACAAGAATTAAGTGTAATTAAATAAAACTTTATAAGTCCTATCAGTCCTCGATTCGACTCTTAAAAAAGCTGAATGAACCGAACCGAATAGAAATTCTTATAACTATATTATTAAAAAAAAAAATCCTATTAGTCCAAATTCTTTAATTAAACATTTACCACAAGCCCAACCCAAATGAATTAGTGTTTTTTTCTTTCTAAAACTAACAAACCCTACCGATCACATCAACAGACCCATGGCCCAAAGGCCAGCCCAAGTTCAACCTTGGCCCAGTCGAAAGTCAGAGTTTGACCAGTTTGGCCTGACCCAACTCATTCATTCATTGGATTGGATATGAATCACCTTTTTAAATAGCATGCGGCCCATGGGCTGGCTTGTTTAGATCATTTAGATTGGCCCAACGGGCCAGTTCAATGGGCTTATCATTGAGCCAACCCAAATACATATGTGTATATATAATTTCTTATATATTTAAAAAAGTTAAATTTTTAACATCTTTTTTCTTAAAATATATTTTTATAATTTAAATATCATAGTTTTTAATTTTAAAAGTGATAAAAATTAATGAAATGTTTTAAAAAAAATAAAAATGTTAAAAGAAACGTTATAATATCTAAATAAAAGTAATAAAAAAATATCAAAATTTTAAAATAACATTACATAAGAAATATAATTTCAATAAATTTTAATAACATTTAGTTTAAAAAAATTTAAAAAGTATTTTCTTAAAAAATAATTAAATAATTAATATTCAATGGGCTAATTAGAGCTGTCCATTTTTGCCGCTAAGGAGACCCACCCCCGTTCCTTGCCCTGTTTATTATTTTTTTTTTAAATTATAGACATGTATATGTTTGAATCACTTTTGATTATGAATTGTAATCTTTAAATTTAAGTTTTATTAATTGTTTAATGAACTATCAGTTATTGTATGAATAATTTGATATGTTTGAGCCATTTTAAACTAGTGTATGAATAATTAAATAACTTAGTATGAAATATTATTTTGTTTCATTTAAGAGGTTTAAGAATTTTTCATGAAGAATTAACCATTTAAATGAGGATTCATAGTAGAGAATTAACTATTTAATTTAAAATTTTCTTAAAAAACCATTTAATTAATTTTTTTTCAAACAAAATTAAACATAGAATAATTCCCTTAGAGAACCCGACCCTTGTGAATTCCTCGCGAGGAATCCTTGCCTTGATCCCTGCGAAATTAAATGAGGAATTCTGTGGGGATGGGAATGAAATGGGAGGCAGGGACGGGAACATGAAAGCCATCCCATCTCCCTCCCCCGACCTTATGGACTTCTTTAGGGCTAATCTAATGGGCCAGACTTGAAACTTTGATCCAATGAGCCAAGTCCAAAGGCTGGCCCATGGACTTGACTATTAAATGTTGGGTCGGCCCTGCCCAGACCCAAACAGTGTCTTAGGCCAGCTGGGCTTGGGCCTACATGTTTTAGGGTAGGGCTGAGCCGGGGCAACCTAATGATGAGGGTGACAGATTTCGCGCCCTTTTTCTGTCCCTCTCTCACTCTTCCTTCTCTCTCATTCTTTCAAATCCATAGCTACCATTTCTGTCACCATCGCCGCCTTCCCCCTCATCATCATCACCCTTCCCCCTTGTCGTCAAAGCTATCATCGTTCTCCCCCTCACCTTTGAAGGTGTTGTCGTTCTCCCTCTTGTCGTGGAAGCCATCACCGCCCTTTTCTCTCTCCATTAAAGCCATGACTTTCCCTCGCCATCTTCTTGTTTTTTGTTGCACTTCTCCCACGTCGTCGAAGCCATGCGCCCGCTCAACAATCACATCATTTTTGTCCTCTCAACTTTCTTTTGGATTTTTCTTCTCTGGGCAACAAAGTCCTATGGGAACAATGTTTTTTTTTTTTTTTTCTTTTTTCATAAAAGATACAATAAATAAATAATCGGTTTAAAACCAAACCGAACCATTCTGAGCCAAAATCGAAGAAAAATCAATTTTTCTCTGTTTATAATTTTTCATAACCGAGGAGTTTGGTTCGGTCATAGATTTCGGCCAAAACTGGAGCAAACCGTACACACTCCTTGAGTATGTATATATCTGTACTTTTCTCTGTATATGTTATCCCTCAATAACATATAATGTAACATCTAATTTGCAGTAATTTATGGAATGGATGTTATTTATTTATTATAATTTGTGAGTGAGAGGGGCTTGGATATTATTTGATTCCTCTCAAAATTTGCAATGCCCATTAGACAAAAATTCTCACTTGCTTACTCAGAAAAGATTGTAACTGCCTTCAATTATTCTTACCTTCTAGTAATTAAGTGTAATTTTTGTAATCTTTTTATTCAAGAATCAAGATATACTCTTTGCCATCAACTACATATTAATCATTTTTCCAATTTGTTTAACTCTCTATTTTAATCAAGAAGCACACTAGAAATAATACATAAACTAAAATGGCACAACATCAAGTATACAATGATATATTTAGCAAAAAAGAGACCAGTAAAGTCTTGTACAAGAATTAAATCAAAGACTTATTTAAATATGAATACATAAACCTTATTGCAAGCCTTTGATATGAAAATTATACTCTTGAAGCTTCTAAATTATTCTATGTACAATATGCTTCTCACTTTGTATAGTAGTAGGAAACTAAGTAACTAGTTGGCTACCTAGCTGTTAAGGGAGGAGCTGATAGAGTATCATCAGAGAAGTCGAACACCGCGTCATCACTCTTGCTCAGTGCATAAACCACCTCGACCATGCTCGGCCTCTTCGTCGGGTCCTTCTGCAGGCAACTAACAGCCACATTCATTACATCCATCAAACTCTCCATCGGGCACGATTGCTTGAAAAGAGCTTCATCTATCCAACTCTTCAACCTCTCTAACTTCTCCTTTTCCTTCCCTTCCAAAAATCCACTCGCTTGCATCCACAGAACCCTTCCTTCCTCATCAATGGCCTCCTTACCAGAGACGAGCTCAAGCAAAACAACTCCGAACGCGAAGATGTCCATCTTTGTCGACACGACTCCATCCGCTATGTATTCGGGTGCTATATAGCCTTGAGTTCCAACAATGTGCATGGTTATGGCATTGCACCCTGACTTTGCCAGCCCAAAGTTGGCTATCTTAGCCCTCATGTTTGCATCCAGCAGAATGTTGCTGCTTTTGATGTCTTTGTGCACAACTCGCGGCCTCGTGTGCTCGTGGACATACAGCAGCCCGTTAGCGACATCGATGGCGATCCTCAATCTCGTTCTCCAGTTCAGTTTCCGCTTGTGGCTTCCGTGTAGCCATGAATGAAGAGAACCATTCTCTACATATTCATAAATTAGGTAGCAGGTTGCATCTTCAGGATCAATGCAAAAGCCTTCAAGCTTCACTAGATTACCATGGTTTACCTTCAAATGAAATCATTGTGTTAGAATGAAACCCATTAAGAATCAAAAGAAAATGTCCCATGACATTAAATTACTCCAAAATTATCAAATATATATAATACTCAGAAATGAATGAAATCACTAAAAATAGACATTACAACAATAAATGACAATCAAATTCAGACAATTAGTAAAATTAAGGTTCCACTTTTTCATGTCGCTTTCCACGTCTATTTTATTTATTTATTTTAGTACAATTCCACGTCTATTTTTAAATGGTGAAGCTTGGGGATAAGGAAGAAAGAGAATATACCTTTAAATTAAGAACCAGAGTTAGATAGGTCACTCTCATTAATAAATAAACTATGCATTAAATAAAAGATTAGAGTTGTCTCTTTACCATTATTATTAAGAGCCTCTCAAGTGTTAGATGATGTAATACTTAAAATAAATAAATAAATGTGTTAGATGATGTTAAAAAATACAGGTTTGTTCTTGGCTGCTTTCATCCCTCAGGAATGCCCCATTAACCCCATGTCAAATAATGAAGATCAAAATATGATTTTGGTAATTACAGTTAAAACTTTTACCAATTATTTATTTTGGTTTAAAAAGACTATTTGAAAACTTTCAAAATTATTTTTTGAAAAATTGTGGATGAATGATTTAAGGTTACAATGCATAATGAAATCAATATCTAAAATTCTTTAAATTTGAAAGATAAAACAAATCTTTTTAGAATACATTAAAAAAAGGAAAAGAAAGTTTTTTTAACCCTAATGTTTGGGTGTTTTTTCAATATAGTTCGTATTATTTTAAAATTTTCAATTTAGTCCATTATGTTTTATCACGTTTCAATTATGTTTCATCCTGTGAATGTTAAAGTTGACCAATTAACTTGCACAGCATAAGATTTATGAAGACACTAGACCACCTAAAAAAATAAATTAAAATTTTTGTCAACCCACGAAATATCATATGAGCTCATCGTCAGCCAATTTTAATCTTCACCCACAAGTAAATGTAGAATTTAAATATGTAAAAAATTAAAAAAATTAAATTGATAAAACACTCCAAATTAAGGAATACAACATATTTTTAAAATAATTTTTATTATAAAAATTATAAATTAGTTTTTATTTTTTAATTGTTAAGAAGGAAGTAAATAAAAATTGAATAGGACAAAAACCGTGTTGTAAATTTTAATAATTGAATACAGACAACGACGACAGACTATAAATGCAAATAAAAGTCATTTGATTCAAATTCAACATGGATCCAAAAGGTCCAACCTTCAGCTTCCCAACCGCAAAAAGAAGTGGGAAAATGAAAGCACTTTGCCTCTTTTCGTCTTTTCCTTCGTCCTATTTCGAACTAACTTTGGTAATGTTTATGAGAGATTTTAGAACTATTAAAATAATATTTGTCATGTTCAAAATAACTAAAAATAGGTCAAAGTGATTATATCTCAACGATAATTAACATGTATAATTATCTAATTTGAAGTCGAAGATTCAAATCTCCATAACTCATATTTGTTGTGCTAAAAAAAATATAAAAAGGACATGACAAAAGTGATCGTAGTCATTCCAAAATCACTTCCAAATATTCATTTTCGATATTTTAATGAAAGCCACCATCTTCTCTTTCCAAGCAACTTTTGAAAACTTTGAGCACGTTGGTTTGAAAAACTTTCTGATGATTCTTTGTTTCACATTTAACTAAGTGTTTAGTTCCTATATTAGGTTATTAAGAGTCTACATTCAATATCTAGGTTTATCTATTTTAACAATAGGTTTCTTAATCCATCTTAATTCAAGAAATTTATGTGGTATACAATTTATTAGTTTTTTAAAAATATAAATTTACAAAACTAACATAAATTACACAAACAAAAAAAGATACTTTTTTTTAATCATTCAATTATGGACTATATAAATTCGCATTTCTCAATGCAACTTAAACTTTTCAAAGCATGAGTAAATACATACAGAAGTTGTTTATCTTACCTTTGAGAAAAAAAAAATCCCCTTGTCTCCAATTTTTCATTAAAGAAATTTAAAGCAAATCATAAATTTGGTCAAGAACTTTAAAGCAGTATCTATCTACTCTTTTAATAAATTTCAAAATTTTTAATTTTATGTCTATTAAATTTGTATTGTTAACTCCATCAATTTAATGTTTATGCATCACACTTTCTATATTATCTAAGGATTATATGACAAACTTATTTTGAGCAAGTTCATGGGTACGGTGACTTAGACGCAAACAAACAAAATTAACAATAAAGACCTATTAAACACAAAATTTTAAATTTACAAACTTATTATAATAGTTAAGTATAATAACTAAATAGACATACCCATGAAATTTCAAAAATCAATTAAAAACTTATCAAAGCATAGAGAATAAATAAAAAGGTTAAGAAAATATTTTTGGTCTCTGAACTTCAATTTAGTCCTTGAACTTTAGTTTGTAATGTTTTACTCTCTATACTTTTAATCTTGTAATAATTTAGTCCATGAACTTTAACATGTAACAATTTAATCCTTGTACTTTAAAATTTATAACAATTTAACCTCCATGTGTAAAATATTATTAAGATTTAATGAATTTTTTACATATGTAAATCAATAAACTGATTAGAAATCAAATGTGATTATAAACTACAAACACTAGGTTGTTACATTGACACTTAATTTTGATAGGATTTTTTATGGTAGAAATTAAATTGTTACAAATTTAAAGTATAGATACTCAATTGTTATATGTTAAAGTTCAGGGACTAAATTGTTACTTCTATGAAAGTTCAGGCCAAAAAACGTTTATGAGACTAAACTTATAATTTAAAACTAATTGAATTAAAAAATAATAATTTTTACTCATAACTAGGCAAGTTGTATTAATTTTTACCTTAAACTTTCTTTTTTTAGTACAATACCCCAAACTTTCAATTTCTTTCAATTTCATCAATTTGGACCCTGAACTTATATAAGTGTTACAAATTTTACCCTCTATTCAAATTCTGCTAATTTACTCACTTATTTTAACAAAAAAATAATTTTAAAAACTTCAAATCCTCACTAATTTAATGAAATTCAAATTTTGCACAAAATTTAAATTGATGAATGCACAAAATCTACTAAATTTAAAACAAATAGCTCTAATGCCGGTTTTGTCTGATCCTATCAATTACAAACCAAATTTCAATATAAGATTGAGGTAAAAATTGATACTTCTTGCCAAGTTCAAGGTTAAAATCGATTTTTTATCCCAAAAAAGAAAAAACTAAACTCAAATTCCTAAGTAGATTCGGAATCATGCATATTTGGAAATTCCCTCAGGCGATAATTCAAATTTATAAGCAATAATTAAAAAAAAAAAATGTTACCTTCTGCAAGATCTTGAGCTGCTCATAGGCATTCCACTTCATCTTCTTGATAGCATACTCAACTCCGCCGATACTCCCTTTATAAACCGATCCTTGAATCAAGCTATTCTCGCTGAACCCATCGGTTGCCTCATTCAGCTCCTCAATCTTAAACACTCTGTATTTATCCAAACAATCCGACACATCCGCCAATAAATCCACCTCCATTTCCTTCCCCTTTCCCTTCCAAATCCCAACGTCCTGCACTTTCTGCTTCTCAACTCCCTCCTCCATTCCCCTCTCCTTCCTCCGCCTCTTCCCCACTTCACAGACCCACAAACCCACCACCAAAATCAGCAGAAACCCCGCAATCCCCGTCCCAATCGCCATCCCTGTCACTGCCCTGTTTTTCCCCTCTCCCGCCACTGTGGCCGGTGGCTGCTCCGTCGGCGGCGGCGACAGCACAATGGGTTGCGTCAAATTCGGGAGACGACTCACCGGGATGAAAATCGTCTCGAACGGCTGCGGATTGGGCCGATTCGCCGCGGTGATTTCCGATGTTGGTACTCCAAACCTTGAAGCGATGGTGGGCAGAGTGTCGTCGGGTTGGATTACGTAAGAGACCATGAAATTGACGCGGTTTTGGAATTGGGTGGAGTTAGGGCACTTGCAGAAGATGGGGAAAATGACGTCGTCGCCGATGGAGAGATTGGTGGGGACTAAAGTGGGATTGACGATTTCGACGGATTGGAAAGTGGTGAGATTATGGAACTTGTTGGTGGAGACGAACCAGAAGCTGTCGCCGGAGTTGATTTTGTAGGAGAGATTGGCGTAAGAGATGCTGACGGAGGCGTTGACGGAGTTGCAGGAGCAGGTGATCGGAATAAAGAGGGGCTGGCCGGAGAGGAGGGGGAGAGTGGCGTTGGAGTCGGAGATGTTACTGGGCCGGGAAATTTCGAGGCGGCTGACCCAGAAGAGGTCAGCAATGGCGGCTAAGTCGAGGAAATCGGGGGCGGCGGCTCGGTAGAAGACGTAGGCCTGGCATGGGGCAGCGGTCTGGTTGGCGGTGCAGGAGTAGCCGTCCGCGTCGGAGGCTTGGGCGGCAGCGGAGTGAGGGAAGAAGAAGATGAAGAAGATGAAGATGGAGATGAGAGCAGAGCAGCTATGGCGGATTGGGGCTTCCATTTTTTTTTTTTTTTTTTTTGGTTTTGGTTTTTGGTATTTTGTGATTTTGGATTGGGTTTTATTTATAATCAGTTTTTTGTGGCAACAGAACAGTGAGAGAGGAAGGAAAGAAAGAAGGGAAGAAGACTAGTCAAGATGAGGTTTTGTTTTCGTTCTAGGCCTAGTCAACCCATCAAAAGGACTGATTTTGGCCGAATTTTACAATGGTGCCACTGGAAAAAGAGAAAAAATAAATATATTGCAGGTGAAATTGGTGGGCCCTACTCCCAGTGTGATTTTCTTTTTCCGTTGGAGAAAAGCTTTTTATAAAATCTTTTGAACGCGAGATGGTCAACAACACAACACACGTTTCATGAGAATTAAATTTCTAACAAATAATCTATTTTTATTTAAATATAATATGACGTTATACAATATGCATAATGGAAATTTAAAATAGATTATATTTAAAAAAAAGTTGTGAAAAGTAATAACAAATTTTTACTTTTCTTAGAAAAAAATGGTTCTTATCAAGACTTCATTGATAATCAGTTTATGTTTTTGAGGATTAACCTTATAAATTATACTCTTACTAGTTTGTATTTTTTTATTTACATTTTTATAAATATTTTTATAATCTAAGCTAAATTTCGAAAACTAAAATACTTTTTAAAATATTATTTTACAATTTTTAAATTTAGTTAAGAAGTATGTTTATATGAAAGTAAAAAAAGCATACAAACGAAATTGTAGGGAAGCAAACCTAATTTCAAAAAATAAAAAATGAAATAGTTGTCCAAAGTGATGTGGATTGACAAAATAAAATGGGAAAGAAACTTTTTTTAAAAAAAGATAAATATTAAAAATATATGTCAAATTGAAAATTTAGTGCTTACATGTCTAATTAGTTTTTAAACTCTTACTTTTGTATTTAACAGGTCTCTATTATTCTAAAGTTGTATCGAATAAATTTCTATCATATTCAACTTTTAAAAAAAAATTAATAAATCAGTTAGGTATGAAATTAAATTTTATGTCTAATAAATAATAAACTTTTAAAATTTTTGAATAAGTAGAAAACTTATACGACACAAATTTGAAAATTCATAGACTATTAAATATGAAATTAAAAGTTTAAAGACTTATGAGACATTTTAAAAAATGAAGGGACTTACTAAACACAAAATTGAAGGTTCATGAATCTATTAAAAACTTTTAAATTTCAAAGAGTTATTTGCCACAAATCAGTTGAAAGTTTTAAAGTAAACTTGTAATTTAACCATTCTCTCTACACATACAAATTTTCACTCTCAAGCTTGCCATGTTGTATCAAATTTTTACCATAAAATTTTGATAGATGTTGCAATCTTAACCCTAAACTTTAAAAAGTGTTGCAATTTTAATCCTCTTCTAAGTTTTTGTTTGAAAGATTCGTTAAAAAAAGTATTCTCATATGTATTCAATTAATTCTAAAACATATGTATGATATAAATTTGATAAGATTTCAAAGAAAAACAACATTAGAGTTTTTTTTTTTTTATTGAAATGAGTGAATTTTGACAATGTTATTTAATTGTTAATTTGTGAATTGATCAAACTTAATTTTATGTAAAACTTGATTTTATCAAAACTAGTGAGTTTATGGAGATTTTCACTTTTTTTTTAATTTATTATTAAAGTTAGTGGTGAATTAGCAAAAATTGAATAGAGGATAAAAATTACAACATTTATCTAAATTTAAGACTCAATTTAATGAAATTAAAAAATTAGAGTAAAAATTAAAATTTTTCCTAATTTTAATATCTCATATCTAAATTTAAGCCTCAATTTAATGAAATTAAAAGTTTAGAGTGAAAATTAAAAATTTTCCTAATTTTAATATCTGTGAGAAAGCAGCACTCTTCCATCGGCGAGGAGAGGGAAATAGAGACCTTGACTTGACTTTCGCACCATGATGAAAGCAACTCTCTTTGTATTTTCTTTGGAATTTATGATGATTTCGGTGATATCAAATTGAGGATATTGATTTCTTATTTCATTACAAGAAATCAAAACTTTTTGTAACTTAATAAAAGTATTTTTCTCATAGCACGAGTAATCTCTTTAAAATTAGACGCCTGAATCTTCCCTATCACTTTTGATTGAACTAAAAAAAAGTGTGAATATAATTATAACATTGCTTCTCGAGGGTGTTTCACTATTATTCTTTTGAACAAACACTTTTATTAAAAAAAAATGGTAAAATTAAATAGTTTCAAATAAGTAATTAAACTTTCAATTTTGTGTCTAATAAATCATATATAAATTATTAGTTTAATATTTAAACAACCAAACGTTCAAAGCTCTACAAAATTATATAGCTTATCACAAAATCAAATATTAAATAATAGCATCAATGTGTTATCTGAGTTTTAAACTAATGGACAACAAGATAATTAGACATTACATACAATATAAAAGGTTTAGAAATGTATTAAAAAAAAGTTTAAGGACCTGATTAGAACCATAATTATCTAAAAAATTTAGAGACTTAAGATTCTGAAAGATTGAGAGACTTATAAGTAGACAAATTTTGTAATTTGTTTTTCATAAACATTTTCATTTATAGTTGAAATGGTTGATATATCCAAAACTATTATGAAAATAGGAGTCCCCCAAGCCAAGCTTACCTCACCTATTACCTTCCTCGAGATTAAAGATTCACTTATCTCTCCACATTTGTTGTATTTAAAGAAAAAATAAAGAATAAATAAATTACAAGTTTAGTTATGAGTTTTTATATAGGGTCTCTAAACTTTAAAAAATATCTAATTAATTCATGAACTTTCAATTTTGTGTCTAATAGGTTCTTGAACTTTTAAATGTCAAGTAAATTTCTGAACTTTTAATTTTATGTCTAATAAATCTTTAGCATATTCAACATTTTTTAGAATTAACAAATTTATTAGACATAAAATTGAATTTTGTGTGTAATAAGACATTAAATTTTCAATTTCATGTCCAATAAATTTGTAGATTTTTAGAAATGTTGAATGCGTCAAAAGTCCTAATAGACACAAAATTGAAAGTTTAAAGTCTTATTAAACATTATTTAAAATTCATAGATCTATTAGACACAAAATTAAAAGTTCAAGAATTTATCAGGAACTTTTTAAAGTTTGGAGAGCTAGCTATTTGACATAAACCTAAAAGGTTAAGAGAATAAAGTTGTAATTTAACCAAAAATAAATCACAAACTTGAAAAATATGGTGCTCTTCATATGTGTGTATATATGACAGCTTAAAATTAAGCTACAATAAAATTCTCTCATTTCAACATTAAATAAGTAAATACACATCATATCCACCTTAAACTTGACGGAAAATTTGTACATATGACCCAAAATTTTTGGGATTTTCATACAGATGACCTAAAAAAGTGAGGTGTTTTCTACTTTGACCCGATTTTTCGAAACAATAGTTTCTACATTTTGTTAGCATCAACAAACACTTTTTTTTTTAATATATTTTCACTCTTGCTCTTGCTTGTTCTCGGCATCGGGCTCTCAGTTTTTCTCTCGCTCTCGCTCAGGTACTTATTTTTCCTCTTACTCTCGTTCTAGTTTTCAATTTCTTCAATCTTAGCAATCACTTCCTTGAAATTTGACGTGGAAGAAGAATAAGCCTCGCCAATCTGAAAAAGGCATTGGACAATCCGATCTTTAGAAACATTGTTTGTCAGCGTAGATCATCTTGACTAGTTCTAGTGCCTTGTAGCCAGAGGTAACTTTTGCGATTCCAGGCAAGTGAGAGAGAAGAGAGAGAAAGCGTACTGGTTTTAGTAATCCGTGGGAAAGAGAACTAGGGCTTTTGCTATTTTAGGAGGTGAGAAAGAATAGCGAGAAAGCATATGAGGCTTCTGCGATTCCAAGGAGGTGTAAGAGAAGAGAGAGAAAGCATAGGAGAGGGAGAGGGAAAGCAAGAGAGCCAGAGGTAGAAATTTAAAAAAATATATATTAAAAAATGTTTAAAAAAGGTTAGATAACTTTATTTTAAAAAGTCATGTCATTGAAAAATGGCTCTAATTTTTAGGTCATTCACTCAAATTTCTCAAAACTTTTGGCCCGACCGAAATATGAACACCCTCTAAAATTAAGGATGTATAACCTTTTGATGGCGCTAACAGCTATATGAAATTAATGTTATTGCCCTTTTGCGTAAAACTAAAGAAATTTTCCTCATCTCTCTTCCCCTCTCGTCTCCGAACAATCTACCACAAAGTCGGAATCCATCTACGATTCCTCTTCCGATTCTCCCTCTATGAAGTCTCTAATGCAGGTTCATTGCCTTCTTCCCCGAGCTTTTCATGTCTTTTTGTTCAATTCGTATTCTAGGTGTTTGTAAAAATGTCTCTGCAGGCGAACAAAGCGATCTTTTTCATATGAGAATGATTTGTGTTCAAGAAATTTAAATTTCGAGCACTAAAAGATCTAAGGGAATATTATGAATTTTGCTAAGTGAGATTGAGAGCGAGAGTGAGAGAGAGAATGAGATTGAGTTCAAGAGCGAGAGATCTGAGAGTTTCTTTTCTTCTTCTGTCAGGTTGTCAATCTAAAATTCACCCTCCCTCTCTTTTTTCTTCTTGTCTCCATCCTCCCTTCCTCTCTTCTTTCACTCTCGCTCTCTTTTCTCTTTATCTTTTGCTTTTTTTTTTCTTTTCTCAATCTCACTCTCAACTTTTCTTTCCTTCTTCCATCATGTTCTCTTTTCTTTACTCGCTGAAAACTATCCCACTAAACTCAGAAACATATTGAGAAACGAATTTTGATATGTATGTTTTTTTATGGAACACTAATTTAGAAAGATATTTTGTTAAGAAGAACCCAAAACGTCCAATTTCGATTAATTTTGGAATTTTAGAATTGAGATTTGAGAAAAAAAAACTAGAGAGTGAACGAAAAAAACAAACTAGATGATATAAAAATATGGGTGTAGCCCAGGATGCACTCAAGTATAGCTTATTAAAAAAAAAAAGCAAATCCTAGAATTAATTGTAAAGAAAAGAGAGGGAAAGAGAAAAGATGAGAGAGAGACATTTCTTTAGTTTTACGCATAAGGGCAATAACATAATTTCATATAGCTGCTGACGCCACCAAAAGATTATACATCCTTAGTTTTAGAGTCTAGGTCATATTTCGTATGGGCAAACAATTTGGGTCATTCGTACAAATTTTCCAAACTGGACAGTGTTGTGAAGCAAAAACCTAGCAATTAACAAAATCAATATCTCTTCTTTTTAATACAAATAAATATTTCATTTAGATTTGGTTCCATTCTTTCAATATGATTCAAACTTGACTTAGAAAATTAAAATTTGACTGGTCAATTGGACCAACCTGTTAATCACTTGAATGGTATACATATCACGTCTTCGACTTAAAGTAATTAACAAGTCAAAGACGTGAAATGCTTTCAACTGGCTATATTTCCATAGTAATATATAATATAATATTATCTACTTTAGATCTAAAATCTTATAACTTTAATTTTAATTTCACCTGGAAGATTCAAAACCAATGGAGATATTGTTCTTTTACTTATATATCATGAATCTCCCATTTTCTTAAATGATGTTGGACATTACTTGCATTCCCAACAATTATTTTTGAGACCAAGGTCTTGGGATAAGAATCCTCATCCCTATCTCAAAATTGAAATAATGGCAAAAGAATTTTCTTCAAGTCCGTTTAGAAACCCTACTTGAGGGTAACCTCCCATAGAAAAATTTGACACTCCTAAATCTATCTCTAAAAAATTTGTCCAATAATTATAAGAATTTACAACATTGCAATGGTATGGTATCGACAGCTACCATATGTATATTTGAATGAAGGTGACATTATTTTGAATTAATAAAAATAGGATCCAATAAAAACAATACTATGAAATTTTTGCAATCTAATCTAGTAGTAAAATTTCTGCCCAAAAGATGACATGAGGATTAGCTTAGCACTACCATTTTCCCCACTATCTCTTGAAATCAACCAAAGTTGTAAACCACTCCCCCACTTATCTCAATCGCTTTAATTTCAAGACATATTAAGTCAAGTCAAGCTCGACCCATTTGAGGCGCTATGGAAAATCAATTCATCAAAGCCAAATCTCCACTATATAATAATGTTAAGTTCAAATTTTCTTTAGAAAAATGTTTAATTCTTATTAATTGGATTAGATCATTAAGCTCTAAGACTAGTAGTGGAGTTGGTTCAGATTAGTCTTTTGATAGTACTTTTTTATTTCTATATTTGAATTTTATTATGACAATTAGGTTCATCTTTACTCAAGTACCTTTCACATTCAATTTTTAATTTTCAATTTCATTTTGAGTGTTGTTTCCCTTGTCTATGAGATATTTGATTTGTCTTTTTGCAAATTTTATGCATCCGACAAATCGTTCAAAGTAATAGTTCGTTTGAAAAGTCAAGTTACATATATGTGGGAGAACGCTAAACTTGATTGGAGAAATTATTTAAGGAAACCACCACAATATGGTTGATAATTTTGCACTGTTAAATGTATGAGAGATAAACTACAAAAGTAATTTAAATTTGTATCACGTAACTATTAGAGCTATGCAGATTTTCAAATCTATCTCTAGAGATGTCCACAAGGTGGGGCAAGAATGGAGATGACTTTCCTGATCCCGTCCCTGCCCCCATTTAATTCCTCATTCTTGCGAAATTTTTGATAAATTTCGTGGAGATTGGAGCGGAGATTCCCAATGAAAAATTCACACAGGGATCGAGTTCTCTACAAAAAAATTGTTACCCGTTTAGTTTTTTTAAAAAATAAAGAAATAAATAAAATATCAATGGATTCTTTTGAATTTTTTTTAATTAAATAGTTAATTTCCTATTGAACAGTTTCATTTAAATAGTTAATTCAAACGTAAAATTACCATTTGAAGAGAAATTTATTAAACCTCCTAATAGAAACAAAATAATATTACCTACCAAATTATATAATTATCCATATGTAGTCCAAATGTTCAAGCAAATAATTCAAACATATCAAATTATTTAGGTTATTAAACAATAAAACTTTAAATTTAAATATAATAATAATAATAATTAATTAATTAATTTAAAAATTGCAAATGGGGTGAGGACGAGAATGGAGAGGGGCCAGGGATAGGTCTCGTCCTCATTTAGCTCGCGGGGATTCTTTTTCCCCCACCCTCTCCTCCATTCTCCACCTAAATGGAGATTCTCTATCCCGTTAGGGGCGAGTCCCCACGGAGCCTGTTCCTGCGAGATAAATGAACATCTTTATATCCAATGGAAAGACAGTTACATTGTGATGGTCTCATTGCATAATTTTTCACTTGATTCGGTTAATGACTAAATATTAAATATCAATTGATTTAGTCTCATAAAATTCAAAATAAACGAACAGTTTGGTTCAATTTTCCAAAAATTGACTTGAACATCGACTTTCAGAGTAGACTAATTGAGAGACTAAAACCTTGAATAATAACTCTAATGGTTTTGTTATTTAAAAAAGTAAATGCGCCGGGGGCGAGGTCGGGGATACCCTCCATGTCCTCGCTCCATCCAAAATCAGAGAAAGTACTTAATAATGATTCCCAATTTGCCCTCCATACTTGGTCAAACTAGGGATTTCTTGACCCGTCTGGTCAAGGAACACATGGACCTCTACCTCGCAAGTTTTTTTACCATCCATAATCAAAGGACATGGTCTCATGCGAAAATTGACAACTCACTTAGGATTGAGATTGAGTGACATATGATCATCTTGTAAATATTTAATTTTAACAAATTTACAAAGAGAGATTAAATATTTTGTGGTTCAATCTTATAGAAACTCATTGTATATGATACCCCTACTCACATGTCTTTACATGAATGATTTAAAAAATAGTTCGTATGAATAGTGTTTCCAAGATAAAACACACAACCTTATCTATATACTATATAGACTTTTTAAGATATTTCTTGAACATGATCTTCTCGCATGTCAACTACATATACTGGTCTATTCGAGATTATACTAATAACCTAGAATTTCATATGCCAAAAGTGAATCTAGCTCAACAATAATTGACATACACTCCATCCCTTGAGGTCGGAGGTCCAAATCCCCATACCTCACATTTGTTGTACTAAAAAAAATAAAATAGAATAAAATAACCTAGAATTTCATATAATGGATAGTGAAAATTGCAAATCAAATCAAAATAATTAAATAATAAAATATAAATTATGAAGCTTTAGGACATAAATCTCAATAGTACTTTGTAAGATTTTTTTTAGAAAAACAATGTTATTTAGGTAAATTTGAGATAATTTTAAATGAAATCAAGTGAAAATAATTATGCAGACATTTGTTCCATGAAAAGGATAAAATGTTTGTGCAATTTGGTTGTCTTTCTATAATTTATTATTACATTATTTTTGAATTATTCTATCTGGGTATCATAACATATTCCTATAGAATAATTCAAATAACATATAAATATATAATGTTAAAATTACTCAAATAAAATAATTAAAAATTAATGTTATGATAAATTACAAAAAATAACTATAAAATTTCTAGACTCGAGTTAGTCGATGTCAAATAAATTGCATAAACATTTTGTCATTTTCATGAAATAAAAGTCTCAAAAACTATATTCACTGGATTCCATTTAAAACCAACTAAAATGGCTGAAATAATAATTGTTCCTCTTCCAAAATCCCACTAAATTAGTAAAAAAAAAAAGTAATAAAAAGGTAGAGAAAAATAGAGAAAAAAGATAAAATGAAAAACTGGCCACTTTGTGTAACGACCCTACTTATCCTATTAGACTTTCTAGGGACGTTACTACATGTATTCTAATAAAATTTAGAAATCTTTAATAAAGACACAAAAAGATTTAAACATTTGTTAAAACAATCAAAAGCTTTTAGCTCGGGATCCCTTTAAATTTGAAAGCGTAAGGATAAACTAAACATTTAAAATCGGAAATAATTTGAAGAACACGACATTTAAAAGGTCATAAAAAAAATAAAATAAAAACGCTAGCCTAAAAGAGATGTGCGGAAATAAAACTTTTCTACGTCACCCATGGCCCTTTGCAGCAACTATCCTGTCATTTGCCTCGGATGCCCTTGCCCTTACCTAAAAAGAAAAAAAAACATTTTGAAAAATGATGAGTATTTAAAATACTCAGTAAGTGACCTCACTGGTCAGGACATGCAAACACATACAACGTGATTTTTAAAACTTTTTCCCCCAGTGGGACCTAAAACATTTCATAGTGGAATATTCCTTTAACCTTTCTCTTCGGCTTAATGTGGACAATTAACCCAACCTAACCTTTCATTTCCATTTAACATTTTCAGGTTCATTTTCATTTAACCTTTTCAGGTTCCTTTTCATTTAACCTTTTCAGGTTCATTTTCATTTAGATGTACATCCATAGTTTTAGGGGGTAATTGCCACAGCCTTCGAAATCATTTTTATCATGAAAACATACATGTATGCATGAGGTCCCAAAGCATTTTAAATTTTCATTTCATGATGCATCACAAAGCCTTATTCTCATGTCATTCCTCATATCATAAATCATACATCATGCATCACATTCATAAGAACATTTAGCAACCATACATGTGCAAATCCATTCTCATGTAAAATAAAGCATTTTAAAGTTTATCAAAGAAAAAATCACAACTAGAACATTTATAAAAAATTTCATTTGAAATGTAATTTTAATAATTCTTTTTTTTTTCAATTCAGTTCCTAACTTGCATTTAAGCATACCAGCGTAAAGTCCCTTACCTGGGCTAAGCTCAAGAATCCAAATCACCAAAATGCTCACCAAAATACCACTGCCTCAAACCTCTGTCAAACGATTTGGAGCCTAATTCAAACCATCCCTAAGGTTAGAAACAATTCCTAAAATTCATAATTAACTCCCAAAGTCCCTTCCACCAAACTAAATTCCAAAAAAATTAGAATTAATGCTACAACATTTAACTTAGTCTCAAATTGGTGGGTAAACCTGAATTTAAGTCACAAGATCCATGGGTTAATCTTATTTCAATTTTAATCTACCATACAACCTCAACTTAAGAACCTTTGTGACTTACCGAAAAATTCCACTCCAATGGTCCCAAATACCCACTGGAAAGCAACTCAAGGGCACCGCACTCGTGATTTTGACGCCGGATTGGAGTGGGTATCCTTGAAACAAAGTCAATATTCATGAATTAGTCCTGCCCATAGTCATAACCATCAAGAAAACGTGTAGAAACTATTGATTACCCACAAATGGCGGTTTGACGGACTGGAAGAGAGGGCTGGTTGGAACGGGTCGCGGATCTGCAGGCAGCGGCGCGGCAACCAGAGGCGGCGACTCGGGATCGGGACGGCGGCGGTCAGGGCGTGGTTCACTGATCGAGCTACGGTTTGTGGGGCGGCGAGGTTCGAGAAGCTCGATTCGGTTTGCAGATCTGCGCGAGCAGCGGTTCACGAACAGAGTGGTGGCCTGGGGCGGTCTGCAGTTCGATTTGCGCGTGTGGCGGCGGCGTGAGGTGGGCGATCTGGCGGTCAGCGGTGGTGGCTGTGCGACTGCAGGACGGCGGAACGATTGCTACTGGAAAAATTCCTTCTTGCTTCAATGGCTGTTGATACACAAGGGGAAGAAGAAGAGATTTAGAGAAGATGAAGGCTCGGCTTGGCTTAAAACTTACCTA
This sequence comes from Trichosanthes truncata, assembly GCA_033996785.1. Classification (NCBI taxonomy): domain Eukaryota; kingdom Viridiplantae; phylum Streptophyta; class Magnoliopsida; order Cucurbitales; family Cucurbitaceae; genus Trichosanthes; species Trichosanthes truncata. The sequence goes on from JAWPNB010000003.1 coordinate 7,493,550, forward strand.
GGGCTGCATGCAGATTAAAATATTAGAGATGAATATTAGGGCTTGGCTTAAACATGGGCTTGGGCTTGGCTTAAAGTATCTTAAATAACAAAATTGCTCTCAACATCAATTAAATCCATTTTTTCTTTCTTTCTTCCCAAACTACCCTCCAATACTCTAATTTCAAAAATGCAAATCTTCAAAATTAAGCATCAATACACACCTTAAACATAAAATTGACCTTTCAATCAATTTAAATTAAAAAAATTAAAGCCTCAATTAATACCTGAAAGTGCCGGTCGTTACACTTCGTTAATCCGACATTTGTAGAAGTCTCTACACATGTGAGAATTTATGCATTGATGATTTTTAAAGAGAATCCTAAGAGAGAGTCTTAATTGATTCACATATGAAAGTTTAAGAGTTTAATTGATACAATTAAAAGTTTCCATATGCATGAAAATGTTGAACTCAAAGGTCGATAGTTCAATCTTCCACACTCGCAATTGTTGGAAAAAAATTGTGAAAATGTTGCGTTAATGTTTTTCAAATGAGATTCTAATGGCGGGTGTAGATTGATACACTTATAAAAATTAAGAGTTTTAATTGATACACTTATTATTTTTCAATTGATACAACTTGTAAAGTTTAGGGTATAAAATGTTTTTTTTTTCTATTTTAATTTATGGACATTTTGGACAAACTTGATATTAGAAAAGGGCATTCAATTGTATTAGTTAATACTCACATGTAATGCACACATTTTAAGTTTAAAAATAACAGTCAACAACATGTACGATGAAGATTAGAAAATTTCTAACCTCTTGATCGAGAATATAATTATGATTTTAAAATTATACTAAAATTTAGTAAAAATAAAAATAATAATGCTAACAATTAATTTATTAAATAAATATGCTATAGTTTTGGTGTTGTTATAAAGACAATGCAACTTTTTCAGTTTAATGCTTTTATGTTCTTGTTATTTTCATAAACAAAAATCTTTTATATTGTGAAAATATATATTTTAGACTTGTTTACATAATCATGTTCTTTATTTAACGCTATTATGGATGAAATTGGACCAACAAAGGTGGGCTGACTAAAATGTAACAATAAATGGTCAAACGGGAAAAGAAGCTCAATACGAAGTCAAAACGGACCAAAATCGTCCAAAGATAATCGACCCAGGACGCAAAAGAACGAAGAAACGAACTTAGGTCGAAGCCCAAGTCTGTGGTTGGCCTCGACCGACCACATGGCAAGGCCCTTCTTTGGGCCTTGCTTTGGTCCCTCATGGCCCATGTACCTCCAATCTAACCACGTTTGGTTCTTTCGTTTTTAATTGAAGACGGAAATCCATGAAAACCCTAGTGATGAGGTATTTAAGCTCTCTCTTGATGAGAGAGCATGGTAAGTTCATTCCAGCCTCCAATACTCTCATAAAACTCTCTAATTCTTTCTAAAAGACTCCATTTGACTTAAGCATCGAAGCCTCAGTGGCCTACACCACACCGGTGTTCAAGTTTTTCTTGTCTTGCATGCTACGTTCTTTCTCCAATAATACAAATTCACCGACGTTGTCACGTGGAAATTAGGCGAGATTTCTCCTATCCAAAACTTGGCAAAAATAGATGCTAATAATCTCTTTATACTTTGTATTTAGAATATATATATAAGCAATAAAATAAATAATTATATTATTAACTCAAATAAATAATTCATTATTAAATTAATTTAAAGGGGCAAAAGGAACCCTTGCATATCTAAATACTAAAATATTTTCATATTTCTAATAATTCAAATACTTAATTAAACTTTCATACTTGTCAAGATTTACAAATCATAATTTTAAATTAATGGTTAATATTTAAATTATAACATCACTTATTTTTGTGTTTAGAGTTCGACAACCTGTAAGGGTGGGAGAATTTAAACTTCTGGCTTCTTAGTCGAAGACATATGTCGGTTGACCACTTAAAAAATAATTAAAATAAAACATGTTAGAATAGGCTAATGAAAATTTTCTTTTATTTAAAAAAAATTACAGTTGCAGATCCAACTTATTAAGACATTGGTCATTGACCAAAAAGTTGAAGATTTGAATCTCTATCAAATAATATTATATATATATTGAACAAAAAAAAAAAAGGAAAAAAACACAGTTTCAATCTATCCACCATAGGTCAATAATCAGCCCACTTTATCAAATAAAAAAAAGAAAAAAACCCTAGGTACCCACTCTTTCCTCTTCCTCCCACTCTCAAGTCTCACGTGCTCCACCGTCTCCCCCTCCCTTTTAGCAGCTTGGTGTCGCTGCGCCGCCGTTGCCTCCTTCCTACTACTACTAGCAGTTTGCACTAATTTTCCACTCTCTTGTTACTGGTATTTTCACAATCTCCATTTACGTCTCTTTTCTCTTTTGAATAACTCGAATTAGGACTCCATTAACAAAAGAAAGGAGAAGTTTTGATTGCCAGAACATATTCGAGCATATATATATATAACTAGTTTAACACCACGTGCATTGCACGTATTATTCAATGTTATAAAATATATATTAATGATAATTTTTTAAAAGTATTTAATCAAATATTTAAAAAAATCGAACATATCAACTTTAATTCATAAAGTAGTACATATCCATATAATTTTTAGTGCAAAATAAGTAAAGTGAATTGGAGACTAAACTTTTCAAGTGTTTTGATAAAGTGTTTTCAAATCATCTAATTTTTATAAAAGTGATTTTTGTTTATTGTTGAACTTGAAGATTTTAAATATATATATATATCATGCAAAAATCACTTAAAAACTATAGCAAATATACTCTAAGCGTACACTTTTTATCATCTAGAGTGTGTTTTTCTATTAATATAGACATGGTTATTCTATAGAAGAAATTATTGGAATTATGATAACACAATTATAACATTACAACAGATATCTCTAACTCATAAAAACTTGAATCAAAATCTTTACAAATCGGTTCAATTGCATTTATGAAATAACATATCGATGTTTCACATTTGGAAGAATAGACTTAATAGAAAAGCCCCCAATAAATAGTATTACATTAAATTGAAAATTTTAAAATCATAAAGACAAAATATAAATTAAGCTCAAATTATAGGAACAAAATTTGTAATTTAACCTCCTTATTAAGATGGAATTTTGAATCTAGGGTTCAATTCTCATCCCATTCCTTGAAAATATCTTAAATTAATTATGTGATGATTGAAGAAACCATCAAAGATTGTAACCGAGAAAGGATCAAATTATTTACTAAATACAATCAAAATCAAGAAGAAAAGACATAGGTGTGAGTCATGTACATCATTCATGATCACTTTAAAAAAAACTATCTAGTGCTCCACGTATAAAAATATAACAATCATTAGAAGAACAAAATTTTCACTTAAATTTTATAGATTAAGATTTCCATTTTAAATTCACTTTAAACCCAACTGAGCTACATGACTTGTATCACCCAGAGAGTCATTATTAACATCGTATATTCCATTTTCAATTGCATCGACTCTCTATAAACCTAGTTAATCGTTCAACACGCTTTGAAGAAAAATTGAAGCAATCTTGCCCGCGATTAAGGCGATGCAAATATCAATTGCGTTATACTTGAAAGAAATATATCAGTCAGGTATTAACAACTAATCTGTTGGGTTAATGGGCTGTAGAAATAAAAACAAAATGGCCCAAAATGCAATTAATGACCCATCTTTGATTTGACAGGAGTTTGAAAAAGAAAGGCTCTCCTTCTTCCACGTTGATGCCTTTTCTTACACACAAGTACAACGTGGTTCGGCAACAAATGGCCTACATCCACGGGAGGGAAAGCTCGATTTCTTGATTGCTGAATCTTGGAGGAAAAATTACAGATAATACACTTGATCTCTCTCACTTTTCCTTTTCTTCACACTTATTCTCTGTATATTTTTTTTTTTGTTTTAAAACCTCCTTTTATATGTAAGGATGATTTTGTTTACAAGAGTAAAATGTAAAAGTAAAAGCTAAGAGAGTTACAAAATATTCGTTGGTTACATTATTTTAACAATCTCCACCTTGAAACCAACGTTGAAGACAAGATTCAGCTCCCTCCTTTGTAATCCTCTTTGTTCAACCTTTTTCAGGTAAATCAAAACCGATCAGCTCACAACATTTCTGGAATTTGAGTTGAGTGACTGGCTTGGTAAGCATGTCTGCAGCATTATCAGAGGTATGTACTTTCAGAACCTCTATGTTTCCTTCTTCAATCTGTTCACGCACAAAATGGAATTTAATGTCTATGTGTTTTGTGCGGTTGTGAAACTGAGGATTTTTAGATAAGTGTATAGTGCTTTGGTTATCACAGTATATCTTGATTGTTTTCTGTTTGAAACCAAAGTTTTGTAGCAATCCTTTTAACCATAATGCTTCTTTGATTGCTTCTGACAATGCTATGAATTCTGCCTCTGTAGTAGACAATGCTACCACTGATTGTAGAGTAGCTTTCCAACTTAGAAGATTATTTCCCATTAGGAAAATGTATCCAGATAGGGATCTTCTTTTATCTAAGTCCCCTGCATAATCAGAGTCAACAAATCCATATAGTTCAGCTTCTGGTTCATCACTCTTTTTATATATAAGTCTGGCTTGTAAGGTTCCCTTTAGATACCTAAGTATCCATTTAGTAGCCTCCCAATGTCTTTTACCCGGATTTTCCATGTATCTACTCACTAGGCTAGCTGCATAAGATAGATCAGGCCTAGTTGAAATCATTAGATACATTAAACTACCAACTGCTTGGCTGTAGGGTATAGATGACATTTGATTTAGGTGCTCAACATCAGCTTCTTTAGGTGAATTAGATGCTGAAAGCTTAAAGTGTTGAGCAATTGGAGTAGAGACTGATTTGGCATCAGTCATATGGAACCTTTTGACCACCTTATCACAGTAATTTTGTTGACTGATGTGGAGTAAGGATTTGACCCTGTCTCTGTTAATCTCAATCCCAAGGATCCTTTTTGACTCACCCATGTCTTTCATGTCAAATTCTGACTTTAATAGATCCTTGACATGTTTCAAATTTTCTTTGGAGCTCCCAGCCAACAACATATCATCTACATATAAGAGCAAGTAGACACTATCATTAAAAGATTTTGTGTTAACATAAACACACGTGTCATAAGAGCTTCTTTGGAAACCAATTCTTGCCACAAACTCATCAAACCGCTGATACCAACATCTAGGAGACTGTTTAAGTCCATAGATAGACTTATTTAGCAAACAGTAGAGGCCTTCTTTACCTTTAACTTCATAACCTCTAGGCTGGACCATATAAATGGTTTCATTTAGAAAGCCATGTAAGAAGGCTGTTTTGACATCTAGTTGATCCAGCTCTAAGTCATGTTGAACAACCAGAGACAATAGCATTCTGATAGATGTTTGCTTAACCACTGGTGAGAAAATATCAGTGTAGTCTATCCCTTGCCTTTGTGTGAAGCCTTTAGCAACCAACCTAGCCTTAAATCTAGGCTCTTGAACATTTGGTATGCCAATTTTATATTTGTAGATCCATTTAGAGGCAATAGGCTTACTGCCCTTAGGAAGATGCTTCAAGGACCAAGTCTCATTCAGCTTTAGTGAGTTCATTTCCTCATTCATAGCCTCAATCCATTTTCTAGCATTAGGACCATTTACAGCTTCTTCAAATGAGGTTGGTTCATGGTCATCTAAGGCTTCAGAGGCATTTAGTGCAAGGTTTACATAGTCATCTTGTGCATATCTTGCTGGTGGCACAATAGTTCTCCTTTGCCTATCTCTAGCTAGTGAATAATCACTTAGATTAGGCTGTTCAAGATCTGTTTCTTCAACATCTTCTAACTCAGATAGCTCATCACTTTCATTTTCTGATTCTGTTTGAGGGACAGTGGCTGTATTTTGTCTTATAGGTAGCTCCACCTTAATTTTATCTGTCATAGTCTGAGAATTAACAACTACATTGCTGTCTTTCTGCATAAACATCTCAGATTCTCTGAAAATTACATCCCTGCTGTTTATACACTTCTTCTCAGTAGGATGCCATAGTCTAAACCCTTTTACTCCTTCAGTGAAGCCCACAAACATACACTTGGCAGCTCTTGCCTTCAATTTGCCTTAGTTTTGATGAACATAACCAACACACCCAAAAACCTTTAGGTTATCAAGTTTAGGTGGGTGTTTGGTCCATATCTCTTCAGGGGTCAGTAAGTTTAGGGATGAGTGTGGGCATCTATTCAAGGTGTAGACAGTGTATGAGGCTGCTTCAGCCCAAAATTTCTCAGGTAAGTTAGCATCAGAAAGTAAGCATCTCACCCTTTCCATAATAGTTCTATGTAGTCTTTCAGCTATCCCATTCTGTTGGGGTGTGTACCTCACTGTCCTGTGCCTTGAAATTCCATTTACTCTGCAAAATTTGTTGAACTCTTCTCCACAAAACTCTAAACCATTGTCAGTTCTTAAGAATTTAATTTGTTTAGAGGTTTGAGTTTCAATCAACATTTTCCATTCTTTAAACTTCTCAAACACTTGATCTTTTGATTTGAGAAAATAAATCCAACTTTTTCTAGAGTAATCATCAGTAAAGGTTAGAAAGTACCTCGAGCCGCTTAGTGATGGAATAGGTGATGGCCCCCATAAATCTGAGTGGACATAGTCTAGTATGCCCTTAGTTGTGTGTTGGGCTTTGGTGAAGCTGTGCCTTGTTGATTTACCCATCACACAATGCTCACAAAAGGAAAATTTATCACTGATTCCTTGTGGCAATATCCCTTGCTTTGAGAGAATTTGTAGGCCCTTAAGGCTTATGTGAGACAGTCTCTTATGCCATATATCTCCTTCTGAGAATTTGGGATCAGTCACTGTCAAGGCAGATTGGTCCATTTGAACATCCTTGACTACAAAAAGTCCATTGACTTTGACTCCCACAAGTACTGTCTTGGAGTCTTTTACTATTTCAAAAGTGCCTCCTTTTCCAGTGTATTCATAACCAATTGAGTCAAGCATGCCTAAAGATATGAGGTTTCGTTTTAGATTAGGCACATGTCTCACATCTTTAAGCTGTAAAATAGACCCATCTTGGATTTTTAGAGAAACATGTCCAATGCCAACAACTTTGCAAGCATTATTGTTGCCCATGTAGACCAAACCTCCATCATGTTCTTTGTAGGTCTTAAACCATGACTTGTCTGGAGTCATGTGGAATGAGCAACCAGAATCTAGAACCCAATCTTGTTTCTCTAAGGGGCTGGCTTGATTTACAAAATTACCTGTAATTGCTACATAAGCATCTGAAAAAGAGTTGAAGTTCTCTCCAATTTGTGCTTCAGCAGGTTTCCCCTTTTGCTTTCTTTGATTCTTTCTTTTGAGAGAGTAGCAGTCCTTGATTAAGTGACCATCCTTTTTACAATAGTTGCACTTAATCTTGGATTTACTCTTGCTTTCTTCGAGTTGTTGCTTCCCTTCTTTCCACTGTTTTTTATTTTTGCCTTTTATGAAAAGACCTTCTGCTGGTTGATGTTCCCTTTTATGATCTTGCAATTCAATTTCCCTTGTCCTTAGTGCTGAAATAATTGCATCAGTAGTAATAGTTTCCCTTCCATATTTCAAAACATTCTTCACTTCTTTATAAGAATCTGGAAGTGAATTCAAAAGGACATAGGCTTCATTTTCTGCCCCTATCTTTTCACCTTGGCTTTTGAATTCTGAAACTAATTTCTTGAAATTGTTGAGATTTTCTGACAGAGTACTTGAAGGGTTCATCTTAAATGTAAAAAATCTCTCCCTTAGATACATCTTGTTAGGGAGGTCTCTGATTTCAAACATCTCATTCAATTTAGTCCACATCTCAAAAACAGTCTCTTCATCAACTACCTCTCTTAGGACACAGTCATTTAAATTCAGAACCAAGGTTCCACGGGCTACAAGCTCCATTGTTTCTTTTTCATCCTCGGTTAGTGTGGTAGGTAAAGTGGAAGGATCTTGGATGGCTTTATGAGCCCTTTGCTGTCCAAGAATGGCTTTGATTTTAGCTTTCCATAAACCAAAGTCACCCGTTCCATCAAATTTTTCAATCTCATACCTTGCCACTGCCATAACTGTGATTTCTTGAACTGTCTCTCTTCAAGATCAGCTTTTCTTGAAGTTCTTGATAGCTCTGATACCAATTTGTTGGGTTAATGGGCTGTAGAAATAAAAACAAAATGGCCCAAAATGCAATTAATGACCCATCTTTGATTTGACAGGAGTTTGAAAAAGAAAGGCTCTCCTTCTTCCACGTTGATGCCTTTTCTTACACACAAGTACAACGTGGTTCGGCAACAAATGGCCTACATCCACGGGAGGGAAAGCTCGATTTCTTGATTGCTGAATCTTGGAGGAAAAATTACAGATAATACACTTGATCTCTCTCACTTTTCCTTTTCTTCACACTTATTCTCTGTATATTTTTTTTTTTTGTTTTAAAACCTCCTTTTATATGTAAGGATGATTTTGTTTACAAGAGTAAAATGTAAAAGTAAAAGCTAAGAGAGTTACAAAATATTCGTTGGTTACATTATTTTAACATAATCTAATATAATTGGTTGACTGGTGTAAAAGTAAAACAGAAAACAAAGAAATATATATTAATGTACCAATGTGAACATGTAGCAAAATCATATATATTAGTTAAGGTAAAAAAAATACATATATACACATATGAATATTAAAAAAAAGTTAGTTATATTATTTTTCTTTGTTTATGGTATAAAATGTAGAAAAAAGATAGAAGAAAAAACGTGGGGCTAATGAAATTTAAAAAAAAAGAAAAAAAAAGAAAAAAAAGAAAAAAAAAATACCTTATTAAAAAATGGAGGAGATGACTACTTTTAAACTACTTGAAAAAAAAATAGTTATTATTCATCTTTGTTTTTGGTATAAAATGCAAGGAAAAAAGAGAGAAAAAAACGTGGAGACTAATGAAATTAAAAAAGAGAGAGATGCCTGATGAAAAATTGGATGAGTCTTTCTTTTTGGTATAAAATGCAAGAAAAAAAAACGTGGAGGCTAACGAAATTAAAAGAGAGAGATACCTGAGAAAAAATTGAAGGAGATGACTACTACTTTAGACCTGAAAAAATTGAAACATTGGAGGAGTATTTGTTTTTTGTATAAAATGCAAGGAAAAAAAATGTGAAAGCTAACGAAATTAAAAGAGGGATACCTGAGGAAAAATTGAAGAAGATGACTACTTAAACCTGGAAAAAATTGAAGCAAATGTGCAATTGTTAAAGGGAATTTAGATTCAAATTCAAATTTGATTTGATTTTGAATCAAATCATATCTTCAATTGAATGCTTATCAAATTAAGAATTTGGATTTAAATTCATTTTGAATCAAATTATATTGTTTTTGTTGCTTACATAATTATAACATTCAAACCAACTAAAGTCTAAATTTCCTATTTTTTTATATAAAAAAAAAACTAAACCCTAAATAAATTTTAAAAAAAACATATGAATATGTTAAATTTGACTTTAATTTTACTTACAACAATTATACTTAATTTTTTAAAAAATAATTATACTTAATTTAACCTAAAAAACGATTATACTTAATTATATATATTTTGACCTTAATTATATTTACAAAAATTATACTTAATTTACTAAAAAAAAAATAAAACAATTATACTTGCTATTATATAATTTACTAAACAAATAATTATATTTAATTTAACTTAAAAAAATAATTATACTTAATTATATATATTCTATTAAAACTTGTTAACAATTAGGTCATTAAATATAAAGATATGAACATGCATAGTTGTATAAAAATTTAAAAAAAAAAATGTGGGGCTAACAAAATTAAAATTTTTAAAAAAGAGAGAGAGAGAGATACTTGATGAAAATTGGAGGATATGAGTTTTAGACCCGAAAAAAAAAAAAGAGGAGATGTGAAATTTATGTAAGGAATTTAGATTCAAATTCTAATTTGATTTGATTCTTGTTGGAATAGAAATTTTGGCTAATCAGAAATTGCCACGTCATTACCCAACATTGATGACGAAATAATATTTAATTAGGGATTAATTAAATTAGCAAGGATCCCTAAATTAAATTATGGCGAATCCCAATATACAATTGGGTTATGTGAAATTTGGGTTAATTTTAGACGAAAATCCAAAGAGCTAGGCCCTAAAGTTAGCCAAACCCAGTCTAAAGGTTAAGCCCAAAGTCAACCAAGCTCAGTCCAATAGTCAAGTCCAAGCTCATCTGGTAGCCCTGGGGAACTCTATAAATAGAGAGCTCCCCCTCCATTTTGGAGGTTCAGAAATTGAAACTCTCTAGAGAACTTAGAGAGAATTCATAAACAAAGACCAGAAGACTCTCTAAACTCTTGAAGATCAAACACTATCTGAACCAAAGCCTTGAAGACTAGAAAATTTTGAAGTTCGAGAACAAGCTGCAGAGCCCTCGAGACAAGTTTACATTCGAAAACAAGCTGTTAAAGCCCTCGAAACAAATCTACATTCGAGAACAAGTTGCAAAAGCCCTCGAAGACATAAACCTACATTCGAGAACAAGCTGCAAAAGCCCTCGAAACAAATCTACATTCGAGAACAAGCTGCAAAGCCCTCGAAACAAATCTACATTCGAGAACAAGCTGCGAAGCCCTCGAAACAAATCTACATTCGAGAACAAGCTGCAAAAGCCCTCGAGACAGATTCACATTCAAGAACAAGCTATAAAGCCCTTGAAACAAATTCACATTCGAGAACAAGCTGCGAAGCCCTCGAAAAAAATCTACATTCAAGAATAAGATGCAAAAGCCCTCAAGACAGATTCACATTCGAGAATAAGCTGCAAAGCCCTCAAGACAGATGTAAATTTGAGAGAAAGAATCAGAGGAACAAATTAGAGATTGTACTCCACTAAATTGAAATTAATACAATTTAAATTCATTTACATGTGTCTCATTTCTCTTTCTTTGTTGAAATCTCGTGTAAACAATTCTGAATAAAATTACTTATCAAATTAAGCATTTTGATTCAAATTATATCATTATTGTTGTTTTAATTCGAAATTAAATCGGATATTCATTTTGAGTCAAATTATCAAATCGAATTATTATGATTTGATTAATGTAATTAACTAGAATTTAAAGAGGTATTTTGGTCTAAAAATGTTTTTCAGATATTCTTGCTTTTTAATATAGTATAGATATAGATATATACATTTCAAAATCGTTTTTAAATTCTAGCTGAAATTTTAAAATCAAAAGTAATATTTTAAAAATCAAACACAAAACTTGATTAAGTGATTAAATTAATTTCTTTCCATAACAAAATAAAACAATCTATAATCTATATTTATAATATATTAAAAAGCAAGAGTTTTTGAAAAACATTTTTAGACTAAAATACCCTTTTAAATTTTTAGATAATTATATATATATACACATACATACATACATACTAGTAAGCAATAGTGAAAATTTGCATTTTATTTTAGAGTCTAAAAAAACCAAATTAATAAATCTGTTTAAATTTAATTTGATAAAATAAATTGGTTAGTTTGAATCAACTTATATAATATTATACAACTTTTTAATTAAATATATTATTTAATTATAACTTTGTCATATTCAATATTTTGTTAAAAAAAAGTTTTTGTAGCGATAACAATCTTGTGTGTTAAAATGAGATGCTTCGATGCACAATTTAAAATGAAGAGGTAAGTGTTAAGATATGTTGTTAATTTGTTAGAATAAAATCCCTTTAAACTAGGAGTTTAGTTGATTGGTTAATATTCCTGTTTTACCACAGTTTTTGATGGGTTGTTATTTATTTGTTATTTACTTCCATTGTAATGGCTAAATAAGCCAAAGCTTGCTTATCAATAAAGGCAGATCATTCATAGCCAACTTGTCCAGAATTTTTGCATAACTTATTCTATACAAACTGGTATCAAAGCTAACGGTTTGAGAACAAAACAACAGTTTTTTGAGTGATTTCTAGAGAGGATGAGTGGGGATAAACATTTTATTCAGCCAACCATTCCAATTTTTTATGGTCACTATGACCATTGGAGCATGCTTATGGAAAATATGTTGAAATCCAAAGGGTATTGGCACCTTATTGAGACTGGTTATAAAGAACCAAAAGTAGGAGTGATATTGCCCGATGTGCAACAAAAGGAATTCGAAGAATTGATGCTAAAAGATCTGAAAGCCAAGAATTATCTATTCCAAACTATAGATAGAACCACTATTGAGCAAATTTTGGAGAAACGCACAACAAAGCAAATATGGGATTCCATGAAAAAGAAGTTCAAGGGAAATGCAAGGGTCAAACGCTCAATTCTTCAAGCATTGAGAAGAGATTTTGAGATTATAGAGATGAAATCTAGTGAAACTATCACTGAATATTTTTGCTCGTGTTATGAGTGTTGCAAACAAAATAAGGAGCAATAGAGAACAAATGAAGGATATCACTATTGTTGAAAAAATTCTTAGAACTTTAACTGAGAAATACAACTATGTTGTGGTCTCAATTGAAGAATCTAAGGATATTGATACACTCTCAATTGATGAGCTACAAAGTTCTCTCATTGTGCATGAGCAAAAGTTTCATAGAAGCAAAGCTGAAGAGCAGGCTCTCAAAGTGACCACGGACGATCAACATGGAAGTGGAAATTAACCTCGAGGTCGATGAGGCTATAGAGGCAGGGGCAGAGGTCGAGGACGACAATCTTTCAATAAAGCAGCCATTGAATGTTACAAATGTCACAAGTGAAGGGAATAATCGAATTAAACCCACAGCGGAAGCATAGGAATCGTCTTTGATTTATTTAGAATTAAACTAAAATACAAAGGTTAAGCAATAAATACCTTGAAAATAATATTATGGAGAATATTCTGGCGGATCTTTATCTTTTCCACAAAGTCTTCCTAGCTATGACTCGAACACAGGACCAAGGCTTGTGGGAGCCTCTTGAAAGAAAATTCACAAGGGATTGGAGAGGAAGAGGTCTAGAGAGAATTATCAAATTCTCTCTATTGAGGAGATGTATGTTATACATAATGGCTCAACCCAAGGGTCCTATTTATAGTGACCAAGGGAAATCTTTGCCATAATTAAAATATTATATTTTATTATCTAATATATTAAAATATATCTTGTATTTATTTGAATCTCATTCAAATCTCCTACGATATTTATTTATTTGAATCTTATTCAAATTCTATAAATATCTTTTATTTAATATATCAAATATGCATTAATTATTTTAATATTTAATGTATCAAATATAATAAATATATTTTCCTCTTTTATATTTAATATATCTAATATATTAAATATTAATTTGAACACTTCAAATTAAATATTAAATTTGAACATTCCAACTTTTAATATTTAATATATCAAATACAATAAATATATTTTCCTCTTTTATATTAAATATTAATTTGAACACTTTAAATTAATATTAATTTGAACACTTTAAATTAATATTAATTTGAACATTTCAAAATTTTCTTTCAACTAAATTGATCTTTTAGTGTTACTATGAGCTAGCAAGGGGACCTTATGGACCTACAGATTATAAGCTCTAATGATACAAAATTAATTAATTAAACTCTTTAATTAATCAATTTTCATTCATTAACTGTAGGGTCACTCCAATATAGACCTAAAGTTGCACTCTTATGCACTGTAGGACAAGTTGTGTCCATTGATATAATCACTACATGCAAGTCGATCATTCACGAGTTGTTCGTAATTACAGCTGGGTCAAAAGTCCGTTTTACCCTATAATTACATCTTGCACCTTAAGTACCACTGATTCTCTAATGAACAATTTGTTTATAATATAATTATAAACTAATTCCCTCTCGGGCCAATGAGAGGGTGGGGCCCATTGTTCAAGTCCCGAAATCAGCACTTAAGGGAACTACTCATCTACTTACCCTATATGAGAAGGAGTGAATTCCATCTTGTGAGATTATGTTCCCAGCTCCCTATTTGGTCAAGTCCCCAAAATGGTAGGCATATTGAATTGGCTACAAAAGCCACTCTCACCCATGCAAATCAAAGGACAAGCCCTCACAAGCAGGAGTTCATAACTCACTTAAGATTAAGATCGAGTCATATATGATCATCCTGATGAAATATTAATCTTCTCAATTAACGGATTTATAAAGAGAAATTAAATATTTCGTGGTCCAGTCTTATACAAACTCATTGTATAAGATACCCCCACTCACATGTCTCCACATGAATGATTTGGATCAAATCATTTGTAACTATTACAAAGTGGGCCGTATCAATAGTGTTACCAGGATAAGACATTCAACCTTATCCATATACTATGACCCTTTAGGTTATTTCTTGAACATGATCCTCTCGTATGTCAACCACATACTGTTCAAGATTACACTAATAACCTTGGATTTTTCATATAATGGATAATATTATATTGCAAATAAAATAATCAAAATTATTATTAATTATTAAATAAATTATTAATTACGAGGCTTTAGGGCATAAATCCCAACAACAAGCTTGGTCATTTCCAGTATGAATCCCCAACACTGGAGGAGGCCAACTATACAAAATTAAATGAAGAAAAAGAGATGTTGTTGATGTCCTATGTTGAGGTGAATCATGCTTCAAAAAAAGACATATGGTTTCTTGCTTCAGGCACATATGGTTTCTTGCTTCAGGCTGCTCAAACCATATGAGTGGAAATAAAGCTGCATTCTATGAGTTGGATGAATCTTATCAGGAATCAGTAAAATTGGGAAATAATACCAAAATGAGCGTACTTGGAAAAGGAAAGGTGAGATTATATATGAATAGCATTTATCATGTGGTCACTGATGTTTTTTTTATGTTCTAGAGCTAAAGAATAATCTCGTAAGCATTGGACAACTTCAAGAATGTGGTTTTTCTATTCTAATTCATTCAGGAAAATGCAGTATTTATCATCCAAATAAAGGGCTACTTATGCAGTCAGAGATGACAACCAACAGAATGTTCATTGTAAAGGCGCAGCTGCAACTCAACAAAGAGAAAGACGCTTGCTTCGACACTACCTCAACAAATCTAACTCATCTATGGCATTGTCGATATGGGCACTTAAGTTGCAAAGGTTTGAGAACACTTTATACTAAAAATATGGTTCGCGGACTTCCACAACTAAGTGCAGAAAGTGTTGCGTGTACTGATTGTATGGTTGGAAAACAACAAAGAGATCCAATTCCAAAAAGAAGCACATGGAAAGCAACACAAAAATTACAGTTGATACACGCAGACATTTGTGGTCCAATCTCTTGATGGAGTGAATATTAAGAATGCGGAAGTAATTTTGGATCTTAAGCACTCTAATTTGATCAATTTTATCAAACAAAGAACATGCTCAAAACTGGAAAAACAGAGAATAAGAACACAAATCTTTGTAGCTCAATATTCTCTTAATCCGTGGGCTTTCTTTGAACACAAACGAGTTGTGGACCTCCTCTAGAGTATTCCCTACTATCCTCAGGCCTTGGAACAGATTGTGGGATCTTTGATTGAGAAAATTTGGGAGAAGAATGAGTAAAGGTCTTAAACAAATAGCTAGAGAATTTTCTTCAAAAATCCATTTTTTACTAATCCTTTCTTTCCCATTGTGTTTCTTCTCTATTTGTAGAAAACCACAAGCTTAGTGAAGAAGCCAATTGAAAGAAGATAAGCTTCAAACAAGAAGCTTAGTCATGAAGTTATGAATTTGGTCCATATTTCATTTCCAAATGAATTTGAATTATCTTTTAATTTTAATTCAAAATTAATATAAAATTAATTTTAAATTAAAATCAATTTATAATTAATTAAACAATTTAATTAATTTTAAATAAATATTTAATTTAATATCAAATATCAAATTAAATAATTGGACCAATTCCAATTTCTCAAAACGAACGTTCAAACATGAATCCCTATTCATGTTTTAAACCGAACCAATATTTAAATCATATTTAAATATTTCCAACACTTCTTTATCATAGTTTAGTATATCGTATATAATTAACTTTTTCTACCAAATTCGAATTTGAACAATTCAAATTCTTTTCTCTCAAATTGTTACAAGGCATAGTCCGAGCTAGTAAGGAGAACCTAATGGACCTACAGATCATGAGCTCCAACGATACGAGATTAACCGGCCAAACTCTTTAGCCTAGCTAATCAACATTCGTTAACCACCGGGACACTCCACTAAAGCCCAGTGGATGCACTCTCCTCACTGTAGATATATTTATGTCCACTCGATATAACCATGATTAGTAAGTTGATCCTTCACAGGTCGTTCGTAATTACAGCTGGGTCAAATAAACCGTTTTATCCCTGTAATTACTTCTTGTTCCTTAAGTCCCACTGATCCTCTAATGAACAATTTGGTTTGTGGTCCAACCAACAAACCGTATCCCTCTCTACCCAACAAGAGGGTGGGCCCATTGTTCAAGACCCGGAGTCAGTACTTAAGGGAACAACCTCTCTACTAAACCCTAAAGCGAGTAGGAGTGAATTCCATCTCGCATGACTATGTTCCCAACTATCTACCTGGTCTTATCCCCACAATGGGAGGCTTATTGAGTCGGCGATCTCGGGCCACTCTCACCCATGCAAATCTAAGGATAATCCCGAATAAACAGGAGTTCATAGCACGCTCAGGATTAAGATCGAGTTACCTAGGTCATCGTATGAATATAGTCAGTTAAAACAGTAAACGGAGTTATAAAGTCTAAGTGACTATTTCGCGGTCCAGTCTTATACAAACTCATTGCATAGGACGCCCCCACTTTCATGTCTCCACATGAACGATTTAGGATCACATCGTTAGTACTATACAAAGTGGGCTGCGTCCATAGTGTCTTCAGGATAAGGTACCCAGCCCTATCCCTATACTATAGACCGTTCTGGCTATAACTCGAACTTGATCCACTTTGATGTCATACATAAAGTTCAAGTACACATACTATAGCCAAGGGTTCTTAGTTCATTGGATTTGGGTTATAGAATACACAACTCACTTTATTCAATAACACATTTACTGAATAAACCTCAATAACATCTTTATAGTAAAATATAATATTGTCACAACCCGCTCCAGATTAACTCTACCAAACCTAGGATGAGCTGTGATGGCAGTAGACCCCAAATGGGCAATGGAATCTATTGCCAAGTCTTTATCTCTTCTTTCATTATCTAACTTTATATATGGATATCCCAATAACAGCACAGTAAAAAATTTTCCCTTTACTTACACTAGATGATATGCAATGACTTGATAAGACTGGTGGCAGATTCTGATTAGCAATCTCTGATTGAAACTCAAGAGCAACCTAATGGAAAAATTAAAAACAAAAGAATGAGCTAAAAAGCCCAATGAGTGGTGATTCATAAGAAAATACATTTTCAAGGAAATTATTCTCTTACTAAACATAAGTTCATAACTATGTGAAATAATGTAAATCACGATCAGTTTAGAAACCTTCGAGATCATTTAAAGACATTAAAATATGTAAATAAACAACTCTTGAAACAACACCTCTTAAGTCAACAATTCTTGAAAACATAAGCACAAATTCGTAAAAAACATAGATAGGGAAATCCGTAATTATAGCTCTGGAAAGCATAAACATAACTAGTGAAATTTATCACCAAATCTGTACCCAAATCTCTATCATACTATGTACCGAGTAATCTCCAGATACATAGCAGAACATATCTCTGTCATACGTGCACGTAGAGCAAACTCTAACATCTGTAATGCTTCAGGTCCAGGATTTGGACCAGGATTTGGAATCCGGATTTGGCATCTAATGGCCCCGGCATTCCCCTGCATCCCCTGCGGCCTGAGCACACGAGCATACTATGGAAACACATTCTCATAGCATACCGGGTAATCACCATGGGTACAAAGATCTAGTGGTTTAAAAATCCACTTTTAACATAAAACGTCTCTTGATTCTCAAATTCTTTTTGAAAACCATGCTCTTTCTTTAAACATCTCATAAACTTGAGAGATTTCTGAAATAACATTAAGCCTTTATACTTTCTCGAATAATGATCAAATCTCTCAAATAATATAAAACATTTTCAAAGTCTTATTTTCCCTGAGACCACATCTCAAAAATCTCATACATTTCTCAATAAACATTAAAACTCTTCAAATTCAAATATGCTAAATCATGAATTCAGTTTAGTGATCATATGTCACATTCTTATCAAATTAGTAAATCATCAATCTCAATAATAAACAATTTGTGAAATACAAGTAATTTCCTCCAAATTTTCAAATAACTAAATCATTTGCATTAATATTAATTGCAATTGATTTCAAATCTCACAAAAATCTCATCAAGTACTAAAATAATTGAAATACTTTATAAAATAACCACTCACAAAACTATTGTCGTTGACCCTTCGAATCAAAAGCTATTCCAACTTTTGTTCAACCTGTAATTTCAATAACCATACTCCAATTTACAAATATTACCAATAAGAAAATGTCATAAATTTCACCTTAATCAAACTAAGCTAATTCTCCAATCCATTTTTCTCAACCCAAATTCCAAATACAACTTTTTCTCCCATTCCATTCATTAGTCAAAGCTAAGCACATTTTATCTTTTTTTTTTTATAATTAAAAACCATATATTTCTCTCTCCTCTTTCACATCTCCTTTTTATAACACCAACATGCACAATAAAATAATATTTCATTTCTCAAATTACCACACTCTCTCTCTCTCTCTCACGTGCACACTTCCAAAAAAACCATCTCCCTTCACTCATTAATTTTTTCCTCTATCCTCATTAATTTTATTTGTACTTTTCAACTATTTGTTTCTTTTTCCCTTCAATACTTTATTGATTTAACTCTTTCTTCAACCTATCTTCTTCTTCATTTTGCAATCTCTCTCCATCTCCCATTTTCTTCATCCATGGCCGAACCTTTTGGTTCATTCTTCTTCTTTTATTTATTATTTTTTTTTTTTTAAAAAAGACCTAATACTTCCTCTCTCCATCCATCCATCACCTTACCTCTTCCATTTTCTTTTTCCTCTCATTTCCCATTCTCCAGCTCTGGCTTCCTCAAAGAGAGTTTTTTTTTTTTTTTTAATATATAAATATTCTACCTACTTTGATATTTTGTAGAAGGAGTTATAACTTCTTTATTTCATCCTCTTCCTTCCATTATTAAACCTTAATACTAAACAAAAACCAAGTTTCAACACACAAATACCCACAACGAAACCCAATATTTAAATCCTATTCCTTCATAAATTTATTCCTTATTTGAACTAAAAAAACACTTACAAAATTTTAATTCTGATCTTTGACCCACAAGCTCTCAATTGCACCCCTCAGTATTGGATTTTCAAGCTTGAAATTGAAATCCCTAATTCGAGTGCAGAATCCCACCTCCATTTTTCTTCTCTCTCTATTTCCTCCCTTCCAAACTCGATTTTCCTCCTCCTTTTAATCTTTTTTTTTATTATTATTATTATCCTGCCACCTTTCAACCTTCACACAACATCACCACCTCACACGTGTACCCTCTGAATGCCACTTGCTTCCTTTTTTTTTTCCTTTTTTTTTTTAAACTAGAATACCAAAAAGACAACTAAGTCCTCACTATAACACCCAAAAGACAATTCAGTCCTTACAAATATACATTCAGTTTACAAAACCACGAGTTTTAGGACATAAAACCCAACATCTCTCCCATGTCAAACAGTAAGAAAATGTATTTGTTATGCTTCATAGACGACTTTACTAGAAAAGCTTGGATATATTTTTTAAGTGAGAAGTCTGAAGCATTCGACATGTTTTAATACTTTAAGAAACTTGTTGAAAAAGAAATTGGCTTGCCCATTGTATGTTTATGAACTGATAAAGGTGGAGAATTTAACTCACGAGATTTTAATGAGTTTTGTAAGCAACATGGTATTAAAAGACAGTAACAGCAACCTACACTCCACAACACAATGGAGTAGCAGAAGGGAAAAATCGAACAGTGATGAACTTAGTGAGAAGCATGTTGTCTGAGAAGAAAATGCCAAAGAATTTTGGCCTGAAGCTGTTAATTGGGCAATTTATGTGTTGAACAGAAGTCCTACATTAGCAATAAAAGACGTTACACCACACTAAGCATGGAGCGGAGTTAACCCACTGTGGAGCACTTCAGAATATTTGGGTGCATTGCCCATGTACACATTCCTGATGAGAAAAGAGAGAAATTAAGCAACAAAAGCTTTCCTTGTGTTCTTCGAGGCGTCAGTAAAGAATCAAAGGCATATGACTATACGATCCCTCCACAAAAAGGATTGTAATAAGTCGAGATGTTATTTTTGACGAGGAGAAACAATGGAACTGGGATAAAAGCACAATTAAACAAAGCTTGGAGGGTCTTGAATGGCGAGATAGCGAGAGTGTTGCAGAGCCGATTGAGGATGATGTTCTCAACCATGAAAGAGTCGAGACAAATACGGAAATGGAGAATGGTGATCAACAACCACATTCAACCTCATCTTCAAATGTGTCATCATTAGCAAATGAAGAGGGAGGAAGAATATGACGAGCTCCAGCTTATTTTAATGATTATGTTACTGGTGAATGACTTTCAGATGATGAAAACATTGAAGCTCACTTGGCTCAAATTGATGCAGACCTAGTTAATTTTGAAGAGGCAGAAAAATGGCAGAAAAATGTCCTAAATGGAAGCTAGCAATGGATGCTGAGATAGCTACAATTCAAAAAAATGAAACATGGAAGCTGGCTGAATTGCCGGCAGGTGCAAAAAGAATAGGGGTGAAATGGATTTATAAAACAAAATTCAATGAACATGGAGAGGTGGACAAATACAAAGCAAGGTTGGTGGCTAAGGGTTATTCACAACAAATGGAGTGGATTATTCTGAAGTTTATGTACCAGTTCCAAGAATGGATACGATTCGTATAATATTATCTTTGGCAGCTCAAAGAGGATGGAAAATCTTTCAACTCGATGTGAAGTCTACTTTTCTACATGGAAAATTGAGTGAAGATGTCTATGTTAAGCAACCAATGGGTTATGTGCAGAAGGGAAATGGGCACAAAGTATATAAGATGAAAAAAGTCTTGTACTATCTAAAACAAGCTCTTCAAGCTTGGTTTAGTAGATTGGAAGCACACTTTGATGGAGAATGATTTCTGAGATGTCATGGTGAACAAACTTTGTTCATTAAGATCGACTGCAAAGGTAAGATTCTTATTGTGAGTGTTTATGTAGATGACTTAATATATATCGGAGATGATGAAGATTTAATGAGAAAATTTAAAGAATCCATGTTAAGATCATTTGATATGTCTGATTTGGGGAGGATGAGATTTTTTTCTTGGCATAGAAGATTTGCATCATAGAAATGGTATATATATATATATATATATATATATATATATATATATATATGCCAAAGAAAATATGCATTGGATGTTTTAAAAAGATTTGGAATGGAAAATAGCAATGTTGTGTGCAGTCCTATTGTACTTGGTTCTAAATTACATAGTGATGAAGGAGGAAATCTAGTTGATGAAACATATTTTAAGCAAATGGTTGGAAGTCTCATGTATCTAACTACCATCAGGCCAGACGTGATGTTTATTGTCAGTCTAATCAATCGTTATATGTCAAAGCCTACATAATTACACTTACAAGCAACTAAAAAAGCACTTAGGTACTGGAAAGGGACGATCAATTTTGGCATATTTTATGCACAAGGTAAAGCTGAAGAACTTCTTGCCTTCACTGATTCTGATTATGCTGGAGATATAGAAGATAGAAAGAGCACCTCCGGATATGTATTCTTAATGAATTCAGGAGCTATTTCATGGTCTTCGAAAAAGTAACCATTAGTTACTTTATCATCCACTGAGGTTGAATTTGTAGCAGCAACAACATGTGCTTGTCAAGCTGTGTGAATAAGTAGAATTTTAAGGAAAATGGGGCTTAAGCGAGGAGGAACAACAATTATGTGTGACAACAACTCAACCATTAAACTCTCCAAAAATCCAGTCATGCATGGGAGAAGCAAACACATAGACGTGCGGTTTCATTTTCTTCGAGATTTAGTTAAAGATGGGGTCATCAAATTGGAATTCTGTGGGACCAAAGAGCAAGTTGTTGATGTGATGACTAAGCCCTTGAAGTTGGAAGATTTTCTAAAACTTCGAGATTTGTTGGGAATACGTGAAATTCCAGATAAACTTCACACTTGACAGTGTTTAGTTTAAGGGAGGGAATGTTAAGATATGCTGTTAATTTGTTAGAATAAAATCCCTTTAGACTAGGAGTTTAGTTGATTGGTTAATATTTCTGTTTTACCACAGTTTTTGATGGGTTGTTATTTTTTTGTTATTTACTTCCATTGTAATGGCTATATAAGCCAAAGCTTACTTATCAATAAAGGCAGATCATTCATATCCAACTTGCCCAAAATTTTTGCATAACTTATTATGTACAGTAAGAACCAATTCATTATTGGTAAAAAAAAAATAGTTCATTGGAATTTAGATTTGTATTTGGAATTTGGAATTTGGATTTGGAATAGTTGGTTATCGTTATATTTATATTTTGAAATTTAAATTAGTCAAGGGATTTTATGAGAATTTGAATGGTGTGGTTTCAAAAAAAAAAAAATAATAATAACAGTAAATACATTTTAATAATTACAATTCATTGTGATTTAAAAGAAAAATTAATTTTATTTTTAAAAAATTAATTCATAGATTTAGAATTGAATATGAAATGATCACCAATTAAGATAAAACCAATCATTGTATTCTTCTATGAATGTAGATTATATTTTCATATTTTCGGTAATGTAAAATTCAACTTAACATAATTTCGGAAATTAAGACAAATGGGTACTCAATTTACAGTGAATGGATAAATTTGTATTGTTTTTTTTTTCTTTAAATAAGAAAAAATGTTGTGATTTTTTAAAATTAAAATTAAAAAAAAAATGATATGTGTAAGAGTACAAATATATAAGGATGATTAAGGGTAAAATATTAAAATTTAAAAGATTAAAAGTTAAATTGAGAATATCTTAATACATTAATAGTCATTTGGTATATTGAGCTAAATTAAAGTAGAAAATAAAATATGAAATTTACATTCAACTTTGATATTTGTTTAGTTCAAGAAAACGAAAAAAATAAAGGAAAAAGAAAATAATTACAAAGGAATTAAAAAAGAGGGACAAAATGGGAACATGAAGTTTTTCTCTTATAAGTTATAACGAAATTAATATTTGAAGATAATTAAATTAAAACATATTATTGAAAATTAATATAAATTAGAAAAAGGTTAAAAAGAAAAAAAAAAAGGGAAATTGTAAGTAATGTCTACAAATAAAAGAGGTTAATGATATATGACTAAGATAGTTCCAATATTGTATTTATGGCTACTCCATTTTTAGGAGGAGGTTAATATAATATTAATTTTTCAAAATGCCCTTGGTGGACATTTGTATATATAGTCATGTCATCATCATATCTACCACCTTTAACTAACTCTTAGATTCTATTTTGAAAGAAAATCACGATTTTGAAAAAAAACCACGTTGTTCAACTATTTATATATATATCTATATAGAGATATATATATATATATATATATATATATATATATATATATATATATATATCTCAATTCGTAGAATATTTTTTTGGGTTGAAGACATACGAGCAGAAAAAAAGCTAGCAATCAAAGAAGAAAACGATTAATCGAAGAAGGAAAACGAGTACTTGAAGAAGTCAGTTGGGGGTAGCTAAAGACTAAGGAATCAACCCCGAAATCATTCAGTAGGGCAATCAGAAACCCTCGATCTCAAGTGTAAAGGTATGGGGGATAAGGGTTCAAATGCATGACATTTTTTGGGTCTTCGAATGTATAAACAAAAATAGGGTTCATTATGGGAGACGATGGGGTTTTCAAATCTATCATTAATGGGGAACAATCAAATAATTATTCCTATTTACCCCTAATCAACATTTGGTAGGTGATCGGGTGAACTTTGGGTGAAGAAAAGTAAGTAAATAAATTCAACCCCAGTGCAAGTGCACACTGCCGATGCAAGTATTAAACATGAGTATTCCTGAGTATCAATCCCACAGGGAACAGTGTAACAAAAATTATGTAGAGCAAAATGTAAGGAGAAATGCAACTTGGAAACTAAAAATTGTAAAAATAAGGTTGGGTTTGGTATATTTGTTTAAAATAAAATAACTGCAGAATCTAATTGCAAGTTAAAGTGACAAAGATTGCAGAATTGAATATAAAGTGACAAAGATTGCATAATTGAATTGCAAAATCGAAAAATTGCAAGATTGAGTAGTAAACTAAATAGACTTGGTAAATGAAAATTGCAAAAAAAAAAAAATTAGATGGAGGAGCTCAAGAATGTTATTGTCCTAAGTTGTAATTGTAAATCCAACATACTCTACACACAATTGTAAACCAAAATTGCTACTCCTATTCACCTTGTAATTAGGTTTTTAGGAGGCTAAGTGAGTGACTTATGTGTCTATAGTCCATTTATCTTAGATAATTTGGCTCAACAATTTTTTGGGTTTTGGAGTCTTTAATCCCTATGTCTAGGTCAAAGAATTGACTTATGTCTAAGCTCTTTTCTCCATCACTTGTGCAAAATCCGCTTATCAATAACCCCGTCGATATTAGATCTAAGCTGAGTTGCTACCCTAGTTGATCAATCTAGAATCTCAACGAAATTTTATTCAACACAAGCGAACAATTGAAATGTAGGCTCGATTTTTGTTGGAATTTTGGCTACAATTACTTCTTAGGGAATTCACATCATTGAACCCCTTAAGAAGTTTAGCTCATATTATAAGTAAAAATCCTACAACTAATTTTAGAATTAAAATTCATATTAGAAGATTAAATTAAATTGCTAATGGTAACCAAAACTAAAAGAATTAATACAAAAATTCTACCTTAATAAGCATTGCATATTGGAATAATTAAAGCAATAATAGTTAACACAAATCTAGACAAATAACCAAACAAGGCTTCCAAGAATTCTTAATTCAAATTAAAATAGAGGACAACTCATGAATCAAGAGCTTAAATATGAGAGTTCTCTACTTCCTTCTACCTTTGAATTTGACAAAATTATAAAGTGTACGAACAAGGATTGAAACCATTATAAAATAGAAAACATAATTGAATTAAAACAGAGTCATTACACAATCATTCAAAGAAATCATCATTTAGTTTCCAATCGACTCAATCCCTTTACAATTTCTAGGAAACGATTTAGTCCTAACAACCCAAGTTTCACTTGAATCGGATTGGAAAAACCAAATGAAAAACAAAGCTAGAGTCTTTCAGTGGCATGTTTCGATCCTCTTCCCCATTACTTAGAAAAAGTGAGCCATCGGTTCAGGTACAAGATACTATCATTACAGCCTGGACAATTAGACATCCAACCCTTAATCGCAATGACCCAATTTAGGAAACGATTTAGTCTTAACAACCCAAGTTTCATTTGAATCAGATTGGAAAAACCAAAGGAAAAACAAAACTAAATATGGCAACAACTCTCGGTAAAACAGATCAGGAAAAAAAAACTGGAAAACAGAGAGAAAAATGAGAGGAAACCCCACGAAATTTCTACAATAAACGCATCCAAAAATCGATTATCTTATTCACTCATCTTCTCTCCTTTTATAGGCCTTCATTAGGATTGAATGATGCCCAAAATTCGTGCTAAAAAACCCCCAAATCGTGTAGTAACAAGAGATTTCCGTATGCATATTTCTTTCTTTTTTTGAATTTTTCTACTGCTCCAAAATTGTAACTTCATCTTGCAATTTTGGTTATGCAATTTCCATAGTTCCTGCACACAAGTTTAGTTTGTAAGATTTTCACCCTAATTGCCTTCATTCTTCTTTCTTTCTTATTTTTAAGCAACTTTCAACTATTTCCAAATGATCTTAAGACAAAACAAGAATATTTTAAGTAATTGAGAGTTAAATAAACCTTAATTCCAAGGCTTATCAGTAGGTGATGGTTGTGATTTAGGGATTCTAAATATTGTTTTCTTACCCACGTTAAGTAGATACTTACACATATTTCTAGTATGAGGATAGAGACCTCGCCCGGATGCTTGTCAGGGTATCGTATGGGATGTACAAGGATTGCTGCTTTGTCATTGATATTGCGTTGTAAATACTAATATACACAAGAACGAGGTAAGTCTAAAGGAACCAGTAAGCACGAGGAAATACCATTAAGAGAGGTCCCTGTATATTATGGGTTGTCAAGAGGAACCAGTAAATAAGAGGAAATACCTAATTGAGCTTAATTGGGTCCAACAAGCATTTGTATATACCTAAATGTATGGTGAAGTTACATTCGCCGGTGATGAGGGACAAAAGTGGGAGGTAGATACATAGGGTAGATACATTTATAATCATCCAACACAGGGAGAAAATGTAGATATATTTACTTACATAATTAAAGTCATCATTTTCATTTCTGGTCATATCTAATTTGTGTGTTTTACTCATTTTTAATCGTCTTCAGGTGTATTCGAGTGTTCTAGTTCAATTGGAGTTAATTTTGTTGGAGTAAAATCAAGGTTGTTAAATTGTGTCTAACAAAAAATCATCATCTCTTTTCCTCATGATTTGCCTGGTTTTTAGGATTTCATTTGGTTGTTGCAAAAGAGAGAACGTAGATTTGCCTATTTTTTAGGATTTCATTTGGTTGTTACAAAGGAGAAAACTTAGTAAGGGTATTTACGTCCATTAGTAAATAAAAAAATACTTAAAATAATTAAAAATTAAGTTTAGACATTTTTGGAAAAAAAAAGTTGTAGCTATTTTTCAACTTGCACTATTAGGAGCTGTTTGGCTCGTTGGTTTGAAATCAGGAACCCATGAGAATCCTTGGCTGGAATCAGAAACCCTGGGCTTCATGATTACTGTGTTTGAGGTGCAGGGTTGAGTTTGGCTAGTTTGCTGAAACCTGTGTTTGAGGTGCATGATTGTGTTGGGCTGAGTTTGTTTAGACTATTTTTTTAAAACAATTTTTTAGGCTGTTTTTTGTTTCATATCCTTTTTTTTTACTTGATAATTGTTTATTGAATTTCATATCAATATTTTAACCAATTATGTGGATCAATTGTTTCAAGAATCGTTAAATATGAATGTGTAGTTTGTACAAGTATAATGATATCTCATTCACTCCATTCATTATGATGTAAAATTAAATAATATTAGTAATGAAATATATTTTAAATAATTAATACTCTATTTCACAAGATATTCAAAAAACCATTTTAGGAACTCTATTTTAGAAATTAAAAAATTGAAAGTCTATTTAATAAATTAGGGAATCTAAAACTCTATTTCACAAAGTATTCTAAAACCTATTTTTGGAACTCTATTTTAGAAATTAAAAAATTGGAAGTCTATCTAAGAAATTATGGAATTTAAAACTCTATTTTACAAAGTATTCATAAACTTGTTTTTGGAACCCTATTTTAAAAATTAAAATGTTGGAGGTCTATTTGAGAAATTATGGAATTTAAACAAAATTTCGCACCGTATTTTGAAATCTATTTCAAGGATAAATGAGTTATAAAATTTGAATTCTATTTTAGAAAGTAAAAAATTTGAAACTCTATTTTGCACAGTATTTTAAAACCTATTTCAAATATAATGGGTTAAAAAATTTGTTTAGTAGTCATTTTTAGTTTTATTTTAACCTTGTAAAAAATTGACTAGGAGGTTAGGTTGCTGGGGTGATAGTTGGAGTGGTCGTTGGGGTGGTCTGGTTGATGGTGTAGTTGGGTTGCCGAGGTGGTCGTCGATGGTGGTTGCACGGTGGTCAGGTCGCTAGAGTGGTCGTTGGGTGGTTGTCGGCAGTAGTTGTTGGGTGGTTGGGTCACTAAAGTGGCCATCATGGTGGTCAGATTGTCGGAATGGTCGCTAGGTGGTTGTGGCAGTTGTTGTCGGGTGGTCGGGTCGTTGAGTCGTTGCTGGAGTGGTTATTAGGGTGGTCTGGTCGCTAGGGTGGTCACTAGATGGTCGTCAACGGTGGTTTTGGGTTATTGGATTGTAGGTTGTCAGGTCGTCGAGGTGATCATCGAAGTAGTCATCGAGGTGGTCGGGTCATCGGAGTGGTCGTCGACAGTGGTTGTTAGGTGGTTGGGTTTTCGGAATGGTTGTCAACTATGGTTGCCAAGTAGTCGGGTCGTCGGAGTGGTTGTTAAATGGTCATTGGCGGTAGTTCGGGCAAGTCAAGTCGTTGGGGTGGTTGGATCATCAGGGTGCGAGTTGTTGGGGTGGTTGTCAGACAGGTCTATAGAGTTCTCATTACAGTGGTTGCTGGAGGTAATCGTCAGCGGTGGTCAGGTCGCCGGTGTGGTCGTTGGAGTTGTCGTTGTCAGTGGTCGTCGGAAATAGAAAACTGTAAATGGAAGAGAAACATGGCACAAACCCCATGAGATTGCACTGTTGTAACCCATGGGGTTGTGTTTCAAAACCAAAGGTTTTGAACACCTTGTACCAAACATGGTTTTGGGTTTGGAACCCAAAACCATTCCAACCTAAAACCATGGGCCAAACGCCCCTTTAGATTTTAGCCATTCTTCCAATTGCCCCCCCAAAAAATCAAATCTATCCAATAAATCAGCCCACTTTTATTTTTTTAAATCTCAGCCCACTTTTTTCTTAAGAAAAACAAAACTGAGCCCACTTTGTAAAATAAAATAAAAATGAATAAAAGAAAGACGAAAACCTCACTCTTTCACCTGCGCTCCACGCCACCTATTCTTATTCTTATTATTCTTCAAGCCGTCTCATCTTCCGTTTTAGCAGCTTAGTGTCGCCGCCACCGTCGTCTTTCTTCCCCTCGTGCTGCCGCAACCTCCTTCCTAGTGATTTTGCACTGATTTTCTACTTCCTTGTTGTTACTGGTATTCTCCCAATTTCCATCTATGTCTTTTTTCACACTTGAAAAACACAAATTAAAACTTGTTTCATGAAAGAATGGAGGAGTTGTTTGTCTGTTTTTTTTCTTCTTAATAACAATAGCGGAATAACAACGAAAATAAAATCATCCTTGCGGCAAATTGGGACGTGGTTTGTTTTTGGCTGTTCTGATTCGGACATGAACCAATCATCCAATTCTTTTTTAATTCCTAGTTTGATTGATTGACCGAACAACTCCAACCTTATTCATATTTGTTTATTTGTAGATTATACTGGGAGAAGACAATGAGTTCTTTTTTGAAAATTGCCAATACAATAACCAATAATTTGAATTTATAGAAATAAGAGCATGAATCCAAACATCTTTTTGATTGGAATACGAATCAATCACTGTAGGAAGTTCAAACTTGATTAAAAACACGAGTCTAGACATATTTACCAATCACTGTGTTTTATTGATGTGGATTATTTTTCTTCCTTAATGTAAAATTCAACCACTTAATTTCAAAATTAACACAAAATGGTACACAATTTACAATGAAGGGGTAAACTTGACACAAAAAAAATTATCCCTTGTCGTGCCTTTTATATATACTATAGATATAGATAGGTATAGATATTTGGATTCTCCTTCGCTATCCATTAGAAGTCGATTGTAGTTGGTTTATATGAGTTTTTAGATTAATAAGTAGGGGTGTTCATCGGTCGGTCGGAGTCGGTTTTTGCCCAAAACCGACCCCGAAAACAGACTAGAGGAAACCGACGTTTCCTTCCGCAGGGACAAACACCGACCGATGGGAGGTCGGGTCGGTCGGTCGGTTTCGTCGGTTTTTTTTTTTTTTTTTTAAATCAGGATCCTTTACTAACTAAAATAAGTTAGTTTTTTCAACTATTCTTTTCCTTTTGTTTTGATGTTTTTGTACATTTTTTTTATTTTTAACAATCATGACAATATAAATTATTTTAATTGATAATGAATGGTGAATTGTTAATAGCTTGACATTAATCTATTTCAATTTTCATTTCAGTGAAAATTGAAATTTTGATGTGGCCTATAAAATGAATATTCGACTCATCTACTTACCTATAAATTGAATAAATACTAAATAGTAAATATTAAAGATTCAAAATGTTGATTGTAAATCCAAATATGATATACATATTACATAAGTCCAAAACTCCAATCATATGAAATAGCATAAGTTTTCTTCAATATTTAATCATTACATAACTTAAGTCCAAACTCCAAGTATATCTTACAACATTATCATAAGCCTTCATCACAAAGATAACAAAAGTCATTAAGTCAATTTAATACAACATAAGTTCCATTACAAAATAAAACATAAGTTCAAATTCAAATGACGAAAATCTAAAATCTAATTGCTAGAGCCAGAGGTAGATGCCAAGCTTGAAAAGTCTTCAATGTCTTTTTCTTCTTCCATGATTGCTCTGAATCCTACAAAATTGGCATAAGAGCAAAAAAAAAGTCAAAAATTTCATGATTAAATAATACTAGTAAAGCAAAGCAAAAACCTAAAAAGTAACGTACAACCAAACTCATACCTTCTTCAATCGATGCATCTTCCTCTAACTCTTTTTAAAATTTCAAATCTATCGAGTTAGAATTGAGCCAATTCTGAGTGCATATAAGAGCCTCAACCGTTTTTGGAGCCAATGAAGAGCGAGAAGAGTCAACTATACGTCCTCCAGTACTAAAAGCTGACTCAGATGCTACAGTTGATACTGGAATTGCCAAAATATCTTTACTTATTGCACTAAGAACCTCAAACCGATGACCATTTTGCTTCCACCAAGCTAGTATGTCAAACGTACGTTCATCTTTCACCTTAACAAGAGATTCTAGCAGATACACATCAATCTCTGACTCTCTATCAAAAGCAGTGGTCTCAACACTTTCAAATGAACGTGCAAATCCATATTTATCATCCACACCATCCATTCCTTGAACTCCATCCATATCCATATTAGTGGCACTACCAATGGCGCTACCACTATATACATGGAAGAGACGCCTCAAAAGATGCTCTACTTTATCAGTCATTTTTTTAGCCTCAAATGAACCCAACAAGTTGTTGAAACAAAATGACAAAAACTTTAATTTGTACCGTGGATCCAACACAACAGCAACATATAACAACAAATTTGTCTTCTCATTATTTCCCCAATACTTATCAAATTTAGTCTTCATGCTTTTAGCCACATTACAAAGAATTTTATTTCCAGTATCCTTAGAATTCTTTTGTATGCAATTTTGAATTGTGCAAATTTGGTGGAAAACCATATTAGAAGTGGTATATAAAGAGCCTGAAATTTTTAAAGTGACATTATAAAACACTTCCAAGAACCTAAGCAACATTCTAGCATTCTCCCAATCTTCTTTAGTAGGTCGTTCTTCATTTGCATAAGCAGGTTCTTCATCCTCTAATATGTCAAAAGCTTTTTGAAATTTTGTAGCCGCCTCAAGCATAAGATAAGTAGAGTTCCATCTAGTGGCAATATCAAGACACACCGAACTCTTACAAGAAATATTTTGACTTTCAATACACTTCTTAAATTTTTTAGAACGTGCAGGAGAAGATCTCACAAATCTTACAACATTGCGAATCCTACTAATGCACTGATAATGCTCCTTGAAAGCATCACATACAATAAGATTTAATATGTGAGCACAACATCTAACATGCAAAAATTCACCATCCAACAATAACCCACTATCAAATCTTGTAATAAAAAAAGCAACAGCAGTATCATTCGAACTTGCATTATCAACAGTCAAAGTTGTGACTTTCTCAATACCCCAACTCTTTAAATTCCTTTCAATGGTCTTACCAATGGTTTCTCCTTTATGATTCTCAATGGTAGAAAAACTAAGAATCCTCTTGTGTAATTTCCAATCATAATCAATGAAGTGTGCAGTCAATACCATATAATTTAAGTTTTGCCCAGAAGTCTAACAATCAGTAGTGAGAGAAACTCTATATTGCCTTGTCTTAAACATGTCCCTCAAACGTGCTTTCTCACTAACATATATTTTAAGCACATCCCTAGCCATGGTTATTCGAGATGGAATGAGAAACTTATGCTCATACAAAGCTATTGATTTGTTGATGAATCTTTTAAAGCCTATACCCTCCACAAACCTAAAAGGCAATTCATCTAAAATAAGCATCTCAGCAAGAGCTCTTCGACAACTCTCTAAACTAAATGACTCACAACCAAGTTTTGAATCCTCAACACAAATAGCTTCTTTAGGTTTGAAAACTAATTGTTGTTGTCTTGGATCTGTCTTCCTTTGGTAAGGGTATTTCTTACAATTTTCTAAATGGTGTTTCAAAGTACCAGTACCCTTGCGCTTGGAATGACATGCATATTTAACCCCACAATATTTACACTTAGCATACGGATCGTCAGGATCGCAATCTTCAATTTTTATAAAATGATCCCAAACTATAGAGGTTTTAGTATTCTTACGATTTTTGGTTGTACTCGAACAACCAACCTTAGCCTTGCCCTTGCTTCTAGTTTTCTCGACTCCGGTTGTATTCTCAACATCAAGGGAAGTATTTAGACTACTTTCTCTGTACAACAAGAAATTAAATTAAATTAATAAATAATGAACAATAAACATATTATGATTTAAAGTTTAAACTAAAAAAAAAAACTAAGGTCATATCATACAATTCTATTAAAAGAAAAACAAGTTCATTAAACTAATCAAACCAACTCAATTGAATGGATTTGTTGATTTAAGTGATTTATTTTTTATTTTGTTGTTTTGGCATCTTTATACCTTCAATGCTAAAAGCAAAAATGTTGTAATTTCAAATGGAAATCCCACTATAAATGCTACTTTTTTGCTTTTGACAATCACCACATGTCCATGGCCCACCATTGTTATGATTGCATGCATTAATGAGGCTCCCCATGGGCCATACGGATAGATAAAAATTAAGAAGATAAGGATTGTAATTTCTTTTATTTTCTCTCTTTCATACCTTTTGCCATTTCCAACCAAATGCCTTTACATTTTATTCACTAATAGAATATTTGCCCTGAGCTTCTTCTTCTTCCCTTATATAAACTTAACATCTATGTTTAGAATTTTGAGAGAAACCCCGAGAGAGAAAAAGTGAAAAAAAAATGGAGGCAAGAAGTGATTTGGAGAAGTCTAGATTCAAGAGAGTTTGTGTTTTTTGTGGGTGTAGTACTGGACAGAGGAATTGCTATAGAGTTCTTTTTCTTTTTCTTTTTGTTTTTGTTCTCTTTTTGAAAATTTGAGTGTTTTTTATGGGTTTTTTTTTCCAGTTTTAGTCTTTGTTTCCATCTTTTAAAACTTAATTTTAAAACTTTGAACTTTCTCCCAAGTTGAATAATTTCAAATCTCACTTTCTCACAGCACAACCACTACCATCTACCAAATGAATAATTTCAAATCTCTCTAAAAAAACCCAATAAAATATGAAAACACCATCTACATTTTCTTTCAAAAATCCAACCACTGTTCTTCTCTTTTTCATCACAACCCTTTTCTTTCATTTCAACAAAAATAGTATTAGGTTTTTGAGTGTACAAAAAAGGACAAAAAACTCAAAGGCAAATACTTTCATTTCAATCAAAATAGTATTGGGTTCTTGAATCGTTACCCTTCAAAACCAGAGGACTCCATTTCAAGGAAAAGAGGAGCTAGGAAGACGTGGTTGAGGCGGCGGCGGCTGTGAAGAGAGACGAAGAAGAAGCAGCAGCCAACAGTGTTCGGCAGAGAGAAGAAGAAGCAGTGAGATTAGATCTAAAAAGTAAAAATTGAAGTGTCTTGCCCTCTGCCCCCTTAAGTCTTTAACCCTAAAGTAAAGGTGTGATTTGTCATGTTTGCCCCTTAAGATAAGTTTCATGCCCTCTGTCATTTATGCCCCTACGGTTGAACATTGAAGACTGAACAGACTGTATTTTAAAAAAATAATAATAACATATATTTCGGTCGGTCGGTTTTGTCATAACCTATACCGCCGACCGACCGACCGAGAAATTTAAAAACTAAAAAACCGACACCGACCGACCGTGTATGAAAACCGACCGACCGACCTCTATTCGGTCGGTTTCGGTCGGTCGGGTCGGTTTTCGGTCTCTCAGTGAACACCCCTATTAATAAGGTTCTCTTTTGCTAGCCACTTTGTAGTATATATATAGATTAGATTAAAATACTATTTTGGTCTCTATACTTTGAGCTTTATTCCATTTTGGTCATTGTACTTTCAAATGTCCAATTTTAGTCCATTTACTTTCAATAAAGCTTAAAATTGGTCCCTATGACAAATTTATGGTTAATTTTTCTTAAAAAAAGTTAGTCTATATTAGTTTTTTCTCTATAAATTTTGGAAGTATGTTCATATGGTGTATTTTTTTGTATTAAAATTATTATTATTATTTAACTAATTTTGATAAAAATTAACTTCAAACTTGTCCTAA
The DNA here is from genome assembly GCA_033996785.1 of Trichosanthes truncata. Classification (NCBI taxonomy): domain Eukaryota; kingdom Viridiplantae; phylum Streptophyta; class Magnoliopsida; order Cucurbitales; family Cucurbitaceae; genus Trichosanthes; species Trichosanthes truncata. Next base: position 7,528,085 of record JAWPNB010000003.1, read on the forward strand.
GGACCAATTTTAAGCTTAATTGAAAGTACAGAAACTAAAATTAGATATTTAAAAGTATAGAGACCAAAATAGAACAAAATCCCAAAGGCATGACCAAAAATGATATTTTAACCTTTAGATTATCTATCCCTTATACTATTACTCGGATACGACGACGCCTCCCCAATAGGCCCGTTTGTTACTCGTCTCTCGTTTTACGCAGTCGGTAGCCTCGCTCGATAAGCCTCTCTTAACGCACGCCCACCACCTCCAGGTGACGCCCACATCAATGATAATCACTATCTTTCTTTTATTTTCAATTTCTTTGGATTCCTTTTTCCAGTTTCAAAATTTTTCATTGTGGCATTCCTCTACCGTAGTGTCTTTAATTATTTGGTAAACATTGAAATTTGAATAGCTTAGGCGATGGATTATTTTTGCCCCTAATTTACGGTCAATGGTTTGATCTAAGTTTTCTATTTCATTTATTTCTTAATCAAGCCTAAACTGAGAGATATTGTAGTCGTTTGGAAGAACTGAGAACTGCACTTATAAGAACCTAACCAGTTGGTTTTATACACTATCAATCAGTTCAGTTGTGACTTATAGTGTGGAGGAGCGTGGAAGGATGCAAAGGAAAAGTTGATTGCCTAAAATTGATTTAGAAAAAGCCTATGATCATATCAATTGGGTGCTTCCTCAAGCCATGTTGAGGAAATAGGGTTTTGGGTCTAGCTGGATTTCATGAATTGTAGAATGCCTAACTGAAGGCTTGAAGCTAGCTCTTGATTTTCATTAATGGGAGGTTAACTCCTATCTTCCTTTCATCGTAGTATTTCTGAACAAGTTTTTGGATAACAAGCCTAAGAGTTTTCCTATTGATGATAATGATGATATTGACCATGACCTTGATACGGAGTTGGGTGGAGCTTCTAACTGGGATGAATGAGCTAACTATGGATATAATGTCCTAAATAGATCGATTTTATATCACCCTTCAATTCAAATTAGCAAAAACAATGTCTGCTAGCATAATATGGGTTCCAAACATTCATGATCTGAATGTGAATGAGCCAATCTTCTTTTTTCTTTTTTATTATTATTTTTTCTTTCTCTCTCTCTTTTTATATTTATTTTTTTCATGAGAAACAAACTCGATGTATTCAAAACAAAAGGAGAGAATAGCCTGAAGGCCTTAGGGACAGTTGCTAATCCCTCCATTCGTCTTCTACAATTGTTTTTGTTTTGGGCTTCTTATATCTCAGATTTTCTTTGTTGCAGTATACTCTCTAGCGGCCTCTCATATTTGTAGTGGCATCTATTGCCTCTGAACTTTATCATCCTTAGAACAATTTTTTTTGGCGTTGATACGACCAGAGTTAAAATTACAGGCATGGAAGTAAACCTTGGAGGCATTCCTTTTGACTTGGACTTCCATCCATCTGAGCAGTTGGTTGCAGCTGGTCTAATCGACGGCAATCTTCTCTTGTACTTTCTCTTTCAGGTTCTCTATTTTATCTTATTTTGTTTTCCTCAATCATTGATCAAATTCTACGTTCGTCTTTTCAGGTACCGTTACAATGCACGTGCTTTACCCCAAAGGTAGGAAAATCTCATCATCTCCTCACCCCTCCTCTTCTCAATATGCACTTCACGCGATTTTATCAAAGTCCTTTAACCTACAGTTTAAGTAGGCTATTCATGCTCGCTTAAATTTTTTGTCTTAGGCTCTTGAAAGTTCGTGCACATAGTGAATCTTGCAGAGCTGTTCGGTTCATCAATGATGGACGTGGTATTGCATTTTTGTGCTTGCTTCTATATCCCTTTTATTTTGTACTTTCTTTGGCAGGAAATTATTGGTGTTTTGACCTGCAAATGATTGGTTTATGGTCTGTATATCAGCAATTTTGACGGGTTCTCCAGACCATTCCATTCTTGCTACCGATGTGGAGACTGGTTCTGTTATTGCCCATCTTGAAGATGCTCATGAGTAGTTTCCTTTCCTATTGGTTTGAAGTTTTCCATCTTCATGCATATTCAATGCAATATAAAATTGAGTAATAAGCTAGTCCACTTTATTCTGCAGTGACGCAGTCAATAGATTGATCAACGTAACTTCAGAAACCATTGCTTCAGGAGATGACAATGGGTGCATCAAGGTTCCTTTTTTTGTCCTTGTCATTCTCTTCTCTGTTTTCTAATTTTACGTTTCCTCATTACTTTGAAGATCTAACTGACTTGGAAAAGTGGAAAAATTTAAAGAGAGAGAATTTGAGCATGATGAGAAACTGAATCATTCCTTTTCCGAGAGTTACAATGAGTAGAATATTATTATTACCTATAGAAGTGGCATTGAGTAATGAACAGCTTTGACATTCTACTATGGTTGATTTGGTCTTAAAAAAAATTAGATAGAACTACAAATGCATGAGATGGGACCGTCCAACTTCATGTGCTTAATGCAAGAATGAATTATTGGATTGGCAACCAAGGAACTTGCACTGACGTATACAATATACTAGATTGCCGGTCCCTTTTGAAGAGAAACACTTAATTTGTTCAACACGGTCTATAGTCACATTAACAATATTGTTCTTAGAGCTAAAGCTCTATATTTTGACTCAACTGAGACTGTGTCATGCCGCTACTTACTATTTGAGCGCCAGGAAATGGTTGTAGAACAGAGGACACACAGTAGTAGACAATGAATCTGTGACAATCAGGATTATTTGTCCATTTTGCATACGTAGAGCACTTCAAGTGCAGGCGACAAGAGAAATATGCAAACCCTGAGCTTGAGAATTCTTCAAATATCTCGATATTGTTCATAAGCCCACCTGCTTGGGAGCCCTAAAAGACCGGTCAAACTGACTGAGCATAGTTATAGCATAAGTAATGCTTGGCATGTGCAGATAACACATTGATAACCCAACATATCTCTTAGTATAGAAGATCACGATTCACAAAGGATCATCAAAATATTAACCTATTTTTGGACAACTTCCTGCCTGGCTGCTAAAGAAGTAACTCATAGTCATAGCCTTCCGTCTTAGGGACCTATCTCTTGAAGTAAGTCTAAAACATACTTATAATGTAACCATACAACCATAGATCCTTCTTGGAGATATTGATGGACAACAATAGAATCTTTAGGGGAAAGGAAAGATTGGCTAGTGATGTTTGGTCCCTTGTTAGATTCTATGTTTCTCTCTGGGCCTCAATGTTAAAGCTTTTTTGTAATTATTCGTTAGGTCTTATTTTGCTTGATTGGAGCCCGTTTTTGTGGGCCCTTCTTTTTGTAGGCCCTTGTATTCTTTCATTATTTCTCAATGAAAGTGTGGTTTTTCTATCCAAAAAAAAAAAAAAAAAGAAAAAGATATTGATGGACAACAGTATCCTCCTGGTGAGAACAAGTCATTAACATAAGCTATCTCATTTACGTGGACTCTTTTGAGAGTAGTAAATGAACAAAGATTTGTCTGCCTCGCGCTGGAGGAAACCAATTGTTGATTAATAAGGCCGTTTGAGCTTGTCAATCCTAAGTGCTTGCCTGGAAATTGTAGGCTGGTCTTCTGATTTCTTTTATCTCTATTCTTTTTCTTTTTCTTTTTCAATAAATTAATGGGGAGGCCTTGTGAATCCTTCAGCATGTAGTTTCTTCAAATTTGGCTTTTTGCAAGTGCAATACTAAAAACATTCACCAGACGAGGGAGGATGAGTTGCTATATAAGTGTTGTACCACTCAAAGAATCAGGCCCTGTCATTGAACCATCTTTCTGGCTTCCGCTTCGGTATCATGCAAACAGCTAACTGTTCTCAAAACATAAAATATTAGTCGGAGATAATTTCTCTCTTTTTTAAAAAAAATCATACAATGGCAGATTATACCAGCACTAGAGTAGCTGAACTCTAAGTTTTAGCCTTCACTCTAACTAATTAGTTGCAACTATAAATTATTTCACTTAACACATGAGCAGCTAGCCATGCTATAGTGGTTTGTCTGATGAGGTAGGCTAAGATAACTCAATAACAGTTAGTTAATGGGATATCTGATGAAGAGTCTCATCACATTGATACTTCTTTATTTTATACTTTTTCAATGTCAAATGTCGTGGATTTCTTTGACGCTCCAATGTCTTTTTGACTAACTGATGTGTCCTTCAAGGTATGGGATACCAGACAACGATCTTGCTGCAATTCATTTGAAGCTCACGAAGATTATATTTCAGATATGACCTATTCGTCTGATTCCATGAAACTTTTGGCGACAAGGTAATGCTTGCTGTAGCTATTGTTTCACGCCAGTTTTATTGTCTTAAATACTAGGAACATTTCTGAAGTTTGTTGAACTTGAACCATAGGATTTTTTTTATTTTTAACTAGACTGAGGTATGACAATGGTTTTGTTATCTCTTGCTTAAATTTCTCCTTTCTAATTTATACAGGTTTGAGATTACTTAAAGTTAGAAACAAAAAAAATGTTGTTTCTATCTATGAAGAGTTCTTATAAAAAAATCTTTGAAGAGTGAAGAAACAACTTTATGAATTTAAATGAGAAATTGAATGCATCGTGGATTATATTAATAAATTAGACAATACTGTTGTAATAAACCTCACTTCTTTTATTACATTGCCTCTTCCTCATGATTTTCTCATTTTTTGTTTTAAAGTGGAGATGGGACTCTATCTGTTTGCAATCTTAGGAGAAACAAGGTTAGCACTTACAAGTTTGTTTTAACTTAATTTGGCCCACTACAACGTGTTAACTAATATCTTTTGACTATTTTCAGTTCTATGTGCTGTTCTGATGCAGATTTAAGCTTGATATTAGTTTTCTGAAGTTGATTATAAAAATCTCTTTTGCTTCTCTTGTTGATTAGTCTTATTTAAGTGCAGGTTCATGCTCGATCCGAATTTTCAGAAGTTGAGCTGCTATCTGTTGTTATCATGAAGGTAGCTTTACATATGATGAAGTAGCAATCATTTTTCAGTCATGCATTCACATATTTGCTTATGAAAGTTCGTTGGAATCTTATTTCCTTCTCCCATCTTTTGTAAATTTTGTTCTTCGAATGCAAATATTGAAAGCAGGCTAACAAATCTAATTCAAATCTTATTCCGAATAATATAATATGGGCGTGACAGTCAGAAAATTTTGGTTTAAAAAATGCTCTGTCCTCTGTCCTCTCTCCCCCTAAATCGTAAGTGCCGTTTTTGAACCTCTGGCCGCCATGACCACCACCCATCCACCTTCACCTCCTTGGAACCATTTGTGAGAGTACTAGTATGGTATGCTATGGGCTATTTGTGGGGGTTAGTAGTATATTAGTAAGGGACATAGTGGTAATTAGATAGGGGTTAGTAGTATATTAGTAAGGGGCATAGTGGTAATTAGATATGAGTGTCTTGGTTATAAATAGGAGTGCTAGGGTCCTTAGTAATATACTACTAACCCCCACAAATAGCCCATAGCATACCATTCTAGTACTCTCACACCATTCCACCCAATCCATCACTATTAATTGGAAAATCTTTTCCATTGCCTTTGATGAATTCTATCGTGGAAGTCATGTTAACATTACCGAACGAAGCCGCCTTTCCTCGCACTCCTTGTCCCTTACTTGTAAGTCCCTCAATTGGCTTGCCTCCTCCTTCAATACCCTTGTTGAAGATCCCTGCCCCTATAAATTCTTTTTGAATTTCGAATTGAAGACTGTGTGTTATGGGTAGAAAAACTTAGCAACAAGTATGGTTTCTTCGTAGAGGTCAATCAACTTCACAACTCCGATGGCCGCCAACGTCTCTTCATACCATCAGAAGATAATAAGTAGGGTTGGTTCTCTTTCTTCTCCTTGATTTTGGAATACCTAGGGGAGGCTCACCCTCGGAATGCCCCTCCAAGGATCATCTCTTATAAGGAAGCACTACAACAGAAAGAAGCCCCTGTCTCATCATCCATCTCGAACAACCCACCAACAAAATCTTCTCCAATGATTGTTTGGAGTGAAGCATTTGTCATTCAAAGATGTTTTCAACGTGATGATTGGCCTAGTATCCGACAATCAATACTTGCTACGCGGTCCAAGCGTTGCTCCATCAATCCTTTTCAAGATAATAAGGCTCTAAATCATGTGTACAATGAGCAACTGACAACCAAGCTTTGCAACAATTTCGAGTGGACTTGTATTGGGGGTCACCGAGTGAAGTTCTACCCATTGGCTACTCAATCGTTTCAACAAGATAGCATGATAGCTTCATTCGGAGGTTGGATTGATATACTACATCTTCCTCTTCCTCTTTGGTCTGAACAAATCTTTCGATATATTGGAGATTGTGATAGGCCTTGCCTCAACAATTTTATTTATCAGCAATAACAAGTGCCAAGGGAAGTTTAGAGAGCTTCCCACCTCTCCCAATTCTCAAATAGAATACCAAAATCACAGAATAACAAAAAGATACCTCTCACTGTCTAACCTCCCCCCCTCAAATACCACCACACTCCGGCCCTTCTAACTAACCCGCACTTGGGCCCCACACTCAACAAACTTAACAAACTTAATTCATACCTATACCCCTCTTCCCTTTCTTACGAGTGTACACTTTCGTAATTGGGGGCCTATCAGATTGTTGTGGGGGCTTCACGAAGACATCTAGCTATACTAATCGGTTGATCAATCTCACTGAGGCAAGATTAAAGATGAAACAAAACTTAACAGGTTTCATCCCAGCAGAAATTTGAATCCCATCCTCCATTGCCGACGACGATTCTGCTCAGGGGGTGAAGAACGGACTTCCCAAAAACGGCCGTATTAATGGTCCATCAAAAATCAAGGATTCGATTGGTACAGATTTTAAAAAGAGAGAATTTTGCTTCAAAATTCGAATCCTAAATCGAAATCAAAGGAGGCAATCTTGGATGATTCTCCCAATCTTTCTGTGGGCCTTATTGAACCAGCTTTCTTAGCGCTGGAAATCAAAACTTGTGATGGAATTTTACTCCCCCCGGTCAAAGCCGCCTGCATAGAATCAGATAGACCCACCAATCTTCATTAATTTCTAAAGGATCCACGTCCTTTGCAAGTCAATCGTTGACCATTGGGTCTGACACGGAAGCCTACCTCTCCAGCCCCTCCATTGATCACTCGCATCACAGTCCAACCCACGTTTCTAACCAAGCCCTTGATCCCCAATTAGATCTTATCCCTCGCCAATTGTGACCCTCTTTGACGTACCCAAGCCCTGATCTTAACCAACTCCCTTTAACCATTTCCTCCTACCCTCGATAATTCCCAAGTCCACGACACAACCCATTAGCCTCTAGACTTTTTGTTTTCTAACCAACAGACAACCATCCCACAACCTTTAAATATTTGCCCTTCTTGAACCGCCTAACCCATAACTCTCCTCATCCTTTTCCTTTTGATTTTTCCCTACCCTCTGTTCTCTGCCACCTAGACCCATTCTAATTAAGAATGGTTTATGTATCATGGCTATCCCAACAACTCCTCAACCACCTAAAAAGAAATTCATTACAACAGTGGGCAAAAGTCTAGGTTAAAGCGAGAACTTCAAAATCTTCATTCTTCGGTTCATTAGGATCAAACGAGGACTTTGGCTATAGTGGAGGGAGAATCTGTTAGTCAATGAAAATTTTGACTTGGAATGTATGTGGACTGGGGTCATGGAAGAAACGATCCTTGATTAAAAGAATCATTCAACAACAAAATCTGAGTTTTGTACTTATACAGTAGACTAAATCATCATCCATCAATAGGAATTTCATTAAGTCACTATGGAGCTCCTCTCATATTGGTTAGGTTTCTTTGGATTCCTGTGGAGCTTCAGGAGGCATCTTGATTATGTGGAGTGAACCTGATTTCACGATCCGAGAAACTATACAAGGATTATTTTTTGTTTCTAGATAGGTTTTATTGGCTGATGGTTTTTCTTTTTGGCTCTCAGCTATTTATCACCTTACTAGGAGTGAGCATTATGTTGATTTTTGGCAAGAGCTACATGATTTGGCTGGTTTAGGTGGTGACCGTTGGATTGTAGGAGGAGATTTTAACGTAACTTGCTGGTCATGGGAGAAGTCACATGATAGACTAGTTACCAACAATATGCGTACTTCCCATCATTGAATCGCAAATTACAACCTCTTAGACATTCCTTTACAAAAGGTTGTTTTACTCGGTGATACTCAATATCTTTCTCCGTTGGATAGATTTTTGTTGACCAATGATTGTGTTACCAAATCTGGAATGAAAAATCTTCTCCGGCTTGATAGAGTAACTTCAGATCATTACCCTTTGGCACTCACCTTTGGTGACATCTCTTGGGGGCCTTGTGCTTTTCGAAATTCTTGGTTGCATTTTGATTCATTTTCAGAGGTTTTGGAGAACTGGTGGACTCAAAACCCATTACAAGGTTGGCCAGGACACGAATTCATGATGAAACTCAAAGGGCTAAAGTTGGAACTTTGGAAGTGGAATACTATGCAACGTAATGCGGCTTCCCAACTTCCTACTCTTATGTCTTAGTTGAAAAATCTGGACAGTTTGGAGGACGGCATTTTATCCTTAGAACAAACGACCATGAGACGACTTTTGAGGGAACATATTGAGAATATAACTTCGCAGGAGCATATTTATTGAAAATAATGCTGTAAGTTGAATTGGCTAAAAGATATGAAAATACAATTTCTTTTCACCGTATCATGGATGCATGCAAATGAAAGAGTTCAATTTGGTCTCTGATTGCTTTAGTCGTTTGTTATTATCTCATGATGCAAGTTTGGGTCAAATTGCCTCTCATTCTTGGGTGACTCTCATCTTTGTTTAACAGTAACTCACTTGCAATTTGCTGGTAATATGCTCTTATTCTTTACTTTTGATTCCGAAGCTTTGGATACTCTCTTTGATATAATCAAATTATTTGAATTGGCTTCTAGGTTAACCATCAACTATGCCAAGAGTGAACGGTTGGGAATACATATTGCTGATATGGATTTGGACTTGTTGACTTCAAAATTCGGTTGTAGACAAGGGGTTTGGCCTTCTACTTATCTTGGACTTCCTTTGGGAGGTAATTCAAAAAACTCTTCTTTCTGGCACATCTTATTGAGAAGATTCGGCATAAACTCCATAGTTGGAAATATGAGTTTATTTCAAAAGGTGGACAACATACCCTTATTCAAGCCACCCTTTCAAGTATGCCTACTTATTTTTTATCCTTATTTAAAATTCCCATTATGGTTGCAAAAACATTGGATAAACTTATTCGGGGCTTTTTTTGGGAAGAATCTAGAGGAGGGGTGGTATGCAAATGTTAATTGGGAGACAACATAGCTTCTTAAATTTTTGGGTTGTATTGGCATCGATAATTTTCATCATCGAAATTTGGCCCTCTTAGCAAAATGGATTTAGAGATTTTTACACGAGGAAAATGCTCTTTGGCGCAAATTTATTGTTGCTAAGTATTATTCTACATAGGACACTTGTTTTTGGCCATGGCATAATCAGAGTAGTTATGTCCGTTCACCTTCGTGTTTCATTGTTTCTACCATTGATCTTGTTACCAATTGTGTTCAAAGATGTCTTGGTAATGGTCTCTCAACCTCTTTCTGGCATGATTCTTGGTTGAGTTGTGGAAATGCTACGACTTTTCCTCGACTTTAATGTTTAACTACCCATCCATATTGTATGGTTCCTAAAGCTTGGATTGGCTCTGGTAGCTTGGAATTTGCACCTTTGATGTAATTTAAATGATTTAGAGGTAATAGAATGGGCCAGTCTTTCTTACCTACTCCCCCTGATTAGGCTCCAGAACTGTAATGATTTTTGAATTTGGCCTTTTGATCCTTCTCGCTCTTTTACCGTCAAATCCTTGGGAGATCTTTTGATCCTACTTCGCATAAGAATACTCTTTATGAGGTGATTTGGAAAGATGATTATCCAAAAAATATTAAAATTTTTCTTTGGAAGCTTAGTCTTGGTGCGACCAATACAATGGACAAACTACAATGATGTATGCCTCGTCTTTATCTATCTCCATCTTGGTGTGTTATGTGTTCTTCTAGTTTTAAACACCTTGGACATCTTTTTGGACATTGCTCCTTTGCTAATCGTTTTTGGAATGTGATCCTTCTTGCTTTTGGATGCTAATTCACATTGCCTACTAACATTTATGACGTACTGGCGTCCATTTTTGTGGGACATCCTTTCCATGGAGCTAAGAAGCTTTTGTGGTTTTCGTGTTGTTTCTTTGCGGTGAAAGGAATGGAAGATTATTATGACTCTTTCTCTACCCTTTTTCTAATGCTATGTATTGATGTAAATGTACACACCTTTTTTCTAATTATAGTTTATCTTCATTGATTTCCAATTGGACATCTTTTTTGTAATTCACCTTTAGGTGCGGGAGGTTACTGTTAGGCCTCCAATTATTAAGCAATACACAAGGAGGGGCACGAAAGACATTCCACCTATTGAGAGTTAGTTATACGACTGAAAGGGTGGGACCACTCAAGGGTTGTGGGTAGTATATATATAGGGAACAAACGTTAGTATATTTTCATGTTTATTCTGTTTTGTGCTAGGGAGTGTTTGGTGAGGAAGGAAAGCTTACCAAACACAGTTTTCGAAAACACATATGCCAAACACAGATTCACTGAACTCAGTGAATTCGGAAACATAAAACAGAATCTAGATTGCCTACCAAACAGACCCTTAGGGTTTTAATTTATTCAACTTGCAAAGTTTAGGGTACGAGTTTATTTTTCTAATGTTATAATTAAAAGGAGGCAAATAATTTTTTCTCTAAGTATGCCATAGTTAATTTGAAGCTGTCATTTTTTTGAAACTTCATGTGCTGGGGAAGTATCTGAACTGCCTCAAAGAATTTGCTAACTGAGTGCGATTAAGCATTTATTCTTTATTACATATATAACATGTAATTTTAGCTTATTTATTTTATGTTTTTTTTTTCTGGTCAGAATGGACGTAAGGTCATCTGTGGATCACAAATTGGAACTCTATTATTGTATTCATGGGGTTGCTTCAAGGACTGCAGGTGTACATATATGATTTTTCTTGAATATGTGTAATGCATCATCTGTTCTATGTTTCCTCGTTTATATCACTTATCCTCTATGAGGAATCACTCCGTGGCTGTTGTTCTTTCTCATCCTGGGCCTGTTCGTCGCCTTTGTTGGGCTTTTGGCATTCTTTGTCTGATAGGGAAATGCTGGGATATTGCCACCTCCTTTCTTTGTTGGGGGAGTTTTGTTGCATTCCAGGGAGAGGATTTTTGTTGTTGGAGTCCTACCCTGGATGCGGGTTTCTCGTGTAGGTCCTTTTTTCTTTGCCTGGTCAATCCCTCTCCTCCTTTGAGGGATTCTGTCTTTGCCTTGTTGTGTAGGGTGAAAATCCCAAAGTTTTTTGCCTGACAGGTCCTTCATGGAAGAGTTAACACCTTAGATAGGGTGTTCAGGAAGGTACCATCTTTGGTGGGGCCTTCGTGTTGCATTCTTTATAGGAGAGCGGTTGACGATCTCGATCATATTCTCTGGAGCTGCGATATGGCTACTATTGTTTGGAACCAGTTCTTTGCGGAGTTCGGTGTTGCTCTAGCTAGGCCGGGGGATTGTAGGGAGATGATCGAGGAGTTTCTTCTTCATCCTCTCTTTCGTGAGAAAGGAAAGTTTCTGTGGCAGGCTGGGGTGTGCGCTATCTTGTGGGGGCTTTGGGGGGAGAGAAATAATAGAATCTTTCGTGGGCTTGAGATGTCTCCGTCTGACATCACTCTTGTTAGATTCTATGTTTCTCTTTGGTCTTCGGTGGCGAAGCCGTTTTGTAATTATCCTTTAGCTCTTATTTTGCTTGATTGGAGGTCTTTCTTGTAGTTGGTCTCCTCTTTTTGTGGGCTCTTGTTTTTATATGCTTGTGTATTCTTTCATTTTTTTCCTCAATGAAAGCTTGGTTTCTTATCAAAATATAATGCATTGGTCTGATTGTTTTAATGAAACCAGGAATTTCTTGGTGTGATAAGATGTATTAATTCTAATGCTACCTATCTCCTTTTCCTTTATTGATTCATTCCTTGTTCATTTTGTTTTAACTTTATTCTTCTTCAGTGATCGCTTTGTTGATCTCTCTCAAAATCCTGTGAATGCGTTGCTAAAGGTAAGCATTTGTGTAATGTCTAGTAGTATTGTCATTTTTTAATATTGTCAAGAAATCATTCAATTACAGTGTCAATTCTTTCCTTCCTTTTAGCTTGATGAAGACCGGGTCATTGCTGCATCTGAGAGTGGACTCATCAGGTGAGAACTTTGGATAGAGTCATTCTATTTCCATCCACATATCAGAAGATCCTGTATTTTTTATCTTCCCTTTGTTAGTTCACTTATTCATGTTTATTATCATTAGTTTGGTGGGCATATTACCCAACAGAATAATCCAACCAATTGCAGAACACTCTGACTATCCTGTGGAGCGGCTTGGTAAGATGTTTTTCTGTTTTGGCTGATATTAAGCCGTGTTTTTTCAAGCTCGAGGTGACTAAAGTGCAAGCTTTTTTTATGAGGGGCACAGTAGTTAAATGTATATAAATTTTTTAAATATGAAGAAAAATACGATTACAAATAATAACATAGATGAAAAGTTTAAGAGAATAGAGCTTTTATTCCAGATTGCTAGGAAAAATGATTAGTTTTTATTTTTTAAGAATATTCTTGATTTTATTCTTGACAACTTAGAAAAATTTTTAAAAATATTAGGAAGTAAGGCGCTAAGGCACTGGGTGCACACCACAAGCACTGGGGTGCGCACCTCAAGCGGGCTTCATTAACGGAGTCTTGCTCTTTTGAAGTGTGGCGCGGGGGCTGTGCTTTGGTGGGCTTTTTAAAACAGATATTAAGTAACCCATATTCATTTTATGAATGGACTAATGACCTTGAGTTTCTTTCACTGTTAATTCAGCGTATGATTTGTGTTTTATGATCTGTCAACTGTCAATAATCTTTTTTTTATTTTTTTATTTCTCTCTCTCTCTCTTCATCATTTTCTGCTCAATCATTGCGTTACTCATATTTAGGGGATATGTTTAGTATAACATTTTAACAGTTTTGTCTTGTCTTGTCTTGTAGCTTTTTCCCATAATAGAAAGTTTCTCGGCAGTATTTCACATGATTATATGTTAAAGGTAATCATCTCTCTCTCTCTCTCTCTCTCGTTGCAACTGTTTTGATCTGCTGATTTCCTGTCGGCTGTCCCAAACCTTTTACTAGCATTTTTTTTCTCCATTTTGATAGAAAAGGAAAACCAATTTTCATTTTAATGAAAGAACTACAAACAAGGAAAGACACAAAGAGAAGGGATTCATCAAAAGGGAAGAAGCAACACTGAAAACATATACAAAAATGAACCTCAACTTTTGGTAACCAAAAACAATAGATAATTAAAAATAAGTTTGAACTAAGAGACCAAACAGAACTTCAGAAGCATTAAAGAATGTCAAGTTCCTCACATCCTTCTATTTGCTATATCTTCCGAGAAACATTCTCCTATTCCATTCCAACCAGATGAATCATAAAGCAGGTAAGGAGCTGGTCTGCCAAAAAGTCTTACCCCTCCCCAAAACAAAGGGTCCAAAACAACTTCTTCCATAGTCTCTTGAACACTCAACCCTCAACCTGTAGGCTAGATTGAAGCCTTGCCAGAATTGCCTCTAAACAATGGTGTAAGAAGGGTATAACTACAAAAGATGATTTAGATCTTCAGTTTCGCTCCTGATCTGGCCTAAGACACGAGTGGAGGGTTTTTGCAAAATGTTAGAAGGTATAATCCTTCCTAAGGCAACCAACCAAGCAACAAACTAAATTATCTTTGGGATCTTGCGCTTCCACAAATAAGAAAAGAAATAATGAGATGAGAAAGGGGGTAAAGAGGAAACCTAACGTAAGAACAAAGACTTGCGAGAAAAGCATCTAATAGCAACAAACCAATCGTTGGTCTCTAAATCCAGTTTAAGCGAAGGCATAAGAAAATGACACTTCAATCTCTTGATCAAGGAGGGTTCTGTGGAATTGGAAGTCAAAAGGAGTTCCCACGTGAGAATAAAAAATAGAGGAAACTCTGGAGTTTTTAGAAAGGGGCTAGAGGATAGAGACAACCTGAGGCAACCAACCAACCAAGCAAAAAACCAAATTATCTTCAGGATCTTGAGCTTCCACAAAGAAGAAATGAAATAATGAGATGAAAAAGGGGGCTAAAGAGGAAACCTAACGTAAGAACAAAGACTTACGAGAAAAGCATCCTAATGGTTTAAGGAACCAATCGTTGGTCTCTAAAGCTAGGGGAGATACCACCGGTTTAAGTGGAGGCATAAGAGAACAACACACTTCAATCTCTAGATCAAGGAGGGCTATGTGGAGCTGGAAGTCAAAAGGAGTCCCCTCTTGAGAATTAAAAAAAAAGAAAACCGTGGAGTTTTTAGAAAGGGCTAGAGGATAGAGACATGGAAATTGTATGGGGAGATTCGAGAAGATGTGAGCAAAGCCAAGGATCCTCTGAAAATTAAACTTTGCTGCCGTCTCCTACTTAGAAGGTGGTAAAAGATCGAAATTTTGGAAGGTAAAGAGAGATCCCTTGCCATGAGTTCCTAACGGTGCCTTTGGAAACTAAATCAAATTATTGCTAGACCTCCAATCCAGAAGGTTTACTTGAGAAAGGGTCAAAAAGGGAATTATCCTTATTTGGATTCTAATGCCAAATGTTGTGGTTGTCCTGAAAAATTATTCAAGATACATGTAAGTTGGTCCAAACGATCTATATATACAATTATTATTGTCGACATTGTCAATGTGTTAGTTTTCAAAATGTCTTCATAGAAACAATGGGGAGAAGTGTCTTCTCTCTTGTTAGTATTGTAATATGTCGACATCAATAGATCCATAATAGCAACCAAGGTTGCCTATGGGAGCATATGGTGGTAGTTGCGCCCACTACTTAAAAATTATAATTAAAATGGCGAACTTGAGTCTAGCTCAACTGGTTAAGGCATATATCATTGACCAAAAGGTCAGGTTCTAATCCCCCACCCCCTCATGCTGTTAAACTAGAAAAAATTATATCCATATACGTCGATAGTTGTGTGCCTAGTTGATTGGGGTGGTAGTGCTGCATTTATATGATGAACTAACCATCGTGTGGTCCCTCCTTCCTTCCAACAACAGTGCCCAAGTCGAGTTCATGAATTCTTTAACTTCTACATTTCTATGCAATACTAGATTTTGCGAGCAAAGTCAAGTGAATGACTTTTTTAAGATGATTTTCTTGTTCAAATTATAATAGTTCTTATTCTTCTTGGTGAATAAAAATTAACAGAAAATAGTTTCCTTTTTAAAAAAGAAAAAATTTGAAATTGCCAGCAGAATTTGGGAAGTCTCACACGTGGTTTTACATGTCTTCAAGCCTTTAATGCAACTGTTTTCTTCCTCTTTGGTTTTTCACTCTACTGTCTGTGTTATTGTTTGTGCAGCTATGGGATATGGATTTATTGCAAAGTTCTGGAAACGTTTTAAATGGTCAGACCACGGTAGCTGCAAGTGCTAGTGACAATCTATTTACTTTCATGTAAGCCCCGCATTTGGATTTGGACTTTAATTGAAAAAACGGTTGGGCTGCAAAACATTTTGTTCGGTTTAGGTGGTTGCTTCAATTTGCTAATAGTAGAAGAAATAAGACTTAAATCTAGTGAAATGGACTAAGTTCACTGATCGTTAGTTACATTTTTTCTCCTTTTTTTTTTTCGTTTCCTATTTTTAGAGAGAGAGGACTGTCTTGAAACTATCATTGTTTCTCAACTGCTGGATTATACCAGGTGACATAATTAATGATATGGTGAAGCCATGGGATCCTCCCCACAACTAGAGAAGCCAGAATACTTTCTGTTAAAGAGTTGATGGGTGATGAGATGTAAAAATTGTGATGTTAAATCTAAAATGATCTTGTAGGAGTAATCCTAAATACTGGAAGAAGGATGTGTGTGATGGTTCCCCTACCTGGTGCGTTTCCACTAATTAAAAAAAAGGGATGATTTAGGCCCCATTTGACAACCAAATGGTTTTTTGAAATTTAAGCTTATAAACACTATTTCCACTTATAGGTTCCTTTGTTTTGTTATCTACAAATTTAACTTTTGTTTTTGGAATTTGGCTAAGAATTCAAACATTTCCTTAGAGAAGCTAAGAAATTGTGAGAAAACCAAAAATAAAAAATCAAATGGTTATCAAATGGTTATCAAACAGAGCCTTAGTCTTCTGTTTATATTTACTTTTTGTGTTGGTTTATGTTTTCAACTGCTTTACATTTCTCGAACATTCTGTTTATTTTTCTAAACGTCCTGGTAATCATGAGGCTGCGCTCAGCAACATGAGTTTGATTGAACCATGTATGTTTTAAATACAATCATATGCTTTTTGCAGGGACTAGAAGAGAGAAGACCTAAAACAAAGGACCCGAGCGAATGGTTTGAGCAAATTGTCAATTTATACTATAGTTAGGGTGATGTTGGGCTTTACCTCCTTCACGGTGTATTTAGGATAGTATTTATATAATTTGAAAGTGCACATCGTTTATTATGATGCTGCAATTTTTTGATATATGGTGTCAACAAGTGATTGTTGATTTTCTCCTTGAACCCGTTGAAGAGAGAGTAGTTAGGTGCGTTTCCTACATTTTTTTAAATTTTATTTTAGCTTTGTAACATTTTTGGTTTTACGTGGATAATTGGATATTTATGTTTATATGTTGGATTTTAACTGTTGATTCAGAATTAAATTTTGAATGAGATTGATTTTTCTCAGGGTTGAGTAGTGGGCTACGTTCTTGACTTTTTCTCATTGAAATGTATCAATATGAATGATAGACAAGTGTTCAAAAGATGTACAAGTAAACTGTATGACGCCCTGGATCAATGTGAATAATATATAATAGTATGATACACTGCGGCCTTATTTAGAATAACTTTTTAATAGCTTAAAAATATTTTTTTAACACTTAAAAACTCATTTTTAAATCCTTAAAAGGTCATTTCAAACCGGTCTTAAAAAAAAAAAAAAAAAGAAACGACAAGTGTTTTAAAGATATGGTATGATATGCTTTATTTGGTTGATAGCTGGAAATATTTAGCTTTAGAATTAGACGGAGATAAAATTTTCAAGTTCTACTGGAATATGAATATTCCTTCTATTCCACACCTACAACCATCAGTTTGAAAAGCCATTTTGGTCTCTACTTCTAATAAATTTATAATTAGTCTTTACCGTTAGTTTGAATGTAAGATTTTTTTGAACTTGGTCAAATAATAATAATAATGATTTTTATTTAAGAAGAGACAAAATGTAAATATGTTCTCAAAATTTATAGAGGGAAGACTAATAGAGATTGATTTTTTTTTTTTTAAAATGTTAACAATAAATTAATAGTAAGGACTAATTTGAAGATTTTTTGAAAGTATGAGAATTAAATTTGGATATTTGAAAGTGTATGGACTAAAATAGAACAAGTCTCACACTATAGGGACTAAAACGATATTTTAACCTTTTAAAAATAATGTGGCCTATCAGCATTAAATAATTATTTCTAAATGCAACAGATTTTTCCATGTCTCAAGTGTATGACTTTGTGTGTGTGTTCTTTTTCTTTTTTCCTCAAACTCCAACTTTTATTCTTGCTCTAAATGAATAATCGTGCGTTATTGGTTCACCTAAAATTAAGGACCTAGCATTAGTTTAGCAAGCCAACATGAGCATAGTTCAACTGACATAAAACATGTATAATCGACATCGTATGACAAGGTGAATAGGGTTGCTTGATAAATTTAAAACTTTTTCGAAAGAATTAAACTAAAATAATGCAATCCAAACTAATTAGAATAAGCACAAAAAAAAATTTTAGTAAACGAATCAATTTAACACAAAAATGAATCAAAGACAATTCTATCATGCAATCTAAGAAAGAAATTAATTCAAGAAAATCAGATGCAAAAATTAAGAGGCAGAAATTCAAGACACCAGTAATTTTATAGTGGTTCGAAAATTCCTACTTCATTCCCCAAGACACATTCTTGGATATTTTACTGCGACGGTCCTCTTAAAGGTGAGAACCAAACTGATTGTTCACTCTTTTTATGGGTTCAATAGTCAACTTCCAATCGATCATTTGCAGGTTTAGGATCAAACCTACATCGATCCTTTAACGGGTTCAGGATCAAACCACTATGATCTTTTTTCGGGTTCAGGATTAAACTACTACAAATCATTTTTCGGGTTCAGGATTAAATCATTCACTCAATCCCAAGGTGCACCCACACCTTATTACAAATTTCCAATTGAAAAAGATGAAAATGAAATTTCCATAAAAAGAAAACTCTCATAAGAGTAAATACACAAGTTTGAGTACTAGAAAACACTCCAAGATTTCCCTCACAAAATATAATAATCAAAATCCAAAGAAAGTGTGAGTGATTTGAAAATTTGAGCACTTTTTGGAGAAAGAAGATATGACAATGATTGTTGGAAAATTTGCTTGGGAGAGGTATGAATGAAAAGTGAGGGAAAAAGATGTTTAAATAAGGTTCAAAATTAGGGTAAAATTTGGGCTATTGGATCTAGGTTAAATAGATCAAGAGTGGAGGAAATTTGGAAAAAAAATGGCAAAAGAATGATTAAAAAATAATTTTAAAAATGGCTTCAACAATCTTAAAAATGGCCATGTGCCATGTCACAATGTTATTTGTCACGTCATTGCAAAATAACCGTTTTTCTCAATTTTTTTGGCCATAACTTTCTCGTTTAATGTCCAATTTGAGCGATTCAAAATGCGTTAGAATATTCTTTTAGAGCTCTACACTATGGATATTTTAAAACACCAAAAATATTAGTAATTTAAAGGTTTGTTATCATCAAAACATATAGTATGATTGAAGCTCGTAAAGCTAACAATTAGAGGTTCAAATCCCTCACTCCACATATTGTCAAAAAGGAAAAGCATTAGTTTAGCAATAATTTAGTGATGTACATAGAATATAGTTCTATTCTTAAAAAAAAAAAAAGAATATAATCCAAAATGTGTTAATTAGTGAATTTTTGTAATTATTTCATATCTATCACAAAGTCAAAATATCACGGGGTTACTGACCTTTTAGAAAATGTTATATTTGCAATTAGTCTTATAAAAGTTGCATTCATTTCCTCTATCTACAGATATTTTAGAAATGAAGGGTAGTAGATTGGATATTTCAAGATTTTAACCTTAGTTCTCAAGTGGACGACAAGTTTTATAGTTTTTTTTTTCTTATATATATTTTTTTATTTTTTAGTTCGACAATTGCGAGGTGAGAGATTGAACCATGACCTTTGAAATGATGCCTTTATCCACTAAGTTATCTTTGAATTGATATGAATCTCCATATTTTATTTAAGAGAGTTGCGTTAGTGTAATAAAAATAAAATAGAAGGATGAATGATTGGATCACATTGCAATTTGCAAGCACCGGTAACAAGACAAATGACTACATATTAACAGGGCAACTTGAAAAATAGCTAAAATGTTTAGATTTTATAGATATAGCTACCTTCATTTTCCATTTTTATTAATTTGTTATTATAATTAAGACTTGGACATAAATGCCCCTACCTATCCTTTCTAGTTTTTAAACAATTAAAATGAAACCTACAAAAATGCCACGTTATAAGGAGAGGAAGATGCACTTTACACGACTAAATCTAAATAAATAGATTAACAATTTTGAATTAACGTGACTTCCAAAACCCCCCTTAAAATCTTAATACTGTAGGCCTACAATCTAAATTTTGATTAAATTATAGAATTTGATAAAAACAGTGAACAATCCAATCAACTATTTAAGTACATGCATCCCTTTAAGAGTATATATTCAAACATATATACACTGCAACGTGATGTCTCCAAACATATAAAAGTTGGAAATAACTTTAAGGACCCATTAAGGTTGAAAAAAAAAGGAGTAAATGAAATTAATTCACAATTAAAAGCTACTATAATGGTATTGCTAAAATGTGTCTAATGACTTAAAACCAGTTTATGAGATGAACTCACGATGAACGAAGTATAAAAATGATACCGTTGATGTGCATATATAGTCATAATTAGTCCTAGAATAACATAATTGTTAGGTTTAAATATGAGTATATTTGAATATATACAGTTTAGAGTAGGTAGTCTTGGTATGAAGATGTAAAATGAACAACATTGGAAGATTTAAAAAACAGTAATAAAACTGCCTATTGCATTCACCTATGAAAAAATGTCAAGTCGAAGGAATGGAGGATTCCCTCAAGAATGCCTACCGTATGAAACCCTCTATTTTTTTTTTGTAACCCTCCATCTCCCGAGATGCTCCATTTCAGTTTGATCTCCTTCAATCTTCAGCTACATCCTATCTCCCCTCGTCCTATGAATTTGAAACTCTCCTACAACGAGAGAAGTGCCGAAAAAACAAGGGACGTTGACTAGCGCATTCTTGAGGTATGTGTTTCCATCTACGATCGTTTTTGCTTCCAAAAATGGAATGCACATTCTCTAGATATATGTTTCCATTTACAGTCGTTTTTGCTATCAAAAATCGAATGCGCATTCTCGAGGTATGTGTTTTTATATACATTATTGGGATATGTGCTTACCAGTATCTGTAGTTCCAACGTCCACAATGAGATATCAGTCATGGTATATCCACTTTCAAAATCCAGCGAGAGTCCACAGAGCGTCCCTAGCTATTTTCTGAAAGACTTATAATAAGCAACTAATTTACACCGTTTCTATACACAGAGAGCCTCAAAATTCTCCTATCAATGGTGAGTCTAAGATAATTGATGCTTTGATTCCTTGAGTTGAGTAAGGGTTGTATCCTGACTTAAAGGCACAAAGGTGGACTTGAAATTTCTGTATATGTTTTTCTCATCCCAAACACCATAGTATACAATCAATATCTGTTGGGAATTCATTCTTCGAAAAATTAAGAGAACGAAAAGATAGGCCAGCAAAGAATTATGGGAAACGATTTTATTATTGAAAAAAAAATCTAGCAAATAAAGGAGATTGATATATATGATTTAGATGAATAGTTTAAAAATGGAAATAGTGTGCATGAGAGTGAGAAATTAGTGGAGATTTAAAAAATGCATAAATCTAGGGGATAGAAATGTGAAATACGGTGAATGGGAGTAAGAGAATATTGAGAATATTGTTTTTTTAAAAAAAAAAAATCTCTTTTCGATTATGAGAATTGACTGTAAATACACGTATCTACTGAGGGTATAAGTGGAAAGAAAACAATTCATTCTCATCTCCTATAATTTTGGCTGTTATAATCCCCAATACTGAAACTTTTTAGGCATATTTTGTGTTGGCTATTTTTTTAACTACCGGTCACAATTTTCCTAAAAAGTAATGACATACAACTAGCACTTTTTTAAGGAGGAGAGTGAATAATTTTTTGTTCTATTTATACCTGATATATACCCAGATTCACAATCCACCCTTAACCGTAAGTAGATTCTTTAAAAAAAAAATTCGAACCATCTCTAATCAAATTTGGTTCACCTTTCTATAGATTTATGTATTTTTAAATCAGTTGGATTTCCCCTTAAATTTTCAAATCTATCAATTATCAAATATTTATCTTAATTCAAGATATCAGTCATTGTTATTTATTTTCTATTATTTATATCAGTCATTGTTATTTAAATTCAGCTTCGTCTTTGTAAGACGTGATTCAACCATTTCTCAACTCATGAAATCCATCGACAATTACCTTAGACTCATTGTTGGAAAGAGAATTTCACGCTTCGCCCTCTTTAGAAATGAGGTAAATAAATAGATTATTATAAGGTTTTCGGAAGACAGAGAGATTGTTTGGGTGCTCTCGATTTTGTCAAACTGAATAACAATATAATTTATAAGCATGTAGTTTCACATATAACAACTATGATTTCCATACCAAAACTATGCCATGAGTATTAATAGTGTATAGTATTATATACATGTAAATTAACTACCCAGAACAATAGTAATGTGTCTCATATGCATGTAATTAAACACATCAAATCACTCAATACTTATATGTGTATAACAGTACATACATGGAAAAACTACAGCATGAATTTGTAGCAGTCTATAGTACTACATACTAGTGACACATATGTGTCTTACATACATGTGTATAAAAAATGATACATGCAATAAATATAGCAAACCTATGTTCATATACATATATATAAACAATAACTATAGCCAACACACCTAATCATTCTATCAATCATTTCCATCCCTGCCAACATGAGTTTGACTCAACTGACATAAAGTACATACCCTCGACCATGTGGTCAGAGGTTCGAATCCCCCATCCCACATATTGTTGAACTAAAAAGGAAAAAAAATCATTTGCATTCTTATGTACATAAGAGTCTATACATGCAATTAAATACAATAACCCAAGAGATAAACTGTGATGGTGGGTTCTATAAGCCCTATTATTTTGAAAATCATCAACATTCAACAAATCCCTAACTAAAAAATGGAATAGAGTTCTGATTTAAATATTGTAAGTTTTGTTTTTATCACAGCTAAAAGGATGCAATATTCTAAGTTCTAAATGTCAGCTAACCCAAGAACGAAAAGCTTGTTTGAAGCTTCAATCTCTAGAATACCAATTCCATACAATGAAAGGAAAAAAATGTCCACAATTAGCGGCGAGAGTAAGAATCAAACACACTTTCGATTTTAGAAAGCAGAAGCAACAGTAGGTGAATGCACATACCTCGCAAATGTGAAAGAAGCGATAGTAGAGCAGAGATCATCAAGCAACTTTGAAGCGTTGAGCAACGTAGGAGGTTGAAGAAGGGGAAAGAGAATGGAGGATTTCAGAGGAGTTAAAGACCGAAGAGAATCAAACACAAGAAATTTTTGAGAAGATTGAGGGTTTTCAAATTGTTTCATTAAATGATGACAGATATGATATATTTGATTTTGATTTTCTTTTTCCCTGGAGAATGCATCAGGCAGCTTAAAACTAAAGATAATACGCTACAATAAGTGTAAATGGTTAAAATAATGAGCCACAATCAGTTTTTACACATAAATTTCATCTTAAAACTAGAAATAATTGAAGCTATAATTAAAAAAGATTTTGTAATTAAAATTTTAATTAATATTTTCCAAAATACGAATGCTAATCGTTTCATGTTCAGGAGGCATGCTACTGATTTCATGTTAAAATAGAAGTAATTAGACATGAAATTATGAGTATATACTCATATTGGAATTTATCTAGCTAGGGTTTCGTTATTATCAATATTTATCTAAAACTACCAAATTTGATCTCACACACTTTATCATAAGTCTCCATGCATATTTTAGACGTTGAATTGCCATATCAATGGACTAGCAATTGATGCAAACTAATGCTACAAATTGCAATTTATTTCTAGTATATATATATATATATATATATATATATATATATATATATATATATATATATATATATATATATTGAAAAGATATTTCTAGTATATAATAATTGCAAGAGTTATTATTTAATTCTTGTTTGTTATTTTTGTTTTTGCAACTGATAAAACCTTCTATCAGTTTCATTGGAAATATCCCTTATAAGAACAGAATTCTATGACTAGAGGCAACATTTTTACCATCATTTTTATTTTTTTTCTTATTTTTCTGTATCATCAAGTTCTCCTGAACATGAAAGAAATGAGTAAGATTCAGATCTTTGAGCTAGCAGAGTTTTCTACATCCAAAGTGATTTACTTCAATACTTCAAATGAAAACATAATTCCTTCAGAGCTGTACAGAACCATGTTCAACACAAAAGATGATTAAAAGAAATACAAGAGAAAAATTCTTGCTCTACGGTTGATAATAAGTTAATTTCATAATTACAATTTACATCCACTATAAAACAAGACTAAAAATAGTGTTCTATGATATACATTTTCATAAAAAATTTGATAACGAGTTCTCACTCACATTACATTACTGAGGAGCAATCAACAATCATCTCTTTGTTATATCATCGTTCTTCACAGTGAAATCCCACAAGTCTCCATACTTCTCATTGAATTCCCAGATGTCCATGGTGTTGTAATCTGATATCAACTTGTCACGAGCCCCCCGCTCCATGTTATATATTTGAGGTTCAAAGTTGTGTGGTTGGTCTGGCTTGTCCATTTCAATAATGCAAAATACTATTGTAAATACAGCGGCTCCAATGTATAGATACTCCCCCTGAAATACAGTCCAATAAGAACGACGTATCCCCGATAACAGCAAAGAAGGAGATCAATGGCGTTCAGAGATATAATTCGAAATTACCGGAACATTGAAGTACATTGCAGCAGCAACTACTGGTAGGAAGAGCCACGAGATGAAGCCTGCCAAAAATGTCAAATGTGATCATACTAACTGAGTGTTGAAGTCAGAGGATTGAGTTGTCTAAGAGTGACAATGGTTTACCCTGAAAGCCTGTTGGGGGTCCAACTGCAGCAATATCATCTGCAATGGCTCCCCAGAATGTTCCTGAGAAGAAGTTGCCAGTGAAAGTAATCAGTACCAGCAGTTACTAGTCAAATGATTTTGCAAGGGAAGGAATATCCATGGTACGAAAACTAGTTGGTTACTACTTCAAAGGACAGTCCGAGTCATTGATACTGCTTATAGAGATACAAAAATCTATAGCAAAGCTACCATCGACTTCTCAATTTGACTGGCTGAAAGTGAGCTCGGGATAACTTTTAAAGTTATTGCAAATGAAGTACTTTTGGGAAAGATCAAAACAGTAGTTCTTCCTATGTTAAAGGCCGTGAGAAATTTTTAAGTGTTTTTAATTGTGGATTAAAACGTTTTTCACTATGCTAAAGGTCATTTGTTATACATTCTGAGTGAGATTGATGATCAACAGTTTCACCTTGGCTCAACTATGATGGCATCATGGCAGAGGAAAAGATCAAAAACATTTGTTCTTCCTAACTCCTAAGTACGGTTTTTAAGTGTTTTGTAAATTTTCAAAAATATTTCTACCCATATAACCATACATCACACATCCTGATAAATTTCAAAGAGTTTTTAATTAATTAAAACACTTTTCACTATTCTAAAATTCACATGTTACATATTCCGAGTAAGATTTGAGTTCAACAACATGTGAAAATAGGGATTCGAATCTTTGACATCTTGGTTGAGGATATATATCTTATTTGAGCGATATTCAAGTTGGCATATTCAAAGTAGGATTGATAATAAACAGTTTCACCTTGGCTTAACTGTGATGGCATTGTGGCAGTGAGAAATGGGAAGTTTTGACTCCATAACTCACGAAATTAGATCTTTAAAGACTTATGGGAAAGCTAAATTCCAAGCTTGGGATTCTAATGCAGAACCTACAAATTTTTTTTTTTTACCACATTTGCATACAAAACTAGAATTTAGACAGCCAATTCACAGAGCTAAGGGCTCCAAGAATCAAGAACCAAGGATTGAATCCACATTCCACTCAGCCTAAAAAGAAGACTTATCCAAAACAGAAACTAGTTCATCTAGATTCTAACGTTCAAATTTCAAAGATGCTGCTAAACAAGGAACGGGAATAAACTCAATTACATATGTTATTAATGAACTGACCTTTTTCCTCGCCTTCAAAGTAAGTGTGATGCCCATCGTATACTCCATACTCAAAATCTTCCTGAAATGAAACACAAAATTGTTACCATCACTGTCCCGCGGTTCCAGGAAGAACTAAAAAGTAACCAACATTGATTTTAATTTTATTTTAAACTCTGTAAACCCAATTAAATTCATCGCAATTCATATAGCATGAAAACCTAAAACAACAGAACAAAATCAGCAAGATAACGAGGCACGGCGAGAGCACAAGAACGGTTCATACAGCGCTGACACTGTTGGTTTCCCAGCGATTAACAGGGTCTTCGTTTAAGTCCGGTTCAATCTCGGACAATCCAACCGCATTCAGACGCCGTAAGCGGCTTCTCCTCGCCAATTTTCCGAGCAACTTGGAGGCGGAGATTCCGTTAATTCCGGGAATTTTTTGATTCGAGAACGGCGTAGCCCTAATTTCAGACGATTTGAAGATGATTTTGGGGAGTGGATTGAAAGATAGAACGAAGAGGGAAGAACAGAGCGCCATTTTCAGGTTTATCTTCTTTAATTAATTTCTGGGCTTTAAATCCCCGCCTTTTGTTCTAACGATAATAAGGTAAATTCCAGTCTCTGGGGCAGCATGACCAATGAGATTTCGCCACGTAGCCCAAAGTCTGCAGCTTACACACGTGGCAATTACAGCTAATACATCTATAGTGAAGAGCAAACAAAAGCAAAGGAAAATGAAAACAGAATATTTTGTGAGAGGAATTTCAATATTTTTCTGATACTATACAGAATAAGGATGAATCTTAATCTTACATTCCCATCTCAAATTAAATTAAATTTAAAAAATAACGCGATATTATTTATTTATTTCTTTAATTCATATTCGGTCTCTAGCATTAAATACTTATTTAATTTTGATTATTATTATTTTCTTTCGAATGGTACACAATAATTTACTTTGGGCTTATATATTGCTAAGATTTCATTTTTTAGCATAAATTTTATGTAGTGTCGCATGTTCTTGTATTTCAAATCACAGCATCGACATGTCAATTTGAACATAATTTATCTATTTAAGACATTAGTAGCATTTCTTATATATTAGTCGAGAAATACAATACGAAAATTTAAAGATAATGATCCTATGAAAGTTTTAAAAATAGAATAACAAACTTCAAGAATTATAATAAAATATAAGGGCCTGTTTGGTATGCAATCCGGATTCTGTTTTATGTTTTCAGATTCACTGAGTTCAGTGAATATGCGTTTGGCAGACTTGTTTTCGAAAACTGTTTCCAGATTCTGTGATCCAAATAGTGAAAATTCTGAAAACAACTTTTTTATGTTTTCATTGTATCCAGATTTTGAATTTGAAAATTTAAAATGCAGAATTACATTAGAAAATACCAAAACTTTAATAAATATAGTTTTTGATGTTATAAACTCAATTTATTTTTGTTAAATTAAAATATGTATAATTTAATATATTATAAATTATATGATATTGTAAAATAATAATTGTACAAATTTTATAATAAAAATCATGTTCATAAATTAATTAATAATTGATTATATTCAATCTAATATTTAGTTTTGCAACTACAACTAGTTAATGGTCTATAAATATATTATAGAACACATTTTGAACAATTGTTTAAATTGGAATCCAATTCCTAAATCTGCTACCAAACACATATCTGAAAACATGAAATACAACTCTGTTTTCATTGAATCCCTTGTTTTCAAAATTCTGTTTTCAGATTGCATACCAAACAGGCCCTAAACTTTTAACAGTGTTCCATTCTTGTTGTATTTTTACTTCAACACAATATGGAGGTAGAGATTTGAGCTTCTGATTTTTTGGTCGAGAATATATATGTTTTAACGAGTTGAGCCAACCTGAAGTCGAGATATATGTTCTTAATTAGTTGAACCATGTGTTAGATTGATGTGTTTCATTCATAATCTTAATAACTTTATTAAACAACACAAGTACAGTCAATAGTATCCATCCAATCTTTGTACAATCGAAGTTAGAGTCTCTTCCTCGATCCAATATCTTTCTTGTTATCATCAACTGCATTATTGGTCGATCCCCCCACGTTTAAAGATGGATTCACATTTTTCATTCTATTTTTTTTTATAATAATTTTTTATTGGTAAGTTGGTAACCTATCACTGGCCAAAATTTGGTCCATTGTCATGTCACCAAAAAAGAAAATAAAGGTTTGGTGTTAAATGTTATTGGAGTCCGCAAACATATTTCGAGGTTTGTTCCTTCTCTCAGTTAGTCTCTTCTAACCCTTTTTCTTTTTTCTTTAGAGTATAATTGGGTGTAGTCTAGGTTGCACTGTATTTATGTAACCCACTCCAATAACAAAGTATAATTTTTTTTAAAAAATATTTATTAAAAAAAATAGTTTGCCACGTGATAAACTGTAGATGAACACTTGAGTGGACTGCACTATACACTTGAGTGGGCTACACAGTGGCAGATTTAGAATTTTTGTTTAGGGGGGCTTCACTTAAAATTTCGTAAAACTAATTTACAGGTAAGCAATATAAAAAATTCATAAATGAAGTTGAACTATTAATTTTATACATTGCAATTGTCCTCTACAAGTTTTCATATTGTGAAATCGTTGAATAATAATTTTATTATCTATATTATCAAATAAATATTTCTTAATATAAACAAGTATTAATAAAAATAATTTTGAAAAATTAAAGTTTGAATGAATTAGCCCCTATAGTGTGTGAATATATATCATAGACAGTTTCTTGTCTTTCTTTTTAGGAATGCTAGAAAATGAAATATATATATATATATATATATATATATATATATATATATATATATAGTAGTTATATTTTAAAAGCTATATTTAATTTTTTTTTTCAAATGAGGGATAAGCTCCTCGAGCCTATTGTGCATTCACCATCGATGGTAGAACCAAAATTTTATGTCGAAAGGAGGAATTATATAAGAGAATTTTGAATGCATTGATACATATTGATATAAATTTACATGTTTTGATATTAGGTTGTTCAATAAAAAATATACCTAATTTATATATATATAAGAAAGATAATCAAATTTGAAATAATAAATAGAATATTTTCTTCGTATTATAAAGAATTATACTTTCTTTGTATGAAATTAGTTTTTTAAAAATAATTAACAAAATTTTCAATTTTTTTTTATCAATATTTGATATAAAAGATCAAATTTTTAAAAAAAAATGAAGACACAAAATTATAATATAATATATTTATAGATGATAGAATTTTTAAAGAAAATATGAATTACAATTATAATTTATAATATATAAAAGTCGATTTTAGAAAAATGCTTAGGATTTTTAATTCTTTTTAAGAGCTTTTGGATATTTTTAAATGAATAAACTGATTACGTTTTTTTTGTTTTTGTTTGATTATGATGATATCTTTTATATATATATAATATACTATAATATAATAATAATAATATATCTATATTATATATGTGTAATGCAAGTGACAAAAAATTATTTGAGCAGCGTCGGATGGGAGAATCAAACATAGGTCTTAGCAGTTCATGAGGGAGTTGAGTTCTGAGATGCCAACAAAGTCAAAACAAGTTTCTTGTTTATAGAATCAATTCATATATACTAATAAATATTATGGTAGATTTCAGAGGGGGCTCGAGCCCCCCTGGGCCCAAGGTAAATCCATCGGTGGCTGCACAAAGATGCAGCCTAAGATGTACCCAAAATTTTCTTTTTCTTTAATTCCACCATCCCCTCTCTTCAAATTAGGCTATTTCCATTTCTCCTTTTTCAATTATTACAAATTTTCGCTATAAGAAAACAAGGTCTAATTACAAATATAGTAATTGAAAGTTTTGATCATAAGGTAGAAGTAAGAAACATACGTCAATTTAAGTATAGTCCAAGTTCAACTAATTTAGATATATGCCATAAACTAAGAGATCAAGTTCGAATTCTCACTCACCAACATGTTATTGAACTCTCAAGGAAAAAAAAAAAGCAAGAGGGATGTAAGAAAGTACTAGTTGAACAAAATAAGATTTGGTATACTTGTTTTATAGAGTTAGTGTATTCTTTTATACTACATAGTGCTTTTTTTTTTTAAACTTCAACATGTTATGTGGAGAATTTGAATATATGATCTATTAGCTAAGTTGTCATCTACTTTCTACTATCATATTTTATTAGTTTGTGTCATGATCAAAAGTCGAAAACAAAGATAGATCAAGATTGAAGAACAAAAAAAAAAACATATTTTGATAATATTATATTATATTATAGATAAATGTTTAAATAACATTAAGAATTTTTTTAAAAAAAAACTAAATACTTATTTTAAGAGTTTGTTGGTTTTTTTTTTTTTTTTTTTTGAGTTCAATAATATGTGAGATAAAGATTCCAATTCTTGATCAAAAGTATATGCTATTATGAGTTGAGCTCTTCTTGAATTCAAAGGGTCTATTGCTTATTCTTTTTGTCTAACAAATATCAAAAGGAGCCTTGAATAATTGGACCAAGAAGTTATCATTGTATTGTAGCAATACATGAAAATCTTAGTTCCAAATCCCCATTCCCCTTCCCCACTAACCACCCAACACAAAAAACAGAAACAAAAAAGCTTTACAAAAAGATGGCTGAAGCCCGATTCTGATTCACTTAATCACAGATTACATTTCCTCTGCCATGGAACTGCAAATCTTTCAAACTTAGCTTCCAAACACCTCCAATGGAGCTCTTCAAACTCCTCGCCTCCTTTCACCACCCTCACCACGACCATCGTCAACGTCGCCGGTGCCACCTCCACCACTTCCACTACCACCACCACCCTCCCCTTCCCCATCCCAATCGCCCCTCCCTTCGCCGCCGCCGCCAACTCGTACCCCAACTCCCCGCCGATCTCCCTCACCCTCTCCTCCACCTCCCTCACCGTCGCCCTCGCCGTAAACCTCCTCTCCGCCCTCGTCTCCGCCGTCTCAAACAGCCCCGATAAATCCAACCCCGACGACATCGAAATTATATCGAACGCATTCATTTCCCCGATCCCCCCCTCTTTCCCCAATCGATAATCCCTCATCGATTGCAATAGATTCTCATTACTCTGTTTCAACTGCAGAGATTTCTTGAACCAAGGGTTTTGCATTAGCGCCTCAATGCTCATCCTCGTTTTCGGATTCGGATCGAGGAGGTGATAAATTAGGAATCGGGCCGGTTTCGAAATCCAATTTGGGATTTGAAAATCTCGCCGGTGGATTTTCTTGTACATCGCCGCCAGGTTACTGTCCTCGAAAGGGAGAAATCCAGAGAGCAATACGAATAAAATCACTCCACAAGACCAGGCGTCGGCCTTTGCGCCGTCGTATCCGCCACCGCGCCGGAACATGACCTCCGGCGCGGAGTACGCCGGAGTTCCGCAAGCCGTTTGGAGCAACAACCCGTCTTTGAGCTGTTCGGGTAAAGCAGAGAGTCCGAAATCGGAGATTTTCAGATTGCCCTGTTCGTCGAGCAGAAGATTCTGCGGCTTCACATCGCGGTGAACGACGCCGTTTTCGTGACAGAATTTGAGGGCTGAGACGAGTTGTTGGAAGTACCGGCGGGCGACGGTTTCAGTGAACCGTCCACGGCGGGAGATTTTGGCGAAGAGTTCGCCGCCGGCGACGAATTCGACCACCAGGTAGATTTTGGATTTGGTGGCCATGACTTCGTGGATTTTGAGGATGTTTGGGTGGTCGAGGCGGCGCATGGCGACAACCTCCCGGATTATGCAGCGTTCGAGGGCGGCGCCGACGGTTTTGAATTTGTCGATGATTTTGACGGCGACGGTAGAGTTGTCGGCTAAGGAAACTGCTTGGTAGACTTTGGCGAAGCTGCCACGGCCGAGAAGGCGGCCTAAGTGGTACTTTCCGAGAAGGGTGGCGCCGGTGGACGGCGGAGCTGCCGTGGGCGTGGGCCGGAGCCCTGGCTCCATGGCGGCGCTGAAAGGGCCTTAGAAAGGGTACTGTTGTTGCAATGAACGCATTGGAAAATTAGGTTTTTATAATGTATTTCCCCAATGGGTGCATGGGATTAGCTGTCACTCACTGGCCCATGTTTGTAGCTTCGTCTTTACCAAAATACCCTTGTTTGGACTCACAAATAACAATTGTGGATTTTGCAACACTAACAAATATACTCTAGTAATAGTTGCATTATAAATTTTTTTATACAACAAATTAAGAAATTAAAAATGGTCATTCTCATGTAGGCTACATAGTTTTGTGGTTCAATCTTTCTGTTTCTTTTTTTAGTTGAGGATTAGGGATTTTAAACCTCTGATCTTTTGGTCGATAATATATAGCTTAATCAATTGATCAATTATACTCAGATTGACAATCTTTTTGTTTATTATATAGTTTAATTGTCTATGATAAAAGATAATATTTTAATAAGAGTCATGTGTCATCACATGAGATGAACATACAATAATCTTTAGCTAAGACATACCTTTATTTCTACATATGTTAAAGTTTTGTGTCACTTTAGTTGATATTTTATGAATATGTTTTAATTAAGACCATATAATTGTATCTTCAACTTAAAACATATATCATCTACCATATTGGACAACCTTTGATATGAGTAATATAGTTAACAATCAACAACTTAGTTTATGTTGATTCTAGTAATCACTCAAAATTAAGGAGGAAGTTTCAAAAGAGTCTAAAATACCGGTACTTGCTATCTTATACTCTAAGCTTTTTCACTGTAGTTGAACTAAATTTTTAAGTGTTATTCAAAGCATGATTTCATGGATAAGATATCAATTATCATTTCAAAGATCGATAGTTTGATACCACAAAAAAAACTCTTATTCTAATGGTCATTTTAATTGTACATACAACATTACTATTATAACTCAGTCAATAATCTTTAGTCAAATTAGCTTTCTATGGTAACATTCCCCTATTTTCTCCCTTGTAATCTCTAGTAAAGATATGCTTGATTGCTCACCTATAAATGAGTTCATCTGACACAATGAAATACACAGAAATTCAATCTCTATTTCTCTTGAGTCTCATCTTGGTATCAAGAGCCTTTTGACTCACGTCGTTTTCCCCCCTCCCATCTCTATGGCTGGAATATCTTCCTCTCCCTCCCAATTATCTACTCTATAAAGTTGGTCTATAAAACCAGAAATTAGGCAGAAATTAGGCTTGAGAGTCGATTGAGTGTAGGGAAAGTGTTAGCACCCCTACAACACCCGTTTTAGAAAAACAGTTGCCACATTTTATTTTAAAAATATCCTTTTATTTATTAGTCCAAAGAAAAATATTTTTGTGTTTTATTTTGAATGTCTCAAAATTTATTAATCCACATTTTAAAAGTAAAATATGAACTAATAACTATGAGTGGCTCAAGGCCATTAGAAAAACTTGGAACTTGTTTTGATATTTCAAAACAAATTCCTTATTTTATAAAAAAAATAAAATTACTTATGAAAATAACTTTAAAAACGGAGGGTTCTTATTTCAGAAATCCTTTCAATAACAACATAATTGAATAATTGTAATACACCCAAGTTTCAATTACAACCAAAACAAAATTTAAAACTGAAAACTAAAGAAAACAGAGACTGGAACTTATACATGAATGTAAACGATTTCTTGTTCTTCTCCCTTATTCCTCGATCAATTAACTCCTTTTGTTTAAGAGGAAATTAATCTTCACAACCCATAACTTTCGCTTAGAGTGGATCGAGAGCTAAGGTAAACACTTGTTGGAATAAAAGAAGGAAAGAAGAGAAGAAAAAAAATCAGCAACCAAAAAATAGAAAATGGGTTTTCTTCCGTTGGAGGAATTCCACCTTCTTTATGTATTTTTCTTCCATTTTATAGACCATGGTAGCTAAGATTCCTTCCTTGAATTCACACAAATATGGTCAATTGAGCTTGTTGGAATCGTGTAAGAGAATCTAAAAAATTTTCTAAAAATCTCGAAAATCCCAAAATTTATGCATTTTCCAGATCTATGAAGAATTGCCATTTCTGATTGCCATTATGGATTTGCAATTGCAATTCTGCCTTGTTCAAAATTGATTGCCAAATTTGATTGCAATTGCAATCTAATATTATAATTCTCTAATATCCTGCATCAAAACTCAATTTAGCCATTTTTTTCTTCTTTCCACTTCTTTTCTTCATTTGGTTCATCCCTAACATGCTTACTCACTTTTACTAAATATTGCTAATATTTCCTAAGCTCATACACATAATTTCATAGAATTTTAAGCATAACTTGAGTCTAGTGGAGATAAATCATCCTAACAAAATGATAATCATCCTAACAAAATGATAAGCATCATATGGCTAATATGAACTTAGTTTAATAACAACACAACCCTTTGGTTTTAGAAGTTTTGCCCTATGTCTAGGGTCAAAATCAAGTGCTTATGTCTAAGCTTCTTTCCTCTATTTCTTTTATGAACACATAATCTTATTAACCCTTTCAGTATTAAACTCGATTTTTGTATGTTCACGTAGGTGATCAAGCTAGATTCACAATAAGAATTATAATCAATAAAATCAAAGTTACTTTGTACATATTAGGCGTAGCTTCCTATCTTTAGAGCATCTACATATTCGAATCCCAAAGATAGAATTAGCTCATAATGGAAGAAGAAAATAACAAAAAACTAAGTAAATAAATTTTCATAGTAAACTAAAAGAAATAACTAAGTAACAAAAGAGTAAAACTTAACTCAAGGAGAATAAATAAACTTGATGGAAATTGAACTTGAATAACTAACTTTATTAAGAATATCTTATTGTAATGTAAGAACTGAATTACAAAGAAGTAGAAGTCTAAATAACATAACGTAAAACTAAAACTTAAAGAACAACTAAACTGAAAAGAATAACAGAAACTAAAGAATAACAAAACTGAAAACTGGAAATCGAAAACAAGCTTGAAAATCGAGACTGAGGAGACAACTTCAAACCAAATTCAATTGATCCCAACTCAACATTTTTAAAAGAGATTAGGTCTTAACAGCCCAAGACTTTCGACAGGACTGGATTGAATTGGGGCAACGTTCTTCTCCTCTTGAATCGATAAAACAGAAAAACAAAGTGCAGTAATTTGACGTGAGGAACGTAGAGGATGTTTAACTTTGTGGCTTGATTTTCCTTTATTTATAGCCTCCAAAGGCTAGGGTTTGCACAAAATTTGTCTAAGGAAAGAATTTAATCTTCATGGCCTTGAATTGTAGAGAATATCTTCAAAATAATTTGCTAAAAATCGAGCTCCAGATTTTTCAGAATTTTGTCTACATGAGGAATTGCAATTTCAATTCCACTTGCAATTCTAGGCATGTAAAAATTCCTGTAGAAAACACCAAAAATCAGCAAAGTTTAACTCTTTTTTTCCCTCATTTCAAATTTCTCATTACAAAACAACACTTTTACTGATTTGGGTTGATCTCATATCAATTCGCAAATAACTTAAGTTTAAAGGGCTAAAAATTTGTAAAATATAAGAATCATCACCAATCATAAACTAAGTCTCTCTCTGGCTAGTGAGAGAGTGAGACCCCATTGTTCAAGCCTCGAAATCATCACATAAGGAAACTACACATCTACTTACCCTATATGGGAAGAAGTGAATTCCATTTTGTGAGATTATGTTCCTAGCTCCCTATTTGGTCAAGTCTCCAAAATGGTAGGCTATTGGATCGGCTACAAAATCCACTCTCACTCATGCAAATCAAAGGACAATCTTTCACAGGTAGAAGTTCATAATTCACTCAGGAATAAGATCGAGTTGCATATGATCATCTTGTGAAATATTAATATTTTCAATTAACGGATTTATAAAGAGAGATTAAATATTTCGTGGTCCAATCCTATACAAACTCATTGTATATGATACCTCTACTCGTATGTCTTCACATGAACGATTTGGATCAAATCATTTGTAACTATTACAAAGTGAGTCGTATCAATAGTGTTATCAAGATAAGGCACCCAACCTTATTCATATACTATAGACCCTTTAGGTTATTTCTTGAACATAATCATTCTGTATGTCAATTACATACTGTTCAAGATTACACTAATAACTTTGAATTTTTCATATAATGGATAATGTTATATTGTAGATAAAACAATCAAAATTATTATTAACTATTAAATAATAAATCATTAATTATGAGGTTTTATGACATAAATCCCAACAGGCACACCTGCTTGGGATTGTATTTCAACCAAGTGCATTATCTCTTCAGACTTTTTGTGATGCTAATTGGGCCGGGGATGCCTCTGATCGTCGCTCTACAATAGGATTTGTTGTTCTCCTTGGCTCCTGTCCCATCTCCTAGTCAGCAAAAAAACAACCTACTGTCTCACGATCGTCTACTGAGGCTGAATATCAGGTCTTAGCAAATACCACTTGGATGTCTATTGGATGCTCCAATTATTATGTAATATGCATATTTTTCTTCATGATCCATATGTTTTATGGTCTGATAATATTTCTGCTATTTCTCTATCCATCATGAAGGGGTGAATATTAAGAATGCGGAAGCAATTTTGGATCTTGAGCACTCTAATTTGATCAATTTTATCATGTTCCAAATGAATTTGAATTGTTTTTTAATTTTAATTCAAAATTAATATTAAATTAATTTTAAATTAAAATCAATTTTTAATTAATTAAACAATTTAATTAATTTTAAATAAATATTTAATTTAATATCAAATATCAAATTAAATAATTGGACCAATCCTAATTTCTCAAAACGAACGTTCGAACATGAATCCCTATTCATGTTTTAAACCGAACGAATATTTAAATCATATTTAAATATTTCCACCTCTTCTTTATCATAGTTTAATTCATAATTAAGCTATGATACGTTAAGTATATCGCATATAATTAACTTTTTCTCCCAAATTCGAATTTGAACAATTCAAATTCTTTTCTCTCAAATTATTCCAAGGCTTAGTCTGAGCTAGTAAGGGGACCTAATGGACCTACAGATCATGAGCTCCAACGATACGAGATTAACCGGCCAAACTCTTTAGCCTAGCTAATCAACATTCGTTAACCATCGGGACACTCCACTAAAGCCCAGTGGCTGCACTCTCCTCACTGTAGATATATTTCTGTCCACTCGATATAACCATGATTAGTAAGTCGATCCTTCACAGGTTGTTCGTAATTACAGCTGGGTCAAATAAACCGTTTTACTCCTGTAATTACTTCTTGTTCCTTAAGTCCCACTGATCCTCTAATGAACAATTTGGTTTGTGGTCCAACCAACAAACCGTATCCTTCTCGGGCCAACGAGAGGGTGGGCCCATTGTTCAAGACCTGGAGTCAGTACTTAAGGGAACAACCTCTCTACTAAACCCTAAAGCGGGTAGGAGTGAATTCCATCTCGCATGACTATGTTCCCAACTATCTATCCGGTCTTATCCCCAAAATGGGAGGCTTATTGAGTCGGCGATCTCGGGCCACTCTCACCCATGCAAATCTAAGGATAATCTCGAATAAACAGGAGTTCATAGCACGCTCAGGATTAAGATCGAGTTACCTAGGTCATCGTATGAATATAGTCAGTTAAAACAGTAAACGGAGTTAAAAAGTTTAAGTGACTATTTCGCGGTCCAGTCTTATGCAAACTCATTGCATAGGACGCCCCCACTCGCATGTCTCCACATGAACGATTTAAGATCACATCGTTAGTACTATACAAAGTGGGCCGCGTCCATAGTGTCCCCAGGATAAGGTACCCAGCCCTATCCCTATACTATAGACCGTTCTGGTTATAACTCGAACTTGATCCACTTTTATGTCATACATAAAGTTCAAGTATACATACTATAGCCAAGGGTACTTAGTTAATTGGATTTGGGTTATTGAATACACAATTCACTTTATTCAATAACACATTTACTGAATAAACCTCAATAACATCTTTATAGTAAAATAGAATATACATTCAGTTTACAAAACCACGAGTTTTAGGACATAAAACCCAACACATCAATCATGTGCTTCACGCTCGTACTAAGCATATTGAGATTGATTATCATTTGATTCGTGAGAAGCTTATTCGCAAGGATATTGTTGTTCGCTTTGTTTCTTCCAAGGACCATGTTGCTAACTTGTTTACTAAAGCACTATCATCACAATCTTTTCAGATATTTCAAAGCAAACTCATGACTCAAATACCATCATGTGTTTGAGGGGGTGTATTAGAACTCAATCAATAATCTTTAGTCAAATTAGATTTATGTTGTAACATTTCCCTATTTTCTCTCTTGTAATCTCTTGTAACGATATGCTTGATTGCTCACCTATAAATGGGCTCCTCTGACACTATGAAATACACAGAAATATAATCTATATTTCTCTTGAATCTCATCTATTACATCGTAAATTATTTTAAAAATTTTCATTCATATACTTTTAAAAAAACCAGAATCATTTTTACCAATTAGTCCGTGATTATTAAAACTATATTTGAGTAACACACAACATAACCACGAAGTGATCAACCTTCTCAACAAAGTCTCGGACTATTAAAAAATCAATTTACACCCCTAAACTTATGAAAGTTTAGGTCGTGATTATTAAAGCATGAAATGAATGGTCTAAATTGATTCACTTATGAAATTTAAAGAGATTAATTGATACAATTATAAGTATGCACACATATGAACTAACGTTTTTCAAACGAAATCTAACAAAGGGTGTAAATTGATACACTTATGAAAGTGTAATGTTTAAATTGATACAATTATTAGTTTAAGGTTTAATTGATACAACCTCAAAGTGTAGGGGTATAAATTGATTTTTGCCATTTAAATATATATATATATATATATATATATATATGACAATGGGAAGTGAATGTCCGAAAAATCTGAGTATAAAAGTAAAATCGAATGGAAAGCACAATAATATTCTCTTAGTTGCATCATTGCATATGAACCCACCGCTCGAAGAAAGGGTACTTTAGTAATTTACTTAATGAGGTCCAATAGGCAACCCCTACAAAAAAAAGAAAGAGGGAAAATTGCTGAAACTGACCCAAATTTAAAAAGTTTATCAAGAATGACCTGGTTTTTTGAAATATGTTTTTTTTTTACCTTTTTACTGTGTGAAATTTCGTATGTACCCTTGAATTAAAAGAAAACATAAAATACCCAAAATTTATCTATTCTCTCTCATTTCTTTCTTCTTCTTCTCTCTCCTCTGTGTTTTTTTTCTTCTCCTTCTCTCTCATCCCGCCATGGCCTGAGCATCGATGATCCATCTTCAACACCATCTTCGTCGTTCATCTAGAATCATTACAAAAAAAAAATAGTTGAAGGGTTGAACAAGGTGTTCTTTTTCTTCTCCCTCTCCTCTCTCATGCCACCATGGCTCTTGAGCACCGATGACCCATCTTCAACGCCCTCATCTCGTTCATCTAGAATTAGTTACAACCATTTTTGAGTGGAAGGGTTGAGCAAGCTACTTTCCAACACATATAGATCTCGAAAGTTTACATGAAATTAAAAAAAAAATCCAATTTAGTTAACTGAGCTCAAAGTTATGACCATTCAAAGTTTAAATTAGATTATTTTAATGTTCGGAGGCATTAGAAGTCAACATCCTTAAAAAAATTGCTTAGTTTATAAGCATGGTTGTAAAGAACATGAAAAATTGTATAAAATAGAGTTGTCATTTAGCTCAAACAAATTTGTATCGAGGAAGATAAGTACGAGATCACGTAGCACAATTACGAGATCGCGTAGCACAACTTTGAAGACTCATAACTTTAAGCTCAACTGACTAAATTAGATGATTATTTTTAATTTCACGTAACTGTTTGAGATCTACATGCTGGAGGGTATTTTGTTTGACCACTCTACCCAAAAATTATCGTAACTGATTCTAGATGAACAACGAACAGGGTGTTGAAGATGGATCATGGTGCTCAAGTCATGGTGAGATGAGAGAGGAGAGGGAGAAGAAAAAGAACACCAAGGAGAGAGAAGAAGAAGATAGAGATGAGAGAGAAGATAAAATTTTGAGTATTTGATATTTCTTTTAACTCAAAGGTACATACGAATTCACACAGTAAAAAATTTAAAAGAAATATATTTCAAAAAATCAAATCATACTGATAAACTCTTTAAATTTGGGAGTTAACAATTTTTCAAGTCGGGCCAAATACAATGGCATGAGGAGATTTGTGATGACATCAGCAACGGGCAGCCTGCCATGCTGGCAATCAGGTGACAATTTGGCAGATTGAAAGGGTATACCTGGCAGACTCTTTCATGCCATTCGAAGGTGACACAACAATAAGTCTTTTTATTTTTATTTTTTATTATTATTTTTTTGAGTTCAAGTCTTTTTAATAATTCGCCCATCGAAAATATACATACAAAAACAAAAACTATTAGAATTAGTAAACTCCCTCTTTCCAATTATTATTAATATGTTTTTTTTTTTTAATCTTTCATTTTTTTTTTTGTCGTTTTTATGTTGGATGCCTCCAACTTCCATTCATCATTTTTATATTTGTTTCATCCTTCATTCTCTTATTTAATTTATTTCATCATTCAAAGTTTACTTAAAATAAAGCTTAAGATGGGCTAAATTATTTTAAAAACTCTTTTAACTTTTAGGTTATTTAAAAGTTCACTTTCACAATTTGATTTTTAAATTTGATTCAAACATCTTTCTAAAAGATTTTACCATTAAAATAAGTGATGGAAACCAACGAAGTTGCTGAGCGATAGAAATTGGTGGCATATATGAATTAATTTTAAAGGTCAAGGATAGAGTAAAAAAATTTAAACGATACGTGCATTATTGAAACTAACCTTCAAGTTAAAGGAAAATTTGAATAATTTATCCTAAAAATGATTATATTCGAAGGTGTGATTATAACAATTCTTATAATTAATAAGTGGTTTTTGCAACTTTCCTAACCAAAAAAATATTTTTGTTGGGAGGATGAAACATGCACATGTTAATAGGCTTATTATCATTTTAGTACTATAATGATTTATGCTTGATATCAATTTAGTTCATTTTAAAAGTTTAAATCCAATCCCTATGATTTGGCTAAATCTTAAAAAAAAGTATCTTTATATTAACTATATGCTAATGGTTTTCTCACATTAAGAACGTAAACCCATCATCTCTCTGTTAGATTTTTAAATTTAATATTATCATTAATGTGGCCCATATACATTTATTTCTATCTTAATATTTTAGACCCACTACATTAATGAGCCAGTTAATTAAAAGGTAATTTCCCAATTTAAAACCCTGATGGAAAGTGTATATATAAAGATAAAACCCTAGGGATTGGTCATCTCTCTGCCTAATGAAGTAGAAGTTTCTCTCCATCAAGAAACCTAATCAAGTTCTAAAGAAAGACCAAGAGAGAGATACACAATCCTCCTTTACAACAACAATATCATGGATCAAGGTATGTTATTCTAACTCATGTTATTGTGAAAATCATCTAGTTCAAAGATCTTGGCTTTTATTGAATTATACAATGTTAGGGTTTTATTGTATAATCATGTAATATAAAACTTACACTCTCTACTAAATTTATGAAAAATATGTCAATATAAAGTATTCACATGATAGAGCTATCAATACTTGATAAAACAAAGTCCATCTTTTCAAGATTACAAAATCATTGATAGTGAGCATCAATGATTTAAAATGACAATAAAGCCTTCTCAATATGTCATGAAAGATATTTTCTCTCAAGAGATTTAGACCTTAGTGGGGAAAAAAGTGAATCTTCCATTCACTATATATTTAATAAAGTTATTTTAGAAACATGTCTCTACGTGAAAATAATTGTAGAATCTATGAATCTTGTCCTCATTTAGCAACCATCTAGAATTATTATAAAAGAGAAGAGAAACCAAAAATAAAGAAAAAGACATGGCATGTACAATGACAATGGAGTTCTTGCAAAAACAAATTTAAATAGAATTAAAATGGTAAGACGTCCAAATCATGGATTAAAAAAGAGATTAATTGTCACAATCCATAAAACGAAAATTAAAAACAGGTGGGGTATTTGTTATTTGTCAATAATAATAAAATTCCGATTTTCCACAAATTCCACTTGTCAATATTTTAAAGATGAATCATTGCTTAGCTGGACCAATAAGGAGGCGTCAAATGATGCTTGTGTGTTTCTTTAACCTCTATATAATGAGTTTTAGATTTGGCCGTCGATTTCCACAACGACCCTTGCCATATAATTTTTTTCCCCCTTTTTTGACGGTTTCATATAATACTTTTCACACAAGACAAATGAAAAATTCAAGCCAAACCATTAATTTTTTCTCCAATAAATGTTGAAAATTTCTATCCCAAATATTAGCTTAATATTGTTCTAAATTACTACTAATTTATTATTTAATGGTGGTATTTTAGGGAGTTAATGATTTAGAGGGGGCGATCTTGACTTTTGACTAAAAAATTGATATCAATTTATCGTTTTTTTAATAAGGATCTTAATTTATTAATTCTGTCCTTACTTTGATTCATTAGGTTTTTTTTTTTTTTTGGAGACATTTAATTCATTAGATTTCTTTTGTGGGTCCGGTTTTTATTAATATAAATCATTAGTTTGGATTTAATTTTTGTTTGTAAGTATTTAGAAATGATCAATTAACTGATAAAAATGCTAAAGTGAACATAATATGTACTTTCGATCAAGAGGTCAGAAGTTCGAATCATTCACTTCAAATATTGTTGAACTCAAAAAAAAAAATGATAAAAACAACATCTGGTGCCCCTCAAGATGTCATAATTAGATTTAATTTTTTAATTCTGACCATTATATTTTTTTTTTTGTTTTTCTCTCCTTCATCAATACGTATATTAAATTTAAATATTATCTCTTTTTTTCTCAACAATTGGTTCCAAATCCCACGATTAAAGGTTTTTAATTTAATTACTTTAATATACAGTTTTTAATTAATCAATACAACCATGATTTTGGCTTTTATCTCTTTTCATTTATCTCATGAATTTAGCTTTTATTTCTTCCCACGATTTTATCTTGTATTGACTATATTTGAGATTTGAAAATGAAAACTCATCGCAATTATAACTCTCAAATATATAATGCTAATATATTTAAAGTATGTTATCTATGTATTTGATGTTATGAAATGCCAAATACATAGTTGACATATTATAAATATATGTATTTGCAATATGTATTTGATGTTATGTATTTCTCAGTATATTTAATTATTTACAAATATATACTCAATATATTTGTTCGTCACCACCATCATGTACACTCGGTATATATGTATTTAAAATATTATGAATTTCGTTATATACACTTCGTTATATTTAGTTATTTATAAATATATACTCTGTATATTTCATTCAATTTTTTTTGTCATTGTGTCCAATGTTTAATATGTATATAACTCTATATATTCCTCATATATACCATGTACACAGGTTTTCTGTTTTTACTCATTGTATATACTGGTTTTTTTTGTAATACATATAGTCGCAAACCCAAACAATATGAGTGATAATATTAAATTAATTTATAATTTCAACATATATACTATGTTTATATCCACTATTTCATCTTTATTGAGATATCTATTCTATGCCTATGACGAATTTCGTCGAGTATATTTAGTTATTTTCAAATATATATTCGGTAAATTTGTTCGTCATCACTATCATGTATTCCACCTATTACAAATTTCGTCAAATACACTCAGTATATTTAATTATTTGTAAATATATATTCGGTATATTTGTTCCTCACCACCACATGTATTACAACTATTACGGATTTCTTCATATACACTTGGTATACTTAAATATATACTCGCAATATTTATTTGTCACCACTATTATGTCATTTGGAAATATATACTTCGTATATATATATATATATATATATATCTTTTGCAATAAAAAAATTATACAAAATATATATCTCATATTGTTAATATACCTCTACATTTAAAAAAATATACACATGGTATGAAACGTATAACCATAAAAAAAAACTTATTGCTTAAAAGAAAAAACCTATTCTCCAACGACTATACAATTACCCATGACATTGATGAGCAGCAGTGGCTCAATCCATCATCACCGATGACATCTTCACAACCCAACGTCACTAGTAGGTAGTGACAGATGTTTTCGACAATCTGCATTTAGTGGCTGAGGAGTGTGAAAGGTAGTTTGTGGCCAAGGAGGGTGAGCAGCGGAGGGTTCTAGTGAGAGGGAGGAACGCCTTTGTTGTCAGACAATCTCCTACGTTGTCATTACAAGCAGTCTTCCGTGACTAGCGAAGTTGAAGGCGGTGGCTCTGTGGATGGGAATGGTCAGATGCCACATTTTTTTTTAGTTTACAAATGACTTGGAGACAAAAAACTAGAACGAAGAAAGAGAAGGTGCACAAGCAATTGTCGTTGGGGAAAAATTGGAGAGTGATTTTAAGGATTTTTTGAAAAATGGGGAGTGATTTTAGAGATATTTTAAAATTAGAAGGTGAATTAAATGAGTTGG
Source organism: Trichosanthes truncata (assembly GCA_033996785.1). Taxonomy (NCBI): domain Eukaryota; kingdom Viridiplantae; phylum Streptophyta; class Magnoliopsida; order Cucurbitales; family Cucurbitaceae; genus Trichosanthes; species Trichosanthes truncata. The sequence goes on from JAWPNB010000003.1 coordinate 7,572,384, forward strand.
AAATTTTTAAATAGGGAGGAATAAAAACCATTTTTTCCTTTTATGATTTTTGTTGTTTTTGAAATATAAAGATTATGGAAGAGGGCATAAAAGTAATTGTTGTTTTTAATGAAATATATGTAAAACCTATAGGCTCTTTAGTTATTTGTGTAAAAAATAGTGGGTTTGGACAAAAATGAAATATAAGTCTCATTTATGGGCTAACCATGTAGTTATTCCTATTTCTATTAGATAAACATGAAATTTCATCTTAAAACCAATTAGCAATTAGAGAGGTGGTCCATGTATCTTATAAATTGTGAGGTATTTTTTTCATCTTTTGGATGTGAGATTCTCAAATGATTGTTTAATAGAACATGCCTTCAAAGCATATATTGCAAATCTTATAGAACAAGATCACACCGCTAACAAAATAGTGATTAAAAGGAGATCCAAGAGCTACTTTCTTTTTTTAGATTAACAAAAGGCCATATAACGTCTAACTAAGTGAGCTACGCTGAAGGTTGACAATTAAAGAACAATACTTATTTAAGTAATTATAAGAAAAAAAAAATGATTGAACCGGATCAATGATAGCCAGCACCCTCCCACACACAGCAAAATAATTTTTTTTAAAATTAATTTTCAAATTTGCAATAAATTTATTTTTATTTTTATTTTTCAACCTGCATGTTTGGATTTATATTATAGACAATATTTTATGTAAGTTCCTATATAATTTCTTTCTATCTAATTCTCATCATTTTCGTAATCTTATCTAACAGGCACCATTCGGTTAGGCAAAAAATTTCCAAAAATTGATTTAACATTACTGATAAGTCTCAATTTTTTTTAAAAATAATCATTAATTATTTACAAATTGTAACATAAAGAATAGAAAAATAAAGGGTGAGGATCAGATTGCTTCGAGCCCTGGACATATTGAATTGGGTCTAAACTGAAGTTTGCTTGTGAGCTTACGATAACTAGAACAGGCCCAACACTTTGAAGGCCCAAATACTTTAAAATTGTGTTAAATTGTACGTTTTGAAAATTAAAAAATAAAATTTATAGTAGCCATCTTTCCAAAAATTCTCTTTATATTATTTTATGACAATTTGATAAATCTTTTGTATTAAGTTATACAATATATCGTTCCCGTTGGCTCCAACTATTTTAAGTGTTTTACTTTTACAATAGATAATGGCTTATATTTAAGATATACATACATTTGTAGTTGGTAGGAAATTGGGCATTTTGACCATTTCTTTATAATAAATAGTTTGATATTGTATACCTATAATCTAATCTCATATAGTCTTACTTTTAAATTATACATGAAATGTCTCGTGTTAGTAAAGATATTGTTTTACTTATATATATACTTCAAATATTCCTTACTTCTAACCGACGTGAGATTATATTTGCATCTCTAACAATACAAAATGACTCATACCATGATACCACATGTCTTATTATCAACACATAGATAAACACCCTTATATGATCAATTTCAAAACTAAGAATTATTAATTTTCTCCTACCATAACCTCATGAAAAGAGCAACATTAGCTCCTGATAATATGTTTTCTCGAGTTGTGACATTAGTTTTCCATTCATCTAAAATTCCTCCCTCTTATGCATCGTACAAGATCAAATTAACATGCGAAGTTTAGTATGTTTTTAAAATCATTCATAATGCACTATTCATATGTCAAAGATTTTCTTTTGAATTTGGTTTGACACACTTAATAAGGAGGAAGAAAGACTCAATAGTGGGCTCACCTCCAAATTTTTTCTTAGGATGATAAAGGGATTTATTTTGTCGATAGAGATTGTGTGTGATAGACATGTGAAACCAAACATTGGCATAGTTTTTTTTTTTGTTCTTTTTTGGCAAGCCAAAATAAAATAGGCGTTTTGAAAAAAAAGTCAAAAATCTTTTTAATTGTACAAATGATCAAATGCTAAAACTAGAATGTTTCCACCGTAAAAAGGCCTAAAATACCCTTGATTTAAAACCTAAAAAACGCTATGATATGAACCACGTCCAGAAACATCAAATTGTTATTTTATAATTTTTAGGTAATTTTATTATTTTCCAATTTTATTATTTTATAACATTTTAAGTAAGGGTATTTTTGTCATTTTGCTATGATCAATGATGTTGTATGCATTTAGGGTTTGGAAAGCTATCTAAAGTTTGGCCACTAGGTTGTACATGACAGTTTTATAATGAATTGAATTTTAGCCCTTGAGCTTATTCTTTCAAGTGATCTAGTCAAGAGAGCTTCTTGAATTTTGCAATTTCATGTTTGTTTGAGTTGCATGCCAAGGACATTCAAGTAAGATTGATCATCCTATCTTGTGGAGCGTTCAACTCTTAGGCAAGGAACTTGTTCATTGTCTCAAAAGCTTTGATCTTCTCAAGGTTGAAATCAAATTGATTTGGGGGGTTTTAGTGTTTGTGAATCAGGGGTTCGTATAACCAAAGGGTTCCTAATTACAAATCACTAGGGTTTTCACATCACGCTCCTAAAATCAAGCAAAAAAAAATGTTAGTTCAAACAATCAAAATTTAGAACGATATTATAGTATCTATTCAAATCTAGATACAATTTAAATCAAGATAAAATCATTAACTTAAATCTAAGATATATACAAATCGATGACTACAAAATAAACTCATTCAAAATGGGATTAAATCTATGACTTGAAAAATGAAAGTATTTTTTTTTCAAAATTGAAAATGCAAAATAAAGAAGATTTTAAGAATCAAAGCTCAAAATTTTTATTTTTATGGGTGCCAATACCTTGTTTTCAAAAGTATTTAAAATTTTCATAAGAAAAATGTCCCTTCCATCTCCTCCCCTTCCTTCTCCTCATCCTTCCACCATAACTTCTTAAAATCTACATAGAAACCTCTTGCATCCATACAAATATCATGTAGTAAAAAACTCATCGGAAAAATATCAGATTAATACTCAAATCTTCGTTAGATTGAGTCATGTAAATATTTTGCAAATACTTGTACTAAAAAAAAGAAAAAAATTACGGAAAAATTCTTTTTATGAGTGAAGTTCCTTATGGATTGAGAAGATTTTTTTTTTCTTTTCTGATCAAGTACTAAGTTCAATAGTCAAAGGAGTTGAATCTATCCATGAACTATCTTACTAGAACCTTGCTAGAATCCATTGCAAATTGTGATAACCTCTTGAGCATTGATGTTGGCCATAATCATTTGCCTGACAATCTCCATTTATGGATTTTTAGGGCAGCTATGCTAAGTGTTCCACTTTCTTACAACAAACAGAGAGAAAACCTTTCATCTCTAACCTCTCAAGTTTTGTGGCTCGAGCTCAACGCCCTCCTCCGATCCCTCTACATCAAACCCTCTGGTAACCAGCTCCATGCTCCCCTCTCCAACAAGATTTTCAACAACTACTCCATTAAATTTGATGAATTGGTCAATGCCATTTTCTCCAGTATGAACAGCGATATATCTCGTCAATCAAGAACAATAACCATACCAAAATTACAATACTGTTCCCTTTATGAAGTTGAATTTTTTAGAACGGACTTTTCATTTTATCTAAATATCGTAAAAACTCTCTTATTTTCTCACTAAACCAATATTTTTGTGTAGAAAGTTGTTCGCATGGTGGTTTTCGTGTTTCCTGTCACCCAGATTCAACTTTACTCCTTGAGTTGGACTTCCCAATTATTATACTAGAATTTTGAATTGAAGCCCTTGCATCTTGGTATAAATTTCTCTCAATGCTTTCCATTGGTATAATGATGGAAAAGCAGAAGTACTAGACGATGATGGTAAGCCACGATTAGTAATGTTCTTGAGTCGTGATCAATAGGCAACAACAAAAAAAAAAAAAAACTTAATCAATTACCCAACGAGAGGTATAAAAACATGATAAATAAATAAAAATATATACAAATATGTGTTTAAAACTTTGAAAGATAAAATTTAAGAATTTAAATAGACAAAAAGAAGTTAAGATCTATAAGATCCATTACGTAAGATAACAAGATCTAAAATTTAAATTAAAATTGAAATAGGATTTGGGTGTTTGGATACACTATCCATATATCGGCGCTTAACTCACACGCAAGCCAAAGAGAGCATAGCTCAACTGACATATTGAATGTGTTAACGACAATAAGGTCTGTGGTTCGAATCCCCCAACCCCTTTTGTACTCAAAAAAAAAAAAAAAACTCACACGCAAGAAAAGATGGAGAAAACGCCAAAAGGTTATGCATGCTCCATTCACGTGTGGACATTTCCCAACTGTCTTTTTTTTTTTTTTTTGCTGTTTTTCAAAATCAAATGTCATTATTTGCCTATCCGGTCTAATTCCCGTTCTTTTTATGGATGTTGACATCAATTTGACAAGATAGGCCTCAACTACTAAAGAGGCCTAAAAGGCCCATTGTTACCCAATTAGTTAATCTGTTATTAAAGTAAATTTTCAACTACTAATTGACCATTCAAATTGGATCTATAGCGTGTCAATTACATGTAACTATCCAAATGGATTGTAGATAAAATTATATCTGAATTTTATTAGTTTTTTTTTTTTTGAGTTTAATATTATGTTGGAGTGAGAATTCAAATCTCTAACCTATTAATCGATAGTACATACATTATGTCAGTTGAGCTATTGCTTACTTTGGCGAATTCTATTAGAATTTTTAAAATTAAAATAAATGATTTAAATTTTAAGAACCAAATTAGAATTTTTTAGACGAAAAATCTATTCTTAATGGGTAGATTAATTTTATAAGGATAGAAATGGTATTGACAACCTTTTTTAATGCATAAATAATGAAGAAATTGGATTTTTTTTTTTATTTTTAAATTTCAAGGATTTGGGATGTGGATTCGAATACATGATATTTAGGGCATATGTATCATACCTTGATCCGTTGAATTTAGGGAGTTTTGAGGATATTACAAAAAGGAAATTGTCCCTAGATCTTTGGCTTTATCAAATGGAAATTTCTTCCGGCCCATCCCTTATTGCAACTAACTCTTTATTATCTGCAACTTATAACTTTCATCTAATTCTTTCTTTTCTTTTAATGCAAAAAAGATGGAAAGAAAAATGTTAAATTATATTTTTTAGACTTCATACATGTCAACTTTGCTTTGAAATGTCAATTTTTATTTTTTATATTTTTACAAGCTGTCTTTGGATTGAAAGCTGAAACTTTCTAAGATACCCTTAATATAATGCGAGTACTTCTAATATTGAAACTCAAAAAGAGTAACGAAAATTCAATTGATATTATTAATTTGCACTTCAAATCGAGATTAGTCCTAGCCTATATTTTACTACCAATATAATATTTTAAGACCTAACCCTAATTGATGTTTAAAAAATATATATATCATTCTTTGAACCCCACATCACTAAGACAATATATTACATTATGAAGCTCTTCTATCCAAATAACTCATAGTATTAGTCTTTGGTACCCTTACATTACATTAAGGATGTCTAATAAGTTCTAATAGAAGAATATATATGGACCACAATAAAAAAAATTTTAAATATAAAGATTTTTTTTTCCTTTATGAACACTAAAAGTACCATAATTAAATTGACATAAAAGTTCAATCATAAAAGCTATAAATTTAATTTAAGTCGACAACTATAAGACCTGCAATGTCTTGAAACTATGAAATTATAATGTGTAATTTTGCTAATTACTTTTATTATTTATTTTTATGCATACGAAATGGAAAATGCTTTTTTTTTTTTAATAGTTCAACAAATGGAAAATGCTTTAGAAAGTTGGAAATATGAACGAAATAATCTTTAAGAAGGAGAAGAAATATGAAAGAGCATCCAAAAAGAGAGAGAGGAGGAAAAACGATTGAATAATGTGGTAGGGTAGCCACATTTTTCTTATATAAAAATTTGAAATTCGTATGTTTTTAATACTATTCAATACTGATTCAAAACACATTTTGTAATTTCTCTCTCACATCCAATCGTCTATAACTACTAACAACACTTTGATAGTTTTTTTGAATAATTTTTTGAGAGAGAAAAAAATGTTTTTTTGAATAATTTTTTGAGAGAGATCATGAGAGAGAGAAAAGAAAGAAGAGAGACTTAGAATTAGGGTTTTTAAGGGAGGGTGGGTTTTTGCATGCAGATTGAAGAAGTTCGAGAAGAAGAAGAAAGGATGGGAAGAGATTAAATAGCGAGCCATATAAGCAAAAAAAAGGGGTTGGGGGGAGAGCTAACGACATAAATGGCCATATTTAATTATGCGTTTTGCAAAATGGCCACACATCTTATTTTTTTTAAAAAAAGGCCAAATGGTTTTTAATTTAATTTTAAATGATATTTATTAAATGACCATAATACACCTTAACAACTTTCATATATAAAATACTAGAATTATCTTGATACGAAATCTAAAGTTCAAATCTAAACAGCCCTATCCTAAAAAAATTCTAAATAAAAATCTACTTCAATCAAAATATCAAAAAGGATAATTTGATACATGATTTTAAACTAATAACAACCAAAAATAATTAAAAATAGAATTATACATGAAAAAAGGTTCTAACTAGATTCAAGGAAACAAATTACTAAACACAAATACTCAGAACTCAAAAACAACTAAACAATTGATAAATTGAAGAGAAATTAATAACTGAATACAAATATAAAAAAAAAGATAAGAAAAAATGATGTCAAATCATAGACCGTTAATCCACTAAACTTGCATGCAACCCTAATAAAATCTATCCAAACACAATCCCGTGTACTTCTTCTTGTTTACACTCTACTCGTTTCTACAACTTCAGTTCCCTTGTCCCAATTACTTTGACTATAATAGATTCGTTACCGGACAGTTTTTCAGAATTTGTTTGACATTCCGACGACGAAAGAAACGACATAAAATGAAGGGTCGGCTGCAAAAACATAAAACGACACCGTAGTTATATATTTACAGATTCTATGCGATTAATACAGAAGATACAAAATAGATACAAGATTTACTTTGTTTACATTTGATTTATTAAATTATCTTTAATAAACCTACAAAATAAACGAGTTTGCAAATAATAGGGTGCCAAAGAATTTATTTTTAAAAAATGTTCCATCCATTGAAATAATAGAAAAACAATATCTCCAAGCATGAATACAGGCGGAGAGACTTTTTTCTTTTTTTTGAAGCTATCTTCCAGAAAACAAAATTATTTTGAGTTCAAATTGATGCAAAGAGATGCAAAGAGCAGTACAATTTTAATTTGTTGCTCAATCTTTAATTACATGAATGATTTTAATTTGTTACTCAATTCTATTGGTTCCAACTAAAAACTCTATTTATAGAAAATTTTCAACTTCCGTTTATGTAAACAACTTGTATTTACAATCTTTAGTGATTTCACCTAACAAAGTCCTAAATGAATTTATAAAAAATTGTAATACATAAATACAAATACCTGGTATTCACGAAAAGAAGAGTGTATACCTGCATATTTGGAGCAAGATAATTAAATGTTTTGACAAAGTCTTGTTTCAGTTTACACCGAAAGTCAACTACTTTAGGCCGCAAATCATCTTCGAGAAGATAGTTTGATGGTTTAAGATCACGTTGGATATAGCTTTGATGTGCTAACTATGCAAATATTCAACACCTCTAGCCTTCTTTTCCATTCAATAGGTCTAATCCCTTCTTCTTTTCAGTTAAATAAAAGCCTATTAAAAGTCCCCTAAGGCATTGTATTCGTAAATTAGAGGCCTCTAATTTCCATCCAAGCAATATCTAAGAAACACAACCAAATGTCTATGTTAAATCGTAGTAAGAACAACAATCTCAGCCTTGAATTCACTCAAACCCTCCTCACCAATGACTCTAGACTCCATTCTCTTCACAGCAATCTTCGCACCATCATGCAATTTTCCCTTGTAAAAAGTTCCAAAGCCCCCCTCTGAATATATTTTTGGGGCCACAATTATTTGTTACATTCCTTAAAACTTAAATCGAGATAACCAGGTTTTCTACCTCAACCACATGGACATTGCTAGGTCCAACAAGAGGAACTTTGCTTATTTCAGGCAAATCAACTCTGGCCTCCATAATTGTAACCTTCAGGCACATTGCTAGGTCCAACAAGAATGACTAGGATAAATCACCACTATATTCGGATTATGCCCTCTACAACCACATCTCTTTTTTCTCTTGTAAAAGAAAATCACAGTCCTAACTAGAATACACTAACTCTTCCATTGCCGGTTGTCACTGCCATATCGCGACGCGGAGTGGCCGACATTCATCTAAAAGGTGGGAGTTTTAGAAAATAATTTGGAGTCGCCACCAATCATTATTAGGTGTGATTGGTCACCGATTTAAAAAGAAAAGGTCTACGACAATAGAGTTTAGATTCGGAGGTCTTTTTGTGCGTAGGGAAGGTATTGGCACCCAACAATACCCATAAAAAAAACGGTTACTAAATCTTGGTTATCTCATGTTATCTTGATTCATTTTAATTAGAGAAAAAAAAAAGTCCTTTGACATTAAAAGAAATTTTTTTTTGTTGATTTTATTTTTAAAGTGTCTTAGTTAGTCATACTTAAACTTCAAGAGTGAAGCAAGTATTTAACCAACTTGAGTGGGGTTATTAGCCATCAATTGATGCGATATTGGAATTATAATCTATCAAATAAGCAATTTCCTCACCTCAAGAATTTAAGAAGTTTTACATTTTCTCAAACCCATCATAGGATAACAAATATTTTAAACTTGTTTTATTTTATTTTTTTTGTAGTTTTAATTTGTTCGGTTGAAGATTTTTTCATGCACTTTGAGAGTAATATGAACTTATCTCAAGTACACTACTCAACCCATTTAAAAATGTCAACACTTCTTTTTGGAAAATGTGCAACTCTTATTTCTTTTATTTTTTTATGAAAAATAAAATTTTGAAAGGTATTTATTTTAGTTACTAAAACTTTAAAAGAAAAAATAGTTTTGAAAAGTTTGTTGGATAAATTTAGTTGTTAAAAAAAGTTTTAGAATTTAAGAAGTTCAATCAGTTTGGTAAAAATAGTAATTATTTTAAAAGGTGTTTTGGTGGTTTCATGGACTATAAATCGAAAGGTGAAAGTAAATGTTTACAACTATGTTTGTTTATTTGAAAGGGAAAGATATATAGAATATTAAAAAAAGTTTATTTAAGAACTTTTGATAAAATTGCATGTTCAATTTTTTTAATGAAAAAGTGTGTTCACTTTTTTTTTTTTAATGAAAAAGTGCTTTTTTTTAGAAGAGAAATTAGTTTTATCTTGGTAAAGTGTTATTGAGTAAACATTTCGATTTTTTTTTCACTTAATAAAAACTCAAGGATTTTTTTTTTAAAAAAAAGTAGTTTTATTCACAATATAAACTTTCTTGCTAATATTTTTTTTTGTGATCATTTTTCTTATACTTTAAGCTTTGTAAAATATAATATTTTGATCTCTTCTTTAAGTGAAGACTTTCAAGCATTTACGAAGCGCTATTTGATCACATAACAAATTTCAATCAAAGCACAATAAACTTGACTAAAAGAAAAACTTCTCACTCATTCAATAATTTCAAACAAAATATCAATAAAAACTAGAAGAGAACAGTGATTATGCATTTCAAGTTAGAGTACAATGGCCCAAATAGATCATCAACACATTTAATAAAAATAAATAAAAAAGATGAGAGAAAAAAATATTCTACCCCAACTCTTTTCAAAGTCTCCAAGAGGATGGTGGTCCGGATCGACCATGGTGCAATGCTGCAAGAGAAAAATGTTGGAACCAAATGTAGCTCTTTTTGTTGTTGTTCTAACGTGAAGGGGAAGAAGATGTGAAGATGGTGTTGTTTGGGAAAAAAAGAATGGTGGGAGAAGAAAAGATGATCCCTATCTTTAGACAAATATGTGGGAGAAGAAAAGAGGATCCCTCTCTTTAGAAAAATATGTGGGATAAAAAAAGGAGATGAAGTTGTTGGAGGAAAAGAAAGTGGAAGAAGGATAAATAATAAAAAAATGGTGGAGATGAAGTTGTTGGAGAGAAAAAAAATGGAGAAGAAGTTCAAATTGTGGGGGGGGAATTCAAGCTCTTTCTTGCTTTGGAGGAAAAAAATAAAGAAGAAAATGATTAGAAAGAGGGGAAAATGTGGGAGAGAATGAGAAAGAGAGAGATTTTTTGGAGAAGATAGATTTTTTTTATGGGAAAGAGAGAGGAGGTTTTGCATGAGAAATAAGAGAAAGATATAAATATATATATTTTTTGAGAAGAGAGGGATTTGTGTGTGAAGAGGAGAATATGTTTTTCTTGAAAATCTACAACAACCTTGATATTTGTGAGAAGGTTCTTGATTTTTAAATAAAGAGATGATAATTGTGCTCTTATACAATTTAATTGTACAAAATATTTAGATTTCTACCTCTAGCCTAATGGCATACATGTTAATTTTATATTTAGAGGTGTTGGGTTCAACTCCTCCTCATGCACTTTTTTTTCAATAATAATGGCGATAAATCTAGATTTTAGATTTAAATTTGAGAAAAATAACTTGAGAGAGTGAAGTAAGGGTATAATCGATACAAATGGGCAAAATTTCAGCATGTTTAAGAATTTTTAAAGATAAAATCTTGAAGTTTAAATTGAAATAAATAAAGATTTTAGATTTAAATTTCAAATAAATAACTATTAGATTTCAAATTTTAAAACAGTTTAGATACAACATAACTAGAGTCTAGAAGTATGAGAGAGAGTGAAACATGGGTATAATTGACACAAATGAGCAAAATTTAAGCATGTGCAATCCACGTGTGGCCATAAAACAACATTTTTTTATGGCCATATTTCAAAATGGGTCTTTGTTTTTTTTTGCTATCCACACAAATTTTCCAAAAATAAAAACATTGTAAAAAAAGCTCAACAAACAAAAACCAATATTTTAAGTTAATAAAGGTTCAAATCCATATACATTTAGATGTGTATTGACTTTCATATTTTATTTTGTCGTGGGCTTTAAATTTTCAAATATTATGTTTTAATCTCTCAATTTTAATTTACCTATAAAATTTTAAATCTTTCTATTAATTTTTCCCTAGAATGTATTTTTAAAAAGTTATAATTTTTTTTCCATATATAGAATATGTGGGACTTCTAATGTATTTATGTTGAGAGTGCGACCAAAGTTCTATGTGTTGGCTAGAAAAGAGAAAGATCGTGGGTAATAGAAGTGGGACACAACATTTCTATTGGTATGAGTTGTTTTAGATGAAACCAAAAGCAAAAAAATCATGAGGATTTATGCCTAACTTAAAGCGGATAATATTACCGTACTATTGTGTGGAAATATGTGATAGGTTTGTTGTCTTTAACAATTGTATTACTTAATCGTGAATGCGGTCAATTCTCGAGTGGCAAACAAAAAGGTTGTAAAGCGTCGAAAAAAATATTCATGTGTGATATGTAGTTAAGCTCTATCAACGAACGATGTGTACTATGGAGATGAGTTGGTCTGGATAAAACCGATGTGCTCAAGAGTTGACAGATGGATGACTATTTGACAGAAGACTATGGAGTTCTTTGTTCGAGGGGAGGATTGTTGGGAGTGCGACCAAAGTCCTACATTGACTAGGAAATGAGAAGATTATGGATATATAAATGAGGGATTAAACAACATCTCATTTGATATGAAGTCTTTTGGGTGAAACCAAAAGCAAAACTATAAAAATTTGTGTTAAAAGTGGATAATATCACACCATTGTTGATTGTGGACTATGTGATGAGTCTGTTTTCTTTAACATTGTACTTTGCATTTGATTTTGAGTTGAATTATGCTATATTTGAACATATATATTTGTTTTATTTTATTTATACAAATGCCTATTTTCATTCTACGTCATGTTTCACATAACTTAATATAGAAAGTAGTTGTTACCAAATTTCAAACAAGACATGCAGGCTTGGATGCTTAAGTCAATAAAGAGTTTAGAGAGAATTAGGGTTTGGAGAGTGTCTAGGTGGCTAGAATGAACTTAAATGAACTTACCCCCTCGCTCTTCGAGGGAGAGTTTAAATTCCTTAACCCTAGGGGTTTTTTAAGGATTTCATCGTCGGACTAGGATTAGAAAGGATCGGATCGAGCTGGAGTCAGGCTGCATGAGCCAAGCAGTGTGAGGCAAGGGCCATCATTGGGCCTTGCAAGGCTGGTCAACCTCAGCCTGGCTGAGGCCGAGGACGAGCATGGCTTGGGATTTGTCTTCTTCCTTCGCTCCTTGTTCGCTCATTTGCTTGGTTCTGGTCCGTCTTGATTCGATTTTAGTTTTTTCACCTTTGTTTGGTCTATAACTGTTGTTCCTTTTTTAGTCTCTCCTTGTGACCCATAACAAAATTAAACGGACAACGATTAAAATGGTCTTTTTATGTAAAGTTTTGAATAAAGTCTCATAGTTAGGGATTAAAATAGAATTTAAATCTATTAATAGATAGTGTTCACACGAGATTTCAACAAGGAAGTTTAATACCTGTAAATAAACTTGATTTTGTATTGATTTCAGTATAGTGAGTACAATCTCTAATATATGGTCATCTGATTCTCTCTCTCGTATGTATGCTTGACTCGAGGGCTAAAACGCTTGTTCTCAAGGTTGAATCGTCAACTTTGAACTGGTAGAAAAGTCTTCAGCTTTGAGCTTCTTGAAGATCTTCAGCTTGTAGCTTGTTGAAGGTCTTCAGCTTGTAGCTTGTTGAAGGTCTTCGGCTTGTACTTGTTGAAGGTCTTTGGCTTGCTGATCTTCTTGGATCGTTCTTGATCTTCGAGAAGTGTTCTTTATTCAGAAGGTACTTGATCTTCAGGAGCTTCTGGAGACTTCACAACTTTGTTTCTGAATTCTCTTTGAGCTTCTTCAATTCTGAACCCCCCAAATGAAAGAGAAAGCTTTCTATTTATAGAGTTCCTCAGGGCCTTCGAATGGGCTTGGGCTTGTTGGATTGGGCCCAATTGATTTTGGGCCAACCCATTTGGATTGGGTCTGGTTGACTTTGAGCCAGCCTTTTTTGGACTGGGTCTGGTTGACTTTTGGGCTTAGCCATTTGGATTGGGTATGGTTGACTTTTAGGCCAGCCTTTTGGACTGGGCCTGGTTGACTTTAGGCCAGCTCCTTTGGACTGAGCATGGTTGCCTTTGGGCCCAGCCTCTAGACTTTGCCAATTGGGACCTTCAATTTAGGCTTTTGCCTTCTAAATTTCAAAGAACCCAGTAGTGTACTTGGATTTGCCATAATTTAATTTAGGAATATTTACAAATTTAATTAATACCTTAATGAAATATAATTTTGTCATCAATATTGGATAATGACGTGACAATTTTGGGTCGGTCGAAATTTCTATTCCAACAGATAGTTAATTTAAATATAACTTAACTAATTAAGATATATATCATCAATTAAAAAATCATTCGAATTTTCACCCAACATACCGTTGGACTAAGGAAAATGAATATATATATATAAAAAGCCATGTATATTAATACTACTTCATTATTGCCTAATCAAATCAAAATCATGGTCAATTATGAGAAGTTGACTGGAGAGACCAAATATCAAAATTTTCAAAAATTTTAAAATGTATAATGATGAGTCATGACGAAAGGATATATATTTGCAAGTAAAATTATTAATATTTGGTTGGAAGAGGGTGGCCAAACCAACCGTGACGTACTTGTTATTCTTATTTGTAAGTTAATGGAAGCAATCATTTTCTACTTCTATTAAAACGTTTGATGGGAGGTGACTGATATGCGTCTATTTTTTTTATTTATATTGCATTAATTTTAAATTAATTAGAAAGTGGGTAAATGTTGTGTTGGCCTTCAATTAATTCTCTAATTTTCACTTTTCTATCTTCTTTATTGCCATATCAATATTTAGAATATACTGCATAGATTCCCTCACTATATATGTGTGTGTGTAAAAAGGTTTATCTACAAAAAGAAAATGCTATCATTTGAACATAAATATTATATTATATTAATACTAGAGGTTTAAAAATTATTAATAAATGTTATAAACTTGTTGGTTTTTTTTATAGAAAATATTTGTAAATATATATATATATATATATATATATATATATAATTTAATTGTTATCTTCTTATACATCTTTATAAAGCTTAAACTTTTATAACTTACCAACCTAATCATAGCTCAACTCGTTAAGATATAATATCATAGACTTGATCATAGGTTCACATCTACATCCCACGTATGGTTGAAACTAAAACAAAAAAATCTATAATTTTCGACCCTTAATTTCTTAGGTGTAATTCGCATACCCAAAAAAATTTCTAACTTGATTCTTCTCAAATCATAATTTGTTAAGAAACTTGAAAACAGTTTATTACAAAAAAAAAAAAAAAAAAAAGGTTAAAATACTATTTGGTCCGTATATTTTGGGTTTCATTCCATTTTATTCTCCATACTTTCAAATGTCTAATTTTAGTCATTTACTTTCAATAAAGCTTAAAATTGGTACCTATTGTTAGTTTATTGTTGAATTTTCTAAACAAATTTAGTTTCTATTAGCCTTCTTTTTATAAATTTTGGAAATATGTTTACATTGTGCCTTTTCTTACATGAAAATTATTGTTATTATTTAACCAATTTGAAAAAAAAATAACTTCAAACTAACGATAATGAATAATTTTAAGATTTATTAAAAGTACAGGGACTAAAATTGAATATTTAATTTTCTTTTACATTATTCTATCCTAATCCTTAAAAATTTAATGATGGTCAAGAGGAATTATTCCTTTGGTAGTTCCTTCCAAGTTGGGTCTGTTTGGATTAATTTTTTAAGTGTTTAAAAAAGTGTTTTTAAGCACTTAAAAAGTCAATTCAAACAGACTCTTAGGACATGTTTGTGAGTGATTTTGAAATGGCCAAAATCACTTTTGTCATGTTCAAAATTATTTCGAAACATACTTTTAATCATTCAAAATCAACTTAATGTTTGGTTTTATCTTTTAAACGTGATTTTCATTTCATAAAAATTGATTTTGATCATTTAAAACCATATTTTAGAGTGATTTTGAATACGACAAAAGTGATTTTAACTATTTCAAAATCACCCTTAAACATGCCCTTAATCACTTTGCAAAATTGTATAACATCAATAGAAACGTGTATGATCCTTTGCTGATATTTATTTATTTTTTTAAAAAAAATCTCATTTCTATTTTTTAAGAAATATGTTCTATACTTCGTGTGGAAATTTGGTCTATCTTCTTCCTTTTTTTTTTTCAGACAATCTTCCAATTTTCTTTTTCTTTATTTTTTTTAAACAATCTTCCAATTTTCTTAAAGTTATATATTTGTGCAATTAATATGAGGTGGGAAATTGCAATTTTTCCTCTTTCTCCAATTTAATTTTATTCCATCAAACCTGATTCATTATCCCATCGAGCTGTTTCCCATTGGTCTATTTCGGATTATGTTTGATTATTCTTATTTTTGTTTTTATTTGATGAAGAAGGCTCAATTGACATAAGATAATTTCATTATTTCAAATTCAGGCTTTTATTTTTCCAATTTATGATTGCTCTTGTTTTTTAGATGACTGTTATGACCACTTTCCAAGGTGACACTAATTCCTATACTTGTTAGGACAAAATCTTTCATAGGATAAATTCAATGTAAATATGTTAAATACTATTTTATTTTCTATATTTTAAAAATGATTAAATTTGTTCAATGTAAATATGTTAAAGTACTATTTATTTTCTATACTTTAAAAATAATTAAATTTCAAGTTTAGTTTATGAACCCTTAGATTTGTGTCTATTTATTTCTTGAATTTAAAAAAAAAATATTCAATAAATTTTAAACTTTCAATTTTGTGTCAAATAGGTACCTAAACTTTAAAAAATGTCTAATATGTTTTTAAACTTTCAATTTTGTGTCCATTAGATCTTTGAATTTTTAATTTTGTATCTAATAGGTCATTGATCTATTCATTGTTTTTTAAAATTCATGAACCTACTAGATCATATAATTTTATATCTAAATCAAATAATTAGACAAAATCTAATTTTATATCTAAATCAAATAATTTTTAAGAATTTTGAATATGTTAGAAGCTTATTAGACACAAAATCGAGTCCGGGGACCTATTATACATTTTTAAAGTTCAATTACATATTAGATACTTTATAAAGTTCAAGAACCAAATAGATACAAAACTTGAAAAGTTTAGGGACTAAACTTGTAATTTAACGTAAATTTTCACTATATTTCAATGTTTATTCTAGAGTGTGTTTAGAGATTGTTTAGTTGAAATTTTTTTTATTTTTATTAATTTTGAACATTTTGAGAAATTGTTATTAAACTTGCTTAATTCTATAAAACCATGAAAATAATTAACAATACCCTTATCAAACAAACGGTAAGTTTTAAAAGATATAAATTCACTATTTAGAAAATGTCTAAAATTTTGTTCAAAAACATCATTTGAACAAGAAAAAGTGGAAAGAATTTTCCATATCTCTTTATTTGATATGTGACAATATTGTAGTTAGAACTTCACAATCATTAATGCACAATTCTAGAAGCTAACAAAAGAGTGCGATGAAAGACACATTTCGTGTAGTCCTCAATTCTTCTCTAACTTCTCCAACTTTTTGCTCAAAGAAATCTCTCTCTAAAATATCAAAACCAATGTTACAAGTCAAAAAATAAATTTTGGTGGAACAATAAAGTGTGTGTGTGTATATATATAACTAAAATTAGGTTCATAAACTTTAAATTATAATTTTATATATGAGTCATCCTAAATACAGTTAATCAAATATATGTTGACATGATGTGCACCATTAGTTTGTCTAACTATTTAGCACCTCACACCCACTTTAAAAAAAAATAGTTCATTACGCATGCTACAATATGTTGATTGTCTATTGATAATATTAATGCTAACTTGAGTATACCGTACCTAGTTAAAATATATATTATATGTAGCTGTCCAAAATATCAAATGTCCATATTCTCTACCTTAGGTTGCAATACTAATGACATAGACTAAAAATGTGTTCAAGATAACTTTCTAAGTGATTTTAGATTGTCTATAAAAGTGTGTTTTTTTTTTCTCTAAAATATGCGAGGTTAGTTATCAAATAAAAATCACTTCTAAAAAATTAAATTGATCAAAAAACTTTTTTTTTTAGAAAAGCTTGAAAGTTGATTCTCTAAAGGTAATTGATTGGAAATCAATGAATGATAATTTAGACATTTGTAGAATTGTTTTTAGATATAGTGCAACCGATTAAATTTATGACTAAATCAATTTAAATTAAAAGATATGTCAAACTCTAGATAAGTGGAAGATTTATAATGGGAAGGAAAAAATGGGATGTTACATTAGAAAAGTAGAGCAAAAATGAGTAAGGGAAGTGGAAGTCATTTTGGGGTGGGAAAAAGAAGAATAATAAATTGGTGGGTGATTGGTTGGAAGTTTAGAGGAATTAATAAATAGATAGCATAGCAAAGAAATGGGAGGAGTTGTATTTAGAAGTAATCGTTGTCAGAAATTAAATGCTTTAGTTTTAGACACGCAAATAGGTTATGGAGACAAAGCCTTCGTGTTTGGGAAGTCAAACCAGGCAACCTTTGTGCGAATGGGATTCCATACCTGTTCCACCGCCTCTTTCACACGCCAACTTTGACCACTTTTTTCACTATTCAATTCCCCTCCAAATCAATGCTCCTTTTTATGATGTTATCCCAAAAAAAGAAAAAGAAAAAAAAAAAGAAAACTCTTTTTTATGCATAAATTATGGTTGTATAAGTTTTTTTTTTTTTTTTTTTTTTAGTTTATTGATATGTGGAATGGAAATAATTTCCATTTTTAATATTTAGGTCGAGCTTATAATGCCTTAACTATTTGAGTTATGTTCATATTAGCATTGTATAAATGATATTTATTATTATTTTATATTCATTGTATTAGAATTTAAGAGCAAGTAAAAAATAGGCGATAAATAGATAGGTTTATGAGTGGGTAAAAATGGTTGAGGAACAATGTGTAAGATTTGACAAAACCATATACATGGCAAGCAGACCACGTAAGCACCTAGAAGCTACGTCAATTCACATTCAAGGACACCCATGAAGGTGCTCGTCGAGCTTACCGAGTTGAGGAGATGTGGCTCTGAGGCCCAAGAACGTACAATAGAAGCCTATTGAGTTGAGTTTGAACTGAGTCGAGGCATTTGCTGCCACCAATGGAATCCTCACTGCCATGTCAAGTACAAACCTTCCATGAGACAATGGGAACTCCATAAATATTAGGACTAATCCCACTATCGAAGTTCGCAATCCTATCTGTAGCTTATCTCGATACTACTTTGATTTAGGCACTGAATAAGTATTGGAGCATGTTGAGCATTGCACTACACATTGGTGTGAGCATCTTTCTTATTGGCCAACTCAACACCTCGACTCGACATATCGACCAAGAATTTACGTGGACCTATGACCGAATTCTCACATCAATACCATGATACAAAATTGAATCTTTTAATTACAATATTCAATGGGTAAGATTTACTCATCTTTTAAAAGAGTAAATTAACCAAAATTTTACTACACATGTCTTTTTCCAATAAAATAACATGTCTGAAAATATATGCTTGGTTTAATTAAAAATGTCAAAAAAATTTAACATTTTGTAAAATTAGAAATTAAAAATTGTAGTATATATGTTTTTTTTTAAAAAAACAAATATGTTATATTTACATATATAGTCACATATAATATTTTGTAATTACAATTTTTGTTTTTGAGTTCAGCAACACGTGGAGGTGAGAATTCGAACTTCTAACTTCTTGGTTGAATATGTATGTCTTAACTAGTTGAGTTATACTCATATTAGCTAGTAATTACAATTTATAGTACTACAATATGAAATATGGGAAGAGATTTAAATCTTTGACTTATTGAAAAAAACATTAACTGTTGAACTATTTTTAAATAAACAATTTAACTATATTACACACAATGGATCATATATAAGGAGCTGTTTGGAGCACTGAATAGGTTATAATAGTCTGAGTTATAATAATCCGTTGAATTATATAATCTATGTTTAAGATGCAGAGTTATTTAATATGAGTTTTTAATAGTTTGTGTTTGAGATACATAGTATTTCACAGACTATTGTAACTCATGTTCCAAACAGTCTCTAAATGTGTAATACATGGTTTGGAAACTTGAATGAAGTGGAGAAAATTCATTTCTCTCTTCTAAAATCAAATATACATAGTTTTTTTTTTAAGTGGGTTAACTAAAGCATCTAATTTTGGATATTCAACGTTGATTATTTGCTCTGTTAACTATGACTGCAAAGGAGCCAAGGATGAAAAGATTGGGAACAATTAATTTCATTTAGGTGAAAGGACACGAGTAACACGTGTTTTAAACTGTTTTTTTGTCCTTTTTTTTTTTTGAAAAGTAAACAATTTTTTCTTTTACCGTCTCATTTAGCTATTATTCAATGGATCAAATACTTTAGTTTAAAAAAAAAAAATTACTTATTACTATTTTAAAGGTGCTCAATATTAGTAATACATTATCAAAAAGAGATAGAGAGAGGGGCATTAATATGAGAGTAATTAAGGGGGGGCCATGGAGGCAGTGGGTAGGACATCTTCAATTAAAATCAAAAGTTTGAAGCCAATTCAATTCAACCCAACCAATCACTGTATATAAATATTTATCATTGTGCAAAAATATTTAACACATTGACGATAATTAGTATTTATGATCAAGATGTTTCACTATATTATGAAATATATGTACATTACCCCATGTATATGAACAATGTTTTCTACCATTTTTACATTATAATATATATATTAAGCAATTTATATCATTTCATAACATAATACAAACACTAAATAAATTTCAAATGCATAAAAGATTTCTTTTTAATAACATCGTCTTTCATCAATAACTTTCATGAAAACTCCTCACATGCATATGAATATATAGGATAAGTTTTTTTTTAAGGGTACAAAAGAAATACATATTTTTCCACCATAGTGAATTGAATGGATTGGCTAGCCGTATTAAAATTTATACCAATTTAAATACAATCTCAAATTAGAATACTCTACATCTATGTATCAATTTTAGGTGGTGTCCCAATCTAGATGCCCTAACTAAGACAAGTTGTTCAGTTGCCTTTAGATTAAAAAAAAAAAAAAAAATTATGCTTCTAGCTGTCAAATTAATTAGTCTAAAAAAAGGCTATGAAAAGCTCTTAAAGCTTTCCCAAATGATAAGCTTAATTCAAGCTAAGGGGTTTTTGAGGGCCCCTTTAATAACAATTTTGCAATTGATTTTTTTTTTTTAATTCATATTTATTTTTGGACTTGTTTTTTTCTTTTTTGTTTGGAATCTACTTTTAAAAATGTTTTTGGTGGTTTTTAGTGGTTCGTTATTTGTTTTCGAATTTTTGCATATTTTAGAAGTGCTTTTTAATGGTAAAAAAAAAAAAAAAGGGAAAAAAGGTATGGGTAGTTTGTATATGTTTAGTTTAAAAAGACAAAACAAAACAAAACTTTTACCAAATGGCTGAACTACTTGTTTCTTTACCAAAATGAGTAACAAAGAATATTAAAAATTTTAAAACGAAAAAAAAAAAAGACAACATAAAATTGATATTATTTAGGTCTTTAATACCTATGATAGAAAGATTGTACATGTCAAAAGTGGGATAGTTAAGCAATAATTGACATGTACTCCTTCTTTTAAGGTTGGAGGTTCAAATCAACATACTCCACATTTATTGTATTGAAAAAAAAAAAGGTAGAGTATCTAACTTTTGTTCTTTTCTAAAATGTAGTATATATTGCTCATATTGGAAATACATGAAGGGAATATTTGGTAAGTAGGAATAGAAATATATGAAGGTTGAGAAGTTGAGATTCGAAAGTATGAGACTTGAAAGATTGTGTACGATATGGACGTGTATGCTTATATCATCTCTCCACAAGTGAAGATCATTTTGATCGAGTCTTTAAAATGAAAAAAGAATTTTCATAAAAAATTATGTATTGATAAAAAAAAATTATTTCTTCATTTATTACATCATAGTTTCATTTTTCATTTACTTGTTATTTACTTGCTATTATCTAAAATCTTCTAATATCCATTGAACTTTTCATGATTAGAGGCATACGTCCACGAGGCAAGGCGGGAACGGGATCAGGGACGACTTCCTTGTCCCTGTCCTCGCTCCCATTTCATTCCTCGTCCTCACAAAATTCTTCATTTAATTTCATGGAGATCGGTGCAGGGATTTCCCACAAGAAATTATTTTTCAATGAGAAATTTATATTTATTTTTTTAACTTTCTTAGAAAAACAAAATAATATTTTATAAAAGTGTAAATTTAGGATTTATTTTAAATATATATATTAAAAATTATAAATAAACAAGGTGGAGATGGAGAACGAGGTGAGGAGGGGATTTCCCGTTCCCGTCCCCATTTTGCTAAAAGAAAATTCCCTCCCCCACTCCTTCCTTCATTCTTCAACTAAACGAAAATTCTTCGTCTACATGAAAAAGACGAACATCTTTATTCATGACTTATTTCAATATGTATTAAATTTTTATTGATGTTTATTAATAGTTAAAATATCCAACAAGCTTTATGAATAATATAAGAACATAACAAAACTTTCAAATATTAAATGATCTTGTTTTAAGACAATTATTTATTTACTTCAATTGTTAGAAGTGTTTTATCTTAAATTATAAGGAATGTTTTTTTTTGGGGGGGAAAAAAATCAATTTTGACCATAAACTTTCAATTTCATCAATTTAAACCTCAAACTTGACATATTATATCAATTTTAACTCTAAACTTTCAATTTCATCAATTTAAACCTCATACTTGAATAACTGTACCAATTTACACATTTGGTTAAGTTTCCGTTTCAATCACCGTTAGAAAAGTTTCACACACATGCCTAAAATCATGCGTTACTCTATGATATGTACTTGTTTGTTTTTTTTTTAAAAAAAATTATTAAAAAAAACTAAATCATTTCAAATCGAGTCACTACCATCATGAAAACTACAAACTTGACTCTCGAAAGTAGGATCCACATGAAAACAAATGGACTATTGTGTTCTCCTCGCCTTTGGTGTCAATACTAGTGACGGCGAGTGTGAAGAATATTTAGGTGGTGACATCATTGAAGGCGTCAACGACCATAGTGGTTTCGTCGACTTCGGTGGTAATGAGTTTGATCTCGACTAAAATGCAGGAGAGAACAAGAAAGGTGGTAATGGATAAAGTGACGCTCATGAACACAATGAACTAGTTGTAGTCGACCTTGTCAGCCTCGTTGAGAGTCTTAAGGAGGATTAAAGTGACACGATGCTGGAGAGGAAGGGGATAAAGATTCCGACGAGGGCCATTTTGAAATCCCTACGTTCGTTGTAGCGAATGGAGAACAAATTGAGCTCAAGGCTTACGAGAAATTTAAAAAAAAAAAAAAACCAATATTGGTAACCTATTCAAGAATGAGAATTCTCGATTGAGAAAAAATATGGTACAAATAAGTTTTGTTTCTACTAAAATCCAATGTAAAATCCTACTTTAAAATTGAAAAACCATCAATTAATGAAACGAAAAAAACAGCAGAATCAGAGAAGACAAGTAAAAAAAAAGAAGTCATGCTTTGAAATTGAAAAACATTATGACATGTCTACTCCAATTTTTTTTAGTAATTTTATTTTTTTTAAAAAAATAACAAAATAAGTATTTGTTATAGAACAACATGTGGCTTTAAACATGTGTGAGAAACCTTTCTAATGAGATTGAAATAGAAACTTAACCGATGGTATAAATTGATACACTTATTGATGAAATTGAAAGTTTAGGGTTGAAATTGATATAACTTTTCAAGTTTAAAATTAACAATGATTTTTTTTCTTTTTTTTTTTATTATAAATTTTGCATAAAAGAAAGTTGAAATGCTTAAGCAGTTGAGTTGAGCTTAAATTGTGGAGGACACATGTTTAAATAATATTTTAATAATAAAAGTTAATTTAGTGTAAGTATAAAGTAAAAGAAATATATATTTTTTAAGTACAAAAAAGTGAATGAAATAGCAATTAGCAACTAGCAATTACTTGAGAAATGAACAAATTAAATCTCCACGGTTTGGCAACCCACTTGTACAATTCCCAATCTCATGGCCAACGCGTAGTTTACCAACGTACGGAACTGTATTGGCCATTAGTTTTCCGCCACGTCGGCTAATTATCCGACAAATTGCGCCGTTCGAAGTAGGCAAGTAGCTGACCCAAAAATATCGTCTCAATATAAATCATAATTAATCTCCATATAATAATTTGAAAATTACGGCCACTTAAGAATTTTATTCATACTAAACAAAAATAATAAATAAATTATTCGTATATTTAAACGGAGACTGACGTAATAAATTTTAATATTAAAATAATAAATTTTAAATAAATAATAATTATTATTAATTTAAAAAAAAAAAAAAAACACTCTCCCTCTCTCCTCTCTCCCCTTCCCCTTTCCCCTCTCTATCGTCATTGCCGCCGTCGCCGCCTTTAGTCCCTCCTCCGGCGACCTCACAGCCACCAATCGTCGTCGACTTCAACTTGTTTCTCTTCTCAATTTGTCTATCAGATTTTGATGAGTTCATTATCTTTCTCTTTTCGATCTTCTTCTTTACATTGATCAGAAACCCCCAAATTCATAGTGAAAGACGAAACTCCATTGTAGCTTCTTCGACCTAAGTTGTTGAATCGATTCAATCCTCATTTCTTTTTCTATTTTTCTGTTTTATTTTTTATTCTAGGGGATTATTGGATTGGATGGTCAATGAATCTGTAGTGTTCTGTGTTGATTGGAATTGTTAATGGATGTTTTTATGTTGGGTTTGTTTAGTTACTTTGAAAACAGAGTGAGAAAGAAATTGGTAGGTGGAATCACCATTGAATCTCAAAAGCTTAAGCTGATCTTTGTTCCGTGTTCTTTTGACGAAGTCACGTTTTGTAAGATTGTATAGCGCTATTGGACTTGGTTGTGTTTTTCAGGGAATAGATTCTGTATTCTTCTATTTTTTCTGTTTTTGAACATAATCCTCACTTTTGGAGATGTCTAATTGCACTGAGATTTGTTCTTAGGCTTGAAGATCCTGATGCTGATGAAATGAAAGAGTTTGTGCGGAAACAGGTGACGTTGACAGAATCGGCGACGGTTGGTGGCGGTGAGGTCGCCGGAGGAGGGACTGACGGTGGCGACAGTGACGGCAGCAGTGATGGCGGAGAGGGGAAAGGGAGCGAGGAGAGAGAAGAGTATTTTTTAATTTTAATAATAATTATTTTATTTATTTAAAAAAATTATTATTTTAATATTATTTTCCAAGAGGGACTAATACCAAAAGGGTTTTTAGAGTGAGACAGTCCTTTCCGGGTTGGCAAATTGAATGCCCCGCCTGGTTCACAATTAAAAGTTCGTTGGGGTAGTTGCATCCTCCCTCTCCCTTCTTCCCCCTTCACACTTCTCATCCCCTCTTTTAAATCCCCAAAAATCTCAACTCAAAAACACAAACACAAAATCAAAATCAATCCACCAAACTCTTCTTCTTCTTCCCATTCAATTCTCTTCCTCATCAATGGCGGACCTCCCCAATTTCCTCCTATCCGTCCGCCTCAAATACGTCAAGCTCGGCTACCACTACCTAATCTCCAACGCCATGTACCTTCTCTTGTTGCCTTTACTCGCCGCCGCCTCCGCCCATCTCTCGACTTTGGAATTTCAGGACTTAATCCATCTCTGGAACCACTTGAAATTCAATCTTGTCTCTGTAATGCTTTGTTCTTCCTTCATGGTTTTCTTAACCACCCTTTACGTAATGACCCGACCCAGAAAGATTTACCTTCTCAATTTTGCCTGCTACAAGCCGGAGCCGGCGAGGATGTGCGAGAGAGGGGCGTTTCTAGAGAGATCGGAGCTCACGGGGAGTTTCACAGAGGAGAATATGGGGTTTCAGAAGAAGATTATGGAGAGGTCTGGTTTGGGGCAGAAGACTTACTTGCCGGAGGCGGTGATGAGAGTGCCGCCGAATCCATGTATGGCAGAGGCCAGGAAGGAGGCAGAGACAGTGATGTTTGGCGCCATTGATGAGCTTTTGGGGAAGACGGGTGTGAAGGCCAAGGACATTGGGATTTTGGTGGTGAATTGTAGCTTGTTTAATCCGACGCCGTCCTTGTCCGCCATGATTGTCAATCATTATAAGCTTAGAGGGAATATTTTGAGCTATAATCTTGGTGGGATGGGTTGCAGTGCTGGTCTTATCTCCATTGATCTTGCTAAACAGCTCTTGCAGGTTTGTTTTTCTCTCTCTCTTTTTAGTTTGAAATTGTGAAGGGGAAGACGAAGATTTGAAGCTACAACACGTAACGAGTTAAGTGTTTGTTTGGAGTGACTTTTAACTGCTTAAAAAAAGTGTTTTTAAACACTTAGAAAGTTATTCTAAAAAGATAATTAGTAGTGTTTTAATGTGTTGAATTGGACAAATTATTCGATGATGTTATTTTAATGTGAATATGTGATGACTTTTTCTTAATAATTGTTATATATATATATATATATATTCGATCAAAACCATGTAGTATAGGAGATTCTATGATTTGGTAAGTATTTTTAATTTTTATATGGTATGTTTGTTTAAGTTATATTTAATAAAGGTGTGTTAATATTTTTTTTCATTTAATTGTTTAAGAGTAGAGATTTAAACTTTTGATTTTTGGAGAAGGTTAGTAATTTTTAACTACTAGAATTTAAAATGATTTTTGTTGGGAAAGACTGCACTTTTTCTAAATATGAGTTTTTGGAGGATTTTTTCTTCTTCTAAGTATGGTTAAGAATAATGCTTTGTGAATGTAAATAAAATTGAAGAAACATCTATGAATTCATTTAATGTAATATAATTAATGTGCCATAGTCAAAGCTGTCACAAAATTTACTAGGGTTAGGTGAGCAGACTTAAGAACGTACTTGCGCTATTCAGTATTTTATTACTATTTTTTTAATGGGAATAAAGAAGAATTTATTTTCGTTAGTTTTGATGTGTTTTTTTTATACAAGTTTTAATTCATGTCTATACATAGGTCGCATAATTTCTAAAAATAAAATGAGTTTAATGATTTTTTAAAAAAATCTTAATTGCACTCTAAATCCTTAATGACATTGTGTAAAAATTTAAAGTCATCTCTCTCTAATACAATTATCTATTTGTTCAAAATAATATAATGAGTTTAAAATATTGTTCCCTTGACAAAATAAATTAGTGAAAAATAACCTCTTTCTAAATGTAGAAGGAATTTCTAACGTTCACCTTTTAAAAAATATTTTAAACCTAAATATAGTTTAACTGATTAAAACATTGCCACATCCACTAAAAAGTCAAAAGTTCAACTAGTTTTCTTTTAGAATATTACACTGCAATGATAGAGGTCTGAGTTTGGGGTTCTAACTTTTTAGGACAATTAAATATGTCGAAACCATAGGATAAATATTAATTTAAGAAAATTCCTAACAAGTTCTCCCAAAATTTAAATAAAGTTTTCATTGCTCTAGAATGAACTTACCTTACAATTAAAAAGTTTGCTAACTTTTTTCAATTTCCAAAATTGAACTTTTAACAGGTGCACCCAAATTCATATGCCCTAGTGGTGAGCATGGAGAACATCACACTAAACTGGTACTTCGGCAACGACCGATCAATGCTCGTCTCAAATTGCCTCTTCCGAATGGGCGGCGCCGCCATCCTCCTCTCAAACCGCCCCGCCGACCGCAGCCGTTCCAAGTACCGACTCATCCACACCGTCCGAACCCACAAAGGCTCCGACGACAAATGCTACAACTGCGTTTTCCAGCAAGAAGACGACACCGGTCGCATCGGCGTCCGCCTCTCCAAGGACCTAATGGCCGTCGCCGGCGAAGCCCTGAAAACCAACATCACCACTCTCGGCCCACTGGTCCTCCCGATGTCGGAGCAGCTCCTATTCTTCGCCACTCTCGTCGCCAAAAAGATCTTCAAAATCAAGAACATCAAGCCCTACATCCCTGATTTCAAGCTCGCGTTCGAGCATTTCTGCATCCACGCCGGCGGGCGGGCGGTGCTGGACGAACTGGAGAAGAATCTGGATCTGAGCGAGTGGCACATGGAGCCTTCGAGAATGACGCTGAACAGATTCGGGAACACGTCGAGCAGTAGTCTGTGGTACGAATTGGCTTACAGTGAGGCGAAAGGGAGGATACGGAAAGGGGATCGGACCTGGCAGATCGCGTTCGGGTCGGGTTTCAAGTGTAACAGTGCGGTTTGGCAGGCGTTGAGGACCATCGATCCGGCGAAGGAGAAGAATCCATGGATGGATGAGATTCATGAGTTTCCTGTGGAGGTGCCCAGAGTGGCCACCATTGATAAAGCTTGAAGAAGAAGAAGGGAATTCATTTGAGATTGATTAGAGTTTTTAATTGTAAACCTAAGCCCCCAATTTGTTTGGATCCCTAAAAAAACAAAAAAAAAAAAGTTAAAATATTATTTTGATCAAGTACGATCCACATAGGGCCAGAAGAGGTAAAATTATTGTTATTTAATATATTTATATATAGCTTTGACAAAATTTTTAGGGCTTATTTGATAAGTTCTCGTTTACTATTTTTTTTGTTTTCATTTTTCATTTTTAAAGAAAAAGAGATGTTTGATAAACCATCATGTTTCTAAATTTTTAGAAACGTTTCTAAAAGAAATAATAAATTTTAAAAAACTACTTTTTGTAATTTCTCAAATTTTCTTTTCCCTTTCTACACCTCTCTCTCCCCCTATTTTTGTAGTTTTTTAAATTCTTTTTTTTCTTAATTTTGAGAAACTATAAAAAGTAGTTTTTCAAATTCTGTTTCTGTTTTTTTTTATTTTCATATTTTATGCATGTATCTATATTTCTCTTTTTCCTTTCTACACATTTCTTTCCCCCTATCTTTCATTTTATTTTTTTTCTTTTAATACTTTTTTTTCTTTTTAGTTTTTTTCTTCTTTTTTATTTTTATTTTTTCATTTATTTCATTCTCTTCTCTCTTCTTTCTCTCTCTTCCATCATAATCTTTTTTCTTTTAATAGTTCCTTATTTTTTATCTTTTTTTTTTCCTTTTCTCTTTTTGTTATGTTTTTCTCTTCTCTCTAATTTCCTTTTTTTTTTTTTTTACTTTCCATTAACGAACTTTTAGTTATTATTTTCCCTTTTGGTACAATCTTAATTTTTTTTATTAAATAAAAAATTGGAAACCTTGTATAATGTTAGCCTCCACCCCTTTTGACACTATTCTACTCAAAGTATCCACCACTACCAATAAAAGAAAGGGGGATAGAGGGTCGCCTTGCCTTAGACCCCTAGAAGTCAAATAAACTTTTTATGGCGTGAATGAATGCTATTATTGTATCTTTTTATAGCTTCTTGAATATGTTTATAATGTTATTCTTGATGTTTCATACCTTGTTACAACACATTAGAAGTCAAATAATAAATATATGATCCATAAAAATATATACAATCAAAATGTGTCTTTACCTAAATAAGCATTCATACAAGATTCACATTGCCCACAAAAAATAAAAATAGATATAGTGATGAATATCATATACTTGAAGATGATATAAAACATAAACTTTATCAATCTACTATTTATATATTACAAAATTTGTTAATATCAAAAGTCCAAACAACTTAAGCTAGTTGTGTTTGTGGTCAAGACATTGCAATAATCTTCCTTCATCAACCTACAAAACATTATCAAGAAAGAAATAAAAATGAATATAAAATTATCCAAATAAAAAGGTTTATTGAAGAATAAATAATTTTAATTAATAATAAATAAATGTACGCACTAAAAATAACTTTGTCAGAAGGCCATGCAACTGTACTACCAACAACATCTTCGATGTATGTCATTTATAAGTTGGGCCTCCATAAAAATGCATCATGTTTGATTGGCAAGTCCACCAAAACTCTTACAGCTTGCAGATCGAGGGGAATATGATGAACAAGAACTTTTGGGTCATTTGAAGACCATCGACCTTCAGCAACTACCTCTCCTATACCACACCAATCTAGCAACATGCACTTGCAGAGAGCATTATGATTGTTAATACTCTTTACCAACAAGGCAATATAAAATGTAATATATAACATAATGAGCAACTTGTGAAAAGAATAAAAGGAACAAGTAATAACTACTTTACTGATGGTGAAGATACAACTGGGTCAGTAGTAATGTTGTTAGCCATGAATTCATTTGTAGCATTAGAAAGTTGTTCACTTGTATTGCCCTAAAATTAGAAGAATTGAAACAAAAAAAATGTGTTACATAATAAGAAAACATGAACATAAACCTACATTGATTCTACTAGTACTTGCATATTTGAAATTTGAGTATGTGAGACATTACATATCTCATTTCAGACATTTCTCCCTCTATCTTCTTATACTTTTCTTCAAGTTTGGTATAATTGCTATCTCTTTGAGACAATATGGACAACTTTGAAAAGGTCACTCCAAATCCAAGTCTTCTAATATGACCACGATCAAGACCAAGAACTTTACTTATTGCATCATTGACCACATTAGCTAAAGAATTGTTTGTCCTTTCATCGTCGATTTGTCTAATACGCTCCTAGCATCACATCAATTAGCAAAATAAAAGTGGTCAAGTATCTTTAAATTGATAAGAACCCTCCCTCCCCTCCCCCCTCACTACTTAAATATAAAGCCTTTGCATTTGAAATTTCAAGAATCTTAACAATATAAAATTAAACTTACACATATTCAATAGCTAGTTAAAGAGGCTCTACTCCTTATTAAGATGCATTTAGAAGGGAAAAAAAAAAGAACAAAAAATTTATCAGAAACATCAACCACAAGAATTCAAGTATCTTCAAAGTGATAACTACCATCTCCCCCATTACTTTACTTTTGTGTCTATTAGTTTAGAATTTTCAACTTCAAGAACCTCAACAATACAATTACAACCTTCAAAATCAAACTTTCACATATCAATAACTAGCTAAAGAGGTCATTCAAGATTTAAAGATGAATTTACAAGAAAATAAGTAAAGAACGACAAAAACTTTTAGCATCATGCAAAAAGAATTCAAGTATTTTCAAATTGATAACTACCCTCCGCCAAAAAAATTCTCTTAATTTAGAATTTTCAACTTCAAGAAGCTCAACAATACAATTACGATCTTCCAAATCAAACTTTCACATATCAATAACTAGTTAAAGAGGTCATACCACTTTCAAAGACATATTTAGTGGATAAAATAAAAAACAACAAAAACTTACAGCAATAATAAAAAGAATTCAACTATCTTCAAATTGAGAATTACCCCTTCAATTCCACCCCCCCCCCCCCCCCCCCCCTTCCCAACAATAAAAAGAATTCTTAAATTTAAAGTCTCTTAGTTTGAATTTCCAACTTCAAGAACCTCCACAATACAACTAAGACCCTCAAAATTAAACTTACACATATGTAGAACATGAAAGGCCTCCTACCATAGTCCAACACATTAATTACTTGAATGTTTAATTTAGTTTAGATGATTGTAGTCGTACCAGTGTTTTTGCAACTTGCGAGTTAATAGGATTTCCATCATTTTTTTGTGTGTCTTTGCCCATAATGCAACCTTTGTCACTGAAGATGAATCTAAACAATTTTTTTTCTTAAAAAATAAAATATGCATATTCAATTAGTAATAAATTAAAATAATGAATATAGTCGTACCACTATGGATATAAAGGGATTTTTGCATTTTCTACATTTTGATTAAGCTCATTATCAATACTTGATGAGCAAGAATCACCATTTATTTGTCCTCTTTCATAGGTGGACCTATACATGGTAAATGCGTCCATATATACGTCCTCTATTTCGTCCCTAACACAAACCTCCTCCCCATGATGATACCAAATCTTATATGTTGGGTCCATTCCTTTGATGACTAAATGCTCATAAACAATATCAAATGTATGATGATTCATGTTCCTACAATCCTTGCAAGGGCACATAATTGTTTCCACATCCCTTACATCCTTCTTTACTTTCTCTACAAAATCCCATGCCCCTTTCATATACTCACCTGTGGCTCTAAACAACAAAATAACAAATTTAGTATTTAAACATGACAAAATATTACTAATTATCGATACTTTAGTACACTATTAAATTTTTATACCTGTGCAGATGTACCCATTCTTTATTAAACATTCTTCAAGTGTTATGTATGAAAGTTTCTAATAGAAAAGTCAAACATTTTGATTAGTTTTTGTAAGAAAGCTAGATAGTAGGAATAGAAACTATAGAAGTAAGAACTATATTAAAGACAGTACCTATGTTTTTTACACAAAGAGGATATAATGTTTTGTATAATAAGTACTTAAGGAAAAAAACTAAAAGAATCTAAAACAATATTTGCAGCCTCACACAAGAACTATACTATCACAAGGTTAAAATGAGAACTATCAAGTTAGGTGCATTTTCACGTACTTGAATGTTATAATTAAAAACACAATCACTAGTCCACTGTGATTGTTAAAAGATAAGTCCCTGCAAGAGTTGGTAATCATTACATTGGAATGGATATAATACAATGAGGTAATGTATGTCATAACATTGTTAACCAACGAAACAATCACATAGTAAAAAATTCCTAGTGCATAAAAAAGTTTTATAATAAATAATCGATAAATAAAGGAGACGAGGAACAATAATAGTTAATGATAATAAACATATGCTTCAACCGTGATATGAATTGAAAGTTTAACCCCCATCCAAAATTGTACCCAGACAAGA
Organism: Trichosanthes truncata; assembly: GCA_033996785.1. Lineage (NCBI taxonomy): Eukaryota > Viridiplantae > Streptophyta > Magnoliopsida > Cucurbitales > Cucurbitaceae > Trichosanthes > Trichosanthes truncata. Next base: position 7,604,352 of record JAWPNB010000003.1, read on the forward strand.
AAGTGAAATTTGAACATTAGATTTCTATAAGATTTCATATGTTGCAAATCTCAACATTGAGATGTAGATTCCATTTTAAATTTTGGCCCATCAAAATTCAAAATTCAAAAAAAAAAAAAAAAGTAAACAAGAACGAAGATGGGACATATAGATTCCATTTTAAAATTTGAATAAAAGCATACATAATTACAAACCAATGAATAACAAATACCAATACAAGCTCAATAACTAACAACCAATAATATACTATTCTAATGTAAAAATATTATAACAAAAGTTATAAATTATCTACATCCCTTTCATAGTTGTCACCATTGTGTGGATTAAAAGGAATATCACCATTGGTCAAACTCAAAATAAATGAAAGAAAATGACCTCATATTTTCTCTTATGGAAATATTTAGATCCAAGAATATCCTCAGAACACCTCTATTGTCAAGTCTAAATATCATTAGTGAATTGCTTGTATGTCCAACATACAATCCCACAATTGACCAACTATCATTAGTTAATTTACTAGATGAATCTACCAACAGAGTTAGAAAAGAAGGAGAAACTAGAAAAATAAAATAGAAAGACTAGGAAGAGAAATAAGGAAAAGGAAATGAGAAAAGAAACAAAGTTGACGTTAGAAAATGGGAAACTAAGAAAAACATGGTTTTCGTTCAATTTCTTCATTCACTCTTCAATAGCATGCATGCCTTCCATAAATGTGAAGGCAACAATAGTGGATCAAATTCAAATAGAAAATGGAATTGAAATTCAGTAATACTTTATGAACTTTTTGAAAAAATGTGGCAAAGGGTGGAGACATAGTAATAGTATCCAACAATACGTAATAGCACTCCATTTTTCTAGTATTTAGCTCCAAAACATGCATCTAACTTAGAGCTTGCAAAATTAATCTAATATTATACTTTGGTATTTGTTGCTCACCATTATGTCGGGAAAATTTGTGCCATCCTATGTCTCTATTTGTGTCAATATTTTTGTGGATACTTGTGAGGTTTTGTTTTATGCTTCGTCGTGTAATGGGAGTCCACTAAAAACATACACATTAGTATTATTTTAAACAACTCTAAACATATGCCCTCCTCATTGCTTTAAAATTACCAAGAAGTTTTGGATCTATTTCTATCACCTATTTGACAAAAACAGGTATATAAATTAACAATAAAACTCCCTGCCTTTTTCCATATCTACCAACTCCCCCTTTAATTACTATTATTATATTGTTAACAATTGAGGAGGAATTAACACAAATATTAGACCTTATTCCATAACATTCTTATATATTTTTCTGTCCAGTAACATTAATTTGTATTTTTGAGAATCCAAATCCTCCCTACATTTGCTTTAGAAGCATCTTTGTTGGTCTTGGGTAGATGAGTAAATGGGTCTAAACCTCATTCGGAATGACATTTCATGAAAAAGTAAACAGACTATTAATGACTTATATCATGAAGAATGTTGAGTTTCATCAAGATTTACCTGTAGAGGGAATGTATTTTTTTGATAAGTTCCACAATTCCTTTTGGCCCAGTTTTTGACCAGGAGCTACGTAAGTTAGATATTCATCCCACAACTCTGCCCAATTGAGTTGCATCCTAAATGGTTGTGATTCATCAAACACAATATCAATGATGTAAGAAGAAAGTTCAAGCTTACGAACAATTAATTCTAAGATTTAGAAAAATCAATGAATCTAAAGCAAAAACCTAAACATAACTCTACTATATGCAGTTGAAATCACTCAAAATCACCAGAATCAAACTTAATTGACATGAAAAAAAAAAAGAAAGGAAAACCCCTCGATTGACAAAAATCAAAATTAAACTTCATTCCTTTAGGTTTCAATATTCCCCCTTTCAATACTATAGGTTGAAAATTAAGAAACTAGATATGGGTAGAAAATGTAAACTCTGGTTAAAGATCACACAAACAAGCAATCAAATTATTTGAAGAGATTAATGAATGCAAACAAAATATACTATAAAAAACAGAAGATAAACAAGATGAAAAAGAAGAGTTACGATAATTGTTCAGGAATTGTGAAGCAACTTACGTTAGTAAGTTTTGTCCTAAAAAAAGGTTACACAGTTTTTCCAAAATCCATGGTTGTAAGAGATTAAATCAGGTGGATTAATTGTTTCATCCAACACTATTTATGATCCAAAGATTTACAATGTCAAGATCATGGTTTGAAATGAAAGATAGAGTAAAAGAATGGTAGAGTGCCTAGCAACTTTATATACCCAGAAATGTGAAGACAGATGCGGCAAATACCACAAAAGCAAAAAAAAAAAAATTCCAATACTTCATTCTCTTCTTGCTATTCGATGATTCCAACACAAATTATACAATAACCAAATAAGAAATAACATCCAGTTGATCGAGCATAGGGATGATGTATGCCAATACAACAGATGAATTGCTTTGGCGACCCACTACTTCAAAGCATCAGATACAAAAAGATCCAAGTAGATTGGCATAGAGCAAAGAGAAATCACAAACCTATGGATTCGAATCAAACCAAATGGGAAGTTTTCTTTCACTCACAAGACGTAGATTGGTACAGAGCAAATAGAAATCACAAACCTCAAGATTTGGGTCAAACAAAGTGAGAAGTTTTTAGTTCCCTCACAATAATAAATTATGAGGACATCCCTTGAATCAGAATCCAGTTGAAGAAATCACTATAAGTAAACAGAGTGAAGAGAGGAGAGTGGTAAAATGTAAAATAGTGTTTCCTTTTTTCTTTTTTTTTCACTGTAAGAAGTTAGCCCGCCTAAAATTTTAGAATGTTTAATAGCATTTTGTAAAAATGCTATTATTTAAATTTATGTTATCTATAATTTGTTGTAGTGAGTACATGAAGACTAGTCTCAAATGAATGCATGTTAATAATTCTGAAAGTACTTTACCATAATAATTGATCCCAAATTCACTATAAGTAAACAGAGTCTAGATTCGTAGAGGAAAAAAAACATACAAAGACCAAAATAGTTGCTCGAGTAAAAGTGCATCAAGCACCACATGGATTACCCAAATAATAATAATAACAACAAATAAAACAATAATTAATTATGGTGTATAAGCCAAACCCATTGTTGAATAATTGGACTTAGAGAAGAAAGCATTTGATCATTTTCACATAGAGGAGAGAGAGATAGAAAGATGATGAGAGAGAGAAGAAAGTGCTTTTTTCTGTCCCTTGTGGGCATAACAGTGATGAGCTGCTTTTGCATTGTGAAAGTTGAAAATACATTGTAGCCTCCTGTGAAGCTATTATTCTTGGTTTTTTGAAACTAAGAATATTATAATAAATAAAAGCTCAATCTCCTGAAGTTGACATTGGGGCACACGAAGGCTAAGGCTACCCTTATTCTTCACCAACATGCATTCATTTGAGACTGCCTATATCTCCATTTGTAACAACAATTTACTGAATAACATTCACATATCAATCTCCTAATTTCGTACTGTTTCAGTATCAAAACTTGAAGTCATATTTTACAAGCCCTATATCAGGAAACATAAATGAGCTACTTTGAGTACTCAACATTTATAGTGATATATAGGAAGAACTTATGGACCTTCTTAGTCTTTTGAGACCTCCAAAGTCCAACCCAACTTTCTTCTCACTTTGGTCTTAGGACAAGTATAAAGAATAAATTAGCATTGAGTATTTGAATTGGTATCAATACTTTTGAGCATCAAATAAAGATTTTTTTTTTGGGCGGGAGAGGGGGTTATGTAGTTGAATTTCTATTGGTAAATTTTAAAATCATATCAAGTATCGCTAATAATGGTGTAAGCGTTTCAGTTTGTTTTGAAGTATAGCATATGTTCCAAACTTCCAGCACACTAACTGCACAACTTTAAATTATTTGATTTTCATTATTGACATTGTAGAAGCTTAATATCAGTCAGTTCCATTGAAACATGTTGAAGTGTGAGAAAAAAATCATTATTTGAATTGCTATCAATAAATTTAAAATCATATCAAGTATCACTAGTAATGGTGCAACGTTTCAGTTTTTGACTTGGTGAGTGAGAGGGTGAGGGGACTTTAGGGACGTTGTGGGATATAGTTCCCTGAATCATAATTGTTCATTGCTAAGAAGGCACATTTGATTCTGACTTTGTAAATCTTGTATCTTGCTCAAGTTAGAGATCGGGTCCTTCCATGTTTTTGAAGTTATTATTTTTTATGAAGTTCTTGCTTCTTGGTATTTTTTGTTTTCAGTCCATAATGTACTTTGTTACTCAGATAACTGAGCTGATTCATTTGTTCACGGGCCTGAGATGATGGTCATGGAATGGAATCATTCTCATCTAGGTTTTAGGTGTTGGCTATCTGGTGTTGATTTTAATACACAACAACTTTGTGTTTATCTTTATCCCTTTCCTATCAATTGTGCATCTAAACTTAAATGCCTAATGAATATTGTTGGCAGTCTAGATTGCATGTCACTATTGTCACATAGCGCTCATGTTTCACTGTTATTAAGGACTTTGTTGGCAGTCTGTTGTGATATGTGGTTTCTGAGACTTTGAAATGATGTATTAATTCAACCAATACAACTAAACTCATATTGTGTTATGTTCTTAAGTTTTGCTCGTTCATGAATTTTTGATAAGTTAGTTAAATTTAATTTGGTTGTTTAGTTAAGTTTATTTTGGTTGTTTGTGTTAATCTTATGAGTTTAGTTGTTTATGTTCCATTGAGTATATGTTATTTATACTTCAAATCTTAATTCTCTTGCTTACATTATTTGCATTTCTTCTCATGTGTCAGACATGATCTTATGCATATCAATGGCTTCAAGTACAAATTGCACTATGTTCGATCAAACTTCAAAGAGTTATGTGGATTTTTTTTTGTAATTTTTGCAATTGAAAATATTGTACTTGACAAACACCATAATGTTATGAAAATTATATGTGACAATGTTATACTTATTTTATAGGGTTAATAGTTCTTGTAATTCTGAAATTGTTCATATGGAGTTTATAATTCTTGTAATTTTGGAATTGTTCATGAGGTTGATATATAGTTTGGTAATGTTGAAGATATAAATTTTATTAAAGTTAATGGTGGAAATGTAAGGATAACAATGAACTCTTGTATTCCTTGCTTCAATCGATCCAAATACCCATTCAGAAGCAAATGGACCTTCACCTCCTCTAGCTTTCGTTGAGGAGGGTGATAATTCTCAGTTATGAGGATTATTTAACCCTAAAACTAAGTTGTTCTTGTCAGTTTTGCGTATTTTGTTAAATAACGAGCAAGCTAATATTATCATTTATAAAATAAGTTCATGCAAGCTTGTCGGAATATGGAAAAAGAAGAAGTGAGTTGAAAGACACAGGAAAGTTAGCTAAAATCATTGTTTTTGTGCAGACTTGAAGAAAATGCAAATGAAATGCAATTGCATTTCCTTGAAAAGGCAAGATGGTGAACAAGGGGGAAAATGCAATTGCAATGCAATTACATTTTTTGGACTTATCAAGCAGCACAAAATTCTCGAAAATTCACCAAAATTTATGGGATTTTCTCTATTTATGGGAGAAATTCCAGCCTGAATCTCACGCCCAAAGTCTACCCAAGAATTAAGGAGACCAAGATGGAAAGAAAGGCCTTGGAATTTCTTTAAAAGGGAAGGAAGAACGAAGAAGAGGGGATCGGTTTTTCTGCACTTTGTTTTGTGGGTTTTTCTATTTTTTCGAGTTTTCGAACAGCAGTTTTAGTTTCGATTTTTTTGTCAATCTCTTTAGTAGTTCGTCTTCATCTTGCCTTGTAATTTCCGAGTTTGATCATTTCTCAACGAAGGTCGAGGAGGTAAAGATCCTATTTCCCTTGAAGGTAATTCGGATCGATCAAAGCAAGGAATTCCATTAGCATTTGTACTATGTTTAGGTAGTTTTATCATTATGTTTTCCTGCTAGATGTAGACATTTAGTGAATCTCCGTTTACTTAATTTGCTGTACATTTTAGAAGTTGAATCAAGTAATAGAGTATGGGTTTTGTTCTCCTTCAATTTTTCTGTCACTTAGATGAAATTTTAGCTCCAAAGTTCTGCATTTCTTTTAATCAATTTCATCGCTGCCTAGAAGATTTTATTTGAAATTATTTAAGGGCTGTTTGGGGCACTGAGTGAGTTATAATAACATGGGTTATAATAGTCTGTGGGTTATAATAGTTTGTGAAATAATATAATATTATTTAAAATGCAGAGTTGTTTAGTCTGAGGTTATAATAGTCTGTGTTTTGGGTGCAGAGTATTCCACGGGTTATTATAACATAGGTTATTATAACCCTTGCCCCAAACAGCCCCTTAGAGGTTAATAATGGTGCTGTCTTGAATCCTACTTTTGATAATAAATTGTTTTCCTGAACATTTTGGACTATTGAATTAGATTCATAAATTATTACTAACTTTCATTTGTTTGATTTCATCATTGCAGCAGTTAATTTCTAAAAATTAGGTCATTTAATATGAGATTTTTAGCAATCAACTTTTCAAGTTTCAATTCTTCCATAATGAGCTAATTCTTCTTTAGGGATTCAAGTTAGTGAATGCCCTAGAGGAGAGATGTAAAGCTTAAAGCATATCCAATCTAGTTAAAACTTGAGGCTTGGTTTGTTTTTGTTGAAATAATGTGGGTAAACCTAGCCGGTCAACTAGTGATTGCTTGTCAAGCTTGAACTTAATATTGAAAGAGTTAAGTAAAGCCGATGTCACAAATGCAATGGAGGAAAAAGCTTAGACATAAGTCCTGAACATTAACCCTAGACATAGGGCGAGACTCCAAAACCGCTAGAATGTGCGCTAAATTATCTAAGTTAGATTAGCCATAGAAATATAGGTTTAATCACTTAGCCTCCTAAAGATTTTGAAGCAAAATTGAATAGGAGTTGAATTCAGTTTACTTAGTTCTCTTGTGTTGATTACGATTGCAATTGCATTTTTAGCGACATTTCTTTCCAAAGGGGCATAAGCTACTTGGATCCCATTCTTTTTACTATTTGACTTTCCATTATTTTCTTTAGCCAAAAACAACCACTCAAACACTTTTACACCCTCGGTTACCATAATTGTAATTTGCAAACAAATTTTGTGTTGTCTCAGTAGATTTTGTTAAAACTCGTTCCCTTGGATACGATACTCTGGAATACTCCAGTTTTTATTACTTCAATCACGTGCACTTGCGTGTTGTAGCAAACTTCGATTAGAGGGATCAAACTTGAAAATTACATAACATAACGAAGAACAAACTGCTGAAAAAATGACAGAAAATTGTGAACTCAAGCTGTTGTCCGAAAAATAAAACTCATTCCTTTTTTTGCTTTGTTCTTCCCGCCTTTATAGGCATCAAGGGCTAGGGTTTCCATCTTTGCTCTTCTACAACCTTGGGTAAACTTGTAGGCATGAAATCGGGCTGAAGAATGTCCCAAATCACACAAAAATCTCCATAAATCTCGTAATTTTCATGATTCTCGCGTTGTCCAGATTTTCTAGAAAATGCAATTGCATTTCAAAAGTGGAATGCAATTGCATTTTTTCCTTTGTTCACCATCTTGTTTTTCCATAGAAATGCAATTTCATTTTAAAAGTGGAATGCAATTGCATTTTCGTACTTGCTCCAAATTTACACAAAAACAACAAATTAGCTTAATTTCTATTCTCTTTTCAACTTCTTTCCTCTTTTTCAATACTCCACATAAGCTTTCATGAATTTATCTCATAAACACTATTTTTAGCTTGCTCGTTATTCAACAAAACATACAAAAATGACAAGAACAACTTAGTTTAGGGTTAAATAATCCTCATAAATGAGAATTATCACTACAAAAAATGGTCTGTTTGCTCCTAATTGACATGCAAACTGCTGGCGAAAAAAATACATATTGTCTTGATGTAAATTATTCATCCTAAACCCCGTTATATCATACTCAAAAAACTTTGCGCTAAATACCCCACAATCCCCACCCCTTGTTTGTTGTGGGGCTGACTCCATCCGGTGTATGGGCCATGGTGTCATGTAGAGATTTGAATGCGTAGCTAGTGCCCCTACTTTATGTAGTAGGGTTGGAATGACCACGGGCATGTTGTCTAGCTCTGCCACGAACTCCTCATTGGTTGTGAATGATATGAGCGAGTCCCAAACCACCAACCTTCCAAATCCAAGGTCGATCTTCACCATCACCCAAGGTAAACCTTTGATGTTGTATGACAAGTAAATCACATCGCACGTTAACCATGGGATGGTATAGTCGGTCTGCTCTCCCATGACATAACGTAGAACATTGTCATCCCTCGACTGATTATACACCAGATATAACGGATGTCTCCCTCCACACATTTCATCGTACAATGAGGTCTTATGGCGTAGGAAATCCTAATAGACGATACAATATTAGGGAAAAATTATAGTAAGGTCACATAAACTATCGAGTTAAATATGATGACCACTGACTGACACAACGATGTCACCTGTCGTGAACTTATGACTACAATAGTTTGTCGGCAAGTCCTTGTGTGTAAGCTTGTTCCACACGAACAAGAATAATGTGTCGATAGTCTACATCCAAGATAACCATAACATAATACGAATAGTCTAGGGATTAGAGTTAGAGATTGACAGTAAATGATCTACCTCATCGTCCATGAACTATTCCAACAGTCGTTGGAACCATTTCTTCTTTTGGTACGCAAAGATAGTATTTCGGATCTCAGCGTCGCACATGGGTCGTCCAGCCAACATTAGAAGCGTTTATCGTAATGAGCTGGAATATCACACATTGGATCATATACCTTAACCTTAATGAGCTAGAATGGGTTGCGGAGCTTCCATGGCTCACTCCTCTTCCTGGTACTCTTTTGATTGAATACATCCCCCACCAGCAGTTGATAAGAGGCGGTCACATCGTCGTCCTTGAACAAGATGGGTTGCAAAATCAAAACATTAGTAAATGGAGCTTACCTCGGGCGTCATATTCAGATAGTCAAGGAGCTTACCTCGGGCGTCATATTCAGATAGTCAAGGAGCTTACCTCGAGCTTTGGTTCAATGAGGTACATTTTTATTGGCTCGGGGTCCATCTTCTTTCGATGATAGCCCAATGTCGTCCCACATGACTCACTCACGACCAAGTCAATGTCAAACCTCTTGTCACTGAAGAAGTCTTCTTACATTGAAACATGCACATCTTCTTCGTGGAGGTGCTCTTCCTTCTTACTGACATCCTACCCACATGATCTTGTATTAGATTCAAAAATAGACATTCAATTGCTGTTCCAACCACATAATAGAAACTGTTATAGTTACTCGAATGTCCATCGAGTCCACTGCACCTTTATTATGCCTCACTCCACCTTTGGATACTTCTTCTTTTACGGGATTAGAATGATCTCTTCTAACAGGGTGCGAAGTTTTAGCATGTGCCTTATCAAAACCCTTATCGACACCATTCCCACTGCCATATGGAACACCATCGTTTTTGTGATGTCGTTCATCACTTCGACTCACTTCTGACCCCAACAGCTGCACATGGTCTAGAGCATTAGAAAATGAAACAGGAATGCATAGAACACAAAACCTACACGTTTTGGATACGTAACTTCAACATGCAATTCATAAGTTCCTTGATCACCCTTAAGTCATCTTGAACGTCGTCCATGCAAGCGTTCAACGCAGTTAACCAAACTTTAATGCCCCCATACGAGTATCAAGCTGCTGGAATAGTTCACTACACTTGCACTTCATTGGTTCCTTCATCTTCTTTTGAACTAGTTGTACTACAACCTTCCTTGGGGTCTTAGTTGTAGACTCACCCCTTACATCTTTCACACTAACCTTTAGTGTAGAAAAATCCAGCTCAGTCCCATTATCACTCGTCTCATCAACCACTGGGTTATCTACTGCAGGGGGTAGGGCTGGGGGAGGGGGTGCAGATGGTGGACTCGGTGGATCTATAACTTGATTCATAAATTGTACCTCCTCATCACTTGGTACTAGTTCCAGCGTAACCCTCGCCTAGCAAAAAAATTGGTAATGTTAACCATTCATTCAAAAAACCATATACACAGAAGTATATAATTAAGTAATATTACATACCACAGAATACCCAAATACTTCGCAAGCAAGCACTTTGTACGATGGGGAGTGAGAGCAGAACCATCTAAGAATCTATGGAATGGCATTATCATTTAGACGGTCAGCAACGCGTCTGGTCAATGAAGACACAGTCTCGTACGCCCATACTTGCATCAAGAAACAAATACTATCACATCTGGAACGCCTAAAACTATTAACGTATTATAGTTCTAAAACTCAAACCTGGAACCCTTGCAAAAACCCATATAGAGTATATGTCTCCTAACTCTTATTGGTCTTCATTTTGTGGGCCTCCGCTTTACCAGTCAATGCTCTACATAGTCATTTCATAGTCTTATCAAATATGACTTTGCTCCAATTTTCATTGCAGAATTTCTCCCGATCATCAATGATACTAAGCAGGGTCTTGTCTATTTGTTGTTTCCTCTCTCTCCCCATCATAGCAAGTTCAATGAAATAAAAAATCTTAACCGCATCCTCGCCATCTCGAACTCGAGCTTGAAAAATAATTCATCTAATTTAGTCTCTTTCATACCCTTAGTATCATTCAAATATTTCACTTGAAGCCTAACACCGGACACATTCCCCCACACATATCGTATGTTGTGTCTAAGCGTGGTAATGAGGTCGTCGACTGAAATGTGTGGGCTTTTAGAAGAAAACTTTTGAATAGAAAAAGTCTCCAGTCTAGTGCAAGTGCACACTGTCAAACAAGTAGTAATAGGAAATATTCCAGAGTATTGATCCCACAGAGAACGGATACCACAAAATCTAAAATTAAGGCAAAGATGTTCACACAAAGCAACCTCGGTAACCAATATGGATAAATCGAGAAGGTTGTGAGTGTACTAAAAATCAAATGATAAAAAGATGGAATCCAAACATGCTTTTTCCCCATAGAAAATAATTGTGACCTAAAATGCAATCGCAATCTTTACTCAAACACCAAGTAATGTAAACCAGGTTCAACTTCTATTAAATTTTAATGGAAAAACCTTTAGAAGCCTAAGTGATTAAACCATATGTCTATGGCTAATACGAACTTAGTTTAATGAGAACACAACCCTTGGTCTTAGAAGTTTCGCCCGATGTCTAGGGTAAAAAATAAGTGCTTGTGTCTAAGCCCCTTTCCTTTATTGCTTTATATGAACACGTAATCTTGTTTAACCATTTCAGTATTAAATTCGATCTCTGTATGTTCACCTAGGTGATCAAGCTAGATTCACAATAAAAATGATAATCAATAAAAGCAAACAATGCTATGGAATTGAGCAAAGTTACTTTTACATCTTAGGCACGGCTTCCAATCCTAAGGGCATTCACATATTCGAATCCCAAGGATGGAATTAGCTCATAATGGATAAAATAAATAACAAAATATTAAAAGAAAAGAAACACATACTGACTTAAAAAATAAAAACAAATAAAAACAAAAGTTGAAAAATAAAGTAATGAACTTAAGAAGAAATATTAACTTGATGGAATGAATAATGAACTTTATTAAAAGAGAACTTGCGGTGAATTAAAAAATTAAAATTAAAGACAATGATTAGAAGTAAACTAAATGTGAAATAACAAAAGTTAAAGTACTGAAATTTAAAGAAATAAAACAGAAAATTAAACTTGCGAATATAAAGAAAAATCGAACTCAAGGAGATAACTTCCACCTCTCCAATCGATCTAAACTCAACCTTTGTCAAGAAGAGTAATATCTTCACAACCCTAGACTTTCGACAGGGATGAATTGAAGTTTGGGCAGCGTTCTTCCTCCTTTAAGTCGAGAAAACATAAAAGTAAAAAGTGCATAAAGTAAAGTGGTCTTCAAGTCGTGAAAACAATCTTGGACAGCTTTTCTGTGGCTTGAATCTTCATATTTATAGCCTCCAAATGTTAGGATTTGCTCCATGTATGTTTAAGGCAAGAATCGAATCTTTATGAGCTTGATTCATGGAGAGCATCTTCAAATATTAGCACAAAATCGAATTTCCATATTTCCTCCTGATTTTTAGGAGTTCTATCTCCAGGAAAAATTGCAGCTGCAATTGGAGTCACAATTCTGACAGTTTACAGTTTTCTGCATATAAACATCAAAAATCAGTAAAATTCAACTGTTTTACTCCCATTTTAGATTTCTCATCACAAAACAATAGTTTTACTGATTTGGGTTATTCTCATATCAATTTGCTAATAATTATGGATGTATAAGCGTGAATTCTTTCAAATAACCTAAGTTTAGAGGGCTAAAAATACATAGAATATGAGACTCATTATGAGGTCAAACTCTCTCTTGCCAAATGACACCTTATTGCCTAAGATGTCAAAACTCATGACATCAGATCTACTTTCATTCACCTCCCTAAGAAGAAAGTAGTGGATAAGTGGGTCGTTAAAAATGAAGGATGAATCAAGGAAGTGGTTGAAACAAGTTTGCCTCAACATAGCTAATTGGGTTGGAGTCAGTTTCTCCTTAATATTTTTAACGGTATTTCCTAGGTGGGAGCAACATGTTAGAGCTACAGGAAAGTAATCAGAGGGATGGATTTTGGGAACCATGGCCATAGTACCTGCATACAAGCCAACATTTAATTAACAAAAACAAAATACTATAACAGAAATAATCCAACAAGCCTGGTGAAAATATTTTCCTTTAGGCCCAATGAAAATATTTTCCTTTAGGTCAGGTGAAAATACTTCAACACGCCCCGTATTATGGAAGGGAAAAAGACACCGGGTCTGAAGGTGCAAATGCAACCAAAAGTGAGGGGAATATTATAAAATCTAGAAAAAAAAATTCAACAATCACCAGGTGTGAAGATAAAAAATCATCGGGTGTGAATATACCAACAACACCAAAAAAATGAGCAGAATTCTTGCATCCCAATTTATTTCCAACGGTCGCACCTCGTGATTTTTTCCCCTCCTACCAAGTGATTTCAACCATTTCACCGAGATTCTTAGAACTTCCTTCTGCCTCGGTGATATGTTAACCGTCACATCCGATTTTTTTTCCTTCAACCATGGTGGATTCCACCTCATGAATTGTTCACCTTCTACCCTCTAACCCGCTAAACTCGCCCAAAATGCATCATTTATTTTCAATTTAATTTATTATTAAAACTAGTGTAGATCGCTACGAATACATATTCTAAAGGCCTTAAACCATGAAAAAATCATTTTAACCAAGGTTGTAGACATAAAAAAATTCGTCTTCTCAGAAGCCGCACCCAAGTTTTTTCCTTTTCAAAATTAATAGACCCATTTTTTAGAACACCCATTTTGAGAACTTGTTTTAATAGCACTGATGACGCCGTCTAGTAATGGAAAAGGACTAAAATGACCTTTAGTTTGAACGTTGAAGGCTATTGGAATGTTAGAAAATCCATTGTTACCCAGTTGAAAAAAATCTCCAAGCCTTCAAAAAAATCACCGAGATTTCTCCTTTTCTTGGAGGTTTTCTCCGATCACTGGATTTCCTTTGATCAACGTTCATTATCTCTGATGATAAGAGGTAAGGATAACATTTTATCGATTAGGGTTTAGGGTTTCTGTTTGAAAAGGGAGGGTCGGTTACACCACATAATTTTTAAAATTAAAAAAAAAACCAATTTTTTTTCTGTGGTTGTTAAGTGGACTGCACAAGACTTGGTTACAACTCTTTTTGAAAATTGTGCTTGTTTTCTCATCAATTCTCTACAATGGATTTCAACTTTCGTAAGCAAACATTTAAATTCTTAGCTAACGTGATTTTTGTTTTTCATCCAAGTGATCTGAATATTAAAATTTATGCCTTTTCTCGTATATAATCATTATTAGTCAATACCCCCACCCATAGCAAAAACAAATTTAACATGTTTATTTGCTCATCTATCACATATTTCCTGGTCAATATTTCCTAGCTCTTTTGTAGTTGTGTTTTTCATTTACATTAAATTATTAATTGATTTATTTTATATTGTATCATACAATTATGTTGTATAGAAATGTGCTTTCAGCTTTCATGGATTGCTTGGCAGCAGGAAAAAATAGAAAAAATACCACAATTGATTATTCTACATCCACTTGCATGCATTCATCTAACCAATCAATGGATGTTTAGTTGAGTGAAAATAATAAACAATATCATTATCATGTTTAAACAAAGTTAAAGAAGACTAACATACTAGAATAACCAATTTCGTAGATTAATATATACGAAATAAATTTGTATTTTATTGACAAAAGAAAAATAGTAAATAAAAAAAATAAATAGATACAACATTACAAAAAAAAACTATACTTAAAAAAAACATAGAAAAAATTGTTGATTGACTGCATGACAAGGGAGTAGGGTTAGACGTGCATGAACAGTCAGATTTCAACTAGGATGACACTTCCACAGGTCGATGCGGACCTAAGCCGGTTCGCGGTCCGCTAACCCCATCCTCATTTGTCAGATCGAGTGTTTGGTTCACCATCATGTTGAGTGTGTCCCATGGACCAGTCTAACCTCGCTACAGACGCAGTCCGTAGGCGATGGATCAGTGTTTGAGGCGACCAACGACGGTTCGCTGCCGTTGTCATTTTTTTCCTCGTCGTCTTCTTCCTCGTCATCATCTTCATCATCCTCCTCATCCTTATCATCATCGTCCTCCTCCACCGCGACTTTCCTCTTCTTCCTCGACGAGGACCGTATAGATGAGTCAGACGAAGGGTCATCACTCACTTCTTGACGGACGGACTTGCCTCCTTCTTCCTCACTCGATAGATCTGTCGTGTTGGAGGAGAGCTTCGGGTGCAAGTCATCTAATGGCGGTTCGTTGGGGAGCTTGAAGAAATTATTGTCCGATGATGACATTTTCAGTGTTATTGTTACGAAGGAAATGAAACATTGTAAGGGATAATAAAGATTGATGATAGAGATCGATTATATAAAGCAGTGCAAAATGGGAGTTCATGATCATTCATTTGCCATCGTAATTAAGAATAAGAAGTCACGTAGTCATCGTTTCGTATATCGACAATCGTAATTAGTGGGATTGCCTGACCAACAATCATCACGGTCCACTACCATGCATTAAATCCACATCAAATATTAGTAATTATAGAATGAGAGCATCAACCGGTAGTGTATGCAATACACAATGAGATTCTCACCAAGATTGACTCCATTTTGACCTTATCACATTCGCTTTAAACTCAATAAGATTATTCAACGAGAGTATCAACAGGTAGAAAACGCTATGAGATTCTCACCGATATTGACCTCATTTTGACCTTATCACATTCATTTAAAACTCGATGAGATTATCCACTGAGAGTTTCAACCAGTAGTGTACGCAATGAGATTCTCACCAAGATTGACTCATTTTGACCTTATCACATTCGTTTCGAACTCAAGGAGATTATCCAACAAAAGTGTCAACCGGTAGTAGACGCAATGAGATTCTCACTGAAATTGACCCCATTTTTACCTTATCACATTCGTTTGGAACACAATGAGATTATTAATAATTTTCCTTTATGAGGATTATTTGGCCTTTATACTTAGTTATTCTTATTATTTTATGTGTGTTATTAGATAAAAATGTTAGCAAAAAGTTGGTTTAAATTGAATTATTGTTGGAAGCTTTTTAAATTAAGTAAGTGGAGAAACGAAAGCAAAAGAAAATGAAAACTACACTTACTTGATGTTTTTGTGCAGAAATTTGAAGAACACAACAGAAATGCAATTACATTGCAAGTGAAATTCTGGAAGATCTGGAAAACAATGCAACATAGATGCAATTGCACTGCAAAAATCTGAAAAACGCACCAAATACAGGATTAGAGTAATTTTGGAGATTTTAGGCCATTCTTCTCCACGAATTCAGGAAGGAAAGTTAACCCAAGATGCACATGAAAAAATATGGGAACCCTAGCCCATAAAGCTTATAAAAGAAGGAAGAAGCGGAGGCAATGATGTATGGATTTTTCTCATGCAAAAAAGACCTTCGAGGCTGCTGTTTTTTCTTCTATTTTACTGCTATTTTTTCTTCTATTTTCCAACCCCTTTCAACTTCGAAACTCAATCATTCCTCAATGAAAGTTGAAGGAAGTGAAGGCTCAATTCCTTTTGAAAAAAGTGAAGTTGAGTTGATTGAGTAAGAAGTGAAAAGGGGGTTATGTTCTTCCGTTTTTTAGAATTTGCTTTCTACTTTAATTAAGTTATTTGCTTATGTTTTAGGAACTTAGTTGCTGCTATATTTTCATTCATTCAGTTGTATTTTAAGATTCAAGTTAGTTGGTTACGTTTCATTGTATTTTCGGCATTGAGTTCTTAGTTCTTAATAAAATTTCCAGCATGTTTGTATTAATTTTCTTCTTACTAAAGTTTTATTCTAGTTTATGTTCTTTAAGTTTTGGTTAAGTTATTTTCATTACTACATTATGGAATTTTATCTATTCTTTCTCTCATTCTCAGTTAAGCATTTTTATTACTTTAAAGCTTTATTTTTCACTTTTGCATTGATCATCTAAATTTCTTCTAGGGATTCAAGTTGGTGAATGCCCTAGAGAAAAGATGCAAAGCTTAAAAGCACAACCAATCTAGTTAGCACTTGAAACTTTGTTTGCTTTATTAAGTTTAATATTGGGTAAACCTAGTCAGCTAACTAGTGTTGCTTCTCAAGCTTAAACTTAATACCAAAAGGGTTAAAGGAAGGCAGATGTCACAAAAGCAATGGAGGAAAAAGCTTAGAAATAAGTTTTGTGAAAGAATGAACGTTTCACTCAGCAGCAGAAGCATTGGATCGTCTTTGATTTAATTTAATATTAAACTAAAAAATAAGATTAAGTAAACTTACTTTGAGTAAATATGGAGATATTTCTGGTATGTCTTTACCTTATCCACAAAGTCTTCCTAGCTATGACTCGAACACAAGACAAAGGCTTGTGGGAGTCTCTTGAAGAAAATCCACAAGGGATTGGAGAAGAAGAGGTCTAGAAAGAATTCTCTAATTCTCTATTGAGGAGATGTATGTTATTTCTAATGGCTCAACCCAAGGGTCCTATTATAAAGACCAAGGGTAAATCTTTGCCATAATTAAAATATTATATTTTAATATATAATATATTAAAATATATCTTATACTTATTTGAATCTCATTCAAATCTCCTACGATATTTATTTATTTGAATTTTATTCAAATTTTATAAATATCTTTTATTTAATGTATATAATATACATTAATTATTTTAATATTTAATGTATCAAATACAATAAATATATTTTCTTCTTATATATTTAATAAATCTAATATATTAAATATTAATTTGAACATTTCAAATTTTTCTTTCAACTAAATTGATCTTTTAGTGTTACTATGAGCTAGCAATGGGACCTTATGGACCTACAGATTATAAGCTCCAATGATACAAAATCAATTAATTAAACTCTTTAATTAATTAATTTTCATTTATTAACTATCGGTCACTTCACTATAGACCTAGAGTTGCACTCTTATGCACTGTAGAACAAGTTGTGTCCATAGATATAATCATTACATGCAAGTCGATCCTTCACGAGTTGTTCGTAATTACAGCTCGATCAAAAGTCCGTTTTACTCCTATAATTACGTCTTGCACCTTAAGTACCACTGATCATTTAATTAACAATCTGTTTATAATCTAATTATAAACTAAGGCCCTCTCGAGCCAGTGAAAGGGGCAATTATTCAAGTCTCGAAATCAGCACTTAAGGGAACTACTCATCTACTTACCCTATATGGGAATGAGTGAATTACATCTTGTGAGATTATGTTCCCAGCTCCATATTTGGTCAAGTCCCCAAAATGGTAGGCATATTGAATCGGCTACAAAAGTCACTCTCACCCATGTAAATCAAAGGACAAGCCTTCACAGGTAGGAGTTCATAACGCACTCAGGATTAAGATCGAGTCGCATATTATCATCATGATGAAATATTAATCTTCTCAATTAACGGATTTATAAAAGAGAGATTAAATATTCCATGGTCCAGTTTTATACAAACTCATTGTATAAGATACCCTCACTCACATGTCTCCACATGAATGATTTGGATTAAATCATTTGTAACTATTACAAACTAGGTCGTATCAATAGTGTTACCAGGATAAGGCACCCAACCTTATCCATATACTATGACCTTTTAGGTTATTTCTTGAACATGATCCTTTCGTATGTCAACCACATATTGTTTAAGATTACACTAATAACTTTGTATTTTTCATATAATGGATAATATTATATACAAATATAATAATCAAAATTATTATTAATTATTAAATAAATCAATAATTACGAGACTTGAGGGCATAAATCCCAACATTCTGAACATCGACCCTAGACATAGAGCGAAACTCCAAAACCACTAGAATTGTGCGCGAAATTATCTAAGTTAGATTAGTCATAGAAATATAGGATTAATCACTTAACCTCCTAAAGATTTGAAGCAAAATTGAATAGGAGTCAAATTTGGTTTACTTAGTTTTCTTTTGATAGCTACGATTGCAATTGCATTTTGGTGGCATTCCTTTTCAAAGGGGCATGAGCAACTTCAATTCTTTTTTTTTTTAAACTTATTGGGTTTTCAATTATTTTCTCTTGCCAAAAATACCTACCTTATTTTTATAACATTGGTTACCGAAATTGCAATTTGAAAACAATTTTTGCTATCTTTTAAATTTTGTTGTATCTGTTCCCTGTGGGATTGATACTCTTAGAATACTTCCAGTTTTATATTACTTGTATCGACAGTGTGCACTTGCATTGAACTGGAGTTTTGTTTTTAAATTAAAAATCTTTTCTTAAAGCCTTCATGTTTCAGTTCGATTAATTATCCAATGAGAGTTTCAACCGGTAGTGTACTCAATGAGATTCTCAGCGATATTGACCCAATTTTGACCTTATCACATTTGTTTCAAACTCAATGAGATTATTCAATGAGAGTATCAACCAGTAGTGGACGTAATGAGATTATCACCGAGATTGACTGATTTTGACTTTATTACATTCGTTTTGAATTCAATGAGATTATCAACTGAGAGTTTCAATTGATAGTGTACACAATGAAATTCTCACAAAGATTAACCCATTTTGACCTTATCACATTCGTTTCTAACTTAATGAGATTATCCAACAATAATATCAATCGGTAGTGGACGCAATGAGATTCTCACCGAGATTGACCACATCTTAACCTTATCACATTCGTTTCGAACTCAATGAGATTATCCAACAAGAGTTTCAACCGGTAGTGTACTCACTGAGATTGACCCCATTTTGACCTTATCACATTCGTTTCAAACTCAATGAGATTATTGTTGGGTTTTGTGTCCTAAAACTCGTGGTTTTGTAAACTCAATGTATATTTTATTTTGCAATAAAGATGTTATTGAGATTTATTCAGTAAAGGTGTTATTGGATAAAGTGAATTGCGTCCTTTTAACTCAAATCCAATGAACTAAGAACCCTTGACTATAAGATGTAAACTTGAACTTTATGTATGACATAAAAGTGGATCAAGTTCGAGTAATAGTCAGAACGGTCTATAGTATAGGGATAGGGCTGGGTACCTTATCCTGGGGACACTATGGACGCGGCCCACTTTGTATAGTACTAACGATGTGATCCTAAATCGTTCATGTGGAGACATGAAAATGGGGGCGTCCTATGCAATGAGTTTGCATAAGACTGGACCGCGAAATAGTCACTTAGATTTTTTTAACTCCGTTTACTGTTTTAACTGACTATTTTCATACGATGACCTAGGTAACTCGATCTTAATCCTGAGTGTGCTATGAACTCCTGTTTATTTGGGCTTATTCTTAGATTTGCATGGGTGAGAGTGGCCCGAGATCGCCGACTCAATAAGCCTCCCATTTTGGGGATAAGACCGGATAGATAGTTGGGAACATAGTCATGCGAGATGGAATTCACTCCTACCCGCTTTAGGGTTTAGTAGAAAGGTTGTTCTCTTAAGTGCTGACTCCGGGTCTTGAACAATGGGCCCACCCTCTCATTGGCCCGAGAGGGATTCAGTTTGTTGGTCGGACCACAAAGCAATTGTTCATTAGAGGATCAGTGGGACTTAAGGAACAAGAAGTAATTACAGGGGTAAAACAGTTTATTTGACCCAGCTGTAATTACGAATGACCTGTGAAGGATCGACTTACTAATCATGGTTATATCGAGTGGACAGAAATATATCTACAGTGAGGAGAGTGCAGCCACTGGGCTTTAGTGGAGTGTCCCGGTGGTTAACGAATGTTGATTAGCTAGGCTAAAGAGTTTGGCCGGTTAATCTCGTATCGTTGGAGCTCATGATCTGTAGGTCCATTAGGTTCCCCTTACTAGCTCAGATTAAGCCTTGTAACAATTTGAGAGAAAAGAATTTGAATTGTTCAAATTCGGTTTTGGGAGAAAACGTTAATTATATGTGATATACTTAACGTTTCATAGCTTAATTATGAATTAAACTATGATAAAGAAGATGTGGACATATTTAAATTTGATTTAAATATTGGTTCGGTTTAAAACATGAATAAGGATTCATGTTCGAACGTTCGATTTGAGAAATCGGGATTGGTCCAATTATTTAATTTGATATTTGATATTAAATTAAATAATTTTTTAAAATTAATTAAATTGTTTAATTAATTAAAAATTGATTTTAATTTAAAATTAATTTTATATTAATTTTTAATTAAAATTAAAGAGGAATTCAAATTCATTTTGGAATGGGTTTTGGACCAAATTCATTTATTCATGAATAAGCTCCTGGCTTTTTCAAATTCACCAAAATTAGCCACCTCCTTCTTGAATTATCCTCATCACTTGTGTGTTGGCATCTTCACAAAGCTTAAATAAGCTTATGATTTGTTTTAAATAAGAAGAAACACCATGGGTGAGGTGAATTTTGCAGAAAATTGGAGTGATTCTCGGTTTTAGACCTTTGCTCTCTCTCTCAAAAATTCTCTCAATTAAGGATCCCACAATCCGCTCCAAGGCCTGAGGATAGTAGGGAAGATCCTAAGGGTGATCCACGAAGTGTTTGTGATCAGAAATTGGCCAAGGATTAGGAGAATTTTGAGCATCAAAGGTAGTGCTCTTATTCTCTGTTTTTCCAGTTTTGAGCATATTTTTTGTATGATAAAATTTATCAAATTAGAGTGCTTTAGATCCAAAATTGCTTCCGCTTTCTTAATATTAACTCTTTCAATTATCTAATGAGAGTATCAATCAGTAGTAAACACAATGAGATTATCATCGAGATTGATTCAATTTTGATCTTATCACATTCGTTTCGAACTCAATGAGATTATCCAACGAGAGTTTCAACCGGTAGTTACATATATACATGAAATTATCCAGTAATGTACAATTAATTTTTCAAATAGAAAAAATAATAATGTACACGTGAATTTTATAAATGATTAAAATAATAATGTACACATGAATTTTACAAATAGAAGACGTAAACAATATTTGTACAAATAGGTTACGATTTGGGGTTGAATTGTTTGGTTGTGAGGGGGAAGTTACATGTTTGCATGTTATGCCCAGCATTCCTACACATATGGGAGCTGGTCGTCGTTCTCCACCGGATGGGTTGGTTCACTCGTCTCTGACCAACTCGAGGTACTCATGTTGGTGGGAGATTCTTGATCGAAACATACCATGAGGGTGACTTCCATTCGATTATGTGTCCAATGGGGTTGATAGGCTCCACATACACAAATCGGACGGCGCTCATTCTATACTTGGAGCTACATAGACTATATGGGTTGATGTTTCGGTATCTGGCATGTGAACACGGTATCTCAAAAACTGAAACTCCATACAAGTGCATGTACGCGTGTTCAAAACTACAGTGTCGCCGAACATTTCATCTCTGACGTTAAATCTATATTAGTCTATGGGTTCAATTAGGTATTATCGACCCATGTCACACCCCTTGGCAATTCGCTCCCTAATGTAGTCCAACAAAGTCGAATTGCAGGAGTCCTAATAGGCTCGCCGATCATGATACATGTGTTGGTTCCGAATGTGCTCCAACATTGCAATGATTGGTAAAAATCTGGCTTCTTTGGTTATGGAATTAAAACACCCTGCAGAATTGCTTATCATGTTATCATACCTTCTTTGGTGTTGAAAACATTCATAGTGGGAAAAATAGTGCTATTTCTTAACTTAGTTTTATGCTAGTTTTGCTATGATTATGTGTGCTTTCATGTGTTTTTATGTATATTTCTCAGAAATCAAGCATTTGGAGCAAAACCAGAGAATTGTGAGATATTTGGATAAATTTGAGCAACTTAAGGCTATATTTGAGGATTCAAGTGTTGAAAAGGAAGGACAAGGCAATTGGACCCGAGGGTATAGCGTTGCAACGCCATTTGAGAAGCATGTCAACTTTGAAATCCCGAGGGCACAGCGTAAACAGCGTTGCAACACTGGCCTAAGAAGATTTTTTTTCTTCTTTATAAAATGCTAAGGACAACGTTGCAACGCTGCCCCTAGCATTGTAACACTGTCTCGACTCTATTTAAGAAACTTTTTCATTCGAGCAAAGGGAGCCGTTTTGAGAGACCAAAAAACCCTAAAATCGATTCAAGCATTGTCTAAGGACATAGAGGAGACCTTTGGAGAGCCAAGGAGGAGACTCAGAGCTCGAGATCGTGGACATCACGTCGAAGACGAGTGTTAGCACGCGACCTAAGTTTCTTCTCTATTTCTTTTTCTTTTCTCTTGAATTTAGGAGTTTTTGCGGGTTGTACATACGTTGTAAATCTATGTTTAGACCCTTGATTTTATTTAAAATTAAACTAAAAATTAAGGTTAAGCAAACTTACTTGGAGTAAATATGAAGATATTTCTGGCATGTCTTTATCTCATCCACAAAATCTTCTTGGGTATGACTCGAACACAAGATCAATGCTTGTGGGAGCCTCTTGAAAGAAAATCCACAAGGGATTGGAAAGGAAGAGATCTATAGAGAATTCTCTAATTCTCTATTGAGGAGATATGTGTTATGTCTAATGGCTCAACCCAAGGGTCCTATTTAAAGAGACCAATGGTAAATCTTTGCCAGAATTAAAATATTATATTTTAATATATAATATATTAAAATATATATTATACTTATTTGAATCTCATTCAAATCTCCTACAATATTTATTTATTTGAATTTTATATTTTCCTCTTTTATATTTAATATATTTAATATATTAAATATTAATTTGAACATTTCAAATTTTTTCTTTCAACTAAATTGATCTTTTAGTGTTATTATGAACTAGCAAGGGGACCATATGGACCTACAAATTATAAACTTCAATGATACAAAATCAATTAATTAAGGCTCCGTTTGATAACCATTTGGTTTTTGGTTTTTGGTTTTTGGTTTTTAAAAATTAAGCCTATAAATGTTACTCCCACCAATGGATTTACTTATTTTGTTATCTCCTTTTTACCTATGTTTTCAAAAACCAAGTCACGTTTTGAAAACTAAAAAAAGTAGTTTCCAAAAACTTGTTTTTGTTTTTAGAATTTAGCTAAGAATTCAAATGCTTCCTTAAGGGAGATGAAAACCATTGTAAAGAAATTGAGAGAAAACAAGCTTAATTTTCAAAAACTAAAAACCAAAAATCAAATGGTTATCAAACGGGGCCTAAACTCTTTAATTAATTAATTTTCATTCATTAACTATAGGTCACTCCACTATAGACCTAGGTTGCACTCTTATGCATTGTAGGACAAGTTGTGTCCATAGATATAATCATTACATGCAAGTCGATCTTTCACGAGTTGTTCATAATTACAGTTGGGTCAAAAGTCCGTTTTACCCCTATAATTACATCTTGCACCTTAAGTACCACTGATCCTCTAATGAACAATCTGTTTATAATCTAATTATAAATTAAGTCTCTCGCGAGCCAGTGAGAGGGTGGGGCCCCATTATTCAAGTCCCAAAAGCAGCACTTAAGGGAACTACTCATCTACTTACCATATATGGGAATGAGTGAATTCCATCTTGTGAGATTATATTCCCAGCTCCCTATTTGGTCAAGTCCCTAAAATGGTAGGCATATTGAATCGGCTACAAAAGCCACTCTCACCCATACAAATCAAAGGACAAGCCCTCACAGGCAGGAGTTCATAACTCACTCAGGATTAAGATCGAGTCGCATATGATCATCCGGATGAAATATTAATCTTCTCAATTAACGGATTTATAAAGAGAGATTAAATATTTCATGGTCCAGTCTTATGCAAACTCATTGTATAAGATACCCCTACTCACATGTCTCCACATGAATGATTTGGATCAAATCATTTGTAACTATTACAAAGTGGGTCGTATCAATAGTGTTACCAAGATAAGGCACCCAACCTTATCCATATACTATGAACCTTTAGGTTATTTTTTTAACATGATCCTCTCGTATGTCAACCGAATACTGTTCCAAATTACACTAATAACCTTGGATTTTTCATATAATAGATAATATTATATTGCAAATAAAATAATCAAAATTATTATTAATTATTAAATAAATCATTATTTACGAGGCTTTAAGGCATAAATCCCAACAGATTTTTAGTTTAGATTATATATTGACATCTTTTATGCATATCTTTATATTGTCTTAACCTTTGGCTATGGTTTTGTATGTTTAACTAAATTTAGCTTGAGAGAGTAAGTTTAGTTGTAGAACACTAGATGCATGACTAGGTTTAATCTATTGCACGAGAGTGAGTAGATTAATTCTAGAAGCCTTAAGAGAATCACCCAATGCCTTGTTTAGTAATAGAAATCGACCAAGAGGTTGATTTATTGCTAGGCATGAGTTCAATTAGCTCGAGAGAGTGTTGGGATTTATGCCCTAAAGCCTCGTAATTAATTAATTAATTAATAATTAATAATAATTTTGATTATTTTATTTACAATATAATATTATTCATTATATGAAAAATCTAAGGTTATTAGTGTAATCTTGAATAGTATGTGATTGACATACGAGAGGATCATGTTCAAGAAATAACCTAAAGGGTCATAGTATATGGATAAGATTTGGTGTCTTATCTTGGTAGCACTATTGATACGACCCATTTTATAATAGTTACAAATAATTTGATCCAAATCGTTCATGTGGAGACATGTGAGTGGGGGTATCTTATACAATGAGTTTGTATAAGACTGGACCACGAAATATTTAATCTATCTTTATAAATCCGTTAATTGAGAAGATTAATATTTCATCAGGATGATCATATGCGACTTGATCTTAATCCTGAGTGAGTTATGAACTCCTGCCTGTAAGGGCTTGTCCTTTGATTTGCATGGGTGAGAGTGGCTTTTATAGCCGATTCAATATGTCTACCATTTTTGGGACTTGACCAAATAGAGAGCTGGGAACATAATCTCACAAGATGGAATTCACTCATTTCCCATATAGGGTAAGTAGATGAGTAGTTCCTTTAAGTGCTGATTTCGAGACTTGAACAATGGGGCCCCACCCTCTCACTGGCCCGAGAGAGACTTAGTTTATAATTAAATTATAAACATATTGTTCATTAGAGGATCAGTGGTACTTAAGGTGCAAGATGTAATTATAGAAGTAAAACGGACTTTTGACCCAACTGTAATTACAAACAACTCGTGAAGGATCGACTTGCATGTAATGATTATATCTATGGACACAACTTGTCCTACAGTGCATAAGAGTGCAACTCTAGGTCTATAGTGGAGTGACCCTATAGTTAATGAATGAAAAATGATTAATTAAAGAGTTTAATTAATTAATTTTGTATCATTGGAACTTATAATCTTTAGGTCCATAAAGTCCCTTTGCTAACTCATAGTAACACTAAAAGATCAATTTAGTTGAAAGAAAATTTTGAAATGTTCAAATTAATATTTAATTTGAAGTGTTCAAATTAATATTTAATATATTAAATATAAAAGAAGAAAATATATTTATTGTATTTGATACATTAAATATTAAAATAACTAATGTATATTAGATACATTAAATAAAAGATATTTATTAAATTTGAATTGGATTCAAATTAGGAAATAGATGTCGTAGGAGAATTTTAAACGGTTTGAATAAGATTCAAATTGGTTAGATAAATATATTTTAATATATTAGATATTAAAATATATTATTTAATTATTTTCCCTAGACCAGTATAAATAGGACCCTAAGGGTGAGCCATTGTGTATTCTTCACAA
This sequence comes from Trichosanthes truncata, assembly GCA_033996785.1. NCBI lineage: Eukaryota > Viridiplantae > Streptophyta > Magnoliopsida > Cucurbitales > Cucurbitaceae > Trichosanthes > Trichosanthes truncata. The sequence continues at coordinate 7,630,714 of JAWPNB010000003.1, forward strand.
CACACATCTTCTCAATAGAGAAAATTAGAGAATTTTCTCTAGACCTCTTCCTCTTTAATCCCTTGTGGATTTTCTTTCAAGAGGCTCCCACAAGCCTTGGTCCTGTGTTCGAGTCATAGCGAGGAAGACTTTGTGAAAGAGATAAAGATCCGCCAGAAGAATCTCCATATTTTCAAGGTATGGTATGCTCAACCTTAATTTTCATTGTTTAATTCTAAATAAATCAAAGACGATCATATGCTTCCGCTGTGGGTTTAATTCGATTATTCCCTTCAGAGAGAATATTGATAACTTAGTAATTCTTGGTTTAAGATTTTTAGTATAAAATCAAGTTATTAATCAATTCAAGTTAGGCTTAAGGTAATCAACCATTCATGTTTCTCAAAATTGGACTTCAAAGCATTTACATATTGGTTTAGATTTTATTTCCCCTTGATTCCAAGAGTTTGTTTCTCTAAATAAAATTGGGCATAATTAACTATGGTACTTAATTAAATCTAAGAACTTCAATCCATGTGAATGACCCTGGCCACTATTATTACAAAATATTTAGAGGTCTGGTTTATAAATTATTCTGATAAGAGCCTTTGACAAGCTCTTTTATCAAACATCGTGTCCAACGTTCCACCCAACCTCCCCCAAGTATCGTGTTATAGCACCACCTTTGAATTGAGAGATCTACTCACAATACCTATTGAACTCTGGCTATCGATAGGCCCTCATGGCATTCCTAAATAGTTTAACTATTGTCTTATTCTTGAACTTCTTATGGAGATTTAACTCCAAGTGGTATGTGCATAGTCCATGGAATGCCTTGGGAAATACAGCTTAGATTGCATTGGCGATGCTTGCATGTCGGTTCGAAACAATCACCATGTCATCATCCTCTCTTATTGCCTTCTTAATGTTTGACAAAAACCAATTCCAAGACCGATTGTTCTCTCCTTCCACAATAGAATAAGCGATAGGGTATAGTTTCTGATTGTCATCCATCGACACAGCCACCAACATGCAACCTTTGTATTTTTCCTTCAACCCATCAATCATAAGCACGGGCCAAAAATTCGCATAACCCCTAATCAAAAGACCTAATGCCATGAACATGTGCTTAAATTGCATGGATTGATTGTCAAGCTTAATCTCGAACATTTTACCTAGATTCAATCTTTAGAGCTTCTCCATAAGCAAGAATCATAGCATAAGATTCTTCTGCAGTACCCTTCTCTGTTGCATGAGTTGTTTCTCTCGCACTCCATGCATTGCCATAGCTTATGTTCACACCATAATCTTGCTTAACATCTTCAATAATGAGTTTAAGCTTATACGTACGACCAACCCTAGCGAACTTGTTCTTGATCAAGTGTCCAATCACTTCGACACTTGCTTGCTTATGGTCATGATTCAACATCTCTATAGAGCATGTGTGCTCATTTACGTACTTCGAGATCCTGAAGATAACACACTCCTGCATCTTAATTGCGCAGAGTCTCAACTTACAATTTTTGCTAATGCATCGCACACTATATAGATCATTTGTTGATTTGAAAAATCTAAACTCGAAGTTCTTGTTCATTGCAAATACTGAAATTAACCAACCTCAACGTCGCTCCCAACTCCATGCAATATCCCCCACAGTTCCAATATTAATTATAGACGAGGAACCCGTTGCTTGTACGGCTGGGCAATTACTTCTTATCTCACTCCCTTGCACCTCATGTTCCTCATTCGTTAGTGACATTGTTTTTTCATGCACATAGATGTATTATTCATGATCCACCACTTGAATCTCAGTGTGCACATTTTCCACGTTGGCAAAGCCTTGTGCACAATCGTCCCAATCATACAGATTCTCACCTAATCCATCATCTACTTCAGGTTTTGATGAAGAAAAAAACTCCACGGCCTCGTGTTGTCATTGCCTAATAACATTACACTTGGTAAATGACCCGTCTCCGTCTAAAACTAGTTCGTGTCCTGCACATGACCAAACCCTAAACAACCTCATCATTGTGAGAATTAAACCACACTTCATTCCCTACTTCATACCCTACCCGATTCCCTACCTCATCTTCCTTTTCTTTTTTATATTCAGGTTCATAATCTTCATACTGCTCTTCCTCATTCACATGTTCAAGCTATTTTTCATTGTCTTCTACGTTCAGCCCTTCATGATCCACTACACTCTCTGCCTCATACTCAGGTTCATATTTTACAGTTGGGTCAAAAGTTCATTTTACCCATGTAATTACATCTTGCACCTTAAGTACCACTAATCCTCTAATGAACAATTTGTTTATGATCCAACCATAAACTAAGTCCCTCTCGGGCCATTGAGAAGGTGAGGCCTCATTGTTTAAGTCCCGAAATCATCACTTAAGGGAACTACTCATCTACTTACCTTATAAGTGAAGAAGTGAATTCCATCTTGTGAGATTATGTTCCCAGCTCCCTATTTGGTCAAGTTCCCAAAATGGTAGGCATATTGAATCGGCTACAAAAGCCACTCTCACCCATGAAAATCAAAAGACAAACTCTCACAGGCATGAGTTCATAACTCACTCAGGATTAAGATCGAGTCACATATGATCATCTTAATGAAATATTAATCTTCTCAATTAATGGATTTATAAAGAGAGAATAAATATTTCGTGGTCCAGTCTTACACAAACTCATTGTATAAGATACTCTCACTCACATGTCTCCACATGAACAATTTGGATCAAATCATTTGTAACTATTACAAAGTGGGTCGTATCAATAGTGTTACCAAGATACGGCACCAAACTTTATCCATATACTATGACCCTTTAAGTTATTTCTTAAACATGATCCTCTCGTATGTCAACCACATATTGTTCAATATTACACTAATAACCTTAGATTTTTCATATAATGGATAATATTATATTGCAAATAAAATAATCAAAATTATTATTAATTATAAAATAAATCATTAATTACAAGGCTTTAGGGCATAAATCCCAATAATTATTTACTCCCATTTTCAGAAAGTCAATCCACAACCAATCTTCTCATAATAATTAACTGTGAAATTTTGTGTCATTGTGCTCTCAAATTTAATCTAATTGTGCCCTCAAATCTAATCTGACTATGCTCTCATTCTCCTTTTAGGTTTGCCATCATAAGTGTGATATACGTGCTAAGTGACAACAACCATCGATAGTAGCCTTCGCGTAAAAAAAATAAATACAAAAAATAACCGAGAGCGAGAGGTTATCAACGACTGAAAATGACCTAGAGCGAGAGGTTATGAACGCCTATAATAAACGGACAAAGGTATTTTTTAACAACAATGCTCGAGAGCAAAAGTTTGTGACTCATCCAAACCCACTCAGACTGAGAGTTTTGTTATCAAAAGAAAAGGAAATAAAAAAAAATTGCAATGGAGATAACGGTTCGAAAAGGACCCAAACCGAAAGCATACAAAAATTTGTCAAATAACCCAGACCGAGAGTTTCATTGGATTAAAGAATTCATAACCAATTAAATAATGTAGATCGAGAGTTTTGTTGTTAAAAGAAAAAAATTAAAAAATCGCAATAAACATTGCGAGTCGAAAGAACCCAGACCGAGGGCGTACAAAAGTTTTCCAAATAACCCATACCGAGAGTCCCATTGGATTAAAGAATTCATAATCAATTAAATAACCTAGATCAATTGTTTTTTTGTTAAAAAAATAAAAGAAAAATCACACTGCGTTAATGGAAGTACGGAAGTGAATCACACTGCGTTAACGAGTCTTTTGGAACCCAAAGTGAGTCCTTTGGAATGCAACTTTTGCCGGTCTTTTTGGCCTAGATCGAGAGTGTTGACAACAGCAGAAGGTTATGCATCGTTAACTTTTAAAAGCAGGTCATCCATCGATAACCCTGCTGAAAAAAGGTCATCCATACAAAAACTCCGAAGGGGAGAGAGGAGAATGAAGAGTATGTTTTGATTTTAATAATAATTAGTATTATTTTATTTATTTAAAAAATTATTATTTTAATATTAAAATTTGCCACGTCAACCCTTCGTAAAAAAAAATTAATAGAGGGACTCCATAGACATATTTTATAAATTTCAAGAACTTAATTGTCTGATTTTGAAACCCAAGGATTCAATAGACACAATCTCCCAACATAAGGAACCAAAAAGGCAATGACATTATTATTATTATTATTCTTTACACTCTTTAAAAAAAAATCATTATTTTTTTCAAAAAGGACAAAAAAAAGTCTCAATGAGACCGCTACAATATGGCTGCCTAATAATAACTATTGGATGTGGATTCAATAATTTCTATGCCTCCTAGTAACCACGAGATATAAATTCGAGGTACTTCTCTCTCCATCCAACAATGAAAAACTGTCAGCTACATTGTGGCGGCCTCACCGAATAATTTCTCCTAATTTAAGGAGTTGTTGTAATGTCACCTAACTTTTAATGTGAGAAATTACTGGTTGCAATTAAACTTAACTATTGGATTGGTTATTAACCGTTGTAACATGCAGTTTTATTGAGTTATCGCAGTAGTTATTAACCGCTACAACATTTTTTGTAGCGATTTATGTTAAGAGGGATCTAACATTGCCTACTATTAATTACACCTTTAATTCTTAATCTCCACCTTTATCCATGGAAGCAACTGAGGATCTAACACTGCCTACTATATTTATTGCACCTTTAATCCTTAAGCTCTTCCTTTATCCACAAAAGCAACTTGGTGTTGTCAACAATTAATTGCACCTTTAATCTCCTCTTTCATCCAAGATCGTGGCTCTAATACCCACTTGTTAAAGACAATGGATCTGCCACATATCTTTATAATTGTATGATATGTTACAATGTAACTGCTGCAATTGCATTAATTTCTTGCGATGATTGTACAATTGTTACAAGATTACTATTGCAATAGACTCTCCTACAACAATTAATAAAATTGTTGCACTATATTTGCTCCAATTTCATCAACCTATTGGAACACGTTTAGAACTATTACCAGTATAACTGTTACTCTATACTTCTCCCTACATCTAATTGTTACAATTGTATCCATCTATTGCAACAAATCTTAGAATTGTTGTACATTAACTGTTGCAATATACACCCTTGTAGTGGTTAATCAAAGTGTTACAAATTAACTGTTGCAATATGCATAATTGTAGAGGTTAATAAAAATGTTTTTATTAAACTGCTGGAATGGTATAAACCCTTGCAACAGTTATACAACTGCTGCAAATTTTATGTTGCAGTAGTCACACCTTCTTGTAGTGAATAGGTTCCTAAACTTTAAAATGTATCCATCAACTTCCAATTTCCTGTCTAGTAGACGTCTAACCTATTTGAAACTTTTTAAAATTCCTAGACATATTAGACACAAAATTAAAAGTCCATCAATTAAACCTGTAATTTAACCCAAAAAAAAATGTTCATCCATTTTTTAGTACAAAAAATGTGGAGGTGAGAATTTCAACCTTCAACATCAAAAACATGAGTAAATACCTTAATCGCTGAATTTGAACCTTAAACCTCAAGAGAAGAAGCAAATGCCTTAATCGTTCACATATACTCACATTAGCAAAAAAAAAATCATAAACTTTTTCATAGACATAGTTTAGTAATACCAAGCATGATGTGGTCACATCATCATCATTATTATTATTATTTTTGGAAGAGTGACTAAAGGTTTTTTAAAAACTACTTTTTTTTAGTTTTCAAAACTTGGCTTGGACTATATTTTTAAAACATTTGTAAAAAGTAGATAACAAAACAACGAAACTATCCTTAATCTTCAAAAACCAAAATGGTTATCAAATATGATTTTAATCACTGAATTTGAACCTCCCTACTTTAAAAGAAGTAATAAATGCCTTAATCGTTGACAAATACTCAAGTTGGTTAAAAAAAATTCAATCATAAACTTTTTTTTTAGTTCAACAACATTTTGAAGGAATAGATGTTTCGCTCCACAACATAAGCATTGGATCATCTTTGATTTATTTAAAATTAAACACAAAATTAAGGTTAAGCAAACATACTTGGAGTAAATATGGAGAATTGTCTAGCAGGTCTTTTACTCGAGACCAATTCCACAAAGGCTACGTTCTATGACTCAAGCATAGAACCAAGGCCTATGGGAGCCTCCTGAAAGAAAATTCTCAAGGGATTAGGAGAGTAAGAGGTCTAGAGAGAATTCTCTAATTCTCTATAGAGATTCTCTCTAATTCTCTATAGAGAATAAGATGTTTTTAGAGATGTCAACAAAGCGAGGTGAGGCCGGGGAATGGATTCCTCGTCCCCATCCCCGCCCCCCATTTCATTCCATGTCCCTGCGAAATTTCCCATTTAATTTTGCGGGGATCGAGGTGGGGATTCCCCGTGGGGAATTTGCGGAGATCAGGTTCCCCGCAGGGAATTTTTCCCAATTCTTTTTTTTTGTTTTTTTTAATCTTTTTTATTTTTTTAAATTTATTCTCAACCATAATAGAAATTATTTCTAAATGAATAATTTTCAATATAATTCTATTTAAAGAAAATGTTATAAAATTTCCTAATAAAAACAATAATATACCATAAGTAAAAATACTATAACGTTGAAACCACTTAATTTCTAAAAATTCAAATTTCAATATTACAACATAGTCTTTAATTTTTTTTTATAACGAAATAGTCTTAAACTAATTCCTACTATAGTTTTTTTTTTTTTTAAAATTCTATTTATAGATTATATATATATATATATATATATATATATATATATATATATTACTAATCGGGGCGGGGCGGGGCGGGGATGGGGAATATATTCCTCATCCCCGTCCCCATCTAGCCAACGAGGAGAAAAATCTTCCTGCTCCCTCCCCCATTCCCTGTGTAATCGGGGATTCCCCGCCCCATTCTGGGCGTGTCCCCGCGGGTTAAATGGACATCTCTAGATGTCTTGTTATGACTCAACTCAAGAGTCTTATTTATAAAGACCTAGAGCAAATCTTTGTCATAATTAAAATGTTATATTTTAATATCTAATATATTAAAATATTATTTGAATCTCATTCAAATCTCCTAATATATATATTCACCTATTTGAATCTCATTCAAATTTCAAATATATATTTTTCTCTAATGTATCTAATATACATTAATCATTTTAATATTCAATGTATCCAATACAATAAATATATTTTCCTCTTTTATATTTAATATATCTAATATATTAAATATTAATTTGAACACTTCAAATTAAATATTAATTTGAATATTTCAAATTTTTCTTTCAACTAAATTGATCATTTAGTGTTACTATGACCTAGTAAGGGGACCTAGAGTTGCACGTTTATGCACTATAGGACAATTATAAGCTCGAATAATATATAATTAATTAATTAAATCTCTTTAATAAATTAATTTCCATTCATTAACTCTAGATCGTTCCAGTACAGGCTTAGAGTTGCATGCTTATGCACTATATGACAAGTTGTGTCCATGGATATAATCATCACATGCAAGTCGATCCTTCAGAAATGTTCATAATTACAGCTAGTCAAAAGTCCGTTTTATCCCGTAATTACATCTTATACCTTAAGTACCACTGATTCTCTAATGAACCATTTGTTTATGATCCAATCATAAACTAAGTCTTTCTCAGGCTAGTGAGAGAATGGGATCCCATTGTTAAAGTCTCAAAATCATCACATAAGGGACTCATCTACTTATCTTATATGGGAATGTGTGAATTCCATCTTGTGAGATTATGTTCCCAGATCCCTATTTGGTCAAATCCCTAAAATGGTAGACTTATTGAATCAATTATAAAAGTCACTCTCACTCATGCAAATCAAATGACAAGCGATCACAGGCAGGGATTCGTAACTTACTCAAGATTAAGATCGAGTCGCATATGATCATCTTGATAAAATATTAATCTTCTCAATTAACGGATTTATAAAAAGAGATTAAATATTTCATGGTCCATGCTTATACAAACTCATTGTATAAGATACTCCCACTCACATATCTCCACATGAACAATTTGGATCAAATCATTTGTAACTATTTCAAAGTGGGTCGTATCAATAGTGTTACCAAGGTAAGGCACCCAATCTTATCCATATATTACGACCCTTTATGTTACTTCTTGAACGTGATCCTCCCGTATGTCAACCACATACACTTATAATAACCTTGAACTTTTCATATAATGGATAATATTATATTACAAATAGAATATTCAAAATTATTATTAGTTATTAAATAAATCATTAATTACGAAGCTTTATGACATAAATTTTAACACATTTAGGATTGAGGATTCGAACCTCCAATCTCTTGATTGAGAGTAGATGCCAATTACTGTCGAGCTAAACTCGTTTTTGACAACTTTTTCATAGACATTAAAGTTTAAAATTCAGAGTCTAATACCAAAAGTGACATCCTCATTATTATAATTATTACTATTTCCAAGAGGGACTAATACCAAAAGGATTTTTAGAGTGAGAGACAATCCTTTTCGGTTTGGCAAATTGAATGCCCCGCCGGTTCACAATTAAAAATTCGTTAGGGCAGTTGCATCCTCCCTCTCCCTTCTTCCCCCTTCACACTTCTCATCTCCTCTTTTAAATACCCAAAAATCTCAACTCAAAAACACAAACACAAAATCAAAATCAATCAACCAAACTCTTCTTCTTCTTCCCATTCAAATCTCTTCCTCATCAATGGTGGACCTCCCTAATTTCCTCCTATCCGTCCGCCTCAAATACGTCAAGCTCGGCTACCACTACCTAATCTCCAACGCCATGTACCTTCTCTTGCTGCCTTTACTCGCCACTGCCTCCGCTTATCTCTCGACTTTGGAATTTCAGGACTTAATCCATCTCTGGAACCACTTGAAATTCAATCTTGTCTCTATAATACTTTGTTCTTTTTTCCTGATTTTCTTAGCCACCCTTTACATAATGACCCGACCTAGAAAGATTTACCTTCTCAATTTCGCCTGCTACAAGCCGGAGCCGGCTAGGATGTGCGAGAGAAGGATGTTTCTGGAGAGATCGGAGCTGACGGGGAATTTTATAGAGGAGAATATGAGGTTTCAGAAGAAGATTCTGGAGAGGTCTGGTTTGGGGCAGAAGACTTACTTGCCGGAGGCTGTGATGAGAGTGCCGCCAAATCCATGTATGGCAGAGGCCAGGAAGGAGGCGGAGACAGTGATGTTTGGCGCCATTGATGAGCTTTTGGGGAAGACGGGTGTGAAGGCCAGGGACATTGGGATTTTGGTGGTGAATTGTGGCATGTTTAATCCGACGCCATCCTTGTCCGCAATGCTTGTCAATCATTATAAGCTTAGAGGGAATATTTTGAGCTATAATCTTGGTGGGATGGGTTGCAGTGCTAGTCTTATCTCTATTGATCTTGCTAAACAGCTCTTGCAGGTTTGTTTTTCTTTTTCTCTCTCTTTTTAGTTTGAAATTGTGAAGGAGAATATGAAGATTTGAAACTACAACACTTAACGAGTTAAGCGCATGTTTGGAGTAACTTTTTAAGTGTTTTAAAAAAGTGTTTTTAAACATTTAGGGACTGTTTGGGACACTAAATGAGTTATAATAACATGAGTTATAATAGTCTGTGAAATAATATAATATTATTTAAAATGCAGAGCTGTTTAGTCTAAGGTTATAATAGTCTGTGTTTGGGGTGCAGAGTATTCCACGGATTAATATAACACAGGTTATTATAACTCTTGCCCTCAAACAGCCCCTTAGGGACTGTTTGAATCGTAGGTCATAATAGTATATGGAATACTCTGCATCCCTAATACAAATTATTATAACTCATACTAAATAACTCTGTATTCTAAATACATACTATATAATTCCATAGATTGTTATAGCCCACAAACTATTATAACCCACTCAATGTTTTATTACTTGCGCTGTCCAATGTTTTATTACTATTTTTTTAATGAGAATAAAGAAGAATTCATTTTCGTTAGTTTTGACGTGTTTTTTTTTATATAAGTTTTAATTCATGTCTATACATAGGTAGCATAATTTCCACAAATAAAATGAGTTTAAAGATTTTTAAAAAATGTTAATTGCACTCTAAATCCCTGATGACATTATGTAAAAATTTAAAGCCACCTCTCTCTAATGCAATTATCTATTTGTTCAAAATAATACGAGTTTAAAATATTGTTTTCTTGACAAAATAAATTAGTGAAAAAGAGAAGTGATTTCTAATTTTAAAAAATATTGTAAATATAAATATAGTTTAATTGATTAAAACATTTCCACCTTCACTAAAAAATCAAAAGTTCAACTGTTTTTCTTTTAAAATATTACACTACAATGATAGATGTCTGAGTTTGAGGTTCGAACTTTTTAGGACAATTAAATATGCCTAAACCATAGGATAAATATTAATTTAAGAAAATTCCTAATAAGTTCTCCCAAAATTTAAATAAAGTTCCATTACTTTGCTCTAGAATGAACTTACCTTACAGTTAAAAAGTTTGCTAACTTTTTTCAATTTCCAAAATTGAACTTTTAACAGGTGCACCCAAATTCATATGCCCTAGTGGTGAGCATGGAGAGCATCACACTAAACTGGTACTTCGGCAACGACCGATCAATGCTCGTCCCAAATTGCCTCTTCCGAATGGGCGGCGCCGCCATTCTCCTCTCAAACCGCCCCGCCGACCGCAGCCGTTCCAAGTACCGACTCATCCACACCGTCCGAACCCACAAAGGCTCCGACGACAAATCCTACAACTGCATCTTCCAGCAAGAAGACGACACCGGCCGCGTCGGCGTCCGCCTCTCCAAGGGCCTAATGGCCGTCGCCGGCGAAGCCCTGAAAACCAACATCACCACTCTCGGCCCACTCGTCCTCCCTATGTCGGAGCAGCTCCTCTTCTTCGCCACTCTCGTCGCCAAAAAGATCTTCAAAACCAAGAAAATCAAGCCCTACATCCCTGATTTCAAGCTCGCGTTCGAGCATTTCTGCATCCACGCCGGCGGGCGGGCGGTGCTGGACGAACTGGAGAAGAATCTGGATCTGAGCGAGTGGCACCTGGAGCCTTCGAGAATGACGCTGAACAGATTCGGGAACACGTCGAGCAGTAGTCTGTGGTACGAATTGGCTTACAGTGAGGCGAAAGGGCGGATCCGGAAAGGGGATCGGACCTGGCAGATTGCGTTAGGGTCGGGTTTCAAGTGTAACAGTGCGGTTTGGCAGGCGTTGAGGACCATCGATCCGGCGAAGGAGAAGAATCCATGGATGGATGAGATTCATGAGTTTCCTGTTGAGGTGCCCAAAGTGGCCACCACTGAATAAGCTTGACGAAGAAGAAGAAGAAGAATAAGGGAATTCTTTTGAGATTGATTAGAGTTTTTAGTTGTAAATCTAAGCCCCCAATTTGTTTGGATACTTATTTAAAATACTATTTTAGTCAGCGCAGGGGCTAGAAGGGACACATGCCACTTAAAAAAAAAATTAAAATACTATTCCATATAATACAAATCTAAAAATTTAGGATTAAATTTATAATTTATCCCTATATGAATTTGTGCCCTCCCAACTCAAAGTTCTAGATCCGCCACTGATTTAGGTTCCTATACTTTGAGTTTTGTTCCATTTTGAATCATGTACCTTTAAATATATAATTTTAGTCTTTGTACTTTCAATAAAACTTAAAATTGGTCCCTATGAAAAGTTTGAAGTTCATTTTTATCAAAATTGGTTTAATAATAATAATTTTAATACAAAAAAAGACACAATGTAAACATATTTTTAAAATTTATAGAAGAAAAGTTAATAGAGACTAATTTTTTCAAAGAAAAGTTAACAATAAACTAACCATAAGGACCAATTTTAAGCTTTATTGAAAGTACAAGAACTAAAATTTTGACACTGATTTAGGTTCCTATACTTTGAGTTTTGTTCCATTTTGAATCATGTACCTTTAAATATATAATTTTAGTCTTTGTACTTTCAATAAAACTTAAAATTGGTCCCTATGAAAAGTTTGAAGTTCATTTTTATCAAAATTGGTTTAATAATAATAATTTTAATACAAAAAAAGACACAATGTAAACATATTTTTAAAATTTATAGAAGAAAAGTTAATAGAGACTAATTTTTTCAAAGAAAAGTTAACAATAAACTAACCATAAGGACCAATTTTAAGCTTTATTGAAAGTACAAGAACTAAAATTTTGACACTGATTTAGGTTCCTATACTTTGAGTTTTGTTCCATTTTGAATCATGTACCTTTAAATATATAATTTTAGTCTTTGTACTTTCAATAAAACTTAAAATTGGTCCCTATGAAAAGTTTGAAGTTCATTTTTATCAAAATTGGTTTAATAATAATAATTTTAATACAAAAAAAGACACAATGTAAACATATTTCTAAAATTTATAGAAGAAAAGTTAATAGAGACTAATTTTTTCAAAGAAAAGTTAACAATAAACTAACCATAAAGACCAATTTTAAGCTTTATTGAAAGTACAAGAACTAAAATTTTGACATTTAAAAATACATAACCAAAATGAAACAAAACTTAAAGTGTAGGGATCAAAATAGTATTTTAACTAAAAAAAATTGAAATTAATGTTTGCTCTTGAGTTGTGTCTTTGTTTTGCAAGTTTGTCACACGGGGTATTGTTCATATTGGATGCTAATTAATTGATTTTTTTAAGGAGTGTAATATTCAATCATACTAGTCGATTTATGGATCCATTGTTTTACTTTATAGGTTTTTATTTTATTTTATACTCCTTTTAACCTTTTTTTATAACGGTACTTCTTTTAACTTCCGTGTCTATTCTATTTTAATGGTTATATTTTTTGATATTCAAAAGTCAATTATGAATTTGATCCTAATAATTTGATCAGTTTATTCTCAATTTGATCCGATTGAATCTCACAAATCATTTATATTGTTATTATATTAAATATATGACATGTTTTGTATAATGAGCTATTTGGTTTATTTTTGTTAGGTGTTAAGGTTTATGATTGAGTAAAAGATAAAGAGGAAAAAGATGTTACTTTCAAAAATAAAAAAGTTCCAGACAAGTAATCAATAATTTAGAAATGATTTGTGAAATTTAATTAACCAAACTATTGAAACTAAATTGAAAATTTTAAGGTCCTAGAGACCAAATTAGCAATTTTATCGATATTCCATTTTAATCTTGAACTTTATATTAAAAGAATCTATTTTACTCTAGATTTATGTAGTCACATAATTCATGTCTAATATCTAAGTTTGTAAATAAAAAGTCTATTGGTTCAAAAAGAAGAAAAATAAATAAATAAAAAGTCCATACCTTGTTGATTATCGTACGAAAATTTAATATCAATTAGGTTTGGCACCTTTTTTTTTTTTAATATCATTTAGGTTTTGCACTTGTCACGTGGATTTGGCACTTTTCATCTAATTTTTATAATGGCCAAATTAGTTTCTTAAAAAAATCCCTTAAACTTTGCCCTTTGTTTCAAAAACACCCATATTCTTTCAAAAGTTACAATATTATCCTTGTCTTTTCATAAATGTTTCAAAATTACTATTGAAGTAGAAATCTGTTAGAATGTTAGACAAAAAACTGACTTGGCGGTGACTAAGACACTTGAGTGGATTAAATTTGAAAGAATGACATTCAGACACGTCGACAAACATTCTAACAGATTTTTACTCCATTGGTAGTTTTGAAACTTTTATGAAAGGTCAAGAGTAATATTGCAACTTTTGAAAGAATAAGGATATTTTTTAAACAAATGGTAAAGTTCAGGAATATTTTTTTAATTTAATCTTTTATAATCTATTTAATAAATCTTATCTAATATTGGGTAAGTTTTGTATTTAGGCTACATATATTAAGTTTTTTTCTTGTCTAATATTGAGTTTGAAAATGAGTAGTCAAATACAATTATTAAACGCAACACGAAAAACTCAAGTTAAAATATAAATTTGAGCCTTTGAAGTTTCAAATTTTAAACTTTAAAAAGTGTCAAAATAGGTCTTTAATTTTTATTTTTTTTTAATGTTTGTTAGGTCAAAGACTTTGTCAATATAAAACTAAAAAAAGCACAATGACTTATTACACACTTTTATAATTTAGAGATAGATATTTATTGAAAACAATATTAAAAGTTGAGGAACTAGTTGCTCACTTACTCAACAATTCATGAACTATATTTATCGTTTAACCTAAAATTTAATAACAAAGATAAAAGCATATTTTTATGAAAGTTCATCCACAAAAACAAAACATTTCATAAATGTAAGTTTACTTTATATGTTCGACTTGTAAATGACCTTTAGTCGATAATCACAAGTTTCAACCATTATATCAATTATCTGCAAGAAAGACAAAAAGGGAATGCACCAAAAATAACCTTATCGATATCAACAAAATTATGAATAGGAAAAAGGGTTCATAGAACATCTATATTAACCAAAGCTTAGGGTTAAAAATAATAATAAAACAATTCTCAATGTTCTAGTGTCATTTATTTCTATTTAATGTGTATCTTCTTTACCATTATTTTATAAAGAAAGCATTAAAAAAATTACCAAACAAGTGATCTGTTTTATAAAATTTGTAATCCTAAAATAAGTACATGAAATTACAATTTCAACTAATACTAATTGTCAAAGATAGTTTATGGATGATTTGTGAGGTTTAACTAAATTATAGAATGAAAATTTAAAGTCATATAGACGAAATTAATAATTAACCAATACTTTATTTTACTCTTAAAAAGATTTTATACAAAAAATATATATATATTTTACTGTTGTCAGTAAATTTCCCTTTTTTTTTATTTTATTTTGAGGAGTTGTCAAGTAGATTTAAGCAGTTTTCTAATTCACGTCTAATGTATAAATCTAGAAATAAAAAGCCTATATACCTTGTTGAGTGTAGTACGAAAATTTGATTTCACTTAGATTTGGCACTTGTCACGTAGATTCGGCACTTGTCATTTAATTTTTATAATCTATTCAATAAATCTTATTTGGTATTGGTATTAAGGAAATTCGTGTTTAGGCTGCGTATATTAAGTTTGGTCTAGTATAGTATTGAGTTTAAAAATAGATTCTATTATTAAACACTAACACGGAAAATTTAAACTGCATTACAAATTTAGTCTTTAAACTTTTACGATTATGTCTTATAGATCCTTAAATTTTACGAAGTGTCTAATAATAGGTCTTGAACTTTCAATTTTGTATCTAAAATATCCTTAAATTTTAAAACCTTAAATTATAAGTTTCGTCCGCTAACTTTTAACTTTGTGCCTAATAAATTTCTGAAGTTTAAAAAGTGTCTGATAAATTTCTAATCTTTCAATTTTATGCCTAAAAGTCCTTGAACTTTAAAAGTGATGAATAATCTTTCAACTTTTAATTTTGTGTCCCTAACACACAACATTTTTTAAAATTAATAGATCTATTAGATATAAAACTAAACTTTGTTTTATAGGACCTTGGGCGTGTTTGGTAGGCAATCTGGATTCTGTTTTATGTTTTCAGATTCTCTAAGTTAGATGAATATACGTTTGACAAATGTGTTTTTGAAAACTGTTTCCGAATTCTGTGATCCAAATAGTGAAAATTCTGAAAACGACATTTTTATGTTTTCATTGTACCTAAAATTTGAATTTGAAATTTTTAAATGCATAATTATATTAAAAAAAGATAAAAACTTTAATAAATATTGTATTTCATATTATAAACTCAATTTATTTTTGTTAAATTAAAAATTAAATTATGTATAATATATCTATTATAAATTATATGATATTATAGAATAATAATTATACAAAATTTATAATAAAAAAACATGTTCATGACTTAATTAATCATGGTTTATATTCAACCTAATATTTAGTTTTGCAACTACAGCTAGTTTCATGATCCATAAATATATTATAGAACACATTTTGAACAATTATTTAAATTGAAATCCAATTTCTAAATCTGCTACTAAACACACATCTGAAAACATAAAATACAACTCTGTTTTCATTGAATCCCTTAAAATTCTGTTTTCAGATTGCCTACCAAATAGATCCTAAATTTTCAATTTTGTATCTGATAAATCCATGAATTTTAAAAAATGTTGAATAGATCAAAGACTTGTTAAGCACAAAATCAAAAGTTCATGGACCTAGACACAAAATTGAAAGTTTAATAACCTATTAGACACTTTTTATAGTTCAGAGACTTATTATACATAAAATTACAAGTTTATGAATATATTAGACTTTTTTTTAAAGTTCAATGACCATTAGACTCAAGTTAAAAAGTTCAAGAACTAAACTTATAATTTAACACTATTAAAAAATGTCCAATTAACCTATTAGATAATAAAAAAAAATGAGAAGTTGGTAATTCATTAGACTCTTTTAATTTTAGAGGTTTATAGACGCAATATTAAGAACATATTACACACCATTTAGAATTTAACCCAGAATCTAATGACAAAGGTAAAGTAAATTGTTATAAAAGTTCATCGATGAAAAGGAAACATTTCAAAATATACTTTAATTAGAAAGCTCATAAATGTAAACCTCATCGTTATCGATATCAACAAAAATATGAATATAAAGATTCAAGGAAAAAGGGTTGACAGATAGAACATTTATATTGACCAAAGCTAACATCAAAACAATTCTTAATGTTCTAGTATCATTTATCTCTATTTAATGTGTATCTACCTATTTGTTTAAAAAATACTCCTATTCTTTCAAAAATTACAATATTACCCTCAATCTTTTATAAAAATTTCAAATCTACCCTTAAAAGTAAAAAATAGTTAGAATGTTGGACGAAAATCCGACAAGACAATGAGATTTCTACTTCAAGGGTAGTTTTGAAACATTCATGACATAATATTGCAACTTTTAAAAGTACATGAATATTTTTGAAACAAATGGCAAAATTCAGAAATATTTTTTATAATTTAGTCTAAAATTTATACTCCTAAAATGAGTACTGAAATTTCAATTTCTACTAATGCCAAATGTTCCAACTTATATCAATGTTGACACTCTAGTATTGGAAATAGAAGTAAACTTACAAGAGGATTACAAGTGAGCAGTATCTGACTGAAAAATACAGACTTCGATGATGCAATAGCTTGAATTAGATGTATATGAAATTAGTAGACTTGTAATTACCGATAAACCATAGCTGATATTTACATTTTACAGTGATGATGAGGTTCGAGTCCTTTGCTTGATCGGTAGCGAGTACTAGTCAAGTGATCTCGAGCAGAGGAATACAACAATTGGTTGTAGGATACTTCTGATCACATGCCCCATACACCTTGAGCAGCAGCAACTTTATTGTTTGGTCTGGATGTTAGTTCATACAATATCCTAGCGAATGTATCCGAATATCTGCCATCTGAAAAGAGTATTTCTGCAAATGCGTTTTCATATGCTAGGAGCAAACCCCTGTTCTGTGGCTCAGATACAAGACTCTCCAATATCATTGCTGCTTTCCTGCATATTTCTGGAACTGGATGAGGCATCTTGATTACTTTAAGAAGTCGATCGATTGCCCTAATTTGAAGTATGGGAAAAAACAGCAAAATGTTTCAGTATCTACTACATGTCAAATGGCTTAGGAAAGAACTTGAGGTCTATGGTTTCCACTAGAGAGGTCAAGGAAAACAAATTACCATCTTTCGCTTGCCAGCTTTATTCTGCAGTCCATATTAACTTCGACGAGGTTATACAGTGCGCCAACAGCAGCTGCTTGTGCATCTAATGCTGGGATGCTCATTAGGTCAACTAAACGCTTGTGTATCTAATAAATCTCAACAAAACGTTGTTATGCTCTAGCTTTCATCATATAACAGAAGACCAAGAATTTCATGGATTTTAAAAGAAACAAACCTGGGGGACAAAGGGAAGAAGGAAAGGCTCATTATCAGGATTTATAATCAATCGTCCAAGTAATTCTGCGACGGCACAGTGCCAAACTTTGACAGCAGATCCCAGCATTCCCATGATGGCTTCGACTGCTCGTTTCTCTCTGGTAAAAAGTATTAAGCAAACTTTATTAGCATGAAATCATCATTCAGGTGAGCATAAAAGATCGATAGTAGATCAAAGTTCTCACGTTATTTTGATGTAGGATGGTTTTGATGAACTAAAGATACGAAGATCAAGAAGCGGGGCTAAATTCACAATTGTCTCTAGTGCATTTGTGACAAGTTCTTCATCCTCTGTCAACAATAAAAGCTTTCAGACGTAATCCAGACAAACATACTCATATTTGATACTTTAAACTTCAAACGCAACATTCTATACTGATGACATAAGATGTCTACGGGAAATTATTTCATCGTATATTACAGAGGGGCATGCTATCAAACTCTAAAAGCACTGCTCATTAGGGTCATGAACTTCTCACCTGTAATATGATCTTCTATACATTGAAACACAGTTTCCAGAGTATGTCGATGATGAGCCATAATAGATTCATTCTCTGGCATGAAAGAAAAGTTTCGGATGATATTTGAAGCAGAAACAGCACATTGCTGTCTTTCTGCTCGTCCTTCATCGTCCAGATTAAATAGACCATCTTCATCAAGCCACCAGTGTCGAGGAGATGGTTTCGGAGCATGACCCATTGCCTCTGAAGCTGAAGAACCAGGTCTCAGGCTGCCAGGCATAAATTATGCTATACTTAGAATTAATATTCAGTAAACCGGGCAAACATAACGAAATGACAGAAAATAATCATCTTATGCATACCCATTTGAGCCCAATGCCTCAAATTCATTCCCAAACCCCGTTACAGAAGAGTTTACACCTAATGTTCTGACCCTTGCCTTCTTTACAAGATCCTTCGGAAGTGCTACATCACGCCAATCATCTATCTGCTCGATGTAACATCATAATATCTTTTATCTCGGGATTTACTTGAACAATTAGAATCAGTCTTGCCACTTTCAAAATTCAATTTCATGAGAGAAATGGAACACGATAGGACAATGAAATCCTCCCAAAGGAACCACGATATCATATGTATTCATAACAAAAGAAAACGCGAGAAAATGACTGAGAGGTTATGATTAACATACAACTTGAAGAAGAGCATCGAGCAAGCCGGGAATTTTAGCCAGAGGAGTCGAATCTCTGCGCATATCATCCTTCTCTTTAAAGGAGAGCAGAGTGAGAGTGTTCAATGCCCACGTCAATTCACTCTTCAATCCACTCTGTAGAGCCAACACTATCCTTTTATTGTTTTGATCTGCTCGAGTGATGAATTTTAAGCATAAAAAAGGAACTCAATCAAAGAAACGTCTCAATTTAAACTACAAAATCGAAGACTGGACTTTCAGCTGATTTTCCAACACGGAGTCCCGCAAATTAAGAGTGGAAATGAAAAGGGTTTCAATTAACTGACCCGCGAAGGAAGTATGAACATGGAGAGAAGGGCCAAGGAGTGCCGATGGAGCCAAGGTCTCGGCAACAGCGGCGGCGTTGCTGTTTACGCTGCCGAATGGGCGGCCTCGCTTAGCCGGAGGCGCCGAGGCGCCGCCAACATTTCCGCCCAACTTGTTCTGCTCTCTCTTCTGCATGGTCTGTCTTGTTCTCTCTGAACTTCGGGTGATTCAGCAACGGCGATTCGAACCTCTAACAATCGGGAAGCTGAAAATCGAAATTAGGGCACTAAGATGCAGAATTCAACGAAGGAGATGAATTGCAAAGGGCCCAGAAGTATATGGACCACAGCAGTTACAGAGGCCCAATTCATAAGCCCAATTATCAAAATAATGGGCTTTGGAAGTAACCCAAACCATGCCCAACTGCAAAATAATTTAGAGAAATTTTACTAGATATCCCATATTTAGATAGTGGTTTTCAAAAATGGTGAAACGTCTCATGAATTTTAAATTTTACTACCAATTATAGTGTTTAAGGTTTCATTTGAAATCTATTTAGTTTTTAAGCCTATAAACACTATTATGGATTTCTTTGTTTTGTTATCTACTTTTTACTAATGTTTTCAAAATCCAAGCTAAGTTTTGAAAACTAAAAAAATAGTTTTTAAAAAACTTCTTGTTATTTTTTTGAATTTGGGTAAGAATTCAAATGTTTTATTAATAAAAATAAAAATCATTGTAAAGAAATTGTGAGAAAATAAGCACAATTTTTAACAATCTAAAATCTTATGAGTTATCAAATAGGACCTAAATTTTTTAATTGTGATTTGAAATATTGAAAATTTTTTAATTTAAAGTGGTAGCAAGTTATTATTGTGAAAAACAATAACTTAGATCAAAAAAATAAAATAAAAACTTCATTTGATTTTGATTTTGATTTTTTTTTTTTTTTTCAATGAACGATTAGGTATGTGAAGATATATTTTGAAAGTGAAATAGTATAGAACGGGCATTTATGAAATTTTTCTAGCAAATGGCACCTTTTAGGCCAATATGAAATATAACCCCCCACATTAGTTAATTTAACTTGTAATCTACCTTGTAGTAAATTATAGTATTAAAGCTAATATATATAATTTACTTTTAAAATTTTCACTTTTTTATAGTTTCTTTGCTAATATTTCAAAACTTTCAACTTTATTCTTTGAGTATAAAAAAAAAAAAAAAAAATCAAGCAAGTCTCTACTCAATAATGTTGTTGAATTGGATCAAAAAACGATGATATAATGATTCAAAATATTATTTTCTATGACTAACATCTTTAAAATTTTAAATATTCACTTCATTGACTATATCTCTAAAAGTTTTAACTAAAATTTTTAATCAAATACAGCGAAGTGAATATTTAACCTTACAATAATGTCAACTCATGAAGAATTATATTTTAAAATGTCATATCACTGCTTCTTTACTCTATTTTTTTTTTTTTAAAAAAATGTATACTTCCATGATCAAATTATACACGTAGCCTAAAATAAAAGATAGTGTCCTAATATCCTAGGTTCAAAAGAAAGTACAGCTTTTCAAATATTATATTCACATCAAATCATATGCAAAACAACAAAGAAAAATAGAATCAAAAGCACAAAAAAAAAAAAAAAAAAAGCAATAAAATCAAGAGTGACGTGTGAACTCGCTTCTTGCATGATTTGGGTTATTCTACAATTATGCTTTGACTCATAAGGTCAAATCCGTGTTAATTCTTTTTTTTTTTTTTTTTTTTTTAAACGTGTGTTTTTTTGTTTTGTTTTTTTAGTAGAAAGCGCGTTAACTTAATTAGTTGCCCTTATGTTAAACATTTAATTAAACCTTTGTTATGCATCTTGAATATGTTTCTACCTTTCCGATTTGTACAAAGACGTTTATACTATCGTGTTGAAAATGAGTGCAAGTTGCAAAACATTGAAAAAATTATACAATGAAGTCACCACAACGTAGCTACCTCATAATAACTGTTGAATGTGGATTCGAAAAATCTTCATACCTCATAATAATCGTTAGATACAAAATTGAGGTATTTTTACAATCTCTCTCTCATACATCCAACGGTACAAAATGGTCAACCTCATTGTGACAGTCTTCTCAAATGATTTCTCCAAAACATTGACCTCTACATTCTACATATTGAAGACCTTTGTATTACTAACTTTCACGTTGTTTTAACTCAATGACTTTCTTAGCATTTGGTGATGGGAGACAAAAAAAAAAGGTTTGTTAATAGAGATTAGGCTAAATTTAATTTTTTTTTTTAAGAAAAAACCCTCAAACTATGCACTTTGTTTCAAAAAACCCCATATTTTTTTTAAAAAATTGCAATATTACCTTTGATCTTTCATACATGTTTCAAAACAACCCTTGAAGTATAAATTTATTACAATGTTAGATGAAAAGTTGACGTGACATAACACCTTCAGACTTAATTTAAGCAAGCATCCTAATCATCATCACGTCGTTTCAGGTCACCTCCATGTCGACTTTTCATCCAACGTTCTAATGGATTTTTACTCCGATAGTAGTTTTGAAACGTTTATGAAATGTCAAGGATAATATTGTAACTTTTAAAATAGTATAAATATTTTTAAAACAAATGGCATAGTTCATTGCCATTTTTTATAATTTAGCTCAGGGAGTATGAAATTAGGGATAGAAAATTTCAAAAGCAAAGGTAACAATAATGCGAAAAATTATTTTTAAAAAAAATTAAAAGGAAAAAAAAAAGTAAAGGTGAAGAGAAGAATTGGATGAAGGGGACCACATGTCACCAAGAAGTTAAGAATTGAAAAGTGGAAACTCAAAGGGATAAACAACTTGAATATAGAGTTTGCTTGGGCCGACATGTCCAATCATCAATGGATAAGGCCGAAAACCAGAGGAGCCCATCTCTATTATTTTATTATCATTTATTTACATTACCAACGTGTTTCTCTTTTTTATTTTTCAATAAATGCTTCATCTATCCAAATTGGAAGTTTTCTTAAAATTTGTAATTGTAAATAACTTTTTCATTTTGTCTCAAAACGACTTGCACCCATTTTCTTCTAATGGTATAAAAAGAAGCGGGTTAAATTTTTCCAAATATAAGGTTTAATTATATTTCTAAACTTTAAAAATTTTCATTTTTATTTTGAAACTTTGAAATTTGTTTCAAAAGAGATACCACGGGAGAGTTTTTTTGCATTAAATTAAAATAGAAATTGACGCGATGACTAATGTGTAAAAATTGAAAGTGATATCATTTATAACATCATTCATGTAAACTGATGTGACAGTTAATGTGTAAAAATTGTTATGTAAATGGTTTTAACGATATTTTTTTAGATGAAATAAATGGTAACAACGATCTTAATCTTTGTAAATCATATCATATACGCCTTCTAATTTTTACACATTAGTTGCTGCATCAATTTTTATCATTTATTTTAACGAAAAATATTTTTTTTTAACTAATTTCAAAGTTCAATGATATTTTTTGGAACAAATTTCAGATTTCATAGGTAAAAATGGAATGTTTCAAAATTTGAGGACATAAATGAAATTTATCCCAAAGTTCAAGGAGTATTTTGTATAATTTAAAAGCTTAAAAAAAAAGGAAAAATAATAAATTAACCTCAGATAAGAACCATGTCCACATGTAGCTCCCTTCATATATTTTTGCCACTAAAATTTAAACCCAATCACAAACAAATCAATGTGTGTATTAGTAAAGTCGTCTTCTTCTTCTTTTCTTCCCTCTTTTTTTTTTTTTTTTTTTTTTTTGTATGTTTAAGAATTTTATATTACAAGTGAGACGAGGAGATTTAAACATAAATGAAACTTTTTTCCCAATAATAATAAAAAAAAAAAAAAAACATGTTTTATTTGATGCAAGTCAATATGACATGTGCATCTTCTTTTCCCTATTCTATGGATGATGTTTATTGCATAACAAAGATTCTGATTTTATTTATTTCGAAATAAATTATTAATTACATATTAATAAATATATTCACTATATATTTGAAAAAATAAATTAATAATTTAAAAGTTCATAGTTAGGCAAAGAATAGGTCATGGCACGACAAATAACTTATTCCCATTCAAGTTGCAAAAAAAAAATTATCATTTCCTACATTATTCTATGATCCGTGAAGATTTTTGTCATCCCTAATTACAAATGAACTTTTACTGGCCAAAGACAAAATAATAAATTCCATGATCCGTGAAGATTTTTGTCATCCCTAATTACAAATGAACTTTTACTGGCCAAAGACAAAATAATAAATATGGTAAGAATTATATATTAGTTAATTAGACAAAAAAAAAAATGACAAATTTAGAGTAGATGCTAAATAAAAGGTTGTCACCAATTTACCTTATATGTGGAGTAGAAACAAGTACAAGGACAACAAATAGGGATGATATCAATGTAGAATGGAGTTGGGAGTGTACCCCTACATTTGACTCTAAGAAAATGTTTAATACTTGTCCTCTCCTCTTTTTTCAAATTGGACTACGTCATGGTAGTTTCTAGAAAAATGTAAATAAATTCAAACGGTAAGTTTGAATGTTAGTATGATGAAATTTTGACTAAATATATCAAATGGTCCTTGATCTTTTCGATAATTCTCAATTTCATCTTGGATCTTTTAAAATTTTCAATTAAATCAATATCATTTAAAAAACATATATTAATAGAAAGATTGGTTTTGGCCAATCAAATTTTACTAATTGGTGGATAGGATTTTGAGTAGCTGCATGTACAACAATATGACCTAAAATAATAACAAATCTAGTACAAGATAAAAAGATTTGTGAATATGACACAATTTTAAGCTTAGTCTAAATAAAAAGTTTGAAAGATTGAAAAGACTATCAACATATCTTAATCCTATTTATCTACCACTACTTTATGTCTAGCAATAACAAATGTATATCATTGAAGATGTTTATAATCGATGGTTGTAAATAAATATGTCCATTTTTCCCACGGGGACGGGGCCCCTTGGGGACCTGCCTCTAACGAGGCCGGGAATGGGGGAGAGAGTGGGAAAGATTTTTTCTCCGTTAGCTAAACGGGGATGGGGACGGGAAATACATTCCCCGTTCCCATCCCCAACCCCATCCCTGCCCTGTTTTTTTTTAACATATATATTTGTATATATATAATAAACCATAAATCCAAACTTTTATTCCATATTATTTTGTTTTTCTAAGGAAATTAAAAAATATATATCTTAAATAGAAATCTCTTATTAAGAATTAACAATTTAAATAGAAATTTAAAAAAAATAGATTTTATTTGATCAAATTTTTAAAAATGAAAATTATAAACGAGGAATTATTCCTTGTGAGGAATCTGATCCCCACGAATTCCCTGAGGGGATTCCCCACCCTATTCCCCGCGAAATTAAATAAGGAATCTCGCGAGGACGGGGACGGAGAAGCCATTCCCCGACCCCTGACTTGCCCCGTGGACATCTCTAGTTGTAAAAATGGTATATCAGTGATATATGAAGAGGTAAAAATAAGTTACATAAAATTATGTAACAATGTCTAAATAGGGGCATACATATTTTATTAAAAATGACCATATTTACAAATTAACTTTCCACGTGACAACTTTTTTTTTTTATTACAATTCAACATGGGTAGGGAATTCAAACATTTAACCTCTTGGTTCGGAGTACATGTGTTTAACTAGTAGTTGAATTATCCTCATATTGGCCTATCTAACAGATTTGCAAATATGAAACTAGTTTTGTCACCCATTGAATTTTTTCATAAAATTTTCGTGTGTAATAACATTCACGGGCATACCAATCCCTTCAACATGAGTTAATTTAGACCTCATTTAATAACTATTTGGTTTTTGATTTTTAGTTTTTGAAAATTAAGCCTATAAATACTACATCCACCTATGAATTTTTTGTTTTGTTATCTATTTTTTACATGTCTATTTCAAAATCAAGCCAAAATTTGAAAAAAAAAAAAAAAAAATCAAAAACTTGTTTTTAAATTTTGGAATTTGGCTAAGAATTCAAATATTTTCTTAAGAAATATAAAATTCATTGTAGAGTTTCGATGAAAAAACAAGCACAATTTTCAAAAACTAAATGGTTATCAAGGCCTTAATGATCTATCAAATTTTCTCTTAACAAAATTTAACTTTTTTACAACATAACCTAATTGAATTTTTTAATACAATAAGAGTAAAATTGTTAAATTTTAAAATATGAAAGACCAAATGTAGAATTACGTTGAAAGATTAGGACTGTAAACTGTTGTACATATATTGCCTAAAATTAATTATAACTAGACTATTACAACCCTAAATAATTTTACTTTTTAAAATAAAAACAAAAGGCAAAAACCCAACCATACTCATACATACTAGTAACCAACCCAAAACCCAAATTGTACTTAAATTAATACATACGATTTGGTTGGAAACTTGGAACAACTATTTTTTTGGGATCGTCAAATTTTCGAATATTTTTCTCCTATTTTCGCCAGTTAAATATCTGAAGTATGTCCATCAAAAATTTAAAATACATATATAAAAGTAAAGCCAGAAGCATATTCCAAGGAATAAATAATCCACAAACGAAAAAAAAAAAAAAAAGAGTGAGAGACCAGGGCAATGACTAAAAGGACGCCTGCACCTTATCTCTCCCTCTCTCACCTTTTTTTTTCTTTTTTTTTTTTTCCCTGATATCGTGTGCCTCAGAAGAATAGTTAAAAATCAAGTTTACACCTTCCCAAGCAAACCTCCAAAATTAAAAAATATATATAATAAATAAAATGAAGTAGGTGAAAGGTTGCTTTCAACAGCGTACAAAAATAATAATGATTATTATTATTATTATTATTAAAGAAGAAAAAATTAAAAAAAAAAAAAAAGAAAATAGAGAAAAGAAAGAAAAAAAAAAAAGAAAAAGGAAAAGGACCCCACACCTTCTTTAAATAGTTCTTGTCTTCTCAGCTCTTTAGTAACCGACCCTACCCACTCCCCTCAAAAGTATAACACACAATGATATGACATTATTGCCCTTCTCTTTTTTTCTCTCTTTTTATTTTATTTGCAATTATTTGCTTCCATACTTTTTAACCCATCTTCCCCTGCACTTCAATTATTTAAATTCAATGTCCCGATTAAAAAAATAAAAGATTTGCAATGATTTGAATTTTCAAAATCAACCAATTTAATTCGAAGTACAAGTGGCGGACTTTGAAAATTTTCAGAATGGGAAAAGGGCGAAACGGTCAAAACGGCCAAAAAGATTGACAGTGAAATTAATCACACAAAAACGAGAGCTTAAACCACGAGGATGGAGGGAAAGAGAATATCACGCCGTTCTAATGAGTTCATTTACCGTCACGCCCTTCGAGACTCCACGAATTCTCTCTCTTTCCCTCACCACCGTGATCTGTAGACCCCCAATTTTTCTCTTTATTTCCAAATGGCCCTTAAAAGATGTGAAAATTCTTTTCCATATTTGCAAAAGCTCCCAACTCCGTTTATGGATAGTTTTGTTTCCATCCCAGGAAACCAACCTATGAACATAGCTATTTCTTTATTTTAATAATAAATATGTTTTTTTTTTTTAAATTTTTCTTTTCATTATTTTAATATAGAAGGAAGCCAACAAATGAACCAAGGATTGGAAATGATATGAGGAGCATGAAAATATTATGATGAAAAAGGTATTTATCGGAATATATATTATAAATTTTTTTATGTTCATATATATAGTTTTAATCCTGAAGTTAAAAAAAAAATAATAAAACAAAAAAAAGGAAAAAAATCCAAAACTTTTTTTTTCTTTTTTCGTTCTCAAGATTTCTCTTTGAGAAGGGAAGCTAATCCGGTGACTATCTTAGCTCCTTTATCTATGCTCTTTGGCTTGACTGCAGGGGGTTGCCACGGGGGAGCAGTCCCCGCCGGCGGTTTCTTTTCGCCGGAGCTTGACGTCGGCGACGGCGATACGGGATCGCCGGTGACAGACTCGCTTGGAGCCGATTCCTCGCCGAAGATCAACTCGAATTCACCACAATCGGTGTCGGTTACCAGCGGGTCGTTTTGGATTTGAGATTTGATCTCTTCGGGTTCGGCCTCTGGAGGAGCGTTGGTGACAGAATCGGCGGTTCTGGTCGGAGGAGAGAGCCATTTCGCGAGCATGTACTCGGCCTTCCTCCATGGCGGAAAGTGCATTCCTTTCTTCTTCAAGCTCTGTCTCGCGGCTTCCGATACGATGGATACAATTTGCCCAAGACGATCTGATTTTCCGACGAAGACGTACGGCAGAGTCTGGAGGATCGCCTTGTACGTTCCAGTCGAACGGGCGATCTCGAATTCGGACCTGAAATCGACGTCTATCAGCAATCGTTCTCCATCCACAATCACATCCACGTATTCGTATTCACCTAAAACAGAATTGAAATCGAATTTTAGAATTTGAAAATTTTGAATTAATCAAAGAGAATTAGTGTTTGTAGTTTGTACCAGCTGGGAAAGAGGGGGATTTCTCCCATTTGGATTTGCAGATGGAGGAATTGTAACCGAGAGATGAGAGGCCATCGGTTACGATTCTTCGTAAATCGTCTTTCCGTTTGTGAATTTTGTTATGCTTCTCGACGATTTTCGAAGCGTCTGCCAAAAGGTTTCTCTCCGTAAGGCTCGCGCAAGGAATTAAACTCTGTAACAAAATGTCGTTTGTCAAATAGTAATAATAATAAACTATGAAAAGCTCGAATCCCAAAATTTGGAGTTTCGGTTAAAGGAGGAAGGAGAATGGAGATTTTCGAGTGAAGAAAGAATGAATGTGGAGCGTTTACCTTGAGTATATCGCATGCATCGCCACCCGATGATCCGGAGGTGATCGATTCACCAAAACCCCCAAATACATCGAACTCGTCGTCGGAGCTGTCGTTGCTGTTGCCGTTGAAGCAATTGCAGCGATTGCGGCCGTACTTGACGACCGCCGCTTGCTTCTCGTTGTTTTCCTCGATGAAATTTTGCACCATCTTATCCAAGCAAACCGAGCTAAGCTCGAACTCGGTCCCTCCTGCATCTTTGCTGCTAAACTGAGCTGGTTCGCCAACAATCGGCTTCTCAACTGCAGAAATTCTCAGAACACTCGGAAATGGCCGATCGAAAAGCCGCCTCAGTCGCGATTTGAACAGAGGCTTGGCCGAGTCGGTCCGAACCTGTTCTCTCACCGTCTGAACATCGATATCGATCGGCTGGATCTTCATCGGAAAAGGCATGACCGAGAAGAAACAAAAAGAAAAATCTCGTCTCCTTCAAGAGATTTCCAAAAATCAGAAGACAAAAAAAGAACAATACAGATTTGCTCCGGTCTGAAACTCCCTAACTACACGTCCTGAAACTCTGCTCTGTGCAGCTCGATTTCCAGAGACTGATGACGAACACGGACTGGCATTGAAATTCTCACGGACTCACAAAAACCAAATCACAGAGAAAAATCAGAGAAATGAACTCCAGATAGTTGCATGTACATTCAGAATCTCCCACTCAAAAGCGAAATACAAAACAGCTCCGGAATCAATGTTTCCCTTCCACCACTAATCCCACTACTCGACACTCAGATGATCCGTGCAATCGATCGAAAAGACAAAAAGAAAAAACCACCGCAAAAATGTATATACAAAGGCCGGAAGAGAAGATACATCTGGGAAAAATGCTGGAGCAAGAAGCAAGTATATAGAGTAGCGAAAGGAGAGAAAGAAAGGGGGGATTTTATCTCAGAGACTTTTCGTGGAAAACATGACGACGATGATCGGAGAAGGAAACAGCAAGTCCGGATCTGAAGGGGAGGGTGATCGGAAAATTCATCTTCCGACGAGGAGGCCGCCGGAGAAGATGAGATTCGAGAAAGTGGCGAGAGAGAGTGGATTTGTGCAGTGGTGGTCCTGAATGGGGCGAGTAATGGAGTGGGAGAAAACCGGGCCGGCGAATTTATAAGGAAATAGAAGAAGATGGGTTGCTGAGTGGACATAATATTTGCCACCTCGAATCCTACATGGCAGTAATTATCCTGAAATTGGCAGTTTGCGCGCGTGACAATTATTGCACGCAGTTTGAGTTTGGGTCCATGTAGATGAGCCAGATAGAGAGACGTGTCGCCTGGTTGAAGCGGTGGGTAGTTTTTTTTTTAATTTTAAATAATTAATTTAGCCGAGGTGAAAAACGATATGAAATTCCAAAAACACCCCTCCACTAGTATGGAATATCGGGTAGATGCCCCTCGTTTTCCGTGGATATCGAAAACCATCGAAAGCGATCGTGGCAAATCGCAATTTACCTCAAATTTTTTTAAAAAACTAAAAATGTTTATTTATTTCTTTCTTTCATTTTTTAAGGATGTGGGAAGTGGGGGACGAGAACGGGGCAAAATTTACGGTGTTAGCAAAAAAAATTTACTCTCTCGACAATAAAATTAATTTTTAAATCTTATAGGAAGACGTTGAGAAAGCGATTTTTTATAGAGATCCTCGTTTTTTATTTAATTAAAAAAAAATGAACTCTTGGTACAGTCTCGTGTTTCGTAACAAATCAAAAAAGTACATATATAGTTGAAGCTTCAGAGCTTTGGACAGATTAATTTGTAATTCTTTTTATAAATTTAAATAATTAGTTTCGTTTTATCATATATATATATACATATATATATATAAAGTTTTTCTTAATATTCAGTTGAAAAGTCTTTTTCATCATCATTTAAGTTCATGAATTCAAATATTTTTAAATTTTGACCCTGTAGGAAAAATTTTCGGTTGGTCTAACCTCATCAACCTTTATAATAAATGTTTAATTATTTTTCTTCTTAGAATAATAGATCAACAATGAGAAGGGTGGATTCAAAATTTTTGTTAAGGAAGAGAGTCTAGAGGTTTCGTTGGATAAGTATTTCATTTTTTATTTTAAAAAATGAGACTTGTTTTTTCATCAATTATTTACCATGATTTTCATCTTTTTCAATAAAATATTTGATTTCTTAGTCAAATTCTAAAAGAAAAATAGTTTTTGAAAACTACTTTTTTTTTTTTTTAATTTTCAAATCTTGACTTAATTTTTGAAGACATAAGTAAAAGCTATAACAAAAAAAAAAAAAAAAAAAAACCATGATTGAATTAGTATTTAGAGACTTAATTTTCTTGAGTTTAACAATCGTAAAGGAGAATATCGAACCATCTAACTTTTAAGATAGTAATAAGCTTTCCATCTATTAAATTATGTTTTAGTCAATATATATATATACATATTATTTTAATTTTTATACTTTCAAAAATCTATAATTTCAAATCTTGACTTAATTTTTGAAAACATAGGTAAAAACTAGATAACAAAACAAAAATCTATTGTCAAAATTTTCTATTGTATTTAATTAAAAAAAACTTTATACCTATATCCAAATGAGATGCTAAACATAATACACAATACCTGTTATTATTATTTTATTTTATTTTTAGTTCAACAATATGTAGAGGTTGAGAGAATTCAAACCTCTAATATCTGGTTGATGACATAGATTTTAATCAATTGAATTATGCTCAGATTGACCAATACATGTTACTTTAAGTTCATGTAATGACGTTAACATGGACATAGCTCAACTGGCATAAAACATGTACCCTCGATCAAGAGATAATGTTCAAATCCTCCACCCTACATATTGACAAAAAAAAAAAAGTTCATGTAATGACACATTAAATTTGTCAATTTGAACATAGTTGACTCTCACATGTCGGTTGAATTTTTTTTTTTTAAAAAAAAAAAAAAACTCTTCAATTCTATAGGAAATTTGACAACAATAACCAAGACAAAAAACTTTCTTATAGAGGTTATAGGTAAAACCAAAACAATTGAAATGATAAGAACAATCATAAAGTAAGTGCAAAATTTTGAAAATCAATATATTATTTGACTTTTTTTAAGCTCAATAATGCATGAATGAAAATTTCAACATATAACGTTTATGTGAACTATATTATGCTTGAACCAGTTAAGTAATGCTTAAGTTGACTATTTAAATTTGACTTGAGCATAAGTCAATTAGTTAATATAATTATAACCATTTTTACAAGTTAAAATTTTGAATTTTTTTACTCTTTATTTGATTTGTAATATATTTTAAGAAAAATGAACCGTTCAAATTTAAAATGAAATGAGAGGCTCTTATCTTATCCAGAATCGATCGGAAAAATTTTCATCACTTCCATTTTCCAATGTATTTAAAAAGAATTATTGTGTTATTTGATTGGGTGGGGATGGTGTGTGTGCAAAATAATGAAATGAATAATGGTAAAAATAAAATATGGAAGCCTATGGTTTTGGTATGGGTTATGTGATGAATTATTAAAGAAATGGACAACGTTATAAAGAAGAGTAGACATAGGCTATAGGGGCCAGCCAGGTCGCGGTCGGTTCATATAGGCAGTCAACATTCCTCATGGCCAGGGACCGACTTATCCGGACCGCCAATACATCGGTCCGTACCTGGTCCGGTTTGGCTCCTTCTTTGGCTCCACAAATTAATTATTCCTTTATTATTTTCACCGCCCCTTCCTCTACGACCTTTCTTTTCATTCTTATTTGATTAAATTACAACTTTAGTCCTTTAATTTTAATATTTATATCAAATAGATTTTAAAACTTTAAAAGTATCTAATAAATTTTTTAACTTTCAATTTTGTATCTAATAGGTCTCTAGCATATTCAATATTTTTTAAAATTAACAAATCTACTAAACATAAAACTGAATTTTGTGTTTAATAGGACACAAACCTTTCAAATTTGTGTCAAATAGGTTCATGAATATTTAATAATAATGAATAGGTCAAAGACTTATTAGACACAAAATTTAAAGTTCAAGAACTTATTGGACACAAATTAAAAGTTTAGGAACTTATTCAACACTTTTTAAAGTTTGGAAACCTATTAGAAACAAAATTGAAAGTTCATGGACTATTGGACACTTTTTAAAGTTTAGGAACTAAACTTGTAATTTAACTTCTTTTTTTTTCCGCTAAATTACAACTTCAATTTATAAACTTTTAAATGTGTGTCGAATAGATAATTGAGTTTTAATAATTATAAAATATGTCAAAGACTTATTAGATATAAAGTTAAAAGTTGAAGGACATATTAGATGTATTTTAAAATTTACGGATATATTAGACAAAAAAGTGAGAGTTAAGACCTATCAAACACAAATTTGAAGCTCAAGAACTAACCTTGTAATATAACACATTTTAAGATTTTTTTTAGTTCAATAATATGTGGGGTGGAAATTCAAACATCTAACCTTTTGTTCGATGTTATAATGTTTCAACCAATTGAGCTATTAAATACATAGTTTAACTTTTAGTTTGGTTCCTCATTTTTTTTAATACTTAACTTTTATATTTTCATATATTTTATATTTTAGTATGTGAACTTTTATCTATATATTGTTTTGTTCTTTAATCTCTTATTTTTTTAATAGCAAAGAAACCAAATTCATTTTGAAATGTTCTCGCCTAACTTGCTAAATACTTGTATATGTGTAGACATTTACTAATGAGGTAAATGAACAAAAGATGTGTTTATCTTAAGTTTGAAAAAAAAAATCAATAAAAAAGATAAAATGGATTTTTCATGAAAAAGTTAAACATTATAGTAGAATACTTAAAAACTTAGAGATTAAAAAAAACATAAAAATTAAGGAATTGAAGTGGGATTTAAATATTAATTTGTTGTGTTGTTAATAGAAATTTTAAGTTACATGTTTTCCAAATTTGACCTAAACTCAACTTATGAGTTAAAATGCAAGCACAATAGAGTAATGTAAGATTGTTAAAATGAAATATAATCATACAATAGAGTAATGTAAGATTGTTAAAATGAAATATAATCATATAAGGGTTGTTTGAGGTACTGAGTAAATTATAATAGTATGAGTTATAACAGTCTGTAGGTTATAATAATATGTGGAGTTATATAATATGTATTTAGGATGCAAAGTTATTTAGTCTAAGTTATAATAATATGTGTTTGAGATATAGAGTATTTCACATACTATTATAACTCATGTCCCAAACAGTCTCTTAATAGCAATATGACAAACATTTGAAAATATAAATAGGAAGATTAAAGTCCAACCACAAAAACAACCTATAAAACCAAATAAATGTAGTATATGAGTTTGTTTCCATGGGTATTTTTAATAACTTTTAGTACAATCTGTTCCAACTGTTCATCATTTTCTTTTTACATAACAAAACAAAGTTATAAATATGTAGGATTCCTATGAACATGAACAACCTGTTTGAAATAGGCAAGTACAAACCTATTTTTTATATTTCTTTGATTATTTTTCACCAATATTTCAATTTAAAACCAAAGATAGTCATTGAACATTTTCAGACTTCACCCATAAATTTTTATTCAAATGCTTGAGCTTCGATAAAATGAAGGTTTCTAATCTTTGAAATTCTCTTTCTTTTGTAAAGTATCCTTACATTATAAAAAATTACAATATGTCATACTTTTAGAATAAATATTTTTTTTATAAATACTCACATAAGAGCTAATACAACAAAGATATGATAGTATCATGTATATATGGAGCGTTAAGTACAAAGATATGAGCCAACCCGAGCATAATTTAACTAGTTAAGACATATATATCATCGATTAAGAGGTTAGAGGTTTGAATCTCTACCCCCCACATATTGTTGAACTAAAAAAAATACAAAAATATGAAACAGAATTTCCTTTGTAATTGACATTAAAACTATTTTATCTTTTACAAATACACATACATGTATACTAGTACTTTTAAAAGGTATAGATTTTTCTTTTTGGGAACAAATACCTATATTCTCTTGCAAGTAATCCATACCCCAAGTTTTGAAGTTTTTTTTTCTCCCCAAAGTATATTGCTTGCTTGCTTCTTTATCTTTCTTTTCTTTTCTTTTTTCAAAAGTTCAAAGATTGAAATGAAAAAACAAAGGTAAAATGAAATTTAAAGAGAGATTAGTAAAATTTTTGCTTTTGCTAAACTCTCTATTGATTTGTTTTGCAATTTAGTGTATTGTGGCTCTAATGGGGACAAAGCCATTGATGCCACTTTAGTGAACTTCTTTTGATGATGTCTAATGAAATTATTGATTTCTCACTCTTTTCTGAATCTCATCATTCTCTCTTTTTAAAGCTTTTGGGAACATGGGCTTGTCATTAGCTTTTGGACACTTTGAGATGCCTTCAATTTCACAATCTATTTACTTTTTATGACTTTTAAAAGGAAAAATCCACAAAAATAAAAATTTTAAAAAAATACTATATATATTTTTTGTTTTTTTAAAAAATAAAAGTTGGGTATTTTCTTCCTTCGCTTTTCCTTTAGTGGGTAAGAATTAGAATTATTTTAGGATTTTAAAGGTCCTACCTTCATGATATTATACCCCTATTTTTCTAATCTTTTGTACTTTAAACCTTATTCCCTATATTAACCCAACCAAAGGACCACATAGAAAACCTACTCTCTTTTTTTTTTTTCCAATACTCAATCGGTCCAATTTCAAAAGCCTAGCATATTCAATTTCTTCATGTTGCTTTCAAGGACATATCTTTGAGTAGTTTCAACTTATCTCCACAATGTATAAATATTGGAGATTACGTGTTTTGAATGAATGAATGAATTAATTAACCAATTTAAGCATATTATTATAATTTTATTTTTCTATTATTTTATTGCAATTTTCTTTCATGTTAAAAAATGATATGTGAGATGTCTACATTAAAGTTGAAATCAATATTTCATAACTTATTAAACAACCTTCACATTTAGATATGTTAAAGGAGTGAATAATTTATTTTAAAAATAAGTAAAATACAAGTATTAATATAAATTTAAACAAATAATATATAATTTCAAGAGCTTAAAACTTTTAACTAATTTTACAATCATTGATGTAATTTGAGGATTAAAATTGACTTGACGATTAGTTTCACCAAACAACTATAAAACCTAGGAAACACGATCTCTCCACACGAAAATCTTGTCCTTCACTTAATATATGTTTATTTCATAGACAAAAAAGTACTCCAAAAAACTATAACTCTTGGTATGAAATTGCTCTATTCTATCTTTTCATTTTATGTTGGGAAAAAAAATCTAGAAAATAATGAAATTGAAAGGATAATAGGTTAGTTACAAGAAAGGGAAAGTAAAAAAGAGAAGATCATAAGATGACAATAGGTTATGTATTCATGTGAGTGGAAATTTCCCAAATGGAAAGAAGAATTAAGAGTGAGGGAATAAGATTAAAGTAGATGAGTGTCATTTTCCATCAAAGTCATCACAGTTGAAAGAAAATATTTTTTTGTGATTTAAGTGATGGGCCCAATGGGCCTACCAAATGTCTATATTTCATGGTAGATGAGGGGTCAAATCCTTGTGGAGACAACCTCAATAATTATAATACTTATGTATGCAAAGAATTTAGGTTATTTTCTACTCAACTAATCATCTACTTGAGTTGAGCAACATAATTAGGTTGATTTCAATATCTATTTGTAATTATTAAATTGTAAGTTCTTATTTTTTAAGCTTGTATGACATTTGTCAAAGTGAGTATAGCTCACAGATAATTGACATGTACCATCGACCAAAAGGTCAGAGCTTCCAATCCACCACCCCAAATGTTATTGAACTCAAAAAAAAAAGAAAAGAAGCTTGTATGACGTTTAAGTTGAATCAAATGTTGTAATTGAATAATAATATGTTTATTTTATTCTCTTATGCAAGAATTGATAAGGACAACGACCCTCCACATATCTCTACAATGGTATGATATTGTCTACTTTGGGCATAAACACTCCTAACAATCCTCCCCTCGAACAAAGTACCACTAGTTGAGCCTCCCCTAGAACAAAGAACTACTCCTCTACCAGTGCAGCTTGATAAAGTTACTACTTGCTTGCCGCTCTAAGCACTTTTTGCTCTACTATGGGATTCATCTACAATGTCAACATGAGGCTTCGTTACTTTGTTCCACATTGAGGATTCCTCCGGCACACAACTAGGTTTAGACCATGGCTATGATACCAATTGACAAGGACAACGACCCTCCACATATCTCCACAACGATATGATATTGTTCACTTTGGGCATAAGCCCTCATGGCTTCGCTTTTGGTTCTCCCAAAAAGCCTCATACCAATAGAGATAACTGTTCTCACTTATATACCCATGATCACTCCCTTTCCTAGCCAATGTGGGACATTTGTTTGCACTCCTAACAATAATGAAGTTTGAAGTGTGGACTTTTAGGAAAAAAATTTAATTAGTCCATTTTAACTTAATCAAGAAGCAATAAAATTGATACTTACAACTCACAAACTAACCAATAAGTTATATAAAGTACAACCGAGAAAACGAGTACAATTAATCAAGCCACAAAAATGCTAACATGAGCATGACTTAGAGGTTAAGGTATCTAACTCCTTCCTTTAAAGGCAGAGACTCAAACCATCACCTCCACATTTGTTGTACTAAAAAAGAATCAAGCCAAAAAAATATCAAAACTTAAATATGACAATAGTCAAACTTAGCTACAAAATCAATAGGTAAAACAACTAAAGTGATCAATAAAATTTATAAACCCAAAAAAATAAAAATAAAAATCCAATATATGACTAGAAAACTAAATTCCTGCAAAAAATAGTCTTTGCCTAGTTATAATAATGCACATAGGTAGTCATAGATTTTCAAAAAAAAAAAAAAATCAACTAGTTGGGAGTTATAATTTCCCCATATATTTTTAAGCTTAGAGTTCAATATAAGTCAATATAAGCACAGTTCAACAATCAAGACATCGTTTCCTTAAATTTTGACCACATTTATTGAATAAAAAGTAGTTTTAATTCGATAAAATCGAAATGGATTCATTGAGTCCAACAGGGAAAAAAATGGGTTATCCCATAATTTTTTCTTATGCAGGGAACAGTAAATTTAACGTTTTAATCACTATGCTGAAAAAAAATGTGGAACATTCTAAATTTGAAAAATCTACCTTTCAAGTTGAATATTATAATCCTAGTTGGAGAGTTAAATTAGCTGCCCTAAATCCACTAGGGTAGGAATACAATAAAAGACAAAACTACCTTACCACAACCACAAGCTCTTTTTTTTTTTTTTTCCCCACCTAAATTTTTAACATTAAAATTTTTCATTTTGAAAAAAAAAATGCTGAATGAATAAAGTGCACCCAAAATTCCAACCCAATCCACCAATCATAATTTTGAAATAAATTGGATATGACAGAAATGTTAAAATAAGTGAATAAATAATTTTATAAAACTATGTACTTGAAAATGACATGAAAGTTCAAAACGTCGACGTTGCTGACGATCCCACTAGCCACTGAAGAAGCTACCACCAAATATAGTAAAGAAAGTCATTTTCCAAACAACCACCAAAACCAAATTAAAGTGGCAATTGGTTAATCCTATTTGTCAATGCCCTATAATTTTTCTCAATCTGTTGGCCTACCAGACCTTTTTTTTTTCTGGCTTTGGAGTATATATTTAATTTTTAATTTTAAAGTTTCATGAAGTATATTTGAGAGTAATTTTAAAATAAATATTTTAAAATATTCTAGGTTAAAAAATACTTTTGGTCCCAATAGTTGTGTTGAAGTAACGATTTAGTCATTTTTTGTCACAATACTTTCAAATTTGTAACTGTTGAAAATGTAACCAAAGTCTAACATTGGTTAGAAAAGAGAAAGATCATAGAATATAAGTGAGTGATAATGTCTCAATTGGTATGACGCCTTTAATTGAGTGAAATTAAAAACAAAGCTAGGAATGTTTATGCTCAAATTGAACAATATCATACTATTATGAAGATATATGGAGAGTCTATTGGCCCTAACAATTGATATCAAAGTCATACCCCAACTCTAACTGAGTCTATTAAAAAAACTACAAAGACTAGATCGTTATAAATTTTAAACTATATAGACCAATCGATACATACTAAAATTCAAAGGCTAAATTGTTATTTTGATCATAGTATTGAAACCAAAAGTGCTTTTAAACTAATATTGTATTATTTCAATCTTTAAATTTTACATCAAAATTATTTTAAGTTTTATGATCATTTAAAAAAAAAACTCTAAAGTTGTTTTGAAATAACGCATGTTCCATCTAACAACTTCAAGTATTTATTTATTTTTATTAGTTCAATAAATGTGAGATGAAAGATCGAACTTTCAACTTTAAGAAATGTAACAGGTGTTTTATTCATTAAATTATGTTCAAATTGACAAATACCTATTCACTTAAACATTGTATACTAGATTTTGTTGAATAATTTCCAAAAAAAAATAAATAAATAAAATAACTTGAAACATTTTTAAAGTCAAAAATATTTGGAAGTTTAGTGATTACTTTTTTTTTCTATTATATTTAAAAAGTGAGTAGACATTCAAACCTCTAATCTATAAATACTATTATTAATACCTTATGCAATTGAGCAATTCATGAATCACTACTAAAATAGGATTTAAACATTTACATAATAAATCCTAATACTATGTGAATATAAAAGGACTCACTAAAAAATAATGAAATAACAGTAAAGGCCAATGGATCACTATACCAAGGAAAAAAATTTAAAAAAGAAAAAAGCCAAACCCACATGGGTGATGCCCCACTATAACCAAAAAGATTAAAATGATAATGATTTAATGGATTAATTATATATATAAGATATGGTTTGGGTTAATGAAGATTGTCAAATGACCATATTCTTTAAGCACATCTATGATGGGGTTCTAAAGATAATATTCTTTAATCATGTCCTATAATATTCGGTTCTTGTTGCTGATTATTTCTATGCTTTAGATTTAATTAGGGATTTATGGTAATATTTCCAACCAAATCATGTCATGGGTTACTTTTTTTTTGCCTTTTTCTGTTTTTTTGACATTTGGTTTCCACCAATGATGAGAGAGATTAGAGGTAAAGGTGATAAGATATCAATGTGTGAATGGAGAAAAAAAATGGTGTAATTTTATTTCATCCCGACAAAATTAGATTAATCGCATTATTGATACTAAGATAGTTATAAAATTGCAAGTTTAGTCTATAAACTTTCAAGTTTGTGTCTAATAGATCTCTGAACTTTCAGTTTTTGTATCTAATAAGTCCTTGAGTATCTAATGAGTCCTTTAACTTTCAATTTAATTAATTAGTGTCTAACAAGTTTTTTGAACTTTGAATTTTTTGTCTAATAGGTATTTGACCTATTTAATCTTTTTAAAATTCTCGAATCTATTATATACAAAATTGAAATTTATACCCTATTAGACACAAAAATCAATTTTATGTCTGATAGATTCATTAATTTTAAAAATTTTCGAATATGTTAGGGATCTAATAGATACAAAATTGAAAGATCAACGATTTATTAGGCACTTTTAAAGTTCAAAATTGAAAGTTCAAAAACCTATCATAAATTTTTTAAAGTTCAGAGATCTATTAGACATAAACTTAAAAGTTTAATGACTAAACTTGTAATTTAACATATAAAATTAATGGAAACTGTCTCAATTTTGATCACCGTCATCCATTTATTTTTAATTTTTTCTAGTGTATTATTTCTGGTGAGTACTTTATTTGGAACCATTATTATAAATATTGATACGAAAAAAATCAAAGAATTAAACAATATATGCATTTGCAAGTTTAGTCAAACTAGTTTGAGTAATGTAATAACATTTAATAAATTCAATTAATAGGAAAGAAAAGATATCATGAAATCCAAACAAACTACTCTTCAAATCTGACCTACAAAGTTTTCAACGATGCAATACCACATTAATCAAAGAAATACATATCTACTAAGATTTAAATTTTTTTAAAATCATATCATATTTGAACCTCCCCTTTAATCTAAACTGTAAAGTAGAAAAAAATATTTAGTCCTGAATTTTTATGAAATTAACCATTTAATTCCTAAACTTTAATATGTAACAATTTAGTTCTTAAGCTTTACCATTTGTAACAATCCAATCCCTACTGTAAAAAAATCTCATCAAAATTAAGAGGCGATTTTTAATCCTACAAAAGTTTAGAGATCAAAAATATTTTTTAACCTAAGTTTAAACTGTTTAAACTTGTTTAGTCAAATAGGAAATCAAAAGTGTATAAAACTAAGCCTTGAGATATGAGAATAATGAGAGGAATGGACATGAAAAAAAAAAATGTAATTTTAAGTGTAGTGAAAAAGATGAGAGAGGGATTGTGTTGTCTGTGTCCATTGCAACAAGCTTGGTGTCCCAGCAAACAAAAAGCTTACATCATCCAATGAAAAAAGAGAGAGGGAGATGATGATGAAAGATGAAGACATAAAGTTGTTTGATGAGGAAAATCTATTTAATGTGTATATGAAAAAAAATAAAAATAAAGAAATTAAATAAATTGAAATGAAATGATGGGTTTGGCTTTGTTCCTACCAATGACAAAATAACCTCTTTTTTTTAAGGACTCTTCTTCTTGGCTTCTTTCTTAGGGGTTTTGCCCTTTATTCTTGCCTCTTAACTCAAATCCAATACAATCCACAGTCTTACTATTGTCCATTTCTTCTGTTTTTTTTTTTTATTTTATCAGTTTATCTCTCACTTCAATTCTTGGTTATTCATTTAAATTGACAACAAAACAGAGAAGGTCCAAGTAACCCGTTTTCAATATACTCAAATGGGCCATTCAGGACCCCGAGGATTTAAAAGTGGGTCCCGTTATTTAAATGGCTCAAATTTCACGATAGGAGAAGATTTTTTTTTCGGTCCAAACGGTACAATAATTTGAATTCATGATCCATCACTCTAGTCTAGTATTGTTTTAGATTAACATTAGATCTAGAAACTTAGTGTTAATTTGATCATGACTCAACTGGTTAAGATATTATAATCTTGATCAAAAGCTTAGATGTTGAATATCTACCTCACATATTATTGAACTCAAAAACTCAGCTCATGGATCATTTAATATTGAATGGTTCTCTCATCCCAACATCCTTTTATGAAAGAAAAAAAAATGCTTTAGTAAGTTACACTTGAAATTTGGCATTGTTTTTATAAGTTTTATATATTTTGCTTCCCTATCACAAATTAAACTCTTAAATCAAAGCAAGATCTAACAATATCTTCTTAAAAAGTCAATTTTTTCAAAGAGATTTTCAAAGCCAATAATGGTCAATTTTGATTTAGAACCAAGCAACATAAAAATAAAATAATGGTGATTTGGTCTCTATCTATAGATTGAATGAAATATGTAAAAAAAAAAAAAAAAAAAAGGTAAAGGGTTGAAAAATGGTTGGGTTAAATAATAAATAAATAAATAAATAAATAAAAGAAAAATTAATGGTAATGGAGTGGGAAGGGAAGGGAAGAGAGAGAGAGAGAGAGAGACATTAAAGCTACCATACAAAAAACACACCATGAAGTTTGCTAAGTGTAAGAGATGAAATGTGGGCTTTCAATGTCACACCCCAACACCTTTTTTATTTCAACATCCCACAACTTGCATTGCCAATTGAGCATCAAAACTTGGGTCCATTGCATATGACTTGGATGTGATTGTTTTGTCCTTACATTATCTAATCTTATAAGACTATTATTAGGTTTATCCAACCAATTGCTTTTTTTTTCTCTCTTTTTCCATTTTTCTTTTATATTCTATTTTAAATTTAGTACTTATACATTGAATATACATTTCAATTACGTTTCTAAACTTTAAAATAGGTTTATCAACTTTACTATTAAAATTTAAATGAAATGTATGATCTGAAAGTTAAATTGAATGGATTACATATGATTCGTGAGAATTTGAAGCTCTATTTGATCACTATTTGGTCTTTTTGTGTTTCTAGATTTTGAAAATTAAGTCTATAAACACTACTTCCATCTATGGATTTCTTTATTTTGTTATCTACTTTTTACAAATGTTTTCAAAATTTAAGTCAAGTTTTAAAAACTAAAAAAAAAAAAGTTTTTAAAAACTTGTTTTTGTTTTTAGAATTTTGCTAAGAATTCAAATGCTTCCTTAAGAAAAATGAAAATCATTGTAAGAAAACAAACACAATTTTCAAAAACTAAAACCCCGTTTGATAATCATTTGATTTTTAGTTTTTGAAAATTAAATTTGTTTTCTTATCATTTCTCTACAACACTTTTTCATCTTTCTTAAGTAAACATTTAAATTCTTAGTCAAATTCCAAAGACAAAAACAATTTTTTAAAACTACTTTTTTTAGTTTTCAAAATTTGGCTTGATTTTTTAGAACATTGGTAGAGAGTATATAACAAAACAAAGAAACTTATAGGTAGAAATAATGTTTATAAGCTTAATTTTCAAAAACCAAAAACTAAATAGTTATCAAACGAGATTTAAATGATTGTTAAACGATACTTGCTATGAGAAAAAACAAGCACAACTTTAAATTCACATTCGTTTTCGTGTTATCTTGTTGATGGTTCTTCTAAGGTACTACGACATAACTTGTGAAGGGAAAAATAGGGTTATGATTTTTGAGTTCCTTGGAGTTCAAGGGATTGAAAAGAATAAAGAGAAAACAAAAATATATGTGAAGAATCTCATAAATCAAAATTGAAAAGAAAAAAAAGTTTGAAAAGCCATATAGAGAGAGAGAGAGTTGATATTTGCTGCTGCTGTGCAAGCTGAACAAGTTTGCAGAGTTTGCCTGCTCTATTCTTCAACAATCCAAAATACATTTCACTTTTTTTCCCTAACTTTTATCCACTTTCTTTTCTTTTCTTTTCACTTTTTCCTGGAAAAAGAATCTATGGAAGTATTTGAGGAAGGATTTCCATTTTTTTTTAAGTGTGGAATCAAATTTTTTTGAGTGTTTTGGGTCTGCAAGAAACTTCTTTTATTCTTTCATTAGAGGTGAAAATTAGATGTTATTCAAAAACCCAATATAAATCTAGCAAAATAAAGATTTGATGGCGTAGAAATAACTGTTAAGAAAAAATGATCACGAATAGCAAAAGTAGATTGTGTTTCATCCTTAATTAATTAGTGACGGTTAATTATGATTATTACATTTGATTTGAACATATCTCAACTGATTAAAACATTAATTAGTAACATTTATTTAAAAAGTCAGGCTTTGATTTCCTATCTCTTTCTATTCTTTTTTAAATACAAAAGCCCCACCTCCTGGTTTAAACTTTAAAAGAAAAAAAAAACATAATTATTATAACCTAATTCATTAATCAATTGTGTAAAACAAAAGTGGTTACCACTATCAAGCTATTTGTGATTAATCTTGTTTTAATACTTTGTTAATCATAATTTAATGATTAACAAAATTGAAGGCTGGAACTCGAGATTGGCCTAATTTTTATTAACTAAAATTGAAAACTTTTTCAATCAATATTTCAAATACTATTTACGTTTAAAAATCACTTAGTTTTAACTATTTTCTCTAAATGGTTTAAATATTTTGACAAGAATGAATGAAAATAAAATAATACTTTTTCAATGTTGATGATACTTATCTATATCAACTTAGTATGACTCAACTAATTAAGATATTATATTTTCGATCAAAATAAATATTTAAATCTATATCCATACATGCCAATAAGAGCATAGCTCATATGTACTCTCGACTTAGAGGTCGGAGGTTCAATTTAAATTTTTTTTAAGTCACACAATGTAGATATATTGATTTTTTGTTCAAAAATTAAAAAGATATATTGATTTTAATTTTAACTATCATTTTCTAACATCTACGGATATATTATTTATATAAATTCCGCCCATACTTCAACCTATATTAAGACACAACTGGGCCGAAATAAATGAGTCGGGCCCTCTTTCCTTGGGCCGGGCCTTTTTCTACATCTGGGTCCAATATGTAAGATTGAGTCTAACAAGTAACAACCCAACCACTCCAGCCCAACAAAAAAATAACACAAAATTTATCAAATAATATTGAAATTTTAAAGATTTGAAGTGGCAATTGGTTGTTGAGATACATGGACGAAAACCTAAATTAAAAATTATTTATTTATTTATTTGAATCGGTTTAAAAGAAAAACTATGAAATTAACTTGTAATATGAGATAACTAAATTCACATGCCAAACGTTAAATTGTTTTTTTTTTTTTTTTGCCACAATCTCATTACACTTTATTTTGTCTCACTATTTACAACCACTTTTATGTTAGATCATGTTAAATTAAGAAATATTTTTTTAATAGGTTTGTCATATTTATCATTTAGTTTGTGAGGTCGTAAAGACTGTCTAAAATTATAATTCAAAGTTTAGAGGGGTAATTGAAATTGAAATATTAAAATTGTTTATTTATTTATTTTATTTTTAGAAAGTAAAACATAAAATATTGTTACGTGATCATTAGTGAAAAGAGTTAGTAATGGTGGATTTGGATTTAATGTTACTGCCCCATAAAGATGCAC
The DNA here is from genome assembly GCA_033996785.1 of Trichosanthes truncata. NCBI lineage: Eukaryota > Viridiplantae > Streptophyta > Magnoliopsida > Cucurbitales > Cucurbitaceae > Trichosanthes > Trichosanthes truncata. Next base: position 7,675,684 of record JAWPNB010000003.1, read on the forward strand.
ACGTCAGCCGCCACGATGGATCAAACGGTCTTTGCTGTCCACCACCTTCGCCGAAGCTCCTTTAACTTTGCGAAGAAATATTATCGCTGCCCCCAAAATTATATTCTTTCAGAAGTTAGAAAGTTCATCTCTGAATCGCGATTAGGGTTTTCTCTTCTGCTTCTCGATCGGTTTTTCTCTAAAGCTCCTGTACTTCGCACTTCGATATCGGATTCCCCGCATCGATTGATTAATTCAGGTTCGGTAACTGTTTATTACATTTCAACCCTTTTGTGTTTTTTTAAACTATTCGGATCTGGATCTGTAATTTATCATTTGTCCGATTAAATTAAGTAGGTCTTCTTGTCTAGTTTGGTGATTATTCTTCTGTTTCACAATCGAATTCCATGTATTGAACTTTCACCTTGCTGTTGATGAGGAATTTATGTGTTTCACTTCTTGGGCATTTAGGCGATTTATCTATCTCTTCTTTTGGGATACGATGGGGGCTTTCATTTCGAGATTCTGGTTCATGCTATTTCCGGCGAAAGAATACAAGATCGTGGTGGTTGGGTTGGATAATGCCGGAAAGACGACGACTCTTTACAAATTGCACTTGGGAGAGGTTGTTACTACCCATCCTACTGTTGGAAGCAATGTTGAAGAACTTGTGTATAAGAATATCCGATTCGAGGTACATTCAATCTATCAATTTACTCCTATTTTGCCTTTTGCTGCTTCTTTTTTTTTTTTTATGAATGCTCCTTGTTTGTCGTTCATTATATTCAATCGATTGGGGATTCTTTTCCTCGATCAACTTATGCTAGTATTCTATTCGATTATTGGTTTGGTGTAGAGTTGTCACTTGATTTTGTGAGTCAGTGTATTTGGTTGATGCAAAAGATTAATCGATTCTTACCCTGGAAAGGAAAATGTGGTTGCAAGAAATAGGAACTCTTGGTATGTAAATCTGATACTTTGCGTGCCATGTCCAAAATTAGTTCGTGATAATATAAAGCAACATATTCCCTTTCTAACTTCCTGAAGGCTACTCTTGTGGAAAGTGAAGCTGAAGTATGAGATTTATCCTGGCTTTTATAAGACATATTTCGTACGAGCATTTAACTGGGAACTTCACTAAATTCCACACAATTTGCAACCTTTCTGAAGGGAAATTTTGGGCTGATTTGGTTTGTGATTTGAGTGTGGTTTTTTTATACAACCTGTCTTAGTTCCTCATTTTGGAAGGCGAAACAGAACTTTTCCCTTAGATGCTGAATAACTCCCTTTTTTTTGGGCTATGTTTTCTCTAGGTATGGGATCTTGGTGGGCAAGAGAGGCTTAGGACATCATGGGCAACATATTACCGCGGAACTCATGCAGTGATTGCCGTGATAGACAGCACAGATAGAGCAAGAATCACCATTATGAAGGACGAGCTCTTCAGACTACTTGGTCACGAAGATCTTCAGCAAACCGTGGTGCTGGTTTTTGCAAACAAACAGGATCTCAAGGATGCCATGACTCCAGTTGAAATCACCGATGCTCTTTCACTTCACAGCATCAAGAATCACGACTGGCACATCCAAGCCTGCTCTGCCCTCACTGGAGACGGTTTATACGATGGTCTCGGGTGGATTGCTCAGCGAGTTACTGGTAAAGTGCCGAGTTGATAAGGAACTCACTGCTTGTGGGATTCATTCTTACCTGTAATCTTGTGGTTAAACTGGTTAAACTCCTCGCCTTTTGGCTCATTTTACACAAGTCTGAGAGCAGTTTACATATCCCTTTCAATTCCATTTTGATTTCAGAGAGTTGTACTAAATTAACAAAAATGGAGCAATATAAAAGAATTGTTAGTGCCGTTCCAAATGAGGAGGGGTTGAAATGGAGTTGTTCAAAGATTAGCTATTTTTCTGTCTTTAAAATTTGATTGATCCTATAGAAACTAGCTTAAAATACAAACAAATAGTTAGTATTCAAACTTATTTTCTAATAAACATAATTGTTATCTAAAAAATCTTAGGGGGAAAATTTAATTTTTTATCAATTTTCACCTTAAACTTTTAATTTCATTGTTATATAAGGGTTGCAATTTCTACCATTTATTCAATTTCTGCTAATTCATCTACTATCTTTTACCAAAAGCAATGTGAAAATCTCTATGAATTCACTCATTTCAATTTTATCAATTTTGTATAAATTTAAGTTTGATTAATACACAAATTAACCATAGAATAACACTACCAAAACTCACATATTTTAATCAAAATTTAGCTCAATTGTTTGTTTTTCTTTGAAATTTTATCAATTTTGTACCATGCATAGGTTACGATTGCTACGTGTATCTAAATTTGGAGTGCAATTTGATGAAATTGAAAGTTTATGATAAAAATTGATACAACTTGACAAATTTAGGAATAAAATTTTATTTTTCTCCAAAATCTTACCGTATAGTATTGACATGTCCAATATATGTATCACTGCAACATATTACTGTGGATTGAGTACAGCAAAAGAGATAAAAGTTAAACCACGAAAAGTTAAGGGGATAGTTTAAATTATTTTTCGAAAATTTCAAGAATACTATTCAACCTGCAATACTTAAACATCACGAAAATTTAGAAAATAATATTTTAAAATACTTTTGGATAACGGACCTCATTTGTGTTCCTTCTGAGAGTGCTTTTTGGAATTGCCTCCCAAAAAAAAAAAAAATTCAAACTCACTCTATATTGCTTTTGAAAATCACAACATGTACATTCATGAATTTGAAAGCACTGTTACTGGGAAATGAGTGACAAATCTCATCTCCTGAGAGCTTTCAAATTCATGGCCATTAGGCAATCAGGGCCTCACCAGAAAAATATAATCAAACAGAAGGGTTACAATATCCAGCATCGGCATCGACATTGACATCGATTCGAATCTTTCGGGCCCTCGAACCATCGATCCCAAGCTGGATTCACCGGGCCGGGAGTTCTGGCGAAAACCGAACCAAAATGAACCAAATCATGAATTTGAAGATGGGAAATGAATCAACAAATGTTTAGTAAGAAGCATACTCTGGAAGAAGAGGGTCTGATCTCATTTCCACACTGCCCAACAACCTGGTAAGTTCAGATTCAATGTTAAGAAAAAAAAAAAACCTTAAAAAGTTGGGATCTTTCATGGAACAGAGAATGAAATTCATAACCAAATCCAACTTACTCTTTACATGATGCTGATGCCTTGTCCAATTTCTCTAGCTGCTCCAGCTCCTCCTGAAAATTCAAATCAGTGAAGTGAAATTCCATGATTTCAAGTTCCATTCCATTCCTCTGTTCATCTTTTCACCGGCAAAACCTTGCCCAAGAAATCACTTTTCAATTTGTATTAAACTAAAGATTAGATGAGTGAATTAGAGCATTTAAACCAGAATCAATCAAACCCATCAATTATTTCACTGATGTCCCACTTCAATTGAGATTAAAAGTTTCTTAAAAACAACCAAATATGTAAGAACAGAAGAGAGAAAAAAAAACAGAGAAAGAACAAAAAACAAGAACCGCCACCTCTAGAAATCTAGCCTCTTGCTCGAGCCGCTTGATTTCCGCCAGCAACCTATGTTTTCCGACGGCGTCCACGGCGGACAACGACGGCATCCGTTGAGGAATGGGAACAGGAACAGCAGCTTCCGCCATAACTAATTACCTCAGAACCAAAACCAAAACCCTAAGATTTGAGTTTTAGAGAAAAACAGAGGAATGGATCAGAAAAGAGAGAATTAAAGAAGAAAAGAAGGGAGACCCAGAAATTTCCATGGGGACCGCATGAAGCCAGTAAAAGAAGGATCTGAAAAAAAATGGAAGTGAAAGGAGGAGAGCGACGGAACTGGGGTTTTTGTGGGTTGTTTTTTTTTTTTATATAAATATTTTATTTTTGAAGTTATTTGTGTCAGAGTTGAAAGGGAAATTGTTTGAAGGGTAGAAATGGATTTGTGTTTGTTTTAAGAAGAAAAGGTTGTTTGCTTTTTCGTGATTCTCGTATTCTGTCTGGTTTGTCTCACTGCTATTGGGAATTTGTTGAACTCACAGTCACAGTGATCCCCACGCGTTACTGTTTGGAGCGTGATGAAGAACAAGCAAACAAACAAACAAACAAACAAAAAAGTGGGAGGTCTAGTTATTATTTGTTTGAAAAGAAATTGTGTTTCTTTTTTGTGTGCGTTTGTTTTTGTGGTTGGAGAGAGACAAAATTCATCTCCAGTTTTTGGTCTGTGTTTTTCTATTTGTTCTTAAAGTTGCAGTTGGACACTATCTTTTGTCCAGCACCTACAGTTTTCAGTTCGTAAAAATATCAGTTTGTGAAAAGAAATATCTGATTTTTCAATCTTTTCAACTCAGTTCTTGTCTTATTAAGGAAAAGGAAATAATAAAATATAGTGCCAAGAAATGGGATTTTTGTAGTCAATATTTCTGTCTCCTTCTCCCCCCTAATTTGTGGTTCTTTTATCCATATAATGTTGTAATACTTATAGAGTGGAAAGGGAAGAGAAAAAAGTGTGGATCCTAGGTAAAATAGGAAAAAGAGAAATTGAGTTTTATCCTTAGACTTAGTGAGGTGAGTAAATTTTTACTCAAAACTAGTAAATCGACCAAATGGATATTAGGTTTGTGTGTTGTAATTTTTACTCTTTGAGCTCTCATTATATTTACCTTTTAATTTTAATTTTTTTCTTTTTAAAAAAAGAAACATAAAATTCTCTCAAAATTCATTAATTTCCAAGAATCAAATTCTAACATTCAATGGAGCTTTAGCAAATCAATGCTCAAAAGTGACCCTCAAAGAAATTTCTCAAAACTCACCAGTTTGAACAAAAATGTATGCCCCGTCAATTTTCTTACCATGCCTTTGTTTGTTTGTAATCTATTGTATATACGTAAATGAGATTTTTTTTTCTAATGGTCATTCATGAGTATATATATATCAATTATTAAGACTTTTCTACCGCTCCTAAATAGTTGTATTTACAATATAATATTATTAAAAAATTAAGGGCAAAATGCAATTAACCTTGCCAAGGTCAAGGATAAAGTTTAAAACTATCCCCCCCCCCCTCCTAAAAGAGAAGTTTCATGAAGTTCCAAAAAGAAAAAAGTTACATTTTTTACCCATGATGGTGAAAGTTGGCCATAAATTTAAATGATGATTTCGGGGGAAAAAGCGCAGAAATTGGAGAAGGTGAAGCAACGCGACGATGAAGCGCGTGAGCGTAATGCCGTGGAGTCGCAGTGGTTGACACTTGGAAATCCATTAATTCAAACAGGTCGCCTCCCTTGTCATTTTGTGACCTTTTTCTTTCTGAGTGCGTTTGGCCTTTGGGATTTTTTCTTCTTTCAATTTTTTTAAGTTAAATTATTAGTTTAGACCCGTTTGATAACCATTTGGTTTTTGATTTTTGATTTTTGAAAATTAAGCTTGTTTTCTCCCAATTTTTCTATAATGGTTTTCATCTCCTTTAAAGAAGTATTTGAATTCTTAGGTAAATTCTAAAAACAAAAACAAATTTTTGAAAACTACTTTTTTTAGTTTTCAAAACATGGTTTGGTTTTTGAAAACATAGGCAAAAAGTATATGACAAAACAAGTAAAACCATAGGTGGTAGTAGTATTTATACGCTTAATTTTTAAAAACCAAAAATCAAAAATCAAATGGTTATCAAAAGGGGCCTTGGTAACTTAGTTTGAATTTTTAGAATTCTCTCCTCCAATTTTAAAAAAGTACCTAATAAGCATATGTGTTTCTAAAAATTGTTTTAAAATTATGTGATTTTGATATATTTTTATTGTATTTGAATTTTTAATTTGAAATTTTAAAATGTAAAATTATATTAAAAATACAAAAACTCAAGCTATAAACTCAATTTATAATATAAATTGAGTTTATAAAAAGTGTCTAATAATATATAAATTGAAAATTTTAAAAAGTGTCTAATAAATTTTTAATCTTTTATTTTAGTGTCTCATATATTATTGAACTCTAAAAGTATTTAATAGCAGCAAGTACCTTAAATTGTGTCAAAATTTCTAATTTAATAGATATTTTTTAAAAAATGTACAAACCTATTAAATACAATATTAAAAGGTTGATGTTTCATTAGACACAAAGTTAGTTGACCTTTAATTTTAAAAAATATATATATTAAATAGACTTTATTAGATACAAAATTAAAAATTCAATAACCTATCTTAAATAAAATTAAAAGTTTAAGGCTTGTTAAACACTTTTTAAAATTTAACAACTAACAAAAGTATAGAATTAAACTTGTAATTAAACTTTTTTTTAAGAACAATTAGCCATTTAAATAAATTATTATTTTTGTTTCACACTATATTTCTTTTACAAACAATTCATAAAATGCTCATGCTGTTGAAACTCAACAGAACGGTATTCCTTTTTATTATTATTATTATTATTATTATTATTGGCCTTAAGTTGGTTATCTTCCTCTATGTATATATATTCGCTGACAGATCAAACATTCAATTTTAGAAAAAATAAAGGTTTATTTAGTAGATAATCTACATTCTATTCTATTTTATGTTTTCAGATTCACTAAGTTCAGTGATTATTCATTTAGTATATGTGTTTCTAAAAATTATTTTTGAATTATGTGATCTAAATAGTAGAAATTCTAAAAACAACATTTTTATGTTTTTATTCCATTCGAATTTTTAATTTGAAATTTTAAAATGCAGAATTATATCAAAAAAAGATTAAAAAAAACTTTAATAAATATAGTATTTCATGTTATAAACTCAACTTATTTTTTTGAATTAAAAAATATATAATATAATATATTATAAATTATAAGATATTGTAAAATAATAATTATACAAAATTTATAACAAAAAATATACTCATAAATTAATTAATGATGGTTTATATTCTGTTGGGAGTGCGACCAAAGTTCCACATCGGCTAGATAAGGGAAAGATCATGGGTTTATAAGTGAAGGACACTATCTCCATTGGTATGAGGCATTTTGGGTGAAACCAAAAACAAAGCCATGAGGGCTTATGCCCAAAGTGGACAATATCATACCAATGTGGAGATCTGTCAAAGGTCGGTTGTCCCTAACATATTCAACATAATATTTAGTTTTGCAACTACAACTAGTTTCATGGTCTATAAATATATTATAGAACACATTTTGAATAATTGTTTAAATGATAATCCAATTTCTAAGACCCCGTTTAATAACCATTTGGTTTTTAGTTTTTAGTTTTTGAAAATTCAGCTTGTTTTCTCCCAATTCTTCAACACTGGTTTTCAAAAACAAAAAACCAAAAACTAAATGGTTATCAAACGGTACTTAAATCGGCTACCAAACACATATATGAAAATATGAAATACAACTCTGTTTTCATTAAATTTTTTGTTTTCAAAATTTTGTTTTCAAATTACCTACCAAACAAGCCCTAAACATTATCCACTAAATTAAACTTGAATCGATATCTCATAATATGACTTTATTGATCTTCTACTATCTATTTATTAATTTTATTTTAGATCAGTATCTTAGTTAAATTATAAATCTAATTCTAATATTTTAGGATTATATTTTATCTAAACTCTGAATTTTTTAAAATTTTCATTTTTTTAGTTGAACAATATTTAATGATAGTTGATTCATACTTCTTGTTGTTGCCAAATTTTGGACAGGAGAAATATCACCTGACCTCCTGATAATCCTCATTCATGAGGATTATTTGGCCTTAAAACTTAGTTATATCCGTGATTTTATTCATATTAATTGATGAAAATAAAAATATTCGAGTGAATTTAATCATGTGATTGATGGAGGTCCTCTAAATTAAGTAAGTTGAGAAAAGAAAACAAAAAAGGGTAAAATCTCACTTATTTAATGTCTTATTGCAGATTTTTGATGAAATGCAACAACAATGCAATTGCCTTGCAATTGCATTTTCGGCAAACTTGGAAACAAAGGGAAGAACGTGATTCTCGGGAAGATTGGGAGCAAATTAGCCACGATTTTAGGGAGTGATATGCCGTAATTGATCATTGATTACGAAGATGAAGCCCTAGCTCAAAAACTCCTATAAAATACTAAGGAAAAGCCGAAGATGGAGCTCGATTTGTAGAAGATTTTAGTTTATGTTTTTGGGTTTTCTTTACTTTCTGCAAGTTTTCATTTTTAGTTTTTCATTGTTGTTTTGTTTTAGTTTCTTGTAGATCTCAGTCCGAATTTCTTCCTCAAACTTATCTCAACGAAGTATGTGTTGGTAGAAAGCAATACTTATTCCATTGTAGGAGATTTCGGGGGAGAAAAGCTTTCTTTTGGAATTTGGGTTTAGTTTCTGCCGATAGCTGTAGTTCATCCGAGGGTTTTATTTTCTTTATTGTTCTTCTCTTGAATTCCCAGAATTCTTCCTCTCAATCCCACAATAACGAAAGTTGGTAGTGGTTAAGAGCGAATTTGCTCGATTGAGCTGAAGAGGATGGGTTTTTACGAAGAAGCCTAATTTTCTGCATTTGAATTGCTGTATTTTGGGCTACAATCAGCCTCTGTTATCTTTTAATTCATCATTTTTTACCTTCTGCTGTGAATTTAAATTTCAGTTTCTCAATTTGAGTAATTGGTAATTTTTACTCTTTGATATTTGAAATTGGGGAAGCCTACTGGAACATGAATTTTTGCTTACAAGCTCTTAAGTTATTTGTGATTTTCAATTCCAGATCTGCGCCTATGTCTTTGGCATGTTAAAAGATCATTTATCTTTTCAGCAACGTTAATTCATTTTTCCGTGGGTTAATCGGCACCTGAATCCTTGGGATGTTTCTTTAACTCATTCACTTGCATAGCATTTGCAATCTAATTGCATTTTTTTTCTTTGAGTTTCTTTTAATGAATTTTTACCATTCTAATTTATCAATTCCAAATTATTCCATCATGACGAGCTAAAATTTCCTTTGGGATTCAAGTTCATGAATGCCCTAGAGGAAAGATGTAAAGCTCGAGAGTAAAACCAATCTAGCTAATTCTTGGACTCAAGTTTGCTTTTGGTGAGTAAATTGTTGGGTAAAACTAGTTGGCCATCTAGTGTTGCTTGTCTAGCTGAAACTTAATACCGAAAGGGTTAAGGGAAGCGGATGTCGCAAAAGCAATCACGTGACAACGACGGTGAATTTGTATTCTTGGGGGAAGAACGCGACCTGCAAGACAAGAAAAACCTGGACACCGGTGTGGTGTAGGCCACACAGGCTCCGATGCTTAAGTCAGAGAGAGTTTGAGAGAATTTTGGAGTTGTAGGAGAGTGTTGACATTTCGAGGTCTGCCTCGAATTATCTCTAGTTATTGCTGTCCATCCTTGCTAAGATATTCAGTCTCCTAGAGTGTCAGTTTCTCCATTTTCCAGTAGGAATTTTAGAGTTCCATGACGTTTATCTTGCGTCTTGTTTTCTCCGTTTCCTATAGGAATTTTAGGGTTCCGTGACGCTTATTTTGCGTCCCAGATCATCCCCAGGATTGTCGTCTAACCCCGTAGGTCGGTCTCTTCCTGGTGGGTAAGATTCTCCTCTGGGTGTGTGTTCGTCCACATCCTGGAGAAAATTTAAGGCTCCAAGGTTCTCCTTGGATCATCCCAAGATTGTCGTCCAACCCCGTAGGGAACATTTCGATCTTTCTTGGGGGCTAAGACTCTCCTCTGGATTCGCGATCTGTGCCGTTTTCCTGGAGAGAATATATAAATTCGAGGGCGTCCTCAAATTTAAGTGGGATTGCCATCAAACCCCGTAGGGACTATTCTGGACTTCCCGACCTCCCGTGGGAGGAAATTTTGGCTATCTTGTAGCCGTGTAGCTTCATGACCTCCTGCTGGAGGAATTCTTGGCTATTATGTAGCCTTGTAGCTTCTCGCTTTTCATAAGCATTTTTGGAACAATTGTAGCTTCATTTCAAGTTGATACCGTGAGAGGAGTAGAGGAAATAAGCAATGGAGTGAGCATCGGGGGCAGGAAGTCTGGTCGGCCTCGGCCGATCTGGTCGTGCGAGGCTTACTTGGTGCGTTTGCTTGGCCTCCTTGCGCGTCGATACATTTTTTTCGTGTACAAGTTTTCCTCGATCTTATCATCCCTTCTTCATTAAGTCAGCTTGTCTTGATTTTTCCCTCGTTAGTCAAAAGAATTTAATTAGAATCGGTTTTACTCCATACCTTCTTCTGGAAGGTTGGTTTTAACCTCAAATTCTTGTTATAATCATTGTGCTGGGGAGAGGTCAGCCTCGGCCAAGGTGGTCGGCCTCGGCCAAGGTGATCGGCCTCGACCTATGTGGTCGGCTTCGGCCACGTTTGTCAGACCTCAGTTCCTCAGCTTTAGCTTCTGTCTCATGTGTTTTCATTAACTCATGATTTCGTTGCTTCTACGACTGGAGTGATTTTGGCAACTTACTCTGTCTCAGCCTATGAGGTCGGCCTCGGCCTATGAGCTCGGCCTTCACTTCGGTTTCTCTGAGGTTGTTGACTTTTCTGGCCATTTTGGTGTAGCTTCTGCCTTTTATTTAATAGAGAGGCATATCTCTTATGTAGCTTCTCATTTGATGAGGAAATCTTTGCTATGTTGAGTCTATGCTTTATTCACAAAGTTCATGATGATCTCGAGGAAGAATGAAATTTTATTCCTGTTAATCACAACAGTAGTAACAATAGAAGAATAATCTATTGATAATAGATCTTCAGGTGTTCTGCGTTCCAAGGATGGGAAAGAACCTTTCCTTTATAATCAATTAGAGTGTACGTGCCAGGTCTGACAATTCTTGCAATCTGATATGGTCCTTCCCATGTTGGACCCAGTGCACCTGCTGATGGATCTTTGGTGTTTTGCATGACTCTTCTTAGTTCAAGATCTCCTTCTTTGAAGCTTCGTCTTCTGACTGTTGAATTGTAATATCTTACAATTCTGTTCTTGTATTCTGCAGTTCGAAGATGAGCTTTTTCCCTGTGCTCTTCTAATAGGTCTAAGCTCAGTTTCATTGACTCCTCATTCTGTTGAGGGTCAAATTCCTCTACTCTTGGCGAGGGTAAACCAATTTCCACAGGAATGACTGCCTCTGCTCCGTAAGTAAGTGAGAAAGGAGTCTCACCTGTGGTAGATCTTGCAGTTGTTCTGTATGCCAATAGCACATTAGGCAACTCCTCTGCCCATGCTCCTTTCAGATTTTCTAACTTTGTCTTGAGGTTTAACTTGATAATCTTGTTCACTGCTTCCACTTGCCCATTGGCTTGAGGATGTGTTGGAGATGAACATTGATGATTGATGTTAAGATCTGAACAAAATTTCCTGAAGGCTGCGTTATCGAATTGTTTTCCATTGTCTGAAATAATGACATTAGGAATTCCAAAACGACACACTATGTTTCTCCATACAAAGTTAGTTATTTTCTTTTCTGTAATTGTTGCCAATGCTTCTGATTCAACCCATTTAGTGAAGTAATCAACTGCTACCACTGCAAACTTAGTTTGTCATTTGCCTTGGGGAAGAGGTCCAATAAGGTCTATTCCCCATTATGCAAAAGGCCAGGGACTTACTATGTTTGTTAGTGGTTCAGGTGGTTGTCTTGGTACTGGAGCAAATCGTTGGCACTGGTCACACGATCTAGTGAAGCTTCGAGCATCTTGGAGCATCGTTGGCCAATAATATCCTTGTCTTACAATCTTATGACATAAGGATGGGGTTTTTGTACGGATGACCCCGTTTTCCAATGCTTTAATGACTGATGACCTGCATTATGAAAATAATGAAATATGACCCATTCTGACATGACATAGTGTGCAAAATTACACATGAGGGTAGTATGAGGTGGTCTTGCTTGTTCACGCTCTCGTAGGCGGAAACGCTCTTGCTCTAGCTCTCTCGCTCTCGCTCTCGCTCAAATGAGTGGTTGAAAATCTGGAGAAAAAAAAAACAAGAAAAAATTACGTCATAGAAGAGCTAGAGCAGCAGAGCTAGAGCGAGAGCGAGAACGAGCGAGAGCGAGAACGAGCGAGAGCGAGAACGAGCGAGAGCGAGAACGAGCGAGAGCGAGAACGATCTAGAGCGAGAGCGAGAACAAGCTAGAGCAAGAGAGAAAACGAGCTAGAGCGAGAATGAGCTAGAGCGAGAACAATCTAGAGCAAGAGAGAAAACAAGCTAGAGCGAGAGCGAGAACGATCTAGAGCGAGAGCGAGAAAAGCTAGAGCAATGATGCCCTCACAGTAATTTGGACGTGATGCAAAGTACGGAAAATGTCATATGTCATTAATTTCAAAACACGGGTCAAATGGCATCGATATGCGTGAAAGTGAGTCATCTGTGCAAATTTCCCCATAAGGATCTTCCTCCAGAATGGTTGCCACATATTCCTTCATGGATTTCTTTCATCACATATTCTGCCTCAATAGGTGTGAGGCACCTTAGTAGTGGCATTGAATAAGCTCTCTTATAGAGTTTACCTTCTCTGAGTAGGTGATGAGCTGATCGCCTCTGTATTCGTTTGGCTTCTACTCTTTCTGAGGGCAATTTCCCCTTTTTCAAGTATTCTAATATGGGATATATCCAGGAAAGGTCTTTCTCGGCCTCGGTCAACTTGTCCTCGGCCTCGGCCTTCTCGTCCTCGGCCTCGGCCATAATGTCCTCGGCCTCGGCCAAGTTGTCCGCGGCCTGAGTTGGCTAGTTCCTAGTTCTGGCTTCTTCGTCTCTGAAAACCGTTACATCAGTTTTCAGTATTTCTTCTCTGCTTATGGTTGGTTCAAATAGGATTTCGACTGGAACTGTTCTACTCAGTTCAGTTTCATAGGCAGCTGCTAATCGAGCTAAAGAATCAGCATTGGTGTTTTGTGATCTTGGAATTTGCCTAAACTCATGTTTGGGGAATGAAGTAAGCAATTCCTTGACCTTTGACAAATACTTTACCATCCTCTGCTCTTTAGCTTGATACTCTTCGGTTACTTGCTTCACTATCAATTGAGAATCACTCAGGACTAAGAGATTGGAGATCCCTATTCCCCTGGCAACTTTTAATCTGGCTACGAGTGCTTCCTATTCTGCCTCATTATTTGAGGTTCTAAAGTTGAATCTGAGAGCATATTCATACCTTTCTCCTTCGGGAGATTCAAGTAGAATTCCTGCTCCGCATCATTTGACGTTGGACGATCCATCAACAAAGAGTTTCCAGGGAAGATTAGGATCTTCCGGATGGGACGCCTCCACCTTCATTATGCATTGAAGGTGGTCGGCCTCGGCCTTTGCGTGGTCGGCCTCGGCCCCTGTGTGGTCGGCCTTGGCCCGTAGTGGAGTGAGCTCAGCAATGAAATCTGCCACTGCTTGCCCTTTGATCGATGTCCTCGGTTTGTAATGAATATCGTATTCACTAAGCTCCACTGCCCACTTCATGAGACGTCCTGAAGCTTCTGGCTTTTGCAGCACTTGCTTGAGAGTGAAGTTTTTGAGGACAGTGACTTTGTATGCTTGGAAGTAAGGGCGTAATCTTCTAGCTGATGTAACTAAAGCAAGTGCAAGCTTTTCTACTTGAGGGTATCTAGTTTCAGCCCCCACCATTGCTCTGCTTGTGTAGTAGACTGGTCTTTGGTGACCATTCTCTTCTTTGATTAGTGCAGAACTTACAGCGATGTTAGAAGCTGCTACATAAAGTAATAACTCATCTCCCTTAATTGGTTCGGCTAGGAGGGGAGCTGAGCTTAGATAAACCTTCAATTCTTGAAAAGCTTGTTCACATTCTTTAGACCATTCAAATTGAAGACCTTTCTTCAGAATTTTAAAGAAAGGTTGGCATCTGTAAGTTGCTCTACTAACGAACCTGTTCAGTGCTGCAATTCTCCCATTGAGACTCTGAAGTTGCTTGAGATTGGTTGGAGAGGACATCTCTATGATGGCCTTTATCTAGTCAGGATTTGCCTCAATTCCTCTTTGGTGTACCATGAATCCGAGGAATTTTCCTGATGTTACTCCAAAAGCACATTTGCTTGGATTCAGTTTCATCTTGTACTTTCGAAGTATTCGGAATGCTTCATGGAGGTCAGTTTCATGTTGATGTGCTTTAATGCTTTTTACTAGCATATCATCCACGTACACCTCCATATTCTTTCCCAGCAATGGGGCAAACATTCGATTTACCATTCTTTGGTAGGTTGCTCCTGCATTCTTGAGACCAAATGGCATGACTTTGTAACAGTAAAGCCCCCTATCAGTAATGAAAGAGGTCTTTTCTTGATCAGGTCCATACATCTTGATTTGATTGTATCCAGAGTAGGCATCCATGAAGCTTAATAACTCATGGCCTGCTGTTGCATCTACTAACTGATCTATCATAGGCAAAGGGTAACTGTCCTTAGGACATGCCTTATTTAGATCAGTGAAGTCGATACACATGCGCCATTTGCCATTAGACTTTTTTACTAAAACCACATTGGATAGCCATTAAGGATAATGGACTTCCCTAATGAAATTGGCTTTTAGTAAATCATCTACTTGGCTGGCTATGATCTCATTCCGCTCTTGATTGAATGCACGTCGCTTCTGTTTTACGGGCTTGAAATCTCTGTCCACGTTCAATCGATGTACCATAACGTCAGGATCTATTCCCGGCATATCTTCATGAGACCAGGCGAATAAATCTACGTTGTTTCTAAGGAAACTGATCAGTTTTTTTCTCTGTTCAGCCCCTAGGTTTGTTCCAATGTTTATTCGCCTGTCCTCTGATGTGAGCGGGACAGATTTTAGTTCTTCGGCTGGTTGCCCTCTCTGGTCTGCCTCAGTCTCCTCGGGGGCAAGGAGCTGGTCAGCCGCCTTCTTTGTCGCTTCTCCTTGTAATCCTTCAGGCATGCTCTGCCATGTAGCTTGAACGATCTGGTCGGCCTCGGCTTCCTTCTGGTCGGCCTCGGCCTTTTTATGGTCGACCTCGGCCAACAAGCACAGGCCAGCTTCCTCATGCGATCCTTCTGGTCCGCACTGCCATGTAGCTTGCACAATCTGGTCGGTCTCGGCCTCCTTCTAGTCGGCCTCGGCCTCGGTGTGAGTTCGATTAGGCCTGTCAGTTTGCATTTGTTGCAAGCGACGGTCCTGATCGGAATCGTCTTCTTTCTCGTTCCAGCGCTTTCTTTCCTGCAATCTGTTCATCTTCTCGTAGGATTGACTTAGGCACAAGGTTTTTCCAGCAAGCGTTGTCGTTCCCCACAGACGGCTCCAACTGTTGTTGCCAAATTTTGGACAGGAGAAATATCACCTGACCTCCACGTGACAACGACGGTGAATTTGTATTCTTGGGGGAAGAACGCGACCTGCAAGACAAGAAAAACCTGGACACCGGTGTGGTGTAGGCCACACAGGCTCCGATGCTTAAGTCAGAGAGAGTTTGAGAGAATTTTGGAGTTGCAGGAGAGTGTTGTAAGCTGTAATGAACTTACCTTGCTCTCCCCCTCAGGGAGAGCTTAAATAGCTTCCTTCCTAGGATTTTTCATGGGTTTCCGTCTTCGAATGGGGAAAGGAAAGATCGAATTGGGCTAGACCGAGGGCATACGTGGCATGAGGGACCGAGGCAAGGCCCAAAAGAGGCCAGTCCACTGTAGGTTTCGGTCCGTTTTGAGGTATTGAGCCTCTTTCCTTGTTTGGCCCTTCGTTGTAGCCCTTTAGTCAGCCCATTCTTGTTAATCCAATTTTACCCATAACACTTCTAATCTATTGGTCAAAGATAAATATTTTAACTAATTGAACTAGGTTTTGATTACCTTATAAAAGTTTTGGGTACACTTGTGACTTTTCCATTTGATTTATACATCCTATATACATTGACCAAATACTAATAATTCGAACCGATTATAATCTAGTTGCATATTTTTTCCCCTTTTGAAAATCTAAGTGCTATATTCGGGGAAAAAAAAAGAAAATAAAGAAACAAATAAAATCCAAGTGCTTTTTTTTTTAGTACAGAAAATCCAAGTGCTTATCTTTCCTTTCTTGTGCTTTTCACGAATCGGTGTTGTAATTTTGTTATAATTTTTTTTTTTTTTGAACGATGTAATTTTGTTATAATTAAAGATGCTTTCGTTGAATAGTCAATAAAGTTGATCTAAAATAACAATAATAATTAGGTTAATGCTTTTATTGACAGGCTAGATAGTGTTGTAATTTTATTTGCTAAAAGAGACAAAAAGTCAATAAAATATTCCTATTGTTGGTGCTGGCGGATATCTTAGAAAATATTGTAATAAACAAAACCATATTTGAAGGCTTCATCTTTGTAGCTATGAGATTAATATCTTATAAAAGAAGTTTTGGTGTCGGCAAAATGAATTAAACTATGATAAATGGTGAAAAGAATAACAGCACTGATAGTGGTGTCACTTTCAAATTATAGATAAGAGTATATTATAATTTAATAAATAGGTTAACAAAATAATAATTTAAGGGAAAAATACATTTTTAATCCCCGAGTTTTCAACAATAGATGCATTTAGTCCATGAGTTTTCAAAATGTTTTTTAGTCCCTAAATTTAGAGAAAAATACTTTTTTGGTCCCTGAATTTTGGAAATAGACATTTTTAGTCCTGAGTTTTGAGAAATAGGTTTAAAAGGTCCATCGTATTATTTTTTTAAAATTTTTTTTATATAAAATCAATATTCTTTATTAATTTTTAATATTAACAATTTTTTTTAAAAATCTCTCTTCCCTCTCTCCCCATTCTCTCTCTCATCTCTCCTCCATCTCTACCCCATTCTCTCCTCTCTCCTCCTTATACCTTCCATTTTCTTCATCCTTTTCCCTTCTCCCCACCATCTTTTTCTTCCTCTCCCCTCTCTCTCAATACATCAATCAGTTTTCATAAAAAAAGATAAATAATTTTTTTCACCATGAGTCTTCATAAATCTCCAAGATTTCTTATCATTTTCTACCATAATCTTTCCTCAATCCCAAACTCAAAAGACCAAAAAAATGGCAGATAGCTACTCCAAAATCAAAGTCACCGCTACTGTCGCTGCAACGTATTGAGAGGAGGAGGGGAGAAGAAGAAGGAGATGATGGAGAGAAGGGGAAGAGACGAAGAAGAGGGTAGGAAGGTGGAAGGAGGAGAGAGGAGAGAGAATGGGGTAGAGATGGAGGAGAAATGAGAAAGATAATGGGGTAGAAAGGGAAGAGATATATTTTTTTAATTTAAAAATTTGTTAATATTAAAAATTAATAAAGAATATTGATTTTATATTAAAAAAATTAAAAAAAATACAATGGACCTTTTAAACTTATTTCTCAAAACTCATGGACTAAAAAAGTCTATTTCCAAAACTCATAAACCAAAAAGGTATTTTTTTCCTAAACTCAGGGACTAAAAAGGTATATTTTCAAAACTCAGGGACCAAACGCACCTATTGTTGAAAACTCAATGACCAAAAAGACATTTTTTCCATAATTTAATAAGATGACCTTTTGTTAACAGATTTTAACAAACATTTTTTTTTAATGGACCTAATTAAGAATTTTCAATACATTGAGAGAGTAAAATTGAAAATTAAAATTTTGGCCCCATTTAATAATTATTTTGGCCCCGTTTGATAACCTTTTTGTTTTTGAAAATTAAGCTTGTTTTCTCCAAATTTCTCTACAATTGTTTTCATCTCCCTTAATGAAGCATTTAAATTCTTAACCAAATTCTAAAAACAAAAACAAGTTTTTGAAAACTATTTTTTTTAGTTTTCAAAACATGACTTGGTTTTTGAAAACATATGTAAAAAATAGATAACAAAATAAGTATATACATAAGTGAGAGTAGTATTTATAGGCTTAATTTTCAAAAACCAAATGGTTATTAAACGGGGCCTTTGTTTTTTATTTTTGAAAATTAAGCCTATAAATACTACTTCTACATATGAGTTTCCTTGTTTTATTATTTATTTTTTACATATGTTTTCAAAAATTAAGCCAAATTTCGAAAATTGAAAAGAGTTTTCAAAAATTTGTTTTTATTTTTGAAATTTGACTAAGAATTCAAATGTTTTCTTAAAAAAAAATGAAATTTATTGTAAAAAAATAATGAAAAAACAAGTACAATTTTTAAAAATTAAATGATTATCGAATAAAAAGTTGAGGACAAGTCTATAATTGATGATAAGAATAGCAACCATCCAATAAATTTAACTTTTTATTTTCTTTGGTTTAATGATTTTAAAGGAGATAAAGTGAGAGAAAAAAAAAAATGATTACAAAAAAAGGGAGAAAATTACCTGAACCTGTGAAACTCTGAACAATCAAATGTCATATTCGTTGCAGAAGATAATAATGGAGGTTGAGTGGGTTTGGTTTCAATCAACTGCTTCTAAAGGATGGGACTGAGTTGTGTTTCTTTGTGTGTTATTTGTGAGTTTCTCTGACAAAGTCTCGAGCCGACCCTATTATTTGGATTCTTCTTTCTTTCCTTAAAGCATGACATGCAACAGTTCCTCCCTAAAAAAAAAAAAACAAAAGTACCCATAAATTTAAAAAACTCGCCTCTCTTTTCTTCTGCTTTTCTCTGTTTACGCCGAAAAGAGTTTTTTAGATTGCAGAAAAGCACCATAAAAGACGAGAAAAACGTGAATTTGAACATCACACCGTCACAGGTTGCGCCGGTGCCGGAGATGGTGGCTGTGCTGCCGAGCTCAGCGGTGGCTCAACCCCATTTGACGCAATCTGAGAATGAGAATTCAGAACGAGAACATTTATACTACTACCGCGGTATGTAAAATTTTTCTCCACCTTCATTATTTGTTTGTCATAAATGAAACATTTAGGTATAACTATTTGATTTTTAGTTTTTGATTTTTTAAACTTAAATCTATAAATACTACTTCTACTTATGAATTTCCTTATTTTATTATATACTTTTTAGATATGTTTTCAAAAACCAAGCAAAATTTTGAAAACTAAAAAAAATAGTTTTAAAAAAGTTATTTTTGTTTTTAAAAATTAGCTCAAATATTTTCTTAAAAAAGATGAAATTATTGGAGAAAAGATGGAAACCATTTGTAGAGAAATTGTGAGAAAACAAACACAATTTTCAAAAATTAAAAACCAAAAATTAAATGGTTATCAAATTGGGCCTTAAGAATAGTGTGGAGTCGCCAGTGGTAGATCCAGAACTTTATGTTAGGGGAAGGACAAGTTCATATTACGTTAACTTACAAGTTTAGTCTATAGACTTTTAAATTTGTATTTATATGGTCTCTAAGCTTTAAAAAGTGTCTAATAGGTCCCTAAATTTTCAATTTTATGTCTAATATTAGATCTTTGAAGTTATAATTTTGTATCTAATATATCTCTGACAATTTCAAGATTGTTAAAAAATTATATTTTCTATTAGCTATAAAATTTAATTTCGTGTCTAATAAGACATCGACCTATTTAGCATTTTTTTAAATTAATATATTTACTAGTTACAAAATTGAAAGTTTAAAGTTAAGTCAGATACAAAATTAAATTTGATGTCTAATAAAACAATTAATTTAATTTTTTAAATATGTCGAAGACCTATTAGATACAAAATTGAAAGTTTAATGACCTATTAGACATAAATTTTAAAATTCAGGGACTAAACTTGTAATTTAACTTTCATATAAAAATAATTTTAAATACATTGATATATAATATTTCAATTAAGTAAGAATAAATAAAAAATTATAATAAACCATTGTAGAAGTATCTACCTAAATATATATATATATAAAAATTAAATTTAAAATATTTAATATTTTTTAAAGTAGAATTTAAGTTTTTTTATGCAATAATTTTTTCTAAAATATTTACTAAATTCTAACCGCAAACTTACGAAAATTAAAACAATATATAAATATATGTATATGGCAAAATTGGAAATAATATATATATATACACTACGAAATGAAAAAAAAAATGATAATAAAAGAAAGGAGGTGCACGATCCATTGGATTTGAGCCAAGGACCTTCCTTTCAAACACATATCTCATGCATCCCTAACCAACAAGCCAAGGTACATTTACTTTACTTTGGAAGAAAAAGGAGATTGAAGTAAATTAATGTATAGAAAATCTGTAAATTGATCTACGTAGATCCGCCCTAGAAGTCGTTAAAGTGAGCTTACATTAGCGATAATTGGCATGTACCCTCAATCAAAATGTTAGAGGTTCGAATCCCTCAACTTTTAAATGTTGTTGAACTCAAAGAAAAAAATAATAATAATATGGAGTCCATAAAAATTAAATAATATATCATACTACAAATTTTCCATATAAGCCATCGTCTCTAATCATGATGGCTTTTCTTTTTTTAGTTCATTTTTTTTTTCCTTTTTTTTAGGGGGCTTTTTAATGTTTTGTTTTTTGACGTGTAGAATCATGAGCATTGTATTGATTTATGTTCCATGTGTTCACAAATTGTTTTGGTTAAAAGAATAGTTATTTTATTATCATTTTTCCTTTCCCTCTTTGCTTGGGGTGGTTGTCAATTGGTTGCCGTCGGTCTTGAGCTCAAACCGGTGTCAACCAATGACATGTCAGTTTTGCTCGATTGGTGGTTTTCAATTTTGAGAGTGATTATGGAACCGCGATTGATTTTATTTGGTTATAAGAGTTCACTAGAGCTGTTGGGAAATTGCTGGATAAAGTTTTTATTAAAAAGAAAAGGGACTGAAGAGAAACCAAGAAGACGAGAAAAATAAAAGAGAAGACAAGAATGATAAAAGGGAGAAGGAGAAAAAAAAAAAAAGAAAAGAAGTGGTCTGCAGTAGAATGACGATGTAGTGCATGGCGATGGTGGTGCTTGTATCTCTCTAGTGAAAAACACTATTAAAAAGTATGAGTGTGCATAGAACTGAAACAATCGACGAACCGAGCCAAATCGACTGGTTCGGTTCGATTTTTATTTAAAAAAAATCAGTTTCTCGGTTCATGCCTTTAGAAAACCAAGTATTTCGGTTTGGTTCTCGGTTCAAGGTTTTAAAAAATTGAGAAAAATTGAACCGAACCGAGTTAATAATAATAATATACATATTTATATGTGTTATTAATGTGTATTGTCTAATCCCATTCCCAACGGCCCATTATGGGCCCAAGCCCATCTCCCTTCCCTCATTTAATGTGAATCAAGCCCATCCAATATCTACATATATTTTGTTTTTAAGTTTTAAAAACACAAGCAACCCTAAATTTATTTTTCCCCCCATGCCGTATTACGGTGAGGTGAGTTCTTTTTCTTAATAGATTTAGTCTTAATTTTTATTTAATTAATGAATTTGTGAGTTTCTGAGATGTGAACATGTTTTTTTTAAGAAACAGAACAAGTTGATTTTTCCCTCATGCCATGCCGCCAGACCTTTCATATTCTTCGTTTCTTTCGTTCTTCATCTTCCTCATCGGCCAATCTATTTTTTTCCACGTCGTTGCCGCCAAATCTTCCTCCCTTTCCTTATTTCTTTCGTCTTCTTCATCTAAATTCCCCAGTCGGCCAACCCTAATTTTTGTTAGGGTGCAAACAAATGTCCCACATTGGCTAGGGAAGGGAGTGATCATGGGTATATATGTGAGGACAATTATCTCCATTGGTATGAGGCCTTTTGGGGAAACCAAAAGCAAAGTCATGAGGGTTTATGCCCAAAGTGGACAATATCATACCATTGTGGAGATATGTGGAGGTCCATTGTCCTTATCAATTTTTTCAACTATTTTGTGAGTTTCTGTTTATTCTCCCACCAAATTGAACCATGAATACCCCTTTTTAAAAAAGAAAAAAAAATAGAAGAGCAAGAGAAGAGAATCTCAAATCACACGTGCATGCTACACAACATGTGCATTATTGATTATATAATTTTTTTTAGGTATGTGTATTGTCAGTTGGTTCGGTCGGTTTGAGCCTTTTTGGACTCCCTAACCGATCGACTGATTGGTTTTGCTATGTGAAAAATCGACCCCGACCGACCAAAGTCAGTTTTGGTTGATCGACTCAATTTTTGGATCTTCCTTGCTCACCCATACTCATATCTCGAAATTTTGGGGTCAAATAAAATAACCGATTGAAATTTTATGGTCAAATAAATAATCGTTGAAATTTTTGGGGTCAAGAGAAAGGAAGAAATATGCCACCTATAGGTTTACTTAAGGTTGAATGAAGAATTATGATAGTCGTAAATGTTTTTATAGCTTGATTTTTTTTAGTTCTTTTTATAACTCGATTTTACGAAGCTTCATACATGCTCACAATAATATACCGGTGCACATATTTGAAGTTATGCAATTAATTTGTTATTGTAAAATAAAAGTAACGAACAAATCAATAATTATATTTTAGAAGTTAAGATTATGAACCAACTTGGACAAAAAATAATAACCTAAAGTTAATGATCAAAATGAGATTTAAACCAACAAATTTTAATGGGACTAAATATACCTAATCTTTAAAGTTTTTTTCAATTTGATTTTTAATCGTTTAAAATTCTTAATTTTACTTTCAATATATTAAAAATTTTCAATTAAGTTCTTACCTAAAAGATTTTGTTAAAATAAAACTAATTTATCATTAAATTATTTTTTATTAACATATTTGGACATGTAGGAATGTTCCTTGGAAAAAAATGAAGTTTGTTAATTGATGTGTTAGAATATTGCTAATGAACAGATTGGAGTTCATGTGTCAAGTAGCATCGAATGACATAATCTTATGTCTGAATATATTAATAAAATAGTAATATTTATGATCAACTTCGTGTTAAAAAAATTTAACGATTTTTTTTGTTAAATTATACAAAATACCCTTGAACTTTAGAAAATGTTTGAATTATGCCACTAGACTTTGAACATTTTCATTTTTACCTTTGAACTTTGAAATTTGTTCCAAAATATACCTTTGGAGAGTTTTTTTTCCGATAATATAAGATAAAAATTGATGTGATAACTCATGTGTAAAAATTGGAAGGCATACGTGACATCATTTACAACATCATTCACTTAAATTGACATGATAGTTGATGTGCAAAAATTGATTATGTAAATGCTTTTAACCAGTGGCGGATCGAGAATTTTATGTCAGGGGGCTATATAGAAATAATTTTGAATGCATTGATATATTGATATCAGTTCGTATATTTTGATATTCAATTGACTAAATTAAAATTTGGTCTTTAAATTTTCAAGATTTTGTTTAAGAAGTTCTTGACATTAAAAAGTTTTTACTAAGTCACTAACATAGAGAAATGAAAAATGAAAAAGAAAACGAAAAAAAGAAAAAAAGAAAAACAAAAATAAGCTAAAAAAATGTGCACATTGGGACTTGAACAGTGAATTGAGAATATCAGAGAGGCTTCATCCATCAGGCCAACAAGAAAACTTGTGATAAAACTGTAGTTTTCAATACAAATAGATAATAGTTAAAATGTTGAGCGGGGCTCAAGCCCAACATACATCTTCCCCTGCTTTTAACGATATTTTTTGAGATGAAATAAATGATAAACAACGATCTTAATCTTTTATATAATTTTAAATAATATCACATACATCTTTTAGTTTCTACACATCGATTTGTTACGCCAATTTTATCCTTTATTTTAAGGGAAACAATATTTTTTAGACCAATTCTTAAGTTCAAGGATATTTTTGGAACAAATTTCAAAGTTCAAAGTTAACAATAAAATTTAGCGTAATTGAAACCTACCCAAAATTTTTGAGGTAGTTTCTATAATTTAACCTCATTTTCTTTTACAGAAGGGTAAATTAGGGATAAAATTGAGAATTTTAACCGTGGGGAATTTTATATATTTAGCATTTTAACCATGTACACGTGTGAGTATAACCGCAACAACGCAACGGTTCCGGCATTTTAGAGTTATACGCGTGTAAGAATAACCATCCAAGTGTCAAACACGTGTCATCTACACGCTCATTTTCACAGTGCCAAAACGTTTCGCGCTTCCTTTTTCAACATCTCTGTAGTGTTAGCTTCTGCAGAAGAATTCCATTGCCGTAAAAATGTCCTGCAACTCAGCCTTCTCTTTCACTCTCATCAGAAAAACGCTTCCGATTAATTATTCTTCGTCTTCCCCTTCCAATCTGGTGATCCCTTTGTTTCTTTCTCATGGCGAACTCCTCCCGTTTAAAAACTCTGCGTCTCTCTCCCGTTTTCTGCTCGCCGGCGACTCACCGGAGTTTCCCCAAAAGAGCCCCATTCCCGAGCCTTCTGTTCCCCTCGAAGTTCCACAAATTTCGACTCGTCCGGAGATTGACCCGAGCACTCCGCCGGAGCTTCCGCCGATAACTCCGGATAAGACTCCCGGGCCGGATTTTCCTGCACCGCCGACTCCGTCTCCTCCGGGACCCGAGTTTCCGGTTCCTCCGGCTCCGTCGCCTCCGGGCATCGACGTACCGATACCGCCCCATAAGCCTCCAGATATAGAGTCGCCAAGACCGGTGCCAGGACCGGACATTTTGCCGCCGCCGCCACCGGAGGAGCTCCCACCGATGCCCGTCGGTCCGGAGATCTTGACGTCGCCGTCTTCGCCTGATTTTGTTCCTCCAATGGCTTTGTTTTGACATGGATGGTAATGATAGTTCACGTTTTGAGCAAAACAAATCCTACTGAAATAGAAGAATCTGGTAGTTGGATCGTTATAAGGTGGGTTAAATTACAAGTTTGATCCTTCTTAAAAATTTTCTTAAGGTTTGTGTGATCCCTCGATCTCTCTCAACTTTTAAAGAGTACTTCTTTAAGAGGTCTTCAAGTTTTAATTTAATTTAATTTAATTTTGTGTTAGTAGAGGTCAAAAATAGATTTACGAATAGTTCATACGGGGTATCTTATATTCTTATACACCAGTGTGCAGCTGATTATTGTTCATAAATAAATCTTTTATAAGACTAATTGAAACCTATTAAATTAACTATTTTTTAAAGTTCAAATTGTACGTAGCTTACATGTCTCAATTGATTAAGACAATATATCTCAGTCGAATCCTTTTGGATTAAAAAAGAAAGGTTAAATTATCAAAAATATCGGTTGGTTTCAATTATACTCTCAAACTTTGAAAAGTTTAATTTTAACCCTCTAACTTTGAAGTTTGTTTCAAAACAATCATTGAAAACTTTTTTCGTTAAATTTATGGACAACAAATGACGTATTTGCATATGCTTTGATTTTTTTTCCAACGTATATATTCAAATATGTTCACATAAGCAACAATACAAATACCAAATATGTTCACATAAGCGACAATACAAATGCAAAAAATCATTTTTCATTCATGAATTTAACGAAAAAAAGCCTTTTAAGGGTTTGTTTTGAAACAAGGTTAAAATGAAACTTTTGAAAGTTTGGGTATAATTCAAATCCGGAGTATTTTTATAATTTAATTTTATAATTTAACCAAAAAGAAATCGTCAAATATATGCATATGCATATATATTTAGTTCACCTCAAATTACATATACGACGCTTCTTTTTTTTTTTTTTAAGTACAGTTTGGTTTTTGGGTTTGAATCTTACTAATTGTCTTGCAATTAAATGTTTATTTGATTTTTTTTTGGCATTAATTTCATAATTTTAGCCTGCTTTTGCACAAGTGGAATATAAAGAAAGCAATTGGTAAGTACGGTAGTTTAGATGTGATAAAAAAAATTTGTGCGTTTAACAATTATTTGGTTTTGGGTTTTTTTTTTTTTTTTTTTGAAATTGTACTTATTTTTTCCTCATTTTTCTACCACCATGACTATCATTTTTAAGTCATTTTTTTTAAGAAAATATTTGAATTCTTATCCAAATTTGAAAAAAAAAAAAAGTTTTTGAAAATTACTGGTTGGTTTTTGAAAACATAATTAAAAAGTTGATAACAAAGTAGAAGTTTATAGATTTAGGGTTTAGGGATCCTATTTGAAAACTTTGGTGCCATCTCATTTGTAAAATAAGCACTTAAATTCAATTAGAAAAGGGAGGAAAGAAAAAACAGTACTTCCTAACCATCTTTGTGAGTCCTGGTTAGGACTTAAAAAGAAAACATTATAATTCTTTCCAAAAAAAAAAACATTTAAAAAAAACATTATAATAAATATCTTTTATCCTTGTATGAAATATATATATATATATATATATATATTAAACGTAATAGTTATTATATATCCTGTATATGACAAAATCCTTGAAACAAAATCCTTAAAATACATGATGGTGACAAACGAACAAATATACCGAGTATATATTTACAAATAAATAAATATATCAAATGTATATGATAAAATTCGTAATAAGTGAAATATATATCTTATTTTAATAAAGATGAATAATGCACATAAATATAATATATATCTTTAAATGTTATTGTTCACACGAGATTTCAACAAATAAATTTGGACACGTGTAATGAACTTGTGTTGTATTAATTTCAATATAGTGAGTACAATATCTAATATTTGATCTTCTGATTCTCTCTCCTGTTTGTATGCCTTGCTCGAGGGTTAAAGAGCTTGTTCTCGAAGTTGAAATTTCAATGGATTCTTGGAGCGTTCTTGATCTCCAACACATGACACTATCTAATATTTGATCTTCTGATTCTCTCTCCTGTTTGTATGCCTTGCTCGAGGGTTAAAGAGCTTGTTCTCGAAGTTGAAATTTCAATGGATTCTTGGAGCGTTCTTGATCTCCAACACATGTTCTTCGTTCATACGGTATTTGATCTTCATGAGTTTATGGAGACTTCTGAGCTTCGTTTATGAATTCTCTCTAAGCTTCTTCAGTTCTGAACTCCGGAAATGTGAAATGAAAGAGGAAGTTCTCTATTTATAGAGTTCCTCAAGACCTCCAGGTAGGCTTGGGCTTGTTGGACTGGGCCCAGTTGATTTTGGGCAAACACTTTGGATTGGGCTTGGTTGACTTTGGGCTAACCTTTTTGGACTAGGTCTGGTTGACTTTGAGCTAGTCCTTTTGAATTGGGCATGTTTGACTTTGGGTCTGACCTTTTGGATTGGGCTTGAATTTTGCTAATTGGGGCTCTCAATTCGAGCTTTTATCTTCTAAATTTCAAATGACCTAATTGTACTTGTGATCCGCTAACACGCAAGTGCACGTGATCGAAGTAATAAAAACTGGAGTATTCCAGAGTATCGTACCCAAGGGAACAAAGTTAATAAAATAAATTTCAGTTGGCACGAAATTGTTGGCAATTTGCAATTCAAAGTAACCACGGATGAAAATAAATTGAGAGGTGTTTTAACTAAAAATGTGTTTGAAAATTCAATGGAAATAAAGAGGGATTCAAGTATGTTAATGCCCCTTTGGAAAGAAAATGCAACGAGAAAGCAATTGCAATCGTAGCTAACTCAAGAACTAAGTAAACCGAATTCAACTCCCATTCGACCTTCTTTTAAGTATCTTTAGGAGACTAAGTGATTAAACCTATATGTCTATGGCTAATCTAACTTAGATAGTTTTGCGCACAATTCTAGTGGTTTTGGAGTCTCGCCCTATGTCTAGGGTCGATGTTTCAGACTTATGTCTAAGCCCTTTCCTCCATTGCTTTTGCGACATCCGCTTCCCTTAACCCTTTCGGTATTAAGTTTTAGCTTGACAAGCAACACTAGATGGCCAACTAGTTTTACCCAACAATTTACTCATCAAAAGCAAACTTGATTCCAAGAGTTAGCTAGATTGTTTTTACTCTCGAGCTTTACACCTTTCCTCTAGGGCATTCACACACTTGAATCCCTAGAGGAAATTTAGCTCATAATAGAAAAAGTGAAAATCCCTAAATGATTTGTTGAAAATTTCATAGTTTCTAAAAGGGGAGAAAATTAACTTCAATGAAAACCTAAATAATTTTTCAAGTATAATAGCCCAATAAGGAAAACACCATTCCTAAAACATGCTACTGGACCTCAATTTGTGTTTACCAAGAGAAGAACCTACGGGTAATTAAACTTATAAAGGAAAGTTGACTTTTATAAAGGGATCTAATTCTGAATTTTAGGATCAAATCGAATTGTAGCTAAAAAAAAAGGAAGAAAACAATTGCTGTAATTTTACTTACTGGTGTGTTGAAGAAAAGAAACAGTAAACAGAAAAATCCAGACGAAACCAATTGCAGAAATTCGAACTCTTCATTGAAGATGGTGTAAATTATGAATCACTTGAGTGAAAACTACAAGAATGAAGTGATAGACCAACCAAAGGTCGAACGAAACATAAAAATAAACTTCAATGTTGCTGCCGGAAAGAAGAAAAACAGAAAGAAGAAGAACCCATAAAACAGAATGTAAAAACTAGAAAAACAGAGTACAAAAGCTAATGGAAATTCCTTGTTTGATCGATCCAAATACCCATTCAAAGGCACTTGGATCTTCACCTCCTCTAACTTTCGTTGAGGAGGGATCAACCTCGGAAATTACATAATAAAAATGAAGAGTAAACTGCTGTAAAATGACAGAAAAAACGTGAAGATAATTGTGGGCGAGCAGCAGAAAAAACCAGCCGCGTTTTGCTTTGTTTTCTCCATTTTTATAGGCATTCCGAGGCTTGTGTTTCCATCTTAGGGCTCCTTAAATCATGGGTAATTGATTGAGCACGAGATTGGGCCGAAAATTCTCCAAAAATCGAGCAAATCCCATAGATTTTGGTCTTTTCCCGAAAATTCTGCACTTTCCAAAAATTCTGCATTTCTTGTTAAGTCTAGAGAATGCAATTGCATTGCATTTGCATTCTTCTTCTTTTTTCTCCACCTTGCCTTCCAAATGGATCCTTAATTATTAGGTAAAATATGGACAATATAATCTTGCTAGAATTTCTCCATAATTGGTGTAAATCGCGTGAATCATGGTGATTTCCGTAAATTTCGAGCTTGCCTTGTTGTGTCTTAGAATGCAATTAGAATGCAGTCGCATTCTCCCTTCCTCTGTTCTTCACGTTACATTGCAAATGGAATGCAATTGCATTCCTTTTGCAAAGTCTTCAATTCTGCACAAAAGACAACAACTTAAGCTACTTTCTTCATCTTTTCTCAAAATTCTTTTATTCATCAAGTTTCAACAAGCTGGCATGAATTTATACAAAATGTTACTTTTATCTTGCTTGTTGGTCAACAAAATCCTCAAATTTAGCAAGAACAACTTGGTTTTAGAGTTGAATAATTCTCATAACTGAGAATTATCAACTTGGATTTGTCATAATTTAATTTAGGGATTCCTACAAATATAATTAATCCCTAATTAAATATAATTTCGTCATCAAAGTTGGGTAATGGCGTGGCAATAATGGGTTGGTCAAAATTTCTATTCTGAAATGATCTTGTAACAGATGGTTATATACGAATATATACAAATAAATATATACTGAAGTAAATAAAAATCATTCATAGTATATTTAAGGTAAACAAGCATACTCAAGTATATAAAATTCATTCCTACTTAATATAATGTAAACATGAATATATTAATAATATATAAATTTTATTTATATATGAATGGATCTAAACAAATATGTACTAGTAATATATATTGAAGTATATAAAATTCATTCGTGCACAAAAAAACATATATTGATGAAGATTGAAAAACAGTAGACTATAAGATAGAAAAATTGTCAGAAGAAGAACAAATAGTGTGAAAACGTGATGGTTGAAGGGATTGAAAACGAGAAGTAGAAAAGATGATTGATTATGTTAAAATCATGGTAAATTGAAGGAAACAAATCGCTATAATTATGAGATTGGAATAAAATAAAATATAAAAAAAAACTTCCTAACTAATATATGTTTTAAAGAGAGAGAAATGAAATTATAAGGATATAATTAATATATGGTTTAATTAAAGAGAGATAAAAGGGTATAAAAGACCAAAAATGTATAAAAAAATTTAGATTTAAAAATATATTTTGTACATTAATAAAAATACCTATTTAAATATAATTAATTGTGTAAATTTTCTATTTTATTTTGGGCCTTTATGTTGAGCCTTATTTACATGTTTAATTTGAAGCCCAATTAAAGCTTAAAGTTCTAAATGGTATATACTTTTAGGTTTGTCTATTTGGTACTTAACTTAAAAATTAAATGTCTATTATGTCTTTAAATTTTAGTTTTTAGGTTTGTCTATTTGGTCCTTAACTTAAAAATAAAATGTCTACTATGTCTTTAAATTTTAGTTTTGTGTTTAATAGGTGACTAAACTTTAAAAATCTTAATAGATCTTTAAACTTTTAATTTTATATTTAATACGTCTCTTGCATATTTGAATTTTTTAAAAAATAATTGATTTATTAAACATAAAATTGAATTTTATGTTTAATGAGACTCTAAACTTTCAATTTTGTGTTTAGTAGGTTCATAAATTTTAAAAAATGTTGAATAGGTCAATGACCTATTATTATTAGACACAAAATTGAAAATTTAGGTATCTATTAGATACAAAATTGAATGTTCAAAGACCTATTAGACACTTTTAAAAGTTGAAGACATATTAGATACAAAATTAAAAGTCTAGTGACCTATTAGACAATTTTTTAAAGTTAACAAACCAAATAGACACAAATCTAAATGTTTAGGCCTTGTTGGATAACCATTTCACTTTTGAAAAAATTAAGCCTATAAATAATACTTCAATCTATGAGTTTCCTTATTTTGTTATCTATCTTTTTACATGTGTTTGCAAAAATCAAACCAAGTCTTAAAAACTAAAAAATGTAGTTTTTAAAAATTTATTTTTGGAATTTGGGAGAAAGATAAAATTGTTGTACAGAAATTGTGAGAAAACAAGTATAATTTTAAAAAAATCAAAAACTAAAAAATCAAATAGTTATCAAGTGGAGACTTTAGAGACTAAACTTGTAATTTAAACGCCCTCTTCTAAGCTTAACCTAGATTTCTTTAAACATATTTGAAACTTAGTTTGGATCGAGTCAGTTTGGTCTTTGGATTTTTCGGTTTATTGCATTCCTCTACCAAAATGATGATTCTTCTTTCCAATTGTTTTTGTTTTACTACCAATTGGCCCATTAAATAAATGTTGCTAAAATTTCAAACCATAGGTTAGTACATTTAATTTTTCAAAAATCCAAACACTCTTCCTGACATTATATTCACACATACGAGCCTATAAATGAGCACAAAATCCAACACGTAGACTTTAAAATAAAAAATGACATTGTAGGAATTTTAATTCCAGAACTTTTACTTTGATATTAAATAACGGTAATAATCTATACTTTAAAAAAAAATGAATTATTCATATGAGTCAATGAAAACAATATTAAATCATTAGTAATGGTTTTTGTGGTTTCATGTTTGTTTTTCATTTGGTTAATAAATTTGGTCCCTGTGATTTGAGTTAGAATTTAGTTCATTTGATTTTAAAAGTTCGAATTTCGTTTAGTTTGATAAAACTTAATAGTCCGTATGATCTGATAAAAATCTCATCAATTGTCTCTACTGTTGGGACTATTTATACGAGTTTTATCAAATTATGGGGACAAATTCTAACTTTTGAAACTATAGAGACTAAATTTTAACTTTCTACAAACTATAGAGACCATATTTGTAATTAAATCATTTCATTTCGTTTGTTTGTTTATTTTTTATTTAATTATTATCTATTTTTTAAAAGGAAAAAAATGTATGTGGTAATCGTTTCTTTTCATTAAAAAAAACATAAATAGTTATATATATACACACATTTAGTAACTATTTATTATTTTTTATTCTCTCAAATTTCAAATTAGAAAAATAAATGTTATGAAAATTAATTTTTAAAATTAAATTATTCAAAATGATTATGTTATGTTGAATTTTTAATCATTTAAAAAAGCCTATTATATAAGTAAAAATGATAAGATAATGCTTTTATTTGTGTTTCTGAAGAACCTGAAATGGAAGCTGGAAACTAAATTTTATCTTTCCTAAAATTTTTATATAATTAAAGAATGTTTCTTAAAGGAGAGAGGGACCATGAATAGTTTATAACACTTGTACTTCTTAATTTTAAATCTAAACAATTGAGTGGATGAGTGGTGTCTCTAATCCTTCCTCATTTTGTGTTCTTCCATGGGATCTATTTCCTTAATTTTTTTTAGACTTAGACTTCTTTTTGTTTGCTTTCTTGCTTGGTTGTGCACTTTATGTTGTTTACTTGATGACTTGACCTCGAGTTTGTGAGATCTTCTTTTTACGTGTATATATATATATAATTGAAAACATAAATTGATAAACAATAAACACAAATGTTACTCAACAACCCTTACCTAGCGACTTCTAAATTATCAATATCAAAGGTAGCTAGATGTTGATCTTGAGAAATCTAAAACTATAATCTTAAGAACATCCCTAAGGGGTGTTTGGATTGAGGAGTTGGGAGGAGTTAATAACTCCCCCAACTCCTTGTTTGGCCTAAGGATATTTTAACTTTTATTGTGAGCCCCACAAACTTATTAACTACTCATTCAACTCTCCATTGTACGCCCAACAACTTTCCTATATCTTTTTTTCTTCACCCCATCTCATTCCTACCCAACATGTTAAATATCGAGCTACACAACAAAATGTCGCTCGATATATTGAGATTTTGAGGGACTCGAAATTTATTTTTTATCCTAGTTTCTACGATATATCAACTTTGTCGTCGACATTTCAATATATCGTCAAAATTTCGACAATGTCAAATTCCAGTAAAAATATTTATTAACTATCGGGCCTCAACTTGACCCAAAGCCCAATTTAGAAGCCCAAATGAAGGGAAGAGAGAAGTCTTTGTCTGGCAATGTAGAAAAGCAAGGGAGAGCCATTTTATAGTGCTGTGTGCCCCTCCTTTTTCAACCTTTTGTCCCTATCCCTCTCTTACTGCTCTCTCACACGGTCACACTAATAAAATAAAAAAATATTTTTATACTAATAAAATAAAGATATTAATATTATACAATTTCATATTTTTCTATTACCTTATTTTCATTTTCTATAAATTTTATTTATATATAAAAGCAAGATTTTTTTATATAGCTTTCATTTAAGTAACTATCTTCAACATTCTCAATATAGGATGACTTGAGAGCAATATTATAATTTCTATCAAAATTATCATGATTATGAATTAGATGCTCCAAGGTTGTTTTTTTGGTATTAGACACGTATATTTTATATTAAATAATTCACAATTATTTTGTCATATACAAATGTTTCTCCTATCTCGTTTAATTTTGTAACTAATTACCCATCATATTTTATATATTATTTTGTATAGTTGATTAAGACTAGTTAATTATAGTTTAATTAATCCATTATAATTAAAGTCTCATTTAACAATTCAAACAATGTTCATCAATTTCATAATCTTTCCAAAAATTTTGCTAACATCGATATTTCTATCGACATTTTAATATAAATATTATATATATATATATATATATATATATATATATATATATATATATATATATATATATATATATATATATATATATATATATATATATATTTTAGATATGATGGTTAGAAATAATCAATTATAGTATAATTAAGCCACAATTAAAGTTTCATAAAATAATTCAAATAATTTTAATCAATTTCTATATATTTTTTTCCGAAACTCCTATTCACATCAACATTTCAATTGACATTTATATCTAAATATTGTCTTAGTTTTTAGATGTGATGCTTAGAAATAATCAATTATAGTCTAATTAAGCCAAAATCAAAGTTTCATTCTCTAATTTAAACAATTTCTACGATTTTCATAAATTTCTTCGAAATTTTCATCGACATTTTATAAAATTTGGACCTCGACATTTCTATCGACATCGACATTTCTAACCTTGCTCCTACCTCTCTCTATTCTCTCCTCTCCTTTCTCTCTCTATTTTTTTTACATATATATATATATATATATATATTATTTTCTTAATTTAAAAAATTTTCTTTAATTTTTATATAAATTTTCTCATCATTATTACTAATTAATAATTAAACATAAATAATTATTAAAAGAATATTTTTATTTTACCATATAATTTAAATATTTTTTAACAAAAATATTTTTCTTTTTATTCTATAATTTTATTTTTTAAATATAAATTATATAAGAACGTTTTAGACATGATACTATTATTTAAATTGAAATTCTTAATCTAAATTAGAGTACTACATAAAAAAAAATTAATTGATAAAAATCTCCCTATCTCACTTTTTCCACATGTCATCTACACTTTTTTTAAAAGTTTAAACAAAAATTACTTATAAGAAATAACAATCTTATCCTTTTTTTAATTAATAGTTAAAAAATATATATAATTTTATGATTTGAAGATAAGAAAAACATATTTTAAACTAACCCGTAAGAAATTAGTATTTAAAATGGTTAACGTATTAAAAAAATTGATTTTCAAATTAATCATATTCAAAGTAAAAAAATAAATAAATGATCTCTCCTTCCAAACTTAATAAAATAAAATAAAATTATTACAATAAATAACATAAATATATAGTAATCTGAACAAAATTATATATTATTTTATTTTGAATGGTGTTAAAAACTATATATTCGTTTTGGAATTTAATTATTTTAAAATAGTATAAATATTTGATATTTTATTTTTAACTTAGTTATTTTAAAACTTCAAAGAATATATTATTTTCAAATTAATCAAACTTTAGATAATCCATCATTGATTAGTTAGAAAAATAAAATCTTAAATTATACAAAAAAAATATTTTATTAAGCTTGAAAAACAAATATTAAATTAAAATTTTAATATTGACGAAAACAAGTCTTTAACAAAATTGTAAAATATTCATAAAATAATATAATGTAAAATCTGAATTTTAGGATTGAAACAAATCTATATTATTTCTAGAATTGAGAGAATAAAAACATAAAAATCTTGAAGGTTATTTGAATCATTTTAAATTAATGGATTGAAATATTTCTAAATCACATGTAATATTTAAAAAAGTATGGTAAGACTTTCTTTTATTTGAAAACTATTAAAGGCAAATGAATAATTAATGCGAGAGATATTGAAAAAAGAATGTGGGGTATTTTGTTCAAAATTCTTTTTTTTTCTTTAAAGAAATTTGTAAAATATACATAAATTAATAAAAACAAAAAAAAAAATCTCAATCTTAAAATTCATGGGAATAAATTCTTAATAATGAAAATTTGAGAAATTGTAGAAAAAAAAATGTATAAAGAAAACTAAAATCAACCAAGACTTCAAAACTCAAGGTTTAACAAATATGTACTCCAAATACATACTTTAGAACTCCTACTCTCTGCAACTCATTGTTTCAAACACAGACTTACTAACATTTTAGAATTTTTAATTCTCCATACTTACTAATTTTTACTCCCTGCAACCCCTAAATAAAAGGAAGGAAGAAAGTGGAGAATAGAAAGGAAAAAAAAAAAAAAAAGTTTGAAAGGGAAAAGTGTAATTGCGACCTAACGTTTTAATAGGCGAAGACCAAATGGAGATAATAATGGGAGACTGAATGTCCCAACCAAAGCTTGA
Organism: Trichosanthes truncata; assembly: GCA_033996785.1. Classification (NCBI taxonomy): domain Eukaryota; kingdom Viridiplantae; phylum Streptophyta; class Magnoliopsida; order Cucurbitales; family Cucurbitaceae; genus Trichosanthes; species Trichosanthes truncata. The sequence goes on from JAWPNB010000003.1 coordinate 7,711,179, forward strand.
TTTTTAGGGTTTTGAATTGAAGTCAATTGGAAATTAATTTCTCATTTCCGCGTCTCTCTCTCTCTCTCTCTCTCTCGCCCTTTTGAACCTTCAAACTTCAAAGTCTAATCTTTGGTTTGGCCTCCATGTCCAAACCCAAAAGTCTCTCACGTGTACACGTGTTAATTCCTATCCCTCCATATTAAAAATTAATTTTTTTTTTAAAAAAAATTATCCCATTTTCGTTCACACACAGAAACCGCGTCTCCAGCCATGCTCTCATTTAATGTTTTTTTTTTTTTTTTTTAAATAAATATTTTCTTCCTTCCTGCTGTGATCTGTCTCGTCCAATCCCTATGCTTTCCATTCCTCTCCATCTTCATTCCATGAATACTTATACTACTCATTAAACTTAAACATCTATTCCTCCTTCTTTTTTCCCTCTAATAATTAAGATTGTCTTAATTTATTCAAACTAAGAAGCCATAGCATAAATGAAGATCAATTGAAATGGAATTGTTTTTAAATAATCTCTAATAGGTTTATAAATTGTGTCTGTTAAGTCTCTAAATTTTTTATTTTGTGTCTAATAAGTCATTGACCTATTTGAGATTTTTTAAAATTTATGAATCTACTAAACACAAAATTGAAAGTTTAAAGTCATACTAGACATAAAGTTCAATTCTATATCTAATAGATCAATTTATTTTTAAAAATTTTGAATATGTAATGGACTTATTAGACATTTTTAAAAATTTCAGATATGTTAGACACTTTTTAAAGTTTAAAAACCTTTTAGACACAAACTCAAAAGTTTAGAGTCTAAACTTGTGATTTAACGTTAAATCAATATTTAAAAAAATATGTATATGAGGGTTTGCTTTTATTTATAAATTTGAACAAAATTAAATGACATAGATATGGTAGATATAGTGAGATTTGCAAAATAAACAAACCCAAAAATGTGCAAGGGGTTTATGATTATCCATAGTGAAAACACATATGATTCAAGCTTTTTTTTTTTTTTTTTTTTTCAAAAAAGAAAATTAATTGTTTTGAAGTCCACGAATCTAAATGGATTCCTATGTTTTTGTGAAATAAACAATCTCCACATGCATGGTTTTTACCGACAATTACTTCATTGTCCCTTCTTCTTTTTTTTGCAAAATATTGTCCCTTCTTCTTGGGTTCATACCACTATGCCATGCACTTAAATCTTTAAACTAATTTAGTTTCATGGGGTTTGAGTGTTTCTTTTTTCTTTTTTTTCCTTTTTATAAAAACCCAATAGACTAATAAAGGAAAATGATGTTTTTTTTTAATAAGTCAATGATACCACCATTGAATCAAAGGGAAATCGAACCTTTGAAATGGTATAACATATATTTGATTAAATTAAAATTTTGGTCTTTTAACTTTGACCCCTTCCTTCTATAACTTCTATTCATATATTTCTTTTTTTTTTTAAATATATATATATATTTTCTAAACTTTAAAAGATTTTAATTATGCCCCTAAATTAAAAGCTTCTTTTTAACCCTTATCATTAAATGATGGAATGACTTAATCAAATCCAAAAAAAAAACAAAACAAAAATTTTGCATTCTAATTACTTTAAGACACACACATATATATATATTAATCTAACATGAGCTAGGGGCAATTATGCTATCTTCTTCCTTCTTCCCTCAACTTTTAAATATGGCATGTCTATTGAATTAATAATGAAATTACAAGTTCGGTCCACGAACTTTCAAATTTCTATCTAATAACTTTCTAAACTTTGAAAAGTATATAATAAACCTCTAAATTATAAATCTTGAGTCCGTAAATTATTGAACTTAAAAAAATATATGTATCTCTTAAGTTAATGACTTTTTTTTTTCTTAAATAAAATCAACGACTTGTTAGACATAAAATTAAAATATAGGGGTATATCATATACTTTTTAAAGTTCAATAATCTATGAAACATAACATTAAAAGTTTACAAGATCTACTAGACACAACGTAGAAAGTTTAAAACGTCAAACTTATAATAGTAAATTAATGGTTAAAATATCATTTTGGTCAATGTACTTTGGGTTTCATTTCATTTTAATCCTTGTACTTTCAAATGTCTAAATTTAGTCCATGTACTTTTAATGCATTGAGATTTTCCGTTAATCCTTAAATTGAGATTTTCAAATTAATAATATTCAAAGTAAACAGATAAATGAATTATCCTTCCAAACTTAATAAACTAACATTATTACAATAAATAAAATAAATATATAGTAATCTGAACAAAAGTATATATGATATTCATTTTGAATGGTGTTAAAAAAATATATATACATTTTGAACTTAATTATTTTAAAATAACATAAATATTTGGTATTTTATTTTTAACTTAGTTGTTTTAAAACTTCAAAGAATATATTATTTTCAAATTAATCAAACTTTAGATAATCTATTACATTGATTAGTTAGAAAAATAAAATATTAAATTATACCAAAAATATATATTTTATTAAGCTTGAAAAAAAAATCTTAAATTAAAAATTAAAAATTGATGAAAACAATTCTTTAACAAAATTGTAAAATATTCATAAAATAATATAATTTAAAATCTCAATTTTAGAATTGACGGAAACAAATCTATATTATTTCTAGAATTGAGATAATAAAAACATAAAAAACTTGAAGTTTATCTGAATAATCCCTTTAAATTAATGAATTGAAATCTTTCCGAATCACATGTAATATTTAAAAAAGTATTGTAATACTTTATTTTATTTGAAAATTATTTAAGACAAATGAATAATTAATGTGAGAGATATTGAAAAAAGGATGTTAGGTATTTGTTCAAAATTCTTTTTTTAAAAGAAGTTTGCAAAATACACATAAATTAATAAAAACAAAAAATCTCAAGCTTAGAATTCATGGGAACAATTTCTTAATAATGAAAATTTGAGAAATTGTAGAAAAAAAACTTTACGAAAAAAGCTAAAATCAACTCAAACTTCAGAACTTCAAGTTTAACAAATCGGCACCCCAAACACAGACTTTAGAACTCCTATTCCTTGCAACTCCTTGTCTCAAACACATATTTCTTAACTTTAGACTAAACAACTCTTCACCCAAGCATAGACTTCCTAACTCTCCAGACTTACTAACTCTTACTCCCTGCAACTTCATGTCCCAAACAACTCCTAAAAGGTTAAAATACTGTTTTGGTCCATGTACCTTGAATTTAATTCCATTTTAGTCATTGTACTTTCAAATGTCCAATTTTAGTTTATGTACTTTCAATAAATCTTCAAATTGGTCTCTACTGATGGTTTGAAGTTAATTTTTATCAAAATTGGTTAAATAATAATAATAATTTTCATGCAAAAAAAGATACAATGTGAACATATTTCTAAAATTTATAAATGCTAATAGAATTTTTTTTTTATATATAGAAAAGTTAACAATAAGCTAACAATAGAGACCAATTTTAAACTTTATTGAAAGTACATGACTAAAATTGGACATTTAAAAGTACACAGACTAAAATGGAATGAAACTTAAAATACATGAACCAAAATAGTATTTTAAACATCTTAAAATTAGTATAGGAACAAAAATGATATTTTAATCTAAATTAATTTAGGTTAATTTAGCATAATATGGATAAAAATATATAATTTAACGTACACTAGTAATGAAATATGGATAAAAATATAAAGTTTGGTTGGATATTGGATATAAAATAATAGAAAAATGTGTGTGTGTGTGTGGCAATGCAGCGTGCTGGGTGGGGTTGAAGGATTCTGCTGCACACTACACATCTTCCAATACACTCTTTTTTCAATGCTTTCCTTTCCTTTTGTCCCCTCTCCTTCAACCCTCACAGCTGTCATTTTTCTTATTCCTAATTCTCCCCTCTACCCAATTACATCACATTAATTAACTTCACTCCAAATTCTCTCCACCATTTCAATTAATAATGGTTTAGGTTCATTTCCCTATTGATTTGAGCTCCAAGTTTTAGATTTCTATTTAAGTTTAGTTTCTTAACTGTGTCTAATAAGTCTCTAAGGTCATGAATATCAGAATTATGTCTAATAAACTTCTAAGGTTCCGTTTGATATCCATAGCTTTTATCTTATCTACAATGATTTTCATATTTCTTAAGGAAATATTTGAGTTTCTAGCCAAATTCTAAACATAAAAACAAAAATTTGAAAACTACTTTTTTCTTTTTCTTTTTCTTTTTTTTTTAGTTTTCAAAATTTAGTTTGGCTTTGAAAACATATGTAAGAAGTAGATAACAAAACTAGGAAATCTATACGTAGATGTAGTATTTATAGGCTTAATTTTCAAAAACCAAAAATAAAAAACTAAATGATTATCAAACGAGACATAAACTTTCAATTTTATGTCTAACAGATCATTGAACTTTCAATTTTGAGTATAATTGGTCCCTAGTCTATTGGACAATTTTAAAAATTCATAAGCCTATTAGATACAAAATTGAGAGTTTCAAGATTTATGAGATACTTTTTAAAGTTTAATGATTTATCATGCACAAACTTGAAAGTTTATGTCCCATTTGATAATCCTTTGGTTTTTGAAAATTAAGCATATTTTCTCCCAATTTCTTTTCAATGATTTTCATATTTCTAAAGAAAACATTTGAATTATTAGTCAAATTTAAAAAACACAAAAAAGTTTTTCTTTTTTAAACTTGGCTTGAATTTTGAAACATTTGTAAAAAGTAAATAACAAAACAAAAAAAATTCAGAGGTGAAAGTAGTGTTTATAAGTTTAATTTAAATAAAGAAAAAAAAATAAAAGTCAAATAGTTATCAAATGCGTCTTAAACATTCAATTTGTGACTTAATCTCTAAGCTTTAATGTTGGGTTTGATCTCTCTGACTTGAGTTAAGTTTGATGTGACTTTTTTAAGAGTAGAAGGTGTGTAGAATCCATTAATGACATTTTTTTGAAATTTTTTATGATATATGACTAAATAGTTAAAAGTAGTTGTAAAAATACTCAAACGTAAGTGATTTTAGAGAAAGCATCACTATTTAGACTACCTTCAAAAGTCACTTTGAACTCATAAACATAGGGTTAAAAAAAAAAAAAAGAAATACAAAATTTTCATAATGTAGAATACCTAGAAATCGCTGGAAAATCTTGAAAATAAATCTGTGGTAAGATTTATATTATTTTAACGAGCAACTAGGTATTTCTTTTGATTATAAACAGAGGAAGAAGTTATTCAATTTTTTTTTCCCCCTTTTTATATAGGTTGTGGAGGACTGGGGGGAATTCTTCTCTAAATTTGACTCATAATATTAGCTTTTAATTTTATATTGGAATGTTTTCTTTTTAAAAGAAAAATAAAATTATAATCTTGTAAAATTCACAGCCTCGGAATTCTACATAAACCCCAGCTCAGATTCCGCCATTCCCAACTCTCCCCTGTTTTATCTTCCCCTTTCTTTTCCTCTCTCTCTTTCTGTTTGTTTCCCGAGAAAATCTTTTCTTTGAAAAAGAAGACATGGCCGAAATACTGAGTGAAGAACAGATCGTGGAGTTTAAGGAAGCCTTTTGTCTCTTCGACAAGGACGGCGATGGTAAGTCCCCTTTTTTTCTCATTCGATTTCCTTTTCCTTTACAGAGTGTTTGGAAACTGAGAAAATTAATTTATTTTTTTTAGGTTGCATTACGATTGAGGAATTGGCGACGGTGATCCGGTCGTTGGATCAGAATCCGACGGAGGAGGAGCTGCAGGATATGATAAAAGAGGTCGACGCCGATGGTAATGGAACCATCGAATTTGCTGAGTTTCTCAATTTGATGGCCAAGAAAATGAAGGTACAATAACACAACCAAACCAAACAAATTCACGACATGTCGTTTCGAGAATTTCAGAGTCAAACTGTTTGAATACTGACTTTCTTTTTCTTTTTCTTTACAGGAAACTGATGCGGAAGAAGAGCTGAAAGAGGCTTTCAAAGTCTTCGACAAAGATCAAAATGGATTCATCTCAGCTACCGAGGTAAATATTCTTACCAGTTCCCATTTACAATTTCCCATATTTTCTTCCACATTTTCCCTCCTCCCAAACACTCCATTAAACCCTTATTTCTTTTTGCTAAAATATTGTTTAAATTAAATTATAAATTTAATCACTACGTTCCATTTGATATTCATTTAGAGGCTGTTTGGGGGCATTAAATAGATTATAATAGTATGTGAATTATAATATTATTTAAAATATAGAATTATTTAGTCTGTAATTATAATAGTATATGTTTTAAGTACAAACGTAGTTCATATTATAACACATGTTATTATAACCTACCCCCAAACAGATCCTTAGTTTTTAGTTTTTGAAATTTACGTTTATTTTTTTACAATTTCTTTATCATGATTTTTACCTTTATCAAAGAAATATTTGAATTCTTACTCAAATTCCAAAAATAAAAATAAATTTTTAAAAATTAGGTTTGGTTTTTGAAAACATGAGTAGGAAATAGATAACAAAATAAAATTTTCATAGTTAAAAGTAGTGTTTATAAACTTAATTTTTAAAAATTAAAAATAAAAAAGTAAATGGTTATCAAACGAGGCCTAAAGTGCCCCAAACATAACCTATTATAATTCAGATTAAACAATTCTGCATCTTGAATACATATTATATAACTACACAAACTATTATAACTTTTTCAGCGCTCCAAAATTTTCTTAATATTTTTATAGAATTCTTGAATTTTAAAAAATAGTTTTAAAAAAAAAAGTTTCAAAAAATGATTAATAAGTACTTCAACTTTAAAAAATACATCTATTATGGAGATAAATTTATGGTCTTGTGTCCGTGAATATTTAAATTTGAGGTGATTCGAACTTCTGATCTCCTCATCAAAAGCTTATATCTTAATCAGTTAAACCTCGTCTAATATTTAACTTAGAGGTCTTTTAAACGTAAAATGTTGATTTCAACTTATTAGACATAATTTTCAAAAGTTTAAAGACTAAGATTGTAATTTAATCCATCATTTATTAGGTGTATCACAACTAATTTAAAAAAAAAAAAAATTCATCTCAATATATATATATTAAAAAATCAATAAACATATATCTTGAATAATAAATTATATATCTAATTTTTGTTGTGATAAATTAGAAAATATTTGTGAGATGGGAGTACATTGTACAATGTACCATACGTGTAGTACGTTGTACCATGTACCATGTACCTCACCGCACTGGATTAGGAATATTGGTAATATATCTAATTTTTGTTGTGATAAATTAGAAAATATTTGTGAGATGGGAGTACATTGTACAATGTACCATACGTGTAGTACGTTGTACCATGTACCATGTACCTCACCGCACTGGATTAGGAATATTGGTAATAAAAAATTAAATGGTATGATTATTCATTGACTTTTTGGGGTGCGGAGAATCTAACGGCTGAAAAAAAAACTACTGATATAATATATATTTAATGATGTGCAGCTGAGGCACGTGATGATCAACCTCGGGGAGAAGCTGACAGATGAAGAAGTGGAGCAGATGATCAAAGAAGCCGATCTGGACGGTGATGGTCAAGTCAATTTTGAAGAATTCGTCAAGATGATGATGACCGTTGGATGATAGTGAAAACTAGCTTTTAATCAACGGACCCAAAAAAACAACTCAAATTCATTTATTTTCATATAATTTCATTTATTTCCTGCCTTTTTTTTTTTTTTTTTTTACATAATTATTAATTTGTAGTATTTTCCATTTTAGGCTTTTAGCCCACTTGTTCATCAATGTAAGCACCTCTTTATTATTAGTAACATTTTTTTTTTTACCGTTCATCCTTTTAGGCCCATGTTTTGGAATATTTTGTTCACCCTTTTTTATGAAATTCATTCTGTTCACTACCTCTATGTTTTTAATACTGTATTTTTACTCATCTTAAATCACCTACTCTAAGATTCTATTTATGTGACTCGAAGACAACTCTATGTAGTTATGACTTATGAGTAAATTTGTAAGTTTTTGTTTAATATACTAATCAAAGTAAGTCTATATATATAAAATAGTTTATGATATTTTAGTCCATTCTTAATTTGTTCTCAATCTTTTAAAATTTATTCTTAATATATTAGAAAATCTCAATTAGATCATTCCATTAAAATTTGTTGTTGACAAAAAGATTGATGTAACATTAATTATTATTTTATTAACGCATTTAGATAAGTTAACTTAAAAAAAATTAAGTGGGATGTCCACATGTCCAAATATGTTAATGAAATAATAATTTAATGACAATTTATCTTAATGTTAATAAGCCAATCTAAGTATAGATCCATTAGTTAAAACATTATATCATTGACCAAAACGTCAGAGGTTTTGAATCCCCACACCTACATGTTGGTGAAGTAAAAAAAGAAAAAAAAACATGACCTAATTGAGAATTTTAATACGTTAAAGGTAAAATTAAAGAAATTTACAAGATTAAGGACCAAATTGAGAAAAACCTCAAAGATAATAGTCCATTTAATGTATTTAACCAAAAATTAATCATAAGAATAAGTTGTATGGGTGTGAGTGGATCAATTTTAGTACTCTTTTTGTTCTCAAAATTACCGCTAAACCAATATGTCAGTTTTAGAAAAGCAAAAAAAAAAAAAGAAGTTATATTACAAGTTTAGTCTTTTAATTTTAAAGTTTGTGTCTATTTGGTCCAAGAACTTACAAATTTATATCTATTTGGTCTCTGAACTGTTAGGAGTGCAAACAAAATCTCAAATTGACGGAAATGGAGTGATCATGAGTATATATAAGTGAGAACAATTATCTCTATTGGTATGAAGTCTTTTGGAGGAACTAAAAACAAAGTCATGAGAGCTTATACCCAAAGTGAACAATATCTTACCATTGTGGAGATAGGTGGATGTTCCGTTGTTCTTATCATAAACTTTAAAAATTATTTAATATGTTTCTGAATTTTCAATTTTGTGTCAAATAGAAATATTTTTAGACATTTTAACACAAACTTAAAAGTTTAAAGATTAAATTGTAAAAAAAAAATAAAAGAAACATGAATCAAAGTCCTTAGAAAATTGAACCAACTACAAAAAGCTAAATAAAACACACAAAACTAACTACCATACCAAACCAACAAAAATTGAGTTGAATCAATTAAAAACAATAAATTTCATTCAAATAGAAACTAGCTAATTAATTTTCAATTTTATACTTTGTAAAATTGAATCGACTAATAAATATAGTTATCGGTTGGGTCAATTTCGTCGATTTCTTTTTTACATCTCTATTAAAAAATAATTACATCATAATAAATACTAAGGGATATTTGGTGCATTTTGACTTTGACCATAACTTATGGTTGGAAAATTAAGGCAGAGAGAGAGGGTGGGGGATAAGGCTTTGGCCATCCAAATTCCAAATATCCAATACAATCAACTTTAAAAAAAAAAAAAAAAAAAAAAAAAAAAAAACGCGTGTTCTTGAGAATGAAATTTGATTGAGACCATTTTATTTCATTTCTTTTTACCATCTTCTCCTCCACATATTCATTTATTAATTTGATAAATTAATTTAATTCAAAATTCTTATTTAATTCAAAATTATTTTTAATTAATTAGAGTGAGTTTAACTAATTATAACATTATATTCTCAACTAAGAAGTTAGAAATTCAAATTTTCATCTCCCATTAAAAAAAATCTAAACTATATTCTTTTTATTTGGTGTCGAATATGTATTTCCTAGATTATTAAAGTCACCAATCTTTTGTACTTTGAAAATCATTTTAGTAAATTGAAAATGAATTTAATTTATAGTGGTAGAGATTCCTTTTAATATCTTAAACTTCAACAAAATAATTCTTATTTAATGTTGTTTTGTTTGACTACTATATATATATAATAACAACCTATTTTTGCAACATTTAATAAAAAAATTTGTAAAAAAAAGTGTCTCATTCAACAACAGTATTCTTACCAACCTATCCTAAAAAGTAAGTTATTTGAATCTTCACCCTGACATTATAGATTTTTTTTTTAAAAAAAAAAAAAAGGCATTATAAGTTGATAGCTCATAAGTAGTGCACAATTTCCACATTCATTTTGGTGCACAATTATTTTGAGCAAGTCAATTAATAGCTAGTCCAAGTTCGGGTCGTCATCGGGACGATGCCAAATTATTTTGAGCAAGTCAATTAGTAGCTAGTCCAAGTTCGGGTCGTCATCGGGACGATGCCAAGTTTAATTAGAGAAGAGTGTCACAATTCATTGTATGATGAGGTGTATTGAGCCCTCGAATAAGTCATCGAGGACGATGACTATTTTAAGTGGGGGGAGTGTCACAACCATACTAGAAGAGAGCAGGTTGTGATCCCACAGTGTGTGCAAAAGGAAGGCGACACGGGAGTCGTGCCCATCAGGCCACGAAGAAGGCCAAGAGAGAAGCTACAGTAAAATCATAGTGAAGCATATTTGTAGCGTTTGCCACATGAGGCGGTCAGTTGAAAGTTGGCTAATGTATTATAGTAAATTTTAATTATGTCAACACTTCAACATTCTCCAAATCATTTTTAAATACAGTATTAAATTGTTTGTTCCAAGAATATAGAAAAGAACAAGTACAAAAGAACAATCAACCATAAATGTGGTGTGAAGAGTTTGATGTTGAAGGAGGTAGACCAAGTCTTTTGGGTAATTAAATACGCTCTTCTTTTTATTTGTCTTTTTGTTTTTTAAAAAATAACTATCAATTAATGTGGTTTTGTTTTGAATGCTCAAAGGAAATTCAAACTTTAGTTGGATGTATTTTAAAAAAATAGGGCAACGTACGTAAATATTGAAGAACTTCCTTTCATTTATAGGAGATGGTGAGATACTTGATAATTGCTGATGAAGCAGACTAGAATGAACTACAATGCCTAATTGTTAGATAAACTATTTTTAATAAGTTGAGAGATTTGAGAAGCATTAACCTTCTTAGACTTAAAAGAAACGAACGTTTAAATTCTTAGTCATACGCTCAATTGAAGGCGGGACTATGTACAAATGTGTGGCATAATATCAGAATTGAGTTAATACTAATAAAATTCATCCTAGTGTTATTAAAGATGGAATATAAGACTTATTGAGCTAAATTGTAAAAAAAAAAACTTATGTTGTTGCCAAATTTTGGACAGGAGAATCTCACCTGACCTCCACATGACAACCACGGTGAATTTGTAACTTGGGGGAAAGAGGTGACCTGCAAAAGAGAAAAAGCTAGACACTGATGTGACACTTGCCACACCAACTTCGATGCTTAAGTTAGCTAAAATAATTTGAGTGTAGCAAGCTAGCATTTAGTGAATGAGGGTTAAGTTTTTCTCCATTTCTTTGAGTCATAATGACGTATTTATAAGACATTTGTTTTCCATATTCCTTTTTAGATAAGGAAATAAAAAGTTTCTTCTTCTATTTAGGAATTGGATTTGAAAAGGTTAATCTTATCTTGCAAAATTTCCTTGTAACTCAGGTTTACTTCATTTGTCTAATTTCACCCACAACATTAACCCTCACTCCCTAGTTAAAATTCGAGATTAGGAACGTGTGGAGTAATTGCATGAAGCCTGACTAGGGAGTAGCCTATTAAGTTTTGGAGTCATTGTTGACATTTCGAGGTCTGCCTCGAATTCTCTCTAGTTATTACTGTCCATCCTTGTGAGGATATTCAGTCTCCTAGAGTACTGTCGGTTTCTCCATTTTCCAGTAGAAATTTTAGAGTTCCATGACGCTTATCTTGCGTCTTGGATTCTCCATTTTCCTATAAGAATTTTATGGTTCCATGACGCTTATCTTGCGTCTCAGATCATCCCCAGGATTGCCATCTAACCCCGTAGGTCGGTCTCTTCCTGGTGGGTAAGATTTTCCTTTGGATGTGAGTTCTTTCACATCCTGGAGAAAATTTAGGGCTCCAAGGTTCTCATTGGATCTCCCTAAGATTTTCGTCCAACCCCGTAGGGAACATTTCGATCTTTCTTAGGGGCTAAGACTCTCCTCTGGATTTGCGATCTGTGCCGTTTTCCAGGAGAGAATATGTAAATTCGAGGGCATCCTCAAATTTAAGTGGGATTGCCATCAAACCCCGTAGGGACTGTTTTGGACTTCCCGACCTCCCGTAGGAGGAAATTTTGGCCATCTAGTAGCCTTTGTAGCTTCTTGCTTGCATAAGTATATTTTTGAATAGGTGGAATCTGTAATGTTCCATCAATTATTCTGCGTTCAAAATACGATTTTCATGAATATGATATTTTCTCATATCATATGAAATCACCCTCTAGTTTGAGAGTTAGACAATTCAATCAAAAATATACTTATGACATTTTAATAACTCATGATGTTCAATTCTTTATTAGACCACAAAAACTTTCATTTTGATGTTATCATGCTCATGACATTTAAATAATTCAAAAATGTAGAGAGCATGTGTAGAGTGCATGAAGATACTATGAAATACACAAAAGATCATAACAAAATAATTATGACATGCATCATTTAGTTATTGAATTTAAATATTGCACTATAAAGTTTCAAGTTTGAAGTAAACTTATCTGTGACTTTGCAACTTTGTAGAAACCTTCAAAGTTGATTCCTCAAAATTTGCTTTGATTCCTCCAAATTTGCTTCGTAGTCTTGTTTTTCAAATTTAATTGTTTAAACATTTGATTTCCATATTTTGACATCTTGAGGAGTTCTTGCTTTAGAAATTCTCTGTTGATCAATCTTCTTCCATATTGAGTTTCCAAAATTAGTCTTCTGAATTGAATTAAGAAGTGTGGATAATCTTGGCCTTGTTGATTTGGTGAGCCCCCAACTTCTTTTCTTTCTTCATTTTATCTTTTGCTTTTTGTTTAATAAGGAGGCATATCCCCTATCTTGCTTTTTGTTTGATAGGGAGACATATCCGTTATTCAGTCCACTAATCAATTTCCTTACAAGGAAAAATTGCATTTAAAATTTTATGACCTTCATCTTTCCATATAGCAAAGTTTTTCTCAAATATTTCATGACATTCCTAGTTATTCATAATGTTCAATTATATCACTAAATCACATAAATCTTTATTCTCAGCAGTCTCAAATCGGAGAATTTGCAAAGCATGATGACTGAAATTTTAATGCTAACTAGAATTAGTGAATTATAGAACATTGAATATAAGTAGATGCCATTTTATAAAGAAGATTATTTGATGAAGTTAAACCGGATCACAAGGGAGTTCCTTTCACCAACAGATTTGCTACCGTCCGTGGCTTCAGTGCCTTATTGAGTGGCTTAACCAGCTGCTTTATCAATAGCTACAAGTAGATGAGTTTACGTGGGGCTGGTTATGACCCTGTAATTGCATCTGACGTTAAATCTTTTTTCTTTTTATTTTTTTTAACTAAGCCCCCATATCTTCACTCTTTATTCAAGACTTTCTACTCTTCAATTGGATCTTGATTTTCTTGATCTTTGCATTGGTAGAGCACTCTCGCTCCCCACAGACGGCACCAATTGTTGTTGCCAAATTTTGGACAGGAGAATCTCACATGACCTCCACGGTGAATTTGTAACTTGGGGGAAAGAGATGACATGCAAAAGAGAAAAAGCTAGACACTGATGTGACATTTGCCACACCAGCTCCGATGCTTAAGTTAGATAAGAGAATTTGAGTGTAGCAAGCTATAATTTAGAGAATGAGGGTTAAGTTTTTCTCCCTTTCTTTGAGTCATAATGACGTATTTATAGGACATTTGTTTTCCATATTCAAAGATAAGGAAATAAAAAGTTTCTCTTTCTATTTAGGAATTGGATTTAAAAAGGTTAATTTTATCTTGCAAGATTTCCTTGTAACTCGAGTTTACCTCTTTAGTCGAATTTCACTCACAACAATTTATTTGTTTATGCATGTCGCTTTATGAGCAAACTCAATTATCTTGACCTAGTCTACATATTCATTTAATGCCCTGTTTGGTTCATGATAATAATTAGTGGGAATAACTCATTCCCATGTATTCCATATACCCATCCATAAAGGTTTTCCATAGGCTATCAAATTGGTAGGGTTTCTCAATTTCCCAAGGACTTCTCTCTTTTTCAACTTTTTCTTCTTATTTTATTTTATTTTCTTATTTCTTTATATTATTTAATTAATTTAATTTTAACAAATATGTTTAAATTAAATTTATAATTGGTAAAAGTATATGAAAATTAATTTTAAAATAATATATTAAATATTATTAATATCATACTTTTTTTTTGTTAAAAATCAATATGAATAAACATTGTTATATTAATTCATTTTTATTGGTGACATATATTAAATTCATAAATTATTAATTAATTTTTTTAAAAAATATTAATTAATTAGCTAGTAAAATAAGTTAAATTTATTCAAAGTATTTAGTTTTCAATCATTATAGTTAATTAAAATAATTATTTGACTATTTAGAATCAATTAGCTTATATCGGCGGCTTATAATTTTTTTTGAAAGAATGATTATAATTGATATTAATTAGTTCATTAATTAGCTCTTTAGTTAATAGTTCACAAATATATAGAGAGAAAGATAGATAATTAATTATATAAAATAAATACAAATATTATTTATTTTTATTAAAAAAATTGATAACATTCAAATGTACTATCAAACACAGATATATTTGATTCTCAAGCATCTTATTCCCATATATCTTATTTCCAGGGATCTATTATCCATGAGTATCCTATCAAACTTTAAATCAAACAACCCATTATAAGTTGCTAGTCTATCTAAATTCTAAGCATGATCACTTCTTTGCTCTTGAAAAGGCACATATATTCAAGAGACAATAGCCCTAGAAAGCATAACAAACTATCTTAAAAGATAATAGTTATTGATTCATTTATTGTTACTTCCTACTACTACAAAATGTTGAATAGACTATAGTTGATTTTAGACACTACAATTTCTTAAAAAACTGTGGTCCAATGTTATAGGAATTAATCTAAAATACATGCACGTACTTATAGATGCTGAATTTTATTAATTATGGTCTCAAAGCCAATTATAGACTATAGTTTTAAAATAAATGCAATCTAAAATCTGTCTAACACCACAGTTAACAAAAATTGTAGTCTAAAACTAAAGCTTACAACCTTACACTAAAATTAAAAAATTGTGGTCTTTAATTCCATTATCAATTTACTTTATACCATGATTTTGTAGGGTGGAAGGATTGAACCATTAACCTTTAAAATAGTAATTGATATCTTCTTCACTAAGCTATGCTCAAACTGGCACTGATGTAGGATAAAATGTTAGATAATTAGTTTAGTTTAGTTAATATTAATTTAATTGTTAATTTTAAATTAATTAATGCTTAATTAATATTTTAGATATAATTAGTTATTTGCTTATTTTATTGTAAGGCTAAAAATAGCCTCCTTCGAGAATTGTAAAAAGAAGATTTTGGAATACCATTCTGAAATAGAACATTGTTCTACAGAGTGTTCTCTCAATTGGTTGTAAAATCATAATCTATTTCAAAGTGTGTATATTCATAAGAGAATAGTCAAAAAAGGGAAAAAGAAAATTCCAGTAGCATTTCATGTGACCAAACAAAAAAAGAAAAAGAAAAAGAAAAAGAAAATTTTACTTTATTCCCCTCAACGTGGGTGGGTGGGTGAATTTTATTTCATAACAAATATGATGAATTACAGTAGCATTTCATGTGACAAAAAAAAAAAAGAAAAAGAAAAATTTTACTTTATTGCCCTCAACGTGGGTGGGTGGGTGAATTTTATTTCATAACAAATATAATGAATTTTTTTTTAGTTTAACATTTCTACGGTTTTCGTTATGGCTTTTGAAGCCATAAGTCACCGTTTATGTAAATGGTTTTGAATCAGCTTGAATAATAAGGATATGACATCTAGAGTATATTCTTTAATTATCTGAATTATATTCAGATTGACAGTAAATACGGTTAATTA
This sequence comes from Trichosanthes truncata, assembly GCA_033996785.1. Classification (NCBI taxonomy): domain Eukaryota; kingdom Viridiplantae; phylum Streptophyta; class Magnoliopsida; order Cucurbitales; family Cucurbitaceae; genus Trichosanthes; species Trichosanthes truncata. The sequence goes on from JAWPNB010000003.1 coordinate 7,727,169, forward strand.
TACATTTAATAAATTTTATGTTCCATTTCAAGAGAAATTCCACCAACAAACAAATCCACAAAAAAAAAAAAAGAAAAAAAAAATCAAATGCATAAGCCAAGTTGAATTTGAACCACAAGATGAGATGGCATGTAAATTTGGCGGGAAGAAAAGGAATCGTACGGACAGTACAAGTGCAACAAACTTTTTCTTGAACCGTAGCAGGAGGGAAAAAAAAAGAAGTGAAAATCACTCAGAAATTTGAATGCTGGATGTGAATGCCGTAGAGAAAATCCTCTCAATTGATAGCAGTAGCACAGCAGATGCAGGTCCCGAAGATTAGGGATTTGGTTCGGCGCTTCCCTTTACGAATCGGCGATGGCGGCGGCAAGTTTTTCACTGCCTTCTTAGCGGTGGCTAAGTTATGTTGATCGATTGCTTTGAATTCCATCTCGGATTCTTCTTTTTCTTTTCCGAATCCTGGAAAAGAAGGTCTCGATTTCTCTGAATCGCTTCTTCCCAACTTCGCAACCCGCTTCTCCATTTGATTTGGGAAGCTAATCTCCTGCAGATTTGGTAAGTCTTCCATTGTCTTTATTTGGTATAGCAATGGAATTTTCTCTGTTTCTCCTGCCCTTCCTTCGCTTTGGATATCTATATTGAAGCTAGGCGATTTACGCATTTCGATATGAGCGATTGAATTGTCTGAATTTGATTCGTTGCTTGTTCTTCCTGGAGATTCTTGATCTTCTTCCCTGAATGTCGAGAATGGAAGTGCTGTTACACTCTGTTCGTCGATCGGATTTGTTGATGGTTTAGTTTCTGTGAATGTTGCTGAAGCTATTTGGATATAATGTGGGGAGTCTGGTGGAATTTTCTTGGTTTTTTCAGTTGCTGTTTCCGTTTCTTGCCTCGGTGCTGAGGTTGATTCATCCGTACTTTCTCCAGTTTGAAATGTGATTGAAGTCTCCTTTCCATGGATTTGAGGTTGGAACCCTAAAAGAGGTTCACATAGGCTTTCCTCTGGTTCTTGTCTTTCCGCTTCATGTCCAATGTTTGTTGAAATTTCCGTCGCCTCTCCCATCTCCTCATTCTTATGCTTGCAATCTCCAATAGATGAAGTTAAAATGGCCATTCCTTGTTCAGAAATTTCCAGATATTCTCCATCTGAATACTCGCAATCCTCTCCAGGAGCCTCGTTCTGGTTCTTGTTCTTGACAACAGATTTAGGAGAAACTTCAGTTTCTTTTGCATCGTTCTCGGAGCGTGACCCAATCGTGTTAAATTCCTCTCGGACCCCATTTGAAATCTTAGATTGAGTTGGAATATTGTCTTCAACGATTGGTTCAGTTCCCAAATGTTCTTCTCTTAATTGGGATTCTTCTTTCAAAACGGTGCATCTATCTTCAACCACAGGAACTTGCATACATGACTTCGGTGATTCTATCACCAGACTCTCTTCTGGTGGTGAACATGAAGAATTATGACCGATCAAATCTATGGCAGTTTCTTCATCTTTAGTATCGACAATTTTGGCAGCTGGCATTGTATAGTCATGGCATGACCTTGGCTCTATTAGATCACCTTTTTCCTTCTCCATATCTGTCTCTGGCTCTGCACCGAGACAATCATCATCAGTTAATTTTTCTGTGTACATAACGTGACCGTTGTCCTCAGTATGTTTCAAACTAGAGCCTAAACCATACTTGCTTTCTTGTGAGGATCCATCATCACTTGATCCTGCCAATGATTCTGCCTTGGTTTCAGGCAATTCATGCTGAATAAACTTAAGATCTGAATTCTTTTCAGATTTTGGATCTTCCAATACATGTAATGCCTTGAAGTTGGAACCTTTTCCCCTCTTTGCATTATGTTCCTTATCTAGATCTTGATCAGTATCAATAACTTGATCAACATCAAAATCTGAAGTCTTCTTAAATTTTGGATCTTCTAATGCTTGTGTTATTGTGTTGAAGTTGGAACCTTTTCTCTTCTCCCCATCATCTTCCTTATCTGTATATTGATCAGTATCAATAACTTGATCAACATAAAAATTTGAAGTCTTTTCAGATTTTGGATCTTCTGATGCTTGCGTTATGATGTCAAAGTTGGAACCTTTTCCCCTTGCTCCATCATTTTCATTATCTATACCTTGATCAGTATCAATAACATGATTAGCATCAAAATCTGAAAAATTTTCAGATTTTAGATCTTTTGATGCTTGTGTTATCGTATCGAAGTTGGAACCTTTGACCCTCTCTCTGTCATCTTCTTTATTTGTATGTCGATCAGTATCAAGAACTTGATCAGCATCAAAATCTGAAGTTTTTTCAGACTTTGGATCTTCTACTGCTCGTGTTATTGTATCGAAGTTGGAACCTTTGCCCCTCTCTATATCATATTCCTTATCTGCATCTCGATCAACTTGATCAACATCAAAATCTGAAATCTTTTTAGATTTTGGATCTTCTAATGCTTGTGTTATCGTATCAAAGTTGGAACCTTTGACCCTTTCTCTATCATCTTCCTTATCTGTATCTCGCTTAGTATCAAGAACTTGATCAACATCAAAATCTAAAGTTTTTTCAGATTTTGGATCTTCTGATGCTTGTGTTATTGTATTGAAGTTGGAACATTTGCCCCTCTCTCTATCATCTTCCTTATCTGCATCTCGATCAATATCATTAACTTGATCAGCATCAAAATTTGAAGTCTTTTTAGATTTTGGATCTTCTGATGCTTGTGTTATCTTATCGAAGTTGGAACCTTTGGCCCTCTCTCTATCATCTTTCTTGTCTGCATCTTGATCAGTATCAATGACTTGATCAACACCAAAATCTGAAGTCTTTTTAGATTTTGGATCTTCTGATGCTTGTGTTATCGTATCGAAGTTTGAACCTTCGCCCATCTTTCTATCATCTTTCTTCTCTGCATCTCGATCAGTATCAATAACTTGATCAACATCAAAATCTAAAGTCTTTTTAGATTTTGGATCTTCTGATGCTTGTGTTATCGTATCAAAGTTGGAACCTTTGCCCATCTCTCTATCATTTTCCTTATCCGCATTTCGATCAGTATCAATAACTTGACCAACATCAAAATCGGAAGTCTTTTTAGATTTTGGATCTTCTGATGCTTGTGTTATCATGTTGAAGTTTGAACATTTTTCCCTCACTTCATTTTCCTTATCATTGCCTCGGTCAATACCCGTAACTCGATCCATATTGGTGGTTTCTTCTAAATCTGCCATGGCACAATCTGCTGAATGGTAAGTGTTGTTCAAACTCAAACCCAGAGCATCCTTGCATTCTTCTGGGGCTTTGTTGCTATCTTCTACTAATGATTCGGCTTTTATGTCGAGCAACTCATGCTGAGTACTCTTGAAATCTGAAGTCTTTTCAAGTTTCGGCTCGTCTTGAAATCTGAGTATTGTTGTGTTCAAATTGGAACCTCTCTCCCCTTCTTCCTCTGTTTCAATTTGGAGCAGATAAAACGATTGATTTTATGCTATGAAGTTAACTAGTTCTATATGCAATTGAATTACTAAAGTAAAACTAAATTACAGAAGCAAGGGATACTTCTGCTGACCTTTCTGATTTGAAGCCTGCTTTTCATGCTCATTTCCATCCGATCTATTTTCTTCCGAATCGAACTCCTTTGTTTTATCTTCTTTAGATTTGGCCTGGACTTCATTGTTCTCTTTAGTTCCGTCTGGTAGTTTTTCAGAAACCACTTGAAACTCTGCCGTATTACATGCTTTATTTTTTTCTTCCTCTGCATAAATATATAGGGAAAGTAGGCTGGATCAGACTCTAGAATACTAGAATTTGTCTATAACAGAGATGTTAAAATTCTGTGCAGACCTTTCTCTGTGACATGGTGATCTCCATTTACTCTATGTGCACCATCAGAACCCGGCCTAGCCTCTTTTTGGCGGAAGTCTGCAACTTCATCCGCTTTGACTTCATTGCCCCCACCTTCTAGTGAAGATTTTTCTGGACCTTCAGCTTTTACCTGTTCTTCCTCTGCATCAATAGAATGTAAAACACGATTATGCATGTCGTAAACTAGTCTTACCTCGAATATTCAGATTTCAAAATTACCTCTAAACTCAGATGTGTTATTGTTTCCCATCTCATTTCCCATATTCAAATCAACAAATCCTGCTATTAAGGGGTTTAATAAACAACACTCACAATTCTATAACTGCACAAGCTTGAATAAAATCGGAGCTAAAGGGGGGGGGGGGGGGGGGGTTCTATACTCTAAACTTCCTTACCATTGTGATGATGGTGATGATATTTGACAGCGTGATCTGTTGTAGACAGCTAGACTGTTAGGCACAAGATTAAACAAATTCAGAAATATTGCTTAGAACATAAGCCTTAAATGAGTAATCTGTCAGCCGAACTCTTCAACCTCTCATTCGCCTCTGACACTGGTACTCATAGATCGTCAGCTTTATAGCTTTCAAGATTTTGTTTAGTACATAAAGTTCAACAATCTGCCACTCAAATGAGCACATGAATGATCTGTCATTATGATTGTGCTTTTGCAACTAAAATTTCTAGACTGTTTTTAGTACTGTTTGTTGGAAAAGGCTGTGGCAGTGGCAACCTTAAAGCAGGGGTACATCTAAACTGGACATAACTGGAACTGCCATTTCTGGGGTAAGGCGCCTTCTTGCTGCGTTTTTCATTGACAAATTCAATCCCCCATATGTACTTTTCATCATTTTCTCTATTTTTAAAGTGAATGGGTCGGCTAACTAGAACTGCAATTGCTATATTATTGTAGTGTCCATCATTCTGATAAGACATCTGTAAATGAACTGCACTCCTCAGCTTTGTTTAGAGATAGGAAGTCTTATAATGATTAGAAGTGAGTAAATTCTTAATATCAAAAAAATAACAACATTTTTATTAGTATGAAACTTTTTATGGATAGAATTAAAAAAAAAAAGAGAGAGAGAAATAAAATTAGGTAGGCTTAGACTTAAAGTAACAATATCACATCATTGTAGATATAAAAAGAGATTTATGGTTCAGATGGACTTCTGATTACAAACTAATACGTTATGAGTCACTTTGATTAAAGTTAGAGCTTCAATTTGCACTGCGAACTGATATAATCATTCTCTGTTGGAGGTTTTTTGAACAGGTGGGCCGATTGATCAAGATTTCTTGAGCTTTAATCTTTGTGGTTGATGCAAGGTGGCTGAACTCCATTATTTGGGAGGCCGAGTTCATCATATCTTAGTAATTTGGTATGAAGTTCTTACCTGTCTATTACAGCTTTAAAAGTTAAATAATTGGGCTGTTCTGCTTTTTCCTCGTAAGAAAATCAAAAGAAAATGGTGGGGGATATCCACTAATCAGCTTTTCCGGCAAACAATTAAAGGAAATGATTATACTCATTGGGACAGTACATCTTCCCATTTGTTTCTGTTACAATGTAGCTTTCGAACTTCAAATTTGATTAATTATTGTTGATGATTTAATGATTATAAAAATAAAATCGTTAGACCATTATAATTATTTGTATGTATATATATATATTTTTTCAATTCAACAACATTTGAGGGTTGGAAGATTCGAACTTCAAGCCTCTTGGTTGAGGATACATGTCAATTACAGCTGAGCTAAGCTCACTTTGACATAATTATTTGTATTTGATCCATCAAAATTTGAAATAGGTGACGATATTATCTTTTATAATTGATTTATTAAAGATATAACATTAGCTACTTTTGTAATTATCTTATGTTTTTGGTTTTTATAAATTCTTTTTTTTTTAGTTCAACAACATTTGGAGGTAAGGAGATTTGACATTTTGATCGAAGATACATGTTAATTACTACTGAGCTAAGCTCACTTTAACAAAAAAAAAAAAAAAAAGAAGTTATAACTAGGAAAATGTATGAAGTTGAGATATATTTACAATTTGAACAACTGAATTGGGTCCAAAATTTTGTTAACCCTTATACTTTTACCTTTAGTACTTGAACTTTTGGCATTCTGATTTCGATCTTTAAACTTTTGTCTATCTTCCATATTTGTTTTTTAATTTTTAAAATCTCAATTTTAATTTGTTTTTCACATTCAATTCCTTCTACTATAAAAATCTTATTGATGTACCACAATTTATTATTCATGCATCAAATTCGAACTATCACTTTTACAAGGGAGAATAGTGGAGTTATGTGAAAGTGCGTTTCAGGAAAAAGTTTTAACACTTAAATTGAGGTTTTAAAAGTTAAAAAATTATAATTAAAAAGTGACAAAATATGAGGGATTCAAACTAAAATTTTAAAAGTTTTAGCCTTGGTTGATAACCATTTTTTAGTTTTTGAAAATTGTGATTATTTTTTTATCATTTTTCTACAATGACTTTCATCTTCTCTTCAATGATTTCTATCTTTCTTAAGATAATTCTTAGCCAAATTCTAAAAACAAAAACAAAATTTTTAAATTTTTTTTTTTTTAATTCCAAATTTGGCTTGATTTTTGAAAACACATCTAAAAAGTAGATAAGAAAACATGAAAAGTCATAAGTGAAAGTAGTATGTATAGGCTTAATTTTCAAAAATCAAAAACCAAATAGTTATCAAATGGAACTTTAGTGATCTAACAATAGATGAACAAATATTTGGGACTAAAATCACAAACCCACATCGGACCTTTTTAAAACGAAATCATTTGGCAACTGCTACATAGAGAGAATATGCTTCGCTAATTAAAAATTTGAAACCAAATTGTATAAGCTAATTGAAACCCAACACTAAACTTTATATCCATTGATTTCCATTGCTACATCAGTAGCAATACTCACTTGTCCCTATTACTACTTGAAACAATACCTGTAATTGTAGAAACTCGCAAAGGGATTCTATTAGAATAATATAGTGATTACATTCAGTAAAGTTGTTTTAATCTCAAAACTTTCTATCCATTGATTTCCATTGCTACATCAGTAGAAATACTCACTCGCCCCTATTACTACTTGAAACAATACCTGCAATTGTAGAAACTCGCAAAGGGATTCTATTAGAATAATATAGTGATTACATTCAGTAAAGTTGTTTTAATCTCAAAATCAAATCCATCATCAAACCCATCTCCTTCATAGAACTGAACATAAAGCACACTATTACACAATATGATGTCTTGTACCAAATCCAAAGATGCGATGAGGGCATCTAATTTACAAAGTAAGGCAAATTATGTTATGCTTCTGTACCATTGCCTCATGATCTTATTCATCACTGGCACTGTATGTTCAAAATTTCTAATACTTTTCTCTGATGCAGCAGCAGCCTAAGCCTATGCCAGAACAGCTTCAGGTTCAGGAAGTCTGCCATTGCTTGCAGGTACCAAACTATCATAATATTCAACCAAAACCTTCCATCCACCTGGGCACATAAACCCTACTGGTGGATTCTCTTTATTCTTTGCTAGTGTTCTCATCTGCATCATCCAAATATAGGTTTTTTTTTTTTTTTCATTATACAACCAAATCACAATATATATGTTATGGTGCTAATGTCTAAATTTTGGTGCTCATTGTTAATTCTCCAGTCAAATGGCAACTAATATGGTGCCACGTGGAAGCTGACGTGGCACACGTTAATATATTCAATGGTTGCCATGTATGAAAACCGAGGTGACACTCATGTCACATTCTGTATGGTGCCTTGCCATTTGTGTCATTTTTCACGTGATGCCATATTAATGTTTCATTGCCATTTAATTGGATAATTGACGTTTGAGACTAAATTTATATGAAACATATAGAAGTAGAAAAACTAAAGCGTCAAAAATGGCAATGACTAGAATTAAAATATAAGCAGGTTTTACCTTGGTGCCGGATATGAAAAGGAAATCCTGAGCCCTTGAGGGGTCGAAGAAGGCCATCTTGCCCTTAGTTTTATCATAAGCAGCAACCTGAATGAGTAACAAAATAGATGAGCCAACTCCTCAACTTAGGTGAGTTAAATTCTACAAGTTTGATGGTAGAGCATTCTAAATAAGCTTACTCTGAAAGGAAGGATGTTTAGCCGCTCTAGTCCAGGTGCCATGCTCAAAACTTTCTTCCCATGGTCAGCATCATACAAATCCCTTTTCTCAGTAGGATGACCCATTCCAGCCGGGTCTCGTCCAACAATGTAAAAGTTGGCTCCTGCATTGATTCTTGCCTTTGCATGCCACTGCACCTCAGTTGGCCCTGCATAGTGCATTGGAGATGGAAATATGGAGACGACCGTTGTCTCTGGATCAAGAACACCATCTTCAAGTACCTGGAAGAATCAATGCAGTTCAAAAAGTTCAGAACTTTCCATAGGCAATCAACAAGTAGAGTAGGAAAGATGGTTCAAAATTACGCACCTTCTCATGTTGCTTCATTCGCCAACTAAGTGGAACATCATCTGCCTTGGTGTAGCCACCCAAAGGATGAAGCAACAAAATGGGGTTCTTGTACCCCATTTCGAGCAGTCGACGGCGGGTATCAGTCATTAGTAATGCATGCCCGTTATGTACTGGGTTTCGAAGTTGGAATGCGAAGACTGCATCTGCATTTCGCCGGGTAAATTCTTCCCGAAGTTCTGCAGGTGACTGTCGGAAACGGTCAAGGCCATCGTGGTACTTGATTGCCTCTATAACCTCTAAGTCACCTCCTATCAGCCAATTACCAGCATTGGTTATAGCTTGATCAACATAAGGGAGCCCGGGAGCAGTGGTGCCCCAGGTTCTTGCTATCCTTTCTTCTTTAGGGTGCTTGTAGATCTCAATACTGATACATCCAAACAAGAAATTCAGAGAACTATTAGCTGGTTTGAAATGATCTCAATAAGGAAGTCACTGCTACTATTAGACATTAGCATGCATCTCTTCAATGGATTATAACAATCAGGTCTCCAAGAAAGTAATATTAAACAAAATCTTCATCATGACATCGACGATATGATCCCAATAAACAGAAAGATGTGAAATCCAATCCCCAACAGAGATAAATCTGAAAAAGGAAGCAAAAATCACAAAAGGATCCCGTTCAAGATGAAACATTCAACTTCTAGATTTTCCATGACATAAAGATATATACAGAGTAGAATGAAGTCCTATGTAGGATGTCTTTCTGGTAGGGGATTTCGCTCACCTAGTTACAGAACTGACCTTCAAAGGAATTAGAAACCAAAAGGAAAAAGGCAAGAAACTTTATGTAAATACATAGCATGGAGATAGATTCATCATGTCCAAAGCAGAACCACATAAACTTCAGAAATGAAAAAGCAATACAAAAGTGAGAGAAAATCTTACTCCTTCAGAATAGCGATGGGGTTGTTCTTGGCGTCAAAGAGAGCCACACTGGTGGAGTCGCCGATGAGGTGCTTTTGGGCATCGTCAATGGCCAGAACAATGGGCACTGACATGTTCGCCACGGACCCATCTGGAAGCCTGAGCGAATTGAAATGAAGCGTTTGGAGGAACTCGGATTCTCTCATGAATCCAGTAAGAGGACTGGCCCATCCTTCGCTGAGCACATGAACCCATTGAATATCGATGCTCGAAAGCTCGATCCTCGGCAAGGATAAGGCTTCCTTCTTCTTCAAACCCTTCAGAGGCTCCTCAACCAGAAGCTCCACCAGCCTTCCGCCGTCGGGTTCGATCAAACCGGCGGAAACCCGGAGCCGGAGATGGGCCTTCTTCGCCTTGGAGCCCCCAGCAATGGAGATTTTGATCGGAGCGCCCAAATGGGTGTAAGAAGTTTTCTGAATAGAATGAAATGGGGATGGGGTTTTGGTGAAACGAGTCGCCATGGACGCCATCTCAGATGGAGACCAAGGCTTCAAAGCAAGTTTAAGGGAAAATTAAACTGAGATTAGGGAAGAAGACGAAATGGGAGAGATTAAATCCGAGGGGAAGAAAGGTGAGAGATAAAAAAGAACAAAAAGGGGAATCGGAGGGTTGGATTTTGCAACTTTTTGAGATGGTGGGATGGGGATATAAATATATAATGAAGAACTTACGAGCGATAAAGAGAATTGGAGGTGGAATATTTAACAAAGAGTGGGTGCAATGAAGATTCCTTGTGTTTTGAGAGGCCATTGAATAAATTTTTTTTTGTTGGGAGGATGAACCTGGACATCCTTTTTCCCTGCCATTGTTCTTGTCTGTTTCTTGGCCTTTTGATTTTCCAAATTGGTCTTTCATTGGAGATTTTAAATTCTTAAGCTGTCATTTGGGACCCATCATCCATAATGACGGGTAATTTTCGGGTGGAAAAATTAGTGCTAAATAGATAATTTTCTAGATATGTTATGTCTTAATTTCCTCTCTATTTTTTTTTTTTTTTTAGGAATTCTCATCTTTATTCCCAGTATATTAAGGGTTTTTAGTTAGTTTAACAATATATGGTAAGTAGACGTCGAAATTTCTCCCAAAAAAAAAATGTTCAAAGAATAGTCAAGTTGAAATTTAAGAATATTTCTTTCTTTCTTTCTTTCTTTCTTTTTTTTTTTTGGAGTTCGAATAGTTATTTCATGTATGGGTCTTTAGTTAAGTGTTTTAGGAAATGAGTTGTGTGAATTAGATGGATTTTTTATTTTGTGGGTGGAAGAAAATTATCTGTTGATATCCAATTTACTCAATTACAACATGAAATAAATCCAACTTAGATGTATTGTAAATATTAGAGATAAAATTTTAAATGGCATAAATATGAAAGGTAAAATTATGCATTTAATCTTGATTAAAAATCAATGAAGACATTATAAAAGTTCATAATCTGATATATTTCTTAAAAGCAAATGGAGGTATTTAAAGTTCAGTAAATCAATATCCTTGTGGCTGGTGGGAAAAAAGAAAAGAAAAAGGAGAAAATACCCTCTTTTTTTTTTTTTTTTTTTGAGTTCAGATGAAAATACCTTTGATTGATTTTAGGAACAAATTTAAAAATTAATTTCTATGTATTTTGAAGTTCCCATAGAACTTTTTTTTTTTCCTTGGAATTTGTTCACTATATGCATGATGTACACACTCGCACACAAGAAAAATACAGAATCTGTCTTTTTGTTTCTGCCTAGACAATAATTAGCTAGTCGCTTTTTGTTCGTAAATATCTTTCCCCTTAGTCCTTTATTTTTTTTAAATAAAAATGCTTTGTAAGTTAGGAAGTTACATCTATTTATGAGTATCTTTTTAAAAATAATAATAATTTGAATCCCTGACTATTGGAGACTCATATATGTCCTAATTTCATGAAATTTGAAGTACAATTGAAAATATATTTAAATGTTATTTTTATCTTATAGCCATTGTCATGATCAATTATAAAGTCTAGTCAATACATTAATTATATTTTTACGATTCTTATTTCTACCACGAAGAAGATTCTCGAATTTATTTTTCTTTAAAAAGTTTATCAAAAGTCATTGTTACAAAAAAAAAATTATAATAGTAAGTCGATAGGTTAGTTATATCTCTACAACTTTTATTCTTTAATATGATGAAAAAGATATTCTAATATTTATCTTTCAAAAAGCTCGGTATTATATGCAAATCTAAAAGATCAATGACTCATCTTCAATAATATTTTAAAATTTTGTTAGATATATATATATATATATATATATATATATATATATATATTTATTTATTTATTTATTTATTTATATATATATATATATATATATATATATATATATATATATATATATTTATTTATTTATATATATATATATATATATATATATTTATTTATTTATATATATTTAGTACCATAGTTGTTGGATATGAAAATTTGAACCTTTGAACTTAAAGAAAGAGTACATGTTAATTACCATGAAACTAAGCTCATTTTCGATAGAAATAATATCTTAAAATTAGTTATAAATTTTTTTTAAAAAAAAAATCTAGAGAAAATGTCTTCGATTGTCATGTTGATTTCTAGCATTCAGAGACATGATTTTTTTTTCTTCTTTTGAATCATCCCAGACATGATTGGATGCGAAAAAGATTCAATTGATTTGTATAAAGTCATAAATTAATTCATTATAATAAAAGTGAACAATTCGCACTTTTTCATATTTTGGTTTCAACATATTTTACGCAATATAATGAAATAATGTACTTTTAACTTTTAAGTGTGTAAATGTTTGTATATTTTTAAATAAATAGCATATTGTATAATTTTTTAAACATGACTTGGAGGATTTTTTTTTTAGTACAACAAATATGAGGTATGGGGATTGGAACTTCCGACTTCAAGAAAAAGAGTATATACTAATTACTGCTGACGTATGCTTATTTTAGCACATGATTGGGAGATATTTATTGTTTATTTTCTATATTATTTTTATAAATTTTAAAATTAATCACATTTTCCTGGTTTCTATAATGTCCTCTTTTAATTTCATATCCATAAAACTCCTAGAGGAATAGAAACAGTATCGATCAAAAAATATATGTAGATTGTGTTTCGTACAATTATTTTGAATTATTTATGATATTTTTCATTTTTATATATATTCAAATCATTTAAGGTGAAATGTATTGATCCATTAGCCAAAAATACTGTTGTGTGTCCTTGCCAATGTTAAAGAGTTATTGGTAATTTTACCTGAGTTGTTCACTATTCAAAAAATTAAAAAGAAAGAAAGAAAGAAAGAAAGAAAAAATTGCAATATATTTGGGAAAGAAAAACTCTCTCTGTCTGAAAGTTAGCCATTGAAGGGGTTATTGTTGAAATTCAAGGATGATCATACAGAAAAATGTAAAATGAACGCACCAGATTTAACAAGAACGGTGCTATCCACTATAACTAGGCACAAAGGTCAATAACTCTTCAAAGAAAGACTTAGCTGGGTGCTCTCAAGACAAATCCATCTTTAGCTAAGGTGGAAGACTTGCCTCTCTCAAACATTAGTCATCTTCATCCAACAGATAGTCTCATTAAGCCACTATTCCTTGACATGGTTGGTATGGTAGATTTGATGAGTTAATTACTCTACTACAAATAAGTAGCTTGAGATCTCTGGCAAGGTATATAAACTTTCCCCTACTCAAGTTTATTTGACTCCAATTTTGGTACAATATTTGGCAAACATTGCACTCATACCCAATTCTTTAATTGTAGATATTCTCTAGTCTACCCTTCATTTCTCTATATATATTCTTATTCGTAGAGATTAGATAGTACTAGACATACACTAAATTATCTCAAACAACTTCCCCAACCAAATAACGCATGTTATAGGTAAAATTGGACCTAACTAAGCACCTCAAGACTAAAAGAGAAGTCAAAGGAGCCCGAAGTGGAAGCATACTATGGCTCAAACAAACCTAAGGCCAACCTGGCCTTGGGCCCAATCGTCCACACCCAGGGCCCAAATAGTCCTTGGGTAAGCTACATATTGAGCTGAAGGCTTAAGAAGCTGGGTCAGCCTATGGCTGACCAAGCCAAGGCCAACCTGACCACTTCACGTCCCCTAACTTGGGTACGATTCAACACCTTTGGGTTTGAGAAAAGTCGAGAAACCCTAGGTCAGCTTCATATAACTCAATCGGAGCTGTGTGGCATGAACCACACTAGTATACAATCCTTAGTTTTACATGTCACTTCTTTCTAATATTCTCATTAAGTACGTGCTAAATTCGACCATGCTAGATTTGTCCAACAACAACACCAATAAAAAATATGTTTGATAATCCTTTTATTTTTAAGAAAGGAAAAGTTAATAATTATCATAATTTTATAGGAAGTTAGATAATGCCAAAGTTAGATAAAGATGCCACTTCACGTTCCTTGAATCTTCTTGATCTTTGAATTCAAAGCATATCACAATCCCAAACACTAAAGCGTGATCTCTTTATTAGATTTTGTCAAATTGAACTTTGCCCGTTTTGTTGGCCAAATTCAAACTCCACAAACCTTAGCAGAAATAAAAACCCAAATTTAAATTTTCCTCTTTATTTTCTCAAGTTGTTTACAAAATTTCCACATTTATTATGACATTAAATTGGGCCAACATGTTGGAGCTAAGTCCTTGGATTTTACCAAACTTGGGGAACCTCATGGCTTACTAATCAAACAGCCTGCAGCCGCCATCACTTTATTATTGTTTTTGTTTCACTTTTTTTTTTCCCACTTTTTTAATAGATTGAATAGCAATTTTTTGAATTCTTATTGTAATTACATTTACTATAGCTTTTCTGACTTGCTGAATTAATTTTTTAATAATCTTTTTATCTTTTGCGACCAAATGTTTGGTACAATCATGGTATTACATTATAATTCATGTTTGTGGAGATGGATAAATTTTTTTTAAAAGGGTTTTGATTGGTGGTATTGCCAAAATTCAAACAAGATAATGCACTTGACCTTTACGTGACAGTAACAGTAAAATTTGTTTGAGGGAGAAAAACGTGACCTGCAAAACAAAGAAAATCTGCATACCAATGTGGTGCTTGTTATTAGGACAATTATATAATCCTTTATTATTGCGTTAATTTCTGCCCAAATTATTGGTATTATTTGTAAATTCCTTTACTGTAATTTTGTCTTCTCTTTTGTAATTATCTTTCACTGTACATATATAATACCTTTACGGTATGAACAAATCAACTAGAGGAAAATATTCTTTGAAAATCTCTCTCCTTAGGATCTTTATGGTATAAGAGCCACACGATTTCTAAAAAATCCCAATTTTTTTTTCTCTTCTTCACAAATTCTAGGGCTTACTCATGACGGTGCCTAATACTTCATCTTCTACTACCGTTTCTGCATGAACATCGACCATCTACAATGCTTCATCCTCTGCCAATGTCTCTGCAACAACATCTCCTTTGTTCCTCTTATCAAGCATTTGCAATCTTGTGCCCATTCGATTGGATTCAACAAACTATGTGCTGTGGAAATTCCAAGTATCTTCCATTTTAAGGGCTCATTCCCTTTTTGGCCACATTGACGAATCTCCTCCTAAGCTAGAAAAATATGTTCGTTCACCAATCGGGACAATCACCATCGAGGTTAGTCCAGACTATCTTCAATGATTTTCTCGTGATCAAGCTTTAATCACTGTAATCAATGCTACATTATCACCATATGCTCTTGCACATGTTGTTGGCTTCGATTCCTCCAAAGATCTTTGGTTTTCTTTAGAAAAACGTTATTCATCAAACACAAGATCCAACATTCTTGAATTAAGGTCTGCTTTATATACTATTAAGAAAAGCTCGTCTAAATCAATCGAGAAATATACATGTCTAGTTAAAGAACTCGTTGGCAAGCTTGTTGTAGCTCCTGTTTCCATTGATGATGGGGAAGTGTTAGTTCATACCTTGAACGGGCTATCAAATGAATTCAACGTTTTTCGCACTTCAATCCGTACGCGAAGTGGCCCTTAACTCTTAAAGAACTCCATGCCTCCTTGCTGAAAAAAAAAGACAATGACGAAGTATCCAACAATCGAACCTTCACCTACAACCATGGCTTTGTTTAAAAACACCACTGTATCTTCCTCCCGTGGACATGGAAGACGCTCCTTCAATCACCGTGGGGAGGTGGTAATTCTTTTACATGTGCATGTCAAAACAATTTTGAACTGCCAGCTAGTATGCATCACAACAATTATTTTGGATCTTCAAATGGGCCTAGTCATTATGGTATTCTTGGGTCTGGTTCAACAAATGGGAATTTTGGGTCTGTTGGCTCAAATGGGCTTGTGGGCTCAAAGAACTCCTTTGGATATGTTAGCTTCAATTCAGCAAATGGAGGGCGTATTCTGCCAAATATGCTCAAAGCCTGGCCACAGTACACTCGATTGTTATAATATGATGAATTTTTCTTATCAAGGACGTCATCCTCCAACACAATTAGCTGTTATAGCAGTAAATGCTATGAGTCCATGATCCGCTAATGCTTTGCTACAACAAGCAAATGCACGTGATCGAAGTAATAAAGAAACTGGAAGTATTCCAGAGTATCGTACCCAAGGGAACGGGGTTTAACAAAATTTACTTAGAATGACACAAAATATGTTTGCAAATTGCAATAGGGGTAACCGAAGATGTAAAAATTTAAGAGGTTTGGTTTGTTTAACAAGAGTGAATGAAAATTCAATGAGTTAAAAATAGGGATTCAAGTGGTTCAAGCACCTTTGGAAAAATGCGATTCAATTTGCAATTGCAATCATAGTTATTTGCAATTGCAATCATAGTTAACATGTGAGACTAAGTAAACCGAGTTCAACTCCTATTCGATTTTGATTCAAAACCTTTAGGAGACTAAGTGATTAAACCTATATGTCTATGGCTAATCTAACTTAGATACTTCGCACACAACCCTAGTGGTCTTGGAGTCTCGCCCTATGTCTAGGGTCGATGTTCAGGACTTATTTCTAAGCCTTTTCCTCCATTGCTTTTGTGACATCGGCTTTCCCTTAACTCTTTCGATATTAAGTTCGAGTTTGATGAGCAAGCACTAGTTGGCCGGCTAGGTTTACCCAAATTTAAATTCAACAAAAGCAAACAAAGTTCACATGCTAACTAGATTGTTTATGCTTTAGAGCTTTACATTTTTCCTTAGGGCATTCACCAACTTGAACCCCTAGAGAAAATTTAGCTCATTGTCGGAAAAGTAAAAATCCCAAAATTATTTATTGAAAATTTCATAGTTTTAAAAAAGGAGATAAATAATTTTAAAGGAAACCTAATTAAACTACCAACAAAGAAATTGTATACAAAGAAAATCAATTTTTCCTAAAATTAGCTACTGGAAATCAATTTCTGTTTTAAAAAGGGAGGCCACGGGTGAATGAGAAAATTAAGGATTTTGAACATGGAAATAATTCCCCATAATACAGTAGATAGTGCTTAACCCACGAAAAATCCAAAAAATGGTAAAACATTACCCAAATTCCTTAATGCGATCGATTCAAATTCGTTCGAATCTTTGAATCTTAATCTCCTCAACTTTCGTTGAGGAGAGATCTTATTCAGGAACTCGAGGAGATCAAATCGCGAGCAAAAGAAGGAAAGAAAACAGAGAATGAAGTTGCTGAATTCTGCTGTGTTGAAACAAATAAAAACTCATAAACAAAAATGCAGAAAATTTACTTTTCGTTGATTGAAACTAAAATCGAAGAGTCCTTAAGCTACAATGTAGAGAATAAGTGCGGAAATAACATAAAATTGAAATGGGACTGAACTAATACAAATTGGAAATCAAAATGCTGTTGTCTACGAAGAAAATAAAACCCAGAAAAATTGCTTTCGGGAGAGAAACAGAAAATAAACCCAAAAAAAACTCTCTCTTCTTCTTCGGCTTCTTCCCTTTTTAAAGTCAAAACCGAGCCTCCTCTCCTTCCAAAATTGGGTCCATAATTAGTGGGTAGAATTTGGACATGATTATCTTGCTGAAATTTCTCTATAATCGGTGCAAATCACGTAAATCATGGTGATTCCCGCAAATTTCGAGCTTGCCTTGTTGTTCCATAGAATGCAATTCAGATTGCAATTGCATTCTCCTTCCTCTTTTCTTCACGTTACATTGCAAATGGAATGCAATTGCATTCCCTTTTGCAAAGTCTTCAAATCTGCACAAAAGAACAACTTAAGCCACTTTCTTCATCTTTTCTCAAAATTCTTTTATTCATCAAGTTTCAACAAGCTTGCATGAATTTATAAAAAATGTTACTTTTATCTTGCTTGTTGGTCAACAAAATCTGCAAAATTAGCAAGAACAACTTGGTTTTAGAGTTGAATAATTCTCATAACTGAGAATTATCAGTCCACAAACCTCTACTGATAATTCTAATATTTTTTTGTTGTCTGATAGTGGATGTAATGTTTATATGACAAATGATATGGCAAATCTCAACCTATCTAATAATTACAACGATGAAGAGTCTGTTATAGTGGATAATGAGCAATCTTTAAATATACAGAATACAGACAGTGGTACACTTTCTACCTTTTCTCATACACTTAATCTTTCTAATGTTCTTCATTCTCCTGACCTTGCCACTAATCTATTATATGTTCATAAATTTTTCCTTGATAATAATTGTATTTTTATATTCGATACTGACTGGTTCCTCATTCAGGATAAATTCTCTAGCCAAACCTTATGTACTGGCAAAAGCATCAATGGTTTCTATCCCATCCCAAGCTTGTTTGTTGCATCTTGTCCTAGTTTGCACCCCAAGAATCATAATTTTCTTGCAAAATAGGAATGTTCCCTTTGGCATCATCGATTTGGACACCCTGCCCCAAAAATTTTACGCTCTTGTATGTCACGTCTTGGTTTTTCTGTATCTTCGTCAATTTCTACTTGCGAATGCATTAGTTGTTTAAAAGCTAAAATGTCCAAACTTTCAGTCTTTATGTCTCTCTCTACTTCTTTTGCACCACTTGAACTTATCCATAGCGATGTATGGGGACCTTCTCCAATTCTTTCTTTTCATTGATATTGCTATTATATTAGTTTTGTTGATGATTTCGCAAATTCACTTGGCTTTTTCCTATTACTTATAAATATGATGTAATTGCTATCATTCACAAATTTGTGTCTTTTGTTGAAAATTTTCTCTCAACAAAACTAAATTTTTTTAGATCTGATGGTGGGGGTGAATTCTGTAATACTTTTGTTCTCTCATTCTTTGAATCTAAAGGTGTTCTGCATCAAAAAATTTGTCCTTATACTCCTGAACAAAATGGAGTTGCTGAACGTAAACATCGTCATATTGTAGAAACTGCAATGTCTTTACTTTTTCATTCTTTTGTACCTCTAAAATTTTGGCCTTATCCTTTTTCTACAGCAGTTTTTCTTATAAATCGAATGCCTTCTCCTTCTCTCAATATGTTATCTCCTTTTGAAAAACTCTTTGGTTACACTCTTGATTTACATCATTTAAAAGTTTTTAGGTGTGCATGTTATCCTTTTTCTAAAACCTTTTCACTAAACACAAATTTGAACCCAAAACCTCTCAACATATCTTTCTTTGCTACACTCTAGATTTTAAAGGATATATATGTTATAACCCCATAACCAAAAAATCTATTGTTTCTCGCCATGTAGTTTTCCATGAAACTATCTTCTCATTTACCCAACATTCTCTTCCCAAAAATTCTCATTCACCTACTCCCTTAGACCCAACTCCATTACTTACCCTTTTAGGCTTGTCCAAATTCCCTACTAATGTACCTCCACTTGTACCTACTCGATTGCCCACTACCGCTGTTGACTCTACTCTTCGTGATGGATCATCCACACACTCTGCAAATGAGTTCAGCACCCATGACAATTGCACTAACCATTGTGACAATTTACATACTTCTTCTTGTGTTGCTACATATTTGCCTTCTCAAAGTGCAGAAACTGTCAATGATCCAAATAATGTGCCTCACGATGTTTCCATTGGTCCTAACCAAAGTATTATTAATATTCACCTGATGCAAACACGTGTTAAGTCTGGAATTTTCAATTCAAAAGTTTTTCTCTCTACGATGATGACAACTGTTCCAACTGATCCTTCTTCATACATCGAAGCTTCAAAATTTTTAGAATGGAGATCTGCCATGTGCGAGGAGTTTAATGCTCTTCAAGACCAAGGTACGTGGACTTTAGTACCTCGTTTTCCATTGATGAATGTTGTGGGTTGTAAATTTTCGAACCAAATACCACACTGATGGTTTCATTGCTCGTTATAAAGCAAGATTAGTTGCCAAGGGTTATCACCAAGTTGAAGGATTTGATTTTGAGAAACCGTAAGTCTAGTGGTGAAAAAGCCAACAATTCGTCTTATATTTGCTCTTGTTGACCAGTATCAGTAGCCTCTGACTCAATTGGATGTCAAAAATGCATTTTTTCATGGGCATCCAAAATAGGAAGTTTATATGTTACAACCTCCTGGTTTTCTGGATAAATCATGCCCAACTCATGTATGCTTGCTTCATAAAAGTCTTTATGGCCTTAAATAAGTCCTTCGAGCATGGTTTGATCACTTTATGTCCCACTTACTAACATTGGGATTTGTTACTTCCATTGCTGACTCATCTCTATTTGTTCGATTAGTTGGCTCCTCTTTGACCTATTGGCTACTTTATTTGATGATATTATTATCACTGGACTTGACTCCTCTTATATTTTTGTCTTAAAGAAGCAGCTGGCCTCTGAATTTCGAATTTCGGATCTTGGTGCGTTGAAATACTTCCTTGGTTTGGAGGTTCATGTTTCTGATGTTGGCATTTTCGTTAATCAGGCTAAGTATCTAACTGATTTGCTTAAAACAACAGGAATTTCATCAGCTAAATCATGTAACTCTTATGTCTACTTCTATTGATCTATATGCCTCTGCACCTTTATTCAACGATCCAACAGTTTACAGACAGCTTGTTGGTTCACTGCAATATCTCACATTTACTAGACTAGACATTACCTTTACAGTAAATCAAATAAGTCAATTCATGCATCGCCCTACAGTTGTTCAATTCTCTGCTATCAAATGTATATTATGTTATCTCTGCAAATCTAAGCACCTTGGTATTATGTTTCTGCACGGTGACTTATCTCTTACTGCATTTTGTGACTTTGATTGGGCTGGTGATACATCTGATCGTTGCTTTCCTTGGCTCAAATCCTATTTCTTGGTATGCCAAAAAGCAACCTACTGTCTCACGCTCTTCTACAGAAGCTGAATACAGATCATTAGCCACTATCGCTGCTGATTTCTATTGGTTATGCCAAGTTCTTTATGATCTTCATATTCCATTGAAAACTTCTCTTACATTATTGTGTGACAACATTTCAGCAATTTCTCTTGCCAACAATCCTATATTTCATGCTCGTACGAAACACATTGAGATTGACTATCATTTTGTCTGTGAGAAGGTTGTTCGTAAGGATATCTCTGTTCGCTATATATCTTCCAAAGATCAATTGGCTGATTTACTTACCAAACCATTGTCCTCTCAGACCTTTTTATTTTTCCGGGACAAACTTTTGACTTCTATACTGTCTTCAATTTGAGGGGGCTTTGATAATTCTCATTCATATGGATTATTTGGCCTTTAAATTTAGTTATGCTTGTGATTTTATTCATTTTATTGGATGAAAAGTAGCAAAATATTGAATTTAATTACATTATTGTTGGAAGACCCTTAATTGAAGTGAGTGTAGAAAAGAGAACAAAAGAATAAGAAAATCCACACTTACTTAATGTTTTGATGCAGGTTTTTGCGGAATGCAACAAAATTGCAATTGCAACTTCAACAGATCTGGAAATTAAGGAAAATCGCAAATCAAGGGATTTCGAGAAGGAAAATACCCACGAATTCAGCTGGATTCTTAGCTGTATATGTGCATCAACCAATAAAAGAACTCTAGCACGAAGTCCCTATAAATTTTGGAGAAGAAGCCGTGAGAAGGAGAGCTCATTTTTGGAGAAGAATTGCTTTTTTGTTTTTGGGTTTTTGGAAGTCGTATGTAGTTTTTATTTTTATTTTCACAGACTGTAATTTTCTTCTACATTCAAGTCTTTGAACTCTCCATCAATCCCATTGCAACGAAAGTTGACGGTGGTTAAGAACAATTCTTTGTTCAATTGAGCTAAGAGTGATGGGTTTTTAGTGTAGTCATGTTTCTATTCGATTTCTTCAAGTATTGTATTCTAGCTTCTGTCACTTAACTTTGAAGTTAGCTAATGTTTTGTATTTTCCCTTTTGGCATTTTATTAAAGTTAGAAATTCTTTTGATTGTGAATCTAGTGCATCCTTTTGGCAAAGTAATTTTGCATACAAGTTTGATTTGTAAGTGTTCTTGGGTTATCTCCAATTCTCTATTATACCATTGAAGTCCTTCAATTCAATCTTACTGTTTTTTTGTTAATTTTAATATGAATAGCTAAATTTCCTTAGGGATTCAAGTTTGTGAATGCCCTAGAGGAAAGATGTAAGATTCGATAGTAAAAACAATCTAACTAACACTTGAACTTTGTTTGCTTTTGGTGAGTTCAATGTTGGGTAAACCTAGTTGGTCCTAGTGTTGCTTGTCAAGCTTTAACTTAATATTGAAGAGGTTAAGGGAAGCAGATGTCGCAAAAGCAATGGAGGAAAAAGTTTAGACATAAGTCCTGAACATCGACCCTAGACATAGGACGAGACTCCAAACCCACTAGAGTTGTGCACGAAAATATCTAAGTTAGATTAGCCATAGAAATATAGGTTTAATCACTTAGTCTCCTAAAAATACTTCATAGAAGGTCAAATAGGAGTTGAATTCGGTTTTCTTAGTTTCTTGTGTTAGCTATTATTGCAATTGCCCTCTAGTTGCATTTTCTTTCTAAGGGGCATCAGCAACCTTGAATCCATTTTCTATTTCCATTGATTTTCAAATAGTTTTTCTTTTAGCCAAAACACCACACAAACCTTTTTATACCCAGGTTACTTTAAGTTGCAATTGTCAACAATTTTGTGCCATATTAATACATTTTATTAAAACTCGTTCCCTTGGATATGATACTCTGGAGTACTTCCAGTTTCATATTACTTCGATTACGTGCGATTGCGTGTAGCACCGATCAGGCATATTAGACAATTATATTATCCTTTATTATTGCCTTAATTTCTACCCAAATTATTGGTATTATTTGTAAATTCTTTTACTGTAAATTTTCCTTATCTTTTGTAATTATCTTTCACTGTATGTCACACCCCGCCCCAGATTAACTCTACCAAACCTAGGACGAGATGTGATGGCAGTAGACTCCAAATGTGCAATAGAATCTATTGCCAAGTCTTTATCTCTTCTTACATTATCTAACTTTATCTATGGATATCCCCTTTACAGCACAGTAAAAAAAATTCCCTTTACTTACACTAGATGATATGCAATGACTTGATAAGACTGGTGGCAGATTCTGATTAGCTAACTCTGATTGAAACTCAAGAGCAACCTGATGAAAAAATTAAAAATAAAGAATGAGCTAAAAAGCCCAGTGAGTGATAAGTCAAAAAGAAAAATTAACTTTTCAATATTATGGAAATAGAGTGAAATTTGTAGCAAGTCACTGTTACAAAATCTCTCATAAACATAAGCTGCACAAAACGAGATTTCAACTTTCGAAAACAACAATTCTTTAAACAATCACTCTTGAAATGTATATAATGGCTAATAAAAAAAAAACGTGTATAAAGAAATCTCATAGTTTCAACTTTTGAAATGTAAGCATAAGCTTTAATCACCAAATTTGTACCCAAAACTTTGTCATACTGGCGTAGAGCAATCTCCATACGCACAGCAGAGCAATCTCTGTCATACGTGTACGTAAAGCAAACTCTAACATATGTAATGCTTCAGGTCCAGGATTTGGACCAGGATTCGGAATCCGAATTTGGCATCTAATGGCCCCGGCATTCCCCTGCATCCCCTGCGGCCTGAGCATGCGAGCATACTATGGAAACACATTCTCATAGCATATCGGGTAATCACCAAGGGTACAAAGATCTAGTGGTTTGAAAACCACTTCCAGCATAAAACTCTTAACTTCTCAAACTCTTTATGAAAACCATGCTTTTTCTTTAAACATCTCATAAACTTGAGAGATTTTCAAATAACACTAAACATGTATAAATTCTCAAATAATAATCAAATCTCTCGATAATATAAAACATTTTCAAAGTCTTATTTTCTCTGAGACCACATCTCAAAAATCTCATACATTTCTCAATAAACATTTAAACTCTTCAAACATCTCAAATATTTCTCAAATAATAATTTATGCTAAAAGCATAAAATATTGGAATTTCAATACCATTTTTGGAAATTCATAACAATTCTCTAAAAATCTCTTTGCAGTTTCTCTAAATTCACACATAATTATAGAATTCTTAAAAATCTATAATAATAATCAAATAATGAAAACAATTCGTAAAATAAACCACTCACATGACAATTATTGTTGACACCCAGATCAAGAGTTATTTCAATCTCTGATCGACCTGAAATTTCAATAACCATATCAATATACTCATCTTCCAAACAAGGTAATTGAGAAATCATAACATCAATTAAATATCAACTAGTCCAATTTATCGCCCTCAAACATCATTAATTAGTCCTCAAGTTCCAAACTATTCATTTTCTCTCATTCACTTATTACAAAGTACATTTGTCCTTTTGTTGAATTGAAATACAATTTCTCTACTCTTTCCATCTTCTTTACATCAATTATTTACTTAATAAATTAATACTTCCTACCACCATTTCTCACGTAAACCAAGTGGAAATAATCTCCAAAATGCACCTTCCTCTCTTCATTAAATCAATTCTATATTTGGTCAAGCCCCACTTTTTTATTTTAACAATTTCTTTAATAAACCACTCTTTCTCTCTCCAACAACCCAACCTCATCTTCTTCCTCTCACAAACTCTCTTTCTCTTTTCCAACGTTTGTTAATTCTTCTTCCTCTCCATTTTACCTCAGCAGAAAGGTAACTTAATGAGTAAAATACTAAGGAGTTTCTCTTTCCTTTTTCCAAATCATTAACTCCATAGAAACAAACTCCAAATTTAAGTAGTCTCCATCCTCTTCTCATTTAAACATTACCAAACATGAATGATAAGCAAGGAAGAAAAACCCACACATAAATCTAAACTTTTTCCATGAATTTCTTAATAAAAACTTACCAAACATGTAAGCTTCTCTCAACAACCACTGTATCAACTCCCAATTTCAAGTAATTGGAGCTAAAACTTCCAAACTGAACTTGTACACAGCTTGTACGAACACCAAACATGCTGGAATTTGACTCAAAACACTCATTCTCCTTGCTGTCTGTACAGAACGCACGAGAGGGGGGGGAAAGAGAGATTTTCGGGAGGAAGAGAACTTTCGAGAGAAGAGGAAAATTATGGAGAATAATAAGAAAGGGATAAGCCTCACCATTTTTTTTTTTTATTAACTTTAACTTTTAATCACTTTCCAAAAATGCCCTTTCTTAAACCTCCAATTTCCCAAAATAACCCAATTCAAAATACAATAAACTTATTTTAACATACTTACTCCAATTTCTCAAATCACACTCCAATCAAAAATTCCAAAACGCCCCAAAAGTAACTAACTCCAAAATACTTATTGAAGAATTTTCAAATTTGATTCCAAAATGTTGAAATTAACGACCCTGAATAAGCTGGGCTTTACACTGTACATATATAATACCTTTACGGTATGAACAAATCAACTAGAGGAAAATATTCTTTAAAAATCTATCTCTCTCATTAGTCTCTTTACTTGTTACATGGGCTCCGATGCTTAAGTTAGCACAGAGAATTTAGGTGTAGCAAGAGTTTAGAGAATGAGGAAGAGCTTACCCTCTCTAGGTTGAAGATAAGTATTTATATGGCCAATTTAAGGTTCTTTTCCTTTCCTTTACAAATTAGGTTGAGGGCGAACTGAGCCGGAATGAACCAGGATACCACGAGCCGGGGGCATGCTTTGGCCCAAGTTCTTCTCTTCTCCTTTGCTTTGTGGCTTGGTTCTTTTGTATTGGCCTGAAATTATCCTGCATTGTGCTTTTCCCTGTTAGTTTCGCCTCTGAGTCCAATTTCACCCACAACAATTGGAATTCGACAAAGTTTTCGGATTTTTTTTTTTTTAATACTTTTTGATATGATATTAATAATACGAATTGAAATGAAATAAGTTCAAATTGTTAATACTCAATCAAACTAGAAAAATATAAATATAAAATCAAATTTTATGAGTGTTATCTAATTAAAATTAAGTAACTAATTAGGAAAGAGAGAAATTTATTTATCTTTGTGATTAAACAACTTTGATTATTGTGGATGGGCTATATGATTACAAAAATAAGCAATCAAAAGAACGAAATAACACTTTTTTTAAAAAAAATATAATATTATGAAAGTTAGGATTCAAACTTAATCACTAAGTTGAACTTGCATAATTTTGGGAGAAACAGGGAAAAAGGGAAGGGACCAAGCTCCAATGGATTATTTGTTCTTTTTTTTTTTAAAAAAAAGATATCGAATGGAAATTTGTTTTCTAAAAAATAAAATCCCTTATTTTCACAAAATTTGAAAATAAATTATAAAAGCACAAAAACATTCTAGTGTCTTAAAAAGAAGTCATTTCAGATTGCTTTCCAAAAAAAAAAAAAAAATCACACCTTAAACATGGTTTCGGAGATTATTCTTCCCAAACCAGCAATTTGATCTATGATTCAACATTTATGATTGAGTGTGATACTCACACCAATAAAAATGAAACATAACGAATCTCATTTCTTTACAAGTAAATGCAAAATTTCGTCATTATTATTTCAGAATAAATTTATTCATTCATACATTTTTATTATTATTTAGTTCAACACTAGGTAGAGTTTGTTGAAAGTTGAACAGATTTTTAATACTACATTATGCACATTCATGAGTTATTAGTTAATTAAGTACGTTCCGTATTTTAATTTGTTGGTTAGGATGGGAGTTACGTACTACATTCATATATGAGATTTATGTTCATCAAGTTAGTTATGACGTTCATGGATCTAGAATTTTCCATGGAGTCCTATAAATAGTATGTCTTTGGTATGTGTTGAGTAAGTGTGTAGAGAAGAAAAAACAAAATGAAATTGAGAGAAAAGTATGAACCAAGTTTGTAGTTTCTTAAAAAGTTTTTCAATACAAGTGAATTGTTTCTTTTCAAATATTCTTTGTTTGATTATTAATTTATGAGTGTCCATCACACACTTCTAACTAAGATAAAAATTCAAACTTCTAATCTTTTGATTAAATAAATAATGCTTGAATTAGTTTAACTATATAAATCTAGTTTTGAGAAAAATAAAATAATTGAATGGAAGAAAAAATTGCAACTCATTGAGACACTAGATTCCATTGGATATCAAGGCCCAACACATGGCCATGAGGACTTTGTTGACTGTCATGGCTGTCAAAGTGTATCACTTCCTTTCCTTATACAGTTGGAGCCAAACTGCCAAAGCCCATCAATACTTTGAGTCAACAATGTTTCCTTCTTTTTTGGAATTTTTACATGGATAGCAATATTAATTGTACATATTTCATAAATGTATAAAATTTAAATATTTTCAAACCTAGATTTTAAGTGAAATTTCGGACCAATATGCCCCTTTTTTTATTTCTCTCTCCTTAATGAATACATACATTTATTTTTATATTTTATATTCAATATTTGGTTCTAAATCCCACGTTTTTAGTCATTTGCCAATATTTATTTCATGCTTTTTTCTATGATTTTAGCGTTTTAATTACACAGGAATGTCAACTTCCAGCCACCCGTTTCACAGAAACCTACCTTCCATGTCTTGTTTTGTCTCCAAAAATTCTATCGTCCAGTGTTCCATTTTCGTATTTTTTGTTTACTGGTTATCGAACTCCTGAATATGATATTAGTATACATTTCTTTCTATTCATTTATACATGATCGAAATTTATATACTACAGTATATAACAATAATATAGAATTTTAATCCAAATTGATTGAGAATGAATTAATGTTGCTTGAGAATAAATTGTAAATATGTACCTATATTATTTTCAATAAACTACGAATTATTTTTATATACTTTAATCTATATTCTGTTTACGTAATTATTTGTTTTAGTAGACAAGAATATGTGATTCTATTGAGCTTTTCATACTGTTTACATATTTTATATACTTTTATATATTGTTAATAATGATGAATTTGAGATGTGTACATTTATTAATATCCTTATCATATCAACATAAAATTTGCAATTTTACAATTGATGCATTATATTCACTTGTATATTAATATTATCCTGTATATTTGATGTACACAATTCTAAAACACTTGATTTTTGCTGATCATCATATATATACTTGAATACGATCTGAACATAATCATCTTAATTATACGGTTCATTATATGAAGGAAGAATGGGCTAAACTTCCTCACCACCATTAGAATTATCCCGTTCAAAGAAAATTTTGCCAATGTAAAAAACAAACATTATGATGTTCCAAAAGCAAGCAAACATTTTAATGTTCCAAAAGCAATCAAAGATTCTGATGTTTAAAAGAAAAAAAAAGCACGTTGTCTTAATAAAAACAGAAAATCAAACCATCACAATAAGCAAATCAGAACATGATATTTTTTCAATCAAATCTGAGACATTAAGTTGTATGACGGTCCATTGTAGTATTGTGAGTTAAAGATTTTTCCACCCTTTTTTTCTTTTGCCGATCCAAACTTTGAGGCGTACAACGATCTCAGTATCATTGACAGAACAACAACTTATGCATTCACGTCTTCTCAATGTTTGTGTCTGGGCAAACGGTTCACTAATATATATTATATATACATTATGACATATAACTATATTCCATATATTCAACAAAATTCTAAAAACATATCATTTGAAATATACAAAAGCATATAAAGAATATTCAGATGTATATATAAATAAAATAAAATGAAAATGAAAATGAGGGTTGTCACAAACATATTCATTTGCAAAAAAAAAAACGGTATATATATGGCTCGTTTAAGAATTGCATATACATATTCATTTGCAAAAAAAAAAAAAAAAAAACAGTATATATATGACTCATACACAAACATATACATGCACGGTAATGTATAAATGTAATACCATTGAAAGATGAAGACGATTGAATAATATGATAATATAAGTTTCGTGTTACAGCAAAAAAAAAAAAAATTAAAAAGGGAAAAACAGAGTTATGTGTTTCATCTTCCTCCTCCATTTGACAAGAAATCCATCAAGAAATTTACAAAAAGGAAAAAACAGAGTTGTGGGTATAACATCCATCAATGAACAATGTAACATGTACAAAATTATGAAAAAAAAGGAAATACCAGTGAACTAACAAAACTAAGTAACACTAATACTAAGGCATAACCAACATATACTATATACATGTGACACTGAAATAACGAAAAAAATGGAAATACAAGAGGGTTTCTTCTTCTTCTTCAGACAGTATTTTCTTGTTCTTCAATCGAGGGTTTCAAACGATATCATAGCCTCTAGAGAATGTTTCATTATTTCCACCAAAATCTCGCAAATCAATTACACTATGCAGTGGCATATTTACCACAGGCACGGGGGCGAGCGGCTTCAATTTTTAGTAAAAAATAGCTTTGTTGGCATGTGGTTTGATGCTCGTGGTTGCTGTGTTTTTGTGTTTGTATATTGACATATTATATATTGGTTTTTATTAATTTAAGAAATTACATAAAGAAATTATTTAAAGTTACAAAAATTATATATGTTTTTATAAATTTTAAAAATTACAAAAAGAAATTAGTTAGAAGAAAAGAATTAAACTTTTTTACTTGGTGAATCTTTAAAAATTTATATAAATATTTAACAATAGGTTAAAATGCAAAAATCTATACTTAAGATTTCATTCCATTTTAGTCTTTGTACTTTAAAATGTCTAAATTTGGTCTATATACTTTCAAAAAAAATCTTAAAATTAGTCCCTATTGTTAGTTTGAATTTAGTTTTCATCAAAATTTGTTAATCAATAATAATAATTTAGATGCAAGAAAATGCACAATGTGAATATATTTATAAAATTTATAGAGGAAAAACTAATTGAGACTAATTTTTTTAAAAGAAAAGTTAACAATAAACTACAGTAGGGACCAATTTTAAGCATTTATTGAAAATACATGGATTAAATTTGAACATTTGAAAGTACAAAGACTATAATGAAATGAGACTTAAAGTACAGGAACCAAAATGATATATATATTTTGAGTTCATAGCCAAAATGAATATTTTAACCTTAAAAATATGAATAATAAAAGTTATAGCATTATATATATATAATGCTATAACTTTTTATTTTTTTTAGTTTAACAACATGTGGAGATGAGGATTTGAACTCTAATTTCTTAATCAATATATATGTCTTAACCAGTTGAGTTATGCTACTATATAATGTTATAATTTATTTTTAAATTTTTTCTTTATATCCAATATAAATGAAAAATAATAAAAATATTTTAAAATTTTTAGTAAATTATTTTTAAGAAGAAACTATAATTCTTATAAATGAAAAAAAAAATCTACCTATTATTTCAAGTTGCAATTTTTTGTATGTTTATGTAGAAAAATCAGTTGTATACTTCTATTGAACAAAATAATATTAAAATATACAAATTAATATCAAAATATATCCATGTGTTCAAAATTATCTTCATACGAATTCAAGTCCTCCCTAACAAAAAGTTCTCAATATGTCATTGACCATATGCCCACCAAATATTATCCAAAATAATTCTCACAATAGGATTTTGAGGTTAGATATTAAGTTCATCTAGAAATATATTTTTTATATTTAATTTAATCATTATAAAAAAAAAAGTCATATCTTACTAACCATTTTTGTATCATTTTTCCATGTGGGTTATTGAATATTTTAAAACTAGGAGATTGCACCTTTTTTGT
Organism: Trichosanthes truncata; assembly: GCA_033996785.1. NCBI lineage: Eukaryota > Viridiplantae > Streptophyta > Magnoliopsida > Cucurbitales > Cucurbitaceae > Trichosanthes > Trichosanthes truncata. Next base: position 7,757,651 of record JAWPNB010000003.1, read on the forward strand.
TGGATGAAAAAAGTAAACTTAAATATAGATTAACTTATTAAGATAATATATACCTATGATCAATAGGTTAGAGATTCAAATCTTGCAACCACGTATTGTTGAACTAAAAAAAGGTTGGGTGACAAAAGAAGTATGCAAATCTAGGATGAATAACATCCAATCCATTGGATCAACTAAAGAAAATAATTTTCAAACTAAAAATATCAATTTAATTTTAATAAAAGTAGAATTAAAGTAGACCTCACTCATATTAGTCCATTGAAGTATTGTTAAGTGGTTACGGTATTTATATCTCTTTTTATTGACTTTTTTTTTTAGTTCAACAATATGTAAGGATAGATATTCAAACATATGACCTTTTGATTGACAATATATGTCTTAACCTATCGAACTGGGCTCAAGTTGGCCATCTCATTATAGTTGTAAGTGCGATTTCCCGCTCTCTTATTTATCTCTTTTAAGATAAATAAGAGAGTGGCTTAAATGAGAAAATTTTCTTGAATCAATTTCACTAATTTTATTGGGATAAAGAATGAATAATCCATCGGAAATGTCGAGATTACCCCCAACTCTGAATTTCTCCATGTGGATCTCCCTAGTATCCGAAGGGGAAAATGAGGCCCATGCTATGCTAGAGCCCAAACGTGTGGAATAGGTGAGATGGCCCAATATCGAGCCCAATCCCAATAACAAGGCCCGGTGAATTTTTGGAAATTTTCAGTATGATTTTAGATTTTAAAAATTAAGGTAATAATAGCCCTAAGAGTTTAAAAATTAAGTTAATGATAGCCCTAAGAGTTCAACGTAATATGTACTCAAAAAAAAAAAAGTTCAACGTAATAATATCATTCCTTTTTCTTTTTAATTACGCATAGTACAATATGCTAACCCCACACATAATTAATGTAATAATTTAAATTAGATTTACCTTGTTATTAAATCAATACACAATTCTATCATTACTATAAAATATTATTACAATTCTATCATTACTATAAAATATTATATGGATAATGAATATTAATAATATTTTGTTGAAGCCAACCTTAACATAACTCAACAATTAAAGCATTTGTTAGAGGTGTTTTTTTTTCTTTTAACAATTGGTGAGAGATTGTTGAGTGTTACAATGATGGACATATTTATTTCGTATTCTAAAATAACATTCATATATTTTATACATATAACATAAATGCTTAATTTTAAGTGATATCTTATTCATATAAGTGATGAAAATGTTAATATTTAGTGTGTTTTACATGCCTTTTGAAAATAGTGTTTTTGATGAAGTCTTTATTATATAAATACTTTTTTAAAAAATTTAGTAAATGGAGCACTTTAAATATTTCTGTTTTTTTTTTAAATTTATTTTTAGAATATTTTTGAACTACTTTTGATGATAAAAAATTTTAAAAAGTGTTTTTAATTAGTCAAAAATATTTTTTACCATTCTCTAAAACTTTAACTAAATACTACCATTTTAATTTTTCTAGAAAAAGAGTACTTTATATTAGATTACATGGGGTTTCATCTCAAAACCAATTGGCAATGAGAGGAGTAGCCCATGTATCTTATAAATTGTGAGGTCTCTCTACATTTTTCCAATGTGGGATCCTCAACATGCCCCCTCAAGATGGTGCCACTTTGGGTTCACCATTCTTGGATCGGATCCCAATTTTAATTTTTTTTGGACCGAATACCCGTTTGGGTTTAATGGTCTATGATACCATATTAGATTACATGGGGTTTCATCTCAAAACCAATTGACAATGAGAGGAGTAGCCCATGTATCTTATAAATTGTGAGGTCTCTCTACATTTTTCCAATGTGGGATCCTCAACACTTTAATCATCCATAAACTATGGCATGCTAAACTCATACTTAAAAAATGTCAAATATTTAATTTGATTGGTTTTCGTGTATCTCAATGATGTTAGTGTCACTTTTTCAATTTACAATTTTAGTAGTAATACAATTGCTAAAGTGCAATCATTTTTCTTAGGTCCATAAAATAATTAGTAACACGTGCTTCTTTTAATTTATTTTTTTTTTAATATACAACTATAATCAATGGCAGTTATGTTTGCCATATGGCATATAATAGACAAGATGTGAAATGCTCTTTTTACTTTTTCTCTTCTATCATAAATGATAGTTACCACTCAACCATTTTTTTAAGGGCATTTGATTCATAGATTGAATTTGTGCAAGTACTCGAGGTTGAAAAATCTTTTCTTTTTTTTTTTTGTGTGTGTTTTTTTTTTGGAGTTCAACAATTGTGAAAGTTTTGAAATGGCAATTAGTGTTTTATACACTGAGTTATGTTCGGATTGGTAAATCATGCTTTAGTTGGTATTGTTATGGGTGAAATTGGACCAACAAGAATGGGCTGGCTAAAGGGTTGCAACAAAGGGCCAAATAAAGAAAGAAACTTAATACGAAGTCATAACAGACCGAAACTGACAAGAGACCGGCCCAGGACATGAAGGGACGAAGAAACGGGCTTGGGCCGAAGCCCAAGCCCGTGGTTGGCCTCGGCCGACCACATGGCAAGACCCCATTTTGGGCCTTGCCATGGTCAAACACCGTAGGGGTGAAGACTGGGGCTTAGGCTTGACTCAAGCCTGTGGTCGGCCTCGGCCGAGGCTGAGGCCGACCAGTTTGGCAAGGCCCAATTTTGGGCCTTGCCTCGGTCCCTCATGGCCCGTGTGCTCTCGGTTCAGCCCAATTCGACATGTCCTTTCCCCATTCGAAGACGAAAACCCACGAAAAACCCTAGGAAAGAAGCTATTTAAGCTCTCCCTTAGGGGGAGAAGGTAAGTTCATTGCAGCTGATAACACTCTTCTAGAATTCCTAAATTCTCTCAAAACCCTCTCTGACTTAAGCATTGAAGCCTATGTGGCCTACACCACACCGGTGTTCAGGTTTTTCTTGTCTTGCAAGCCGTGTTCTTCCCCCAAGAATACAAATTCACCGTCGTTGTCACGTGGAGGTCAGGTGAGATTTCTCCTGTCCAAAATTTGGCAACAACAGGTATATATATGCTTTTGCTTATTTCCAAACTCTTTTTTTATAGTTTAACAACATGTGAGTGGAGAGATTTGAACCTATAATCTTTTGGTCAAAAGTATATATCTTAATTAATTGGGTTATGCTTAGGCTGGCTTGGCTTACTCTGAATATATAAATTAATGTTTTCAAACAAACTCTCAAACTACATATTAATTTCTTGGGTCAAATTATACATTTAGCTAATGAATTTTGTGAATATCATATTTATGTAGTTAAAAGTCTGCATGTCGTTAAATTAATTTTGTAACAAAGGACTACATAAATTAACAGATGTACTACATTAATATTTTATGAAAGAAGTTGACATAATTTTTAAGTTTAGAACCTGATTAAAAAATTTCAAAATTTAAATATTATAAACATAATTGAAACTTTTTAAGGTTCAAAAACTAAATATGCATAATATTCAAAATTTAGAGATTGAAATTATAGTTTTAACTTAATTTTTAAAAATCATAATCTCACAAACTAAGCATATATTATTATATAAACCAAAGTTTTTTAAACTCATCTTAAACCTCATCATGATACACAAACCTAACCTTTCCAAACCCACAAACCCCAAGTCTTTTTATTTTTACACACTCACACATACATATGGACCGTTAGCAACTATATTCAATAATGATACAAATTCTGACCATTCATAAAATCCAACATTATGAAGTACTATCACAATCTTTGTGAATCTCACCCTACACATTTCTAAATCAAATCTTTTAAAAACAACATTTCTAATTAAAAAAAACTCATGTAAAATTCTAGCAGTCTCTTCAATAATGATAGAGAATCAAAATCAATCTGCAAAAAGAGAAGAGAAGAGAGAGAGAGAGAAGTGTGTTCATGAGAGAGGATCTAAAAGAATGGTCTAAAGAGGAGACAGAACCAGTCAAAAAAGAAAGGGATAATGTTTGGTCTTTACTCTTTCTCACCACACACACACAACTTACTTTACACACCCATCCTTCCCCAACATAATCCCCTTTTTTCTCTTTGCCATTTTTTTCCCTTTCTCCCTTAAAGTTAAAGTCATAAAAACTCATATCCCCAATACCAATACCAATAAATCCCCCCTTTCTAAGTTTCATCCACTTTTTAAGATAATGATGTTTCATATTTTTCCAAAAATTATATATAAAAAAAGGAACTTTATGATTGCAAATTTGGACCAATCCACTGTATTTATAATTGTAACCCCATTTCAATTTTTTTATTTTTTATTTTTTTCTGTTGGTAATTATTTTACTGGTTTTAAAGTGAACTCCATTAATTTGATTGAGAGAATAGTGTATTTTCTTTTCCTTTCCCATCTATTTCGCTTTCATTTATTTTCAAAATTGTACGGATGGGAAAGAAATTTGGGAGATTACATGGGGCCCACAGTGAAGTCTTCATGAGCTCATGGACTTTGGATGTATATTCGTGGAATGGGGCCCAATAACAAGACAATAAAAGACAAATTTTTATTTTATTTTATTTTTTATGGGAACTTTCCAAGAGTTGAAATGACGATAATGCCCTTGCTTCTTATTTTTTTTCTGTTCTTGGGATGGGGATAGATTTTTTAGGGTTTGGATGAGTGATGATTAAAGGGATGGCAAAGTACTTTGCTGGGCTTTTTTTTTCTTTTTTTCTTTTTTTTTTTTAAGTATTTTTTTGGAGTTCTGACCGTTTTGCTTTTTGGGTGAAGGATTAAAGTGTTTTGGTGCCTTTTGATGGCAACATGGCCAAAGTTGAAAAAAAAGGGAGAGAGAGTGAAAAGACAGAAATGCCATTGAACAAATGGAATGAGAAAAGAAAAAGAAAAAAAAAACAATGGTATAACTATGGTATTAAATTTCCGTCAACATGTCGACATGACATTTCTATCGATATTTCCACATGTCCATAGGTTCGACATCGACATAAAGAAGGAATCGACATTTCCACTATACCGTACAAAATTGATGAAATATTAAAAAAAAAGCAAGAAAATGTAACTTAATGTGAATATAATATTATAACAAGTATTTTAACTTATTTAAAAAGTATAAAATGTTTATTTATTAATTAAAAATTTTTTTTTGAATTTTTTTTAGAAATATCTATCGACATCAACATTTTATCGATATTTCCATCTACATTATTATAAAATTGAGACTTCGACATTTTCGTCAACATCGATAATTTAAACCTTGGGTATAGTATAACACACTTTTTTCTTGAAATTTGATCTTAGTTTTTATTTGGTCGTTGGATTTTCAGAACTAACATCCTTAGTCATTGAGATTTGATTTTAATTTTTATTTGGTGTTTGAGGTTTCAAAAGTGACATGTTGGATCATGAAGTTTGAATTTTATATTTAATTAGTCTTTGAAGTTTGAAATTAGTTTCTAAATGGTCCCTAATAAAGTTGACGTTAGTTAACTTAACAAAATGATGTAGTAGTTAACATATGTTAACTAGACTTTGATGATATATGTTTTTTAAATGAGTTTGAGTTTTATATATCTATATTTTATCTGTAATACTCAGGGACAAATTAGAAACTAATTTCTTAATTTCAAGGACCAAACATGTCATTTTTGAAATATTAATGGCCAAATAGAAACTTAATTTAAATCTCAATGACCAAAATTGTTAATTTTGAAAATTTAGGGATCAAGTAAAAACAATGTTTAAATTTCAAAGATAAAAAGTGTGTATTTTTAAAAAAAAAAAAAAAACTAGTTAGATAATTAAGTTGGATCATGTGGGAATGGAAAAGGGACAGAGATAGATTGATGAAAGCTGCACCAAGCTTTGGCCAGTGATGGAAATGGTTTTGTTGGGAATTCTTAGTATCAAATATAAAAATAAATTCAAAATTTCAATCTTTAAAGCCCTATAATTGTCAATGGAATAGTGATCGTTTCTATTCTTCCCGTGATAAGATTGTGAGTCAATTTCAAATTCTCTTGCTTTCTCTCTCTTCAAGAAAATACAAATTTATTTTAAAAAACATTTTTTTAAAGAAATACTCAAGTTTAATAATCAGTGAGAACACGTTATAAATGATTCAAAACAAAATGGTTTTTGTTCTTCTTTGGAATCAAAACAATTGAAGTGACATTGAGATTGAGAATAATAGTGCATTTAGAAATGTTTTTTTCTTTTTCAATGTTTTTGATATTTTGACTTTTTTTTTAGTTCAACTGGAAACTAGAATTTTTGACTCTTTAGTCAAAGATATATATATATATATATATTAATCCGTTAAGTTTTTCTCAATTTGGTTACTTTTGACTCTTTAAATATATATTTTATTTTAATTTTTGGTATATTATTTAGTTATACAACAAGAATTATGTTTGAAAATCACAAGATGGTGTTTGATAAAGAATTTTTATTTTATTTTATGTGTTTTGAAAATCATGAAGTAATCTTATCTAACTTTATAAAACTAATTTCTAAAACCCTAATCGAATTCTTAAAATTTAAAATGTGTTTTGATTAAAAAAAAAATACATAGAAAATGTGGGTAAACAAACAAGTCTAACATAGAATCATTATAAAAAATATATATATATATATTCAAAATGTTAAAAAGGCATTTGAAAAGAAGTATCTAATTAACAATCTTTTCAAAAGTTCCAAATACTACTCCCAAACATAACTAAATTTTATTGAAGAAATGAATGTTGTAAATGATAGTGGAATTGAATAGGGAAAAAGATGGTGATTGTGCACAATCTATGTATGAGAGAAACATGGGTAATGTAATGTACCCCACTTTATTTTAGCCTGTATTTTGGGAAGCCACATTGCCTAATTATTGACAACTTTTTATTTTTATTTTATTTATTTATTTAGTGAATTATTATAATTATTATTATTTTGTTGTAGCCTTGAATCTTGCTATTTGTGGTGTGGCCCAGCCAATTTAGACCATATAGATTACTATGGGCCTTTTGGATTGATCTCTTGCTTCAGATCCCACTCAAACCAATAAAAAAAGGCAGAGTCCCATTTGAACCCACCAAACAGTCCTCAACACTGTTCAAAAAAGTGACCAAACCTTGTATCTTAATCATTAATCTCGACTCTACCGACTATTCCTAAATTCAAAAGTTTTAAGATATCTTTATCTGTTTGATGTTGATAAATTTTCGAAATGTATTTCTCAGATGCCATGTAAAATATAAGTTTGATTTACAACGTCAATGAGTGAGAGAATGATGAAAAGACACAAAACTAATTGAAAGGGAGAGATTTCCCATAATCAAGTATATCTCTCTTTTTCACTCAACTTTGTTAAAGTTGAGATTTAACTTGATATCATTTATCATCAACAATAGTTGAATGTTGTGTCAAACTTTGTAAAGGGGAAAAAGTTGATCAACTAATATGTATTTCATTAAATCATGCATTAAATTCAACTATAGGCTTGAAATATTGAGGGGAGAGTGGAATCTCCTTTGAAAACAATTCATTTTTTACTATTAGTAAAAGTTAAAATTGACTCATCGAATTTTTTTTCTTTAAATACGTAGGTGTAGATTTTTTTTTTTTTTTTGGAGTTTAACAACAAGTGAGAGTTGGAAAATTCGAATCTCTAACCTCTTAATTGAGAGCATATGCCTTAATTAGTCGAACTATGCTTATGCTTAAGTTGATGAAAAATGAAAGAAAGAATTTTGGAAAATGTGATGTTGAAAATTTACTTTATGGTGATTTAAAAAAAAGCATGGAAATTGGTGAGAGTAAAAGGGAAAGAAAATCCAATGGGTTAATGAGAAGGGAGGTTTTGGATTAAAATTTAAAATGAACTGAAAGGAGCTAAAGAAACGGCATCGTTTTAGGCTTTGGGGCAATCTGATTCACCGTCCTTTATGTAGACTCAGAGTAGGGCATAAAAATGAAGGAAAGATTCTAGTTTGCTTTATTAATGGTACAATACAATCCAACCCCTCCCCCTTTTGTTTTTTCTGCCCTTCACTTCCCAACCCGTCGACCTATCTTTAGTACGACAAGTCGTAATAATGCTTTTTTAATTTGTTAGGACAACGGTTCATCCATATATCGCTATAATGATCTGATATATTGTGGGTTATACACGATGTCGACCACTCTTTGTGACATTGCCACTTTTTTTCTAACAATTTAGGGTTTATCATCAATATATTTGCACATGACTATATCTTTTAAGACTCAACACTTCTTTATTCAACACTCGATGATTCTACCAATGCATGACTTATGTTACTTCAGAGGAATAGATACTCTAATGACTTGAGTGGTTCTAGCATAATACAAATGAAAGAAAAAGGGAAAGGACATCACGACAATTACTTAAAATACGTTTGTATCGCTGGAAAAGCCAAAAGATCAACGGGTGCAAATCAGTATAATCCATGTAATAGCAAAAATCATAAAAATGAAAACAAAATTACAATAATAACTATAAATATACAAAAGAATCCTTTTTTTTTTTGTAATTCATATGATGCAATTGGAGCTTATTGCCAGAAAAGAACCAATTTAGATAGTCCTTTGTGGCTCCAAAAAGGTGATTTCCGTTTTCATTTTAGTAAGATTTTTAGCAAGTAACCCATTTGATGGGAGCAAGAATTTTCAGAAACATTTAATTTTTTAGCAGAAGAGCCATTTTCATTTTCAAGTAGTGTTCAATCGATTATGTACTAATCAATATTCAATTCATTGGTATGAGGCTATCGATAAAAAAGATTTATCCTTTCCAAAGAAATAGCTTAGTAGCCACATTAGCTGTGATCTCATTGCTAGTTTTTGATTTCACCTAAAATATCTCATATCAATGAAGATAGTGTCCTTACTTATAGACTATGGATATTTCGCTTTACTAATCAATGTGAGGCTTTGGTTGCATTATTCCAGTATAATTTTAGTCAAAATTCAAATATCAACTTATTTAGTTCTTGGTTAAATTATACATTTGATATCTATGATTTGAAGAACGTTGAATTTAGTCCCTATGGTTTTAAATGTTAGAATTATGGACTATTTATGAAGTTTTATCAAACTATAAGGACGAAATTCTAACTTCTAAAACCATAAGGACTAAATGCTAACCTTCTCCAAACCATAGGGACCAAATTTGCAATAACCCTAATTCTTTAATTTTTGAATGTCAAAGTTTATGTTTTTTCAAAAAAAAAATCAAGTTTATGTAGTTCATGTGCTAATCAAGTTTATGTACAGTTCATGTGCTACTAACATCATTGACTAAATAATAATGTAGTGCGTCTATTCAACAAATATTTGTTTTTATTAGGCACAATGTAGAAAACATATGGTAAAAAATGATATAACAAAATAAAGTGACATAAGTTTTAATACATTATATCAAAAAAAGGGTGTATTGCACTTATTTTGTCTAACTATCTACTCTTTTTGTTACTTGTTTATCGTGTTGTATCAAATCAACAAATGTTTGTCTAAAAGACACATCATGTCACATACAAATAAAACAAAAAAGGAAGGAGAGGTTGAGAGGGCATGCATTTGGCCCTTTTCAGTTTGTCTTTGACTAAAAAAATTTAGCATAGCTAGTTCAACGGTTAATAAATCAATTATCTTACCTCTAGGTTTAGATTTCAAATACCTAACTCTACATTTGTAATAACATATTCTTTAAAAAAAATTACATGACACAAAAATTAAGATTTGAAAATTTTCCCTCTACTTTGCCCTTAGATTTTTAGCATAAAAGATTTTATATAAAAAAAAATTAGAATGTAAAATTTTGCATCCTTATGAAAATTTATTTCTCCTCCCTTTATGTTATGTCATCATTTACTTAACAGTGTTAATGTCAGAAACAATAAGGTCCCGTTTGATAACTATTTGGTTTTTTGTTTTTCATTTTTTAAAATTGTGCTTGTTTTCTCATAATTTCTCTACAATGAGTTTCATCTTTCGTAAGAAAACATTTGGATTTTTTATCAAATTCAAAAAATAAAAACAAGTTTTTGAAAACTACTTTTTTTTTTTTTAGTTTTCCAAACTTGGTTTGGTTCTTAAAAATATATATATATGTGTAAAAAGTAGATAACAAACAAGAAAACTCATAGTTGAAAGTAATATTTATAGGAACTAAAAAAAAGTAGTATTTATAGGCTTAATTTTCAAAAACTAAAAACCAAATGATTTATCAAACGGGGCGTAAATAATTATAATTGAAAATTCAAAAACACAATTAAATATTTTTTTTTAATTTAAAAATTAAGTAGACTTGTAATGCCCTAGGCCTAGGATTTAGATTTTGGATTCGGCATCTGACGACCTCGACATTCCCATGCATCCCCTGTGACATGCTCACACTACCTACTTATCTTGAACTGCTACTGAGAGTAAAAATTGTCCCCACAAACTAACACTAGTTCTTCTAGTATGCTTTGTCCTCACTCACATACTTTCTAGAAAATTTTGAAGAAGGTCACCTAACATAGAATTGCTCCAAGGTAATCACGCTTAACATTGGAGTTCATATGATTGAGCCACCGAAAAAGAATGTGCACCTTGTTGGTATATGTAGTAACTATTGATAGCACCTAAAATGTGATATTTTATGTCTTTAATTCATGCTAATTCTATTACTATCACATGCTTATTTATCTATTTTATAGAGATCGAGCAATTTGGAACCAATCAAAACATTTTGGAAGGATCGGGACTAAATATATGCAAATTGGGCTTAATTCAAGCAACTGAGTCATGGAAAGTTGAAGACCATGCCAAGAAACCCGAGCTGGGCTTCAAAAAGCCACTGCAAGCACTCATTAAGACAGATGACCCCGTGTAGATATCATCTCAACACTACAAAAATAACTAAACAACACCATGCTCAATGCTGCGGTGAGCCTTGCTCAACGCTGGTAGTGTCTCGACGCTGCTACCAACGTCTTGATGCTATAAGCTTTCACATGATATTTGCCATATTTACGAGGGCAGCGTCTTGATCTGCTTTATGGCGTCTCGACTAGAGATGTCCATTTTTCCAGCTGGGACGGGCCCCACGGGGACCCGCCTCTAACGGGGCGGGGAATGGGGGAGGGAGTGGGGAAGATTTTTTTTCCCGTTAGCTAAATGGGGACGGGGAATGTCCCCGCCCCGATTTTTTTTTTCTTTTTTAATATATATATTTGTATATATATAATAAACCATAAATCCAAACTTTTATTCAATATTATTTTGTTTTTCTAAGGAAATCAAAAATGTCTCTCTAAAATACAAATCTCTTATTAGGAATTAACAATTTAAATAGGAATTTTGCAAAAAAAAAAAAAAGATTTTATTTAATTAAAATTTAAAAAATGAAAATTCTAAACGAGGAATTATTCCCCCACGGGGAACCTGATCCTCAAAAATTTCCTGCGAGGAATCCCCACCCCATTCCCCACAAAATTAAATGGGGAATTTCGCGGGGATGGGGAATGAAATGGGTGGTGGGGATGGGGACAGGGAAGCCATTCCCAGGCCCCGCCCCGCCCTATGGACATCTTTAGTCTCGACGCTATTGATTTCACTATAAATACACTCTTTTCTCTAGGTCAAACGTGGGGAGACGTTGTAGGCTTTTACTTTGAGACAGTTTTTAGATTTGCTTTTGATTTTTGTTTGTTGAACTTTTGTAGATTGAACCATGACGAACTTTGGCCATATCGTCACGATGAGCGACTAGAGTTCATGTTTCTAATTCAAGGATTAGTTGATAACTCTTCAAATAAGAGTTATAGGATAGCTTTTATGGCTAAAGCTTGCTAGTTTTACGAGAAATAGTGCATATTTTCCTATTATAATTCTCCTATTTCTAGTCTTTATTGTTTGGTGTATGTTACTAGAGTTATTTGCCACTTATGTGTCTTTATTGATTGAATTAGGTACTTTTTGGAAGAAGATAAAGTGGATAAAGCCAAGTGATAAAGCATGGGCAAAAAGAATGATTGATGTTGGATATTATCTGCTGGAGAAAATTATGGATCTAGAAATCGTGTGGAATTCATACGTGTGACGTGTTTCATTAACTAAGCTGAAACAAAATATGTCAAATTGGATGTGGAAGCCACTAGGAGAGCGCCATGTGCCAGAAAACGTCTAATCAGCCCTTGTTTTACATTTGGGGAGAGCTTTAAATTGTAGTAGCACCCATTTTCAAAGGAGTAAAATCAAAGGAGGAATGAAGCAACGAGAATCAAGGAAGCTGTGACGAAGCTTACTGAAAGAGGAAAGATCTTTGTCGACGCTATGGAAACGGCACTAGCAAAGAGCTATTCTCTGTTTTTTTTCTCCTTCGCTTAGCTTAGAGTTTTAGTTTATTTACATTATAGTAAGAATGTATGTTTTTTATTGTTTTATTGCCTTTTCATCTTGTATCATAAACTAAACACCTTAATGTGAGGATTAGAGATGTTTGTAATGTTTTGAGACAAGTTACCAGCATTCTTTGTTTAATTAATCTGATTTTTAGGGCTTTTATTGCAACTGCTTGATTTCGTTTGGCCAACCATTTTGGATATTGTCTCCTTGAGTTTTGAAAAAAATAGGAGAGGCCGAACACTTAAAATCACATTAGCTCCTTGTTGGAGTCATTAGCTAGCTAAGTAAGGGGGTTAGAGATAATCAATCACCTAACGCACACTATTAGCAGTTGAGTAATAGTAGGTTTAATGGGAATTAAGCTGTAATATCTAAAAATCTGGGAAGATTTCGTGAGGATTGTGTGTGGATTAAGAAAACAAATATTTTGCTGCAACAATTTACTCAAAACAATGCAAACCTCTCCCTAATTCGAACCTATTTTAGTTTATAATACAAGCATGCTACGCATAAGTTATTTACTCTGCTTTATTCTTTGTTTTGGTATTTAATTTTACTTAAGCATGTTATTTTTTCATAGCATTTCTCGAACATATTTTATGTTATCAATTGAGTTTGCTGAGAATTAATTTTTGTTGAATCAAAAAGTTACTAATCCTTGTGGAATACAATAATTTACTTATCACTTGTTACAGCTTGTGTGTACACTTGCGTATATCAGAACTTAATTATTGCTAAAATAAGTAGTATACATTAGCAAAGGTACGTATCATCGGTCGACTCCAATTGTAAGACTGTGAGGCTTCAAGCTTAAATTGATATTTATTTATTCCAAGTATTCTTTTCTTCCTGCTTAATCTTACAAGCATGTTTATTAATAGAATTGGTGAACTGATTAATTTTACTTGCTTGTTTGTTTGCTACGCATGAATTCGTGATATGTAATTGTTATGAATGAATGCTTAATTTTAGTAGTAATAGAGTTGTTTCTTGTGTGTGTAATTTAGGCTTTTCCTAGTTACATAACATGCATGATAGACTCTTGGAAGTTGAGAAGCAAAATTAATTAGGTGTAGTTATCTCACCTGATAAATGTCATTTTATTCCTTTCACTGCTCTTAATGCTATTGTTTGAATTAATATGGAACGTTATCGTTGCCAATTATTTGGATAATAGGAATTGGTATTGATCTTGGTTAAAATCAATTAGATTAGGAGAGTAAAACTTGTTACGGCTTTTCTGAATAAGTTGACTTAATGCTGGAGAATTAATAAATTTATTTGTGGTAAGCCCGAGATTAATAGTGCAATTGGATGACAACTGTACCTTGAATTGGAAACCTTGATAAGATTTGGATTTTCCTTATTTTTATTTGCTTTGTTGTTTTCACCAAAAATCCAAAACCCCCTATTTTATTTGTTTTCCTTTGCAAACTTAACATTGAGAAATTAATAAATTGGTTCCCTTGGGAGTTCGACCTGGTACCATTTGTTCTACAAGTTAGAATAATGAGATCAGTCTGCTTTGGCGGGTTTCAACAATCCGACCAACTATCAATTCTTTTAAGTCTTTCTTAACCATGCATTGCATATTTCTTAGGATCACTCTCATTCAGATGTGCTCACAGTTCATTCATGTACCCCTCATGAACTCAAGTGTCACATGCCCATTAGCTTCTGTCTTGATTCTCCCTCGAACCACATCGTACTGGGAGAGGTTCTACTCAAATACCATCTATAACGCCCCAAGCCAAGGATTCGAAATTTTCTTAGAAAGCATATGAGTGAGAACAAAATATGCTGAAAGGACCCATGTTGGTTTGTGGGAACAGTCTTCACTCTAAGAAGCAGTTTAAGACAAGTAGGTAGTGCGACCACGATGCAAGGGGTGCAGAGAAATGTCGGGGCCGTCAGGTGCTGATAATTCTCATTCATGAGGATTATTTGGCCTTTAAATTTAGTTATATTTGTGATTTTTATTCATATTATTTGATGAAAAATAAAAAAGTCCTTGAATTTAATCACATGATTGATGGAAGACCTTTAAATTAAGTAAGTTGAGAAAAGAAAACAAAAAAAGAAAAAAATTCACACTTACTTAATGTTTTGATGCAGAAATTTCGTGGAATGCAACAGCAGTGCAAATGCTATGCAATTGCAATCTGGCAGAATCTGGAATTTAAGTAAAAAATGAGAATTTCGGGATTTTGAAGGAAATTTGACCCACGAATTCAGCAAGATGATTAGTCATGATTATCCATCAATCAAGAGGGAAACCCTAGCATGAGATCCCTATAAATATTGAACAAATAAGCCAAACAAGAGGAGCTCGATTTGGAGAAGACTTTCGTTCACGTTTTTGGGTTTTCTTACTTTCTGCAAGTTTTCATTTTTAGTTTTTAGTTGCTGTTTTGTTTTATTTTCTTGTAGATCTTAGTCCGAATCTCTTCCTCAATCCTATCTCAACGAAGTGGATGTCGGTAAAAGAACAATCCTTATTCGATTGGGCTCGATTTGGAGAAGATTTTCAATCACGTTTTTGGGTTTCTTTACTTTCTGCAGCAGAATTTTTTTTTAAGCTTTTAGTTGCTGTTTTTATTGTATTTTCTTCTACATCTCCATCTCTAAATTCTCTTCAATCCCACAACAACGAAAGTTGGTAGTGGTTAAGGGCAAATTTGTTCGATTGAGCCGAAGAAAGATGGGTTTTTTAGGATGAAGTTTCAATTTCTGCACTTTAAATTTCTGTAAATTGGGAGGAATTAGCCACTGTTTTGTTGTTTAGTTTAGCAAACTTTAATTTATGTTATTGAGTTTTTGAAGACAGCTTGTTAACTTAAGTTTTGGCAATGTTAATCTCTACTATTTGAACATTTTGGAGCCTACTGGAAATTGAATTTTGCCTACAAGTTTCTTACTTTTGAGCTACTGGTTGTTTTCAATTTCAGCATTTAGTTTTTGACATTGGTATTTTTGAAGATCAATTTTCTTATTCAGCGAGGTTAATACCATTTTCCGTGAATTAATTGGCATTTTGAATCCTTGGGTTGTTTCTTTAAAATACTTACTTGCATTGCATTTGCAATTTAATTGCATTATTTCCTTTGAGTTTCTTTTAATGATCTCCTACAATTCTAATTTACCATTTTCAAATTATTCCATCATGAAGAGCTAAATTTCCTTTGGGATTCAAGTTTGTGAATGCCCTAGAGGAAAGATGTAAAGCTCGAGAGTAAAAACAATCTAGCTAATTCTTGAACTCAAGTTTGCTTTTGATGAGTAAATTATTGGGTAAAACTAGTTGGCCATCTAGTGTTGCTTGCCAAGCTAAAACTTAATACCGAAAGGGTTAAGGGAAGCGGATGTCGCAAAAGCAATGGAGGAAAGGGCTTAGACATAAGTCTGAAACATCGACCCTAGACATAGGGCGAGACTCCAAAACCACTAGAATTGTGCGCAAAACTATCTAAGTTAGATTAGCCATAGACATATAGGTTTAATCACTTAGTCTCCTAAAGATACTTCAAAGAAGGTCGAATGGGAGTTGAATTCGGTTTACTTAGTTCTTGAGTTAGCTACGATTGCAATTGCTTTCTTGTTGCATTTTCTTTCCAAAGGGGCATTAGCATTCTTGAATCCCTTCTTATTTCCATTGAATTTTCAAACACATTTTTAGTTAAAACACCTCTCAATTTATTTTCATCCTTGGTTACTTTAAATTGCAAATTGCAAACAAATTTTGTGTCATTCTAAATAAATTTTGTTAAACCCCGTTCCCTTGGGTACGATACTCTGGAATACTTCCAGTTTCTTTATTACTTCGATCACGTGCACTTGCGTGTAAGCGATCAGGTGCCGAATCCGAATTTTAAATCTTGGTCCGAATCCTAGGTTTGGACGTTACAAGACTCAAGTTTTCAACTTTAACCTTAAGGTATTGTTAAATTTGTAAGTTTTCAATTTTAACCTTAAAGTATTGTTAAATTTGTAATTTAACACATAATTTTAAAGTTAGAAGAAAAGGAGGAGGGCTTTGCAGCCTGGTTGGCTGCTTAATAATTAAAAGTTAGGACTTTTATTTATTTGGATTTGGAATGCATGCCCACGCCCAACCATGTACCTCTTCCCTACCTTATCCAATCCTTTTCACCTTTTTAATCACTCTTTTAAACTCTCATTAACTTAATCAATTCTTCAATATTCAATTCTATCCTTTTCAGATTTCACGTTCAATATTTACTTTTTTTCATACACGTATCATCTTTTTAATACCTTTTTCTTTAATACTTTACATTTAAAATCACACTTTGTGTCTTGTTCATCAATATTAAATTGTTTTATATATAAGTAACCACGACATCCTTTATTGGTATGAGTTATTTAACATAGAATGTAAAAGTAAAATCGTGTAGATTGAAGCTCAAAATGGATGATATATTGTATAATTGTGTAGATATAGAGAGCATTGATATCTTAACAGATGATATCGAAGTTATAATTCATACCTAATCGTGTAAGTAGAATTCACGAGTGCATCATAGAAAGTTGATTCTCGTATGTCAAACAAAAATTACTTACTTTAGTTGCATCCAATTAGAGCACATAGCCTCTTTTTTTAAAAAAAAAAAAAATTAATTACAAGTTTAATCTTTTAATTTTCAAGTTTGTGTCTAATAGGTCTTTGAACTTTCAATTTCGAGTCTAATAAACCCAACTTTCAATTTTGTGTCTAATACGTCCATACCTATTCAACATTTTTTTTAAAATCATAGATCTATTATATACAAAATTGAAAGTTTATGGTCCTATTAGACAAAAAATTCAATTTTATATCTAATTGATCTATTAATTTTTTCTTCAAATATGTCAAGGACCTATTAGACACAAAAATGAAAGTTCAAGGATCTATTATACATTTTTAAAGTTCAGGGACCTATAAAATACAATTTAAAAGTTTAGAAACCTATTAGACATTTTTTATAGTTCATAAACTTATTGAACACAAATCTAAAAGTTGAGGGACTAAACTTGCAATTTTTTTTTGTTATTTCACCCAAAAAGTCTTACGCTAATAGAGATAGTTGTCCTTACTTATATATTCCTAACTTTTCCTTGGCTGCACTCCCAACATTTTACTCAATAAGATAATTATTAAATATAGCATAAGAGTAGTTGATGCTAAGTTCTTTCTTTTTTTTTTTTTTTCTTTTTAGGGCAACAATATGTGAGGGTAAGGTTTGAACTTCTGACATTTAAGTCGATGATATATATCTTAATCAGTTGAATTATGTTTAAGTTGAAAGTAGTTAATGCTAAGTAAGTATATATAAATGTGGATTTTTAAAAGAAGTCAATAATATTATAACTATTGAATGATATTCTTAATTGATCCATAATTGAGTTATTAACGTTCGTGAGTTTTTATTTTGTTATTTTTTAATAATGAAAAGTTTTAAAATATTATGAACAAATTCAAAGTAATCCATTGAGCTACACCGTTATATAAATTTGGAATAATGTGTAGCAGATTAAAAAAAAAAAAAGAGAATAATAATTATAGTAATATAACAAAAGAAAAGAGAAGAGGAGATGGATAACTCCAATGGCTCGCTAAAAGAGGATTTCATGGAACAACATGACAAGTCACACGCGTGCACCACCTCGCTTAACCATAATAAAAAAAATTAAAATAATAAAAACATGTAAAAGATAAAAATAAAAATCTTAAAGAAATCGAAAACGAGGAATTAATTGGAGGGCATGTGTGAATATTATATGGAGTTTCACCACATTCTTATTTAATTCCTTGGGCCATACCTTTTACCTTCTTTTATATGCCTTTGGCTTTGACCACCAAAAAATTAAAAAAATAAAAACAAAACCACTAAAGCTCCACTTGGAACCACTATAACTTTTCTTTTTTTCTTTTTTTTTTTTTAATGAAGAACATAACATTGTCAATTGTGGAGGTCAAATTGAATCTTCAATCCTCAACTTACAGGATGATTATTTATGTCTTAACTATTAAAACATTCTGCCAACTTGAGTCTAACTCAACTAATTTTGGTATATACCCTCGACTAAAAAGTTAGAGGTTCGAATTTTCATACCTTCATATATCGTTGTACTAAAAAAAAACCATTGAGACATCCTCAAGTTAGCTACTAAAACTCAAAACTAACCTACCAAATATTTTTTTCCTAAATTTAATTGCATTAGTGTTATTTTCTTGTTTAGTCATGCATGGACCACCAATTATATATTATTCAATTAGTAAATTCTAAATATATATTCTCAAAGCTAATTTGAGTATAACTCAACTTATTAAACATCTATGCTCAACTAAAAAGTTAGAGGTTCAAATTGCCAACTTCACATGTTGAACTTAAAAAGAAAAAAAAAGACAACTCTTCTCAAAGTTTTAAAACATATTGAGTTAGAATCTCATTCTAACTAAGGATTCTTGTGGCTTGAGTGAATCCAGCTTTGGAGAAATGAAGTATTTGTGATACAATTTCTAATTTTGACACATGAAATAAAAGAATTTTAAGATATAATAAGGATTACAAATCCTTTCTCATTAAGAATGAAGTTGTTATCTTTACTAATATATCTAACCGCATTTGGATCCAAAGCACTACATGGGGCGGTGTAAT
Source organism: Trichosanthes truncata (assembly GCA_033996785.1). Taxonomy (NCBI): domain Eukaryota; kingdom Viridiplantae; phylum Streptophyta; class Magnoliopsida; order Cucurbitales; family Cucurbitaceae; genus Trichosanthes; species Trichosanthes truncata. Next base: position 7,776,696 of record JAWPNB010000003.1, read on the forward strand.
GTTTTTGTTTGTAATGAATTTTTTTTTAAAAAAAGATGTTTGAGGAACACATTGTCTCCCCCAAAAATGAGACAACTCTTCTCAAAATTTTAAAACATATTGAGTTAGAATCTCATTCTAACTAAGGATTCTTGTGGCTTGAGTGAATCCAGCTTTGGAGAAATGAAGTATTTGTGATACAATTTCTAATTTTGACACATGAAATAAAAGAATTTTAAGATATAATAAGGATTACAAATCCTTTCTCATTAAGAATGAAGTTGTTATCTTTACTAATATATCTAACCGCATTTGGATCCAAAGCACTACATGGGGCGGTGTAATGTTTTTGTTTGTAATGAATTTTTTTTTAAAAAAAGATGTTTGAGGAACACATTGTCTCCCCCAAAAATGAATGTGCATTTGGAGGGTGGAACTTAGGCCCCACCACACGCACACTACTTTATTTTTCTTTTTCCCTTTTTTTTTTTACTTTGAACAAATGGTTGAAGTGGACATTTTACTTGGGAATCTCCCCCCTTATTCTTTCCTTTATTTTTTTCTCTCTCTGTCTGTCTTTAAAAAGTTTTGATTAAGTTGGATGAAGGGAAAACAAATCCCAAACTCAAAACCAAACAAATGTTGCCCATCTTCTTCCTAGTATCCCTTCTCTTCTCCCTAATCCAATACCAAAAGAAACGCCTCTTTTAGTTGATGAAAAAGGGAAAATGCCACAACCCCAAAAACCAACACAAAACAATACAAAATAAGCCCATGCCCCCCTCTCTTTTGTGTTGTGGGGTTAATGATTTTGTGCATTTATTACATATCTTCGAGCTTTGTGTGCTTCAAAAAAAAAAAAAAAAGACCCTTCTGTGATGTGAGAATTTGACCACAATTCTAAGTTAGCTCAGTGCCAAGGTGGCTGGTTTTCAAGCTGAATGGACCTGCAAAGAAGATGCTCACATTGGTGTGATATTGTGTCCAATATGCTCCAATTCTTAAGTCAGTGCTTAGACTGAAATGATGTCGAGCTAAGTTAGAATAGTGTTGTGTACCTCGTTGGTAGGATAGGTCCATTTTGTTTATATCTTTCTTCGTCGTCATATTGTTAGCCGTATATGGCATGATATCGAGAATTAAAGAGATGAGTGACGCGTACCTCAGCTCGGTTAGTACCAAGCTTGGTAGGTCATGTACTTTGCCTTTACTCAATTGTACCTCCTCAGCTTGGTCCTCCCAAAGGCCTCGTCGGGGTTTAGTTGCCTGTGCGGTCTATGTAGCCCTAAAGGACCTATGTGGCAATGGGTCCATAGACCCTAGATCCTATCCATAATACCCTCTTCTATTTTCTCCTTTGTCAGTGATACAAACACTATCCCACATCAGCCAGAAAGAAAAAAGTTATCTTCTTTAGTATAAAACGTAATGAAAATTAAACCTATCAAAGCTTAACTCAAAATGAACAATTTCAATCAATTTCATCTATTTTTTTCACTCTTGACTCGACCTCTCATCCTAATCCACATCACAACATCCTCATCATCTTTTTCCCCCTCTCTCCCTTTCTCTCGTCTTTGATTTGAAACTTTGAATCCACTTTTTAAAAATGGATGGCGTGGGGGTGAGCTTTGTATTCAAAATAAGATTCATCTGACCAAGCATTTAAAGGTGTTTTTTTTGTGGTCCTAGGCCTTTTAAGTTAAGCAGCCAAGTTGCCTTGGATCCTTTTACTAATTTTGTCAAAATACTTTGGTATCATACACATACAAACACGACACGACACGACACAACTCTCTTGCTCTTAATCCTAATTTTGTTCCCAAATTTTACTAGTGTCATATCATATCAGAATCAGAGTTAAAAATGGCAAAGGCCAAAAATAGGCTGTATTTAGTAATTTTAGCCATTACACGTGGCAAAACCATTGGGCAGCCTAACCTAATGGACACGAATGAATGATTGCGTGTGAGCGTGCATACACCCAACCCCTGCCCTGCAAAATCGTCAACCATAGTAATCATCTCATCTAGCAACCACAAGCAATCACAACCGTCCAAATTGTAATGAGTGCTCATTACATAATATGGACACGTGGCATGTGGGTCCCATGTTTTCACACCCTCTACAAGTCGTGGATGTCATCATACACAATCACTACTCCTCTTCCTTCTGTGCCCGTCCCCTTTGTCCACATCAGCCACAGATGTGATTTCCTACATCGCGTCCCATTTTCGTCATTTTGCCCCCTTTTCTTTTCTAGCCGTTGGATTGATCAGGATTTGATGATGTGGAAAATGATTTGTCAAAGTTGGGAATTAAATTACGGGCTAATTTTTTTTTAAAAAAAGGACAAAAATTAATTTATACTCATAATATTTGAGGGTTGTGTAAATAAAGACCTCATACTAATAATTTTATCAATCAAAATCTTAATTTTTTTTATAAATGTATCAATTTATACCATCAATTAGATTTTGTTTCAAAAACGTTAGTTTACACATGTGCGAACTTTTAATTATATCAATTAAATTATTGAACTTTTATATGTAAATTAATTTAGACAATCCGTTTCAAATAATGAACGACTTTCAAATGGAGATTCTAGGTTTTTGAAGAAATCTATATATGTGAAATTGATGCATGAACGATTTTTAAATTAAAGGCATAAATTAATTCATTTATGACAGTATAGGAGTTTAATTGATAGAATTATAAGTCTCCACATGTGTGAATTAACGTTTTTTAAAACGAAATCTGACGAATAGTGAAAATTGATATACTTATGAAAGTTCAAGATTTTAATTTATATAATTATTAGTTTGGGGTTTTGATTGATACAACAACCTCCAAAATTTAGGGGTATAAATTGATTTTTGTCCAAAATAAATTTAAATTACAAATTTAATATCTAAACTTTTAGGTTTATGTTTATTTGATTACTGGACTTTAAAATGTGTCTAATAAGTCTATGGACTTTCATATTTGTATTTATTTGGTCCCTAAACTTTAAAAAAGTATTTAATAGGTCCTTAAACTTTTAATTTGTCTAATAGATCCCTAAATTTTTACTTTTGTGTCTAACATGTCTTTGACCTACTTGATGTTTTTTTTAAAAGTCACAAACTTACTGACACAACGTTAGAAATTTTGAATATGTCAGAGACCTATTAAACACAAAATTGAAAGTTTAAGATTTATTAGATACTTTTTCAAGTTCAATGACCAAATAGAAACAAATCTAAAATTTCACGCTAAACTTGTAATTTAACTTTAGGGGGGGAAAAAAGGTCTTTTAGAGGGGAGTGTTGGTTAGGCTTAAGTGGTGAAATTCTTGGTGTGTTGTTTATAGATAGGCCAACATATAATCTGTTTCCTTTTTAAGGTCCACAACTAGGGGAAATAAAGTAAAAACTACAGTTTCTATTTATATCCATGAGGATTTTTCACTCTTCTTTCACATCATAAATCTAAAAAGCATCATTATTGATGATTAGTTTATGTTTTGTTTATTTTTGGTTGGGGAGGTTATTCTGGCTAATTTGCTCAATTGTAAGTATTTGGTTGGTTTTCACTAACAAAAAATGCTAAAGAAGATAGGACAAATACTAGATAATACTCCATAGATGAAGAAACTAGCAACAATATGGTGCATGACATGTTTTTGACATCAAAACTAAGCATTATGATGCCTTCTCTATTCTAAAAGTATTAGGATTATGATTGATTCAAGTTTAATGGAAGTTTAATCAAAACTCAAATTAAGGACAAATTTGTAGTATTACAGGAGTACCCTACTCATTTTGTTCACACTATGTTTTTGAATTTATAAATAATTTTTTTAATGTAAGTGGATTTCATGTAATTTTTAAAAGTATGTTGACGTAGCAAGCAATAAATAAGAGTAATATAGAAAATTTTCATACTGCGGTAGTACTAGAGTTTTTTCTAAATTAAAGAATTCTTGGACTTGAAGAAGCATATGGATTATGGACGAAGAGGTCTAAATGATGTGCTTTGTTGAGCATCATGGCAGGAATAAATGTATACGTGCCTTTTAGTTTGATAGAAACTCCGTTAGAAGATTAGAGAATGATGTGTTGCAACTAGCAACATAAGAAAATTGGTAACTACCATCCCATAAAAAGGCTTTGTGTTGAAATGCAAGGGATGATTTCAAGTTTATATCAACACTCTAATCTAATTTGTGTGTTCACATGTGGAACAAAATATGAGGAGTATTCGAGAAAGTTATATTGAGGTTGTGAGCACTCGATAAAAGTTTATAGTGAAAGAGAAAGATCACTTAAGTGGGTTATCGACTATGAAGCACAATTTTGAAAGATTTCTATAAATGTCTTTGTTTTTTTGTAACTATTCAAAATCAATATTATGTAAAAATTGAAATAGAGTCAATTGAAAAAAATGAACATCTATACATTGTTGTGACTTATTTGTCATTTTACCTTTGTTTCTCTTCTACTTTTCTTTGATCTCTCATGTGAAAGTAGAATGTATAATTTCAATCCTTTATTATTATTATTATTATTAAAAGGATCACATAGTTATAATTATATTGCCTATTAGTAATTCAATTACTTGGGACATGTGTCATCTTTTGAATTACTAAGGATAAGAGATTTATGGAAGCCGGTCTATTGCCTTAATAAAAGTAGATACGCTTGGGAGAGATCACTAAATTAATTGCTTGGGTAAAAACATAAAATGAGCTCTCCTTAGTCCTCTTAAATCTCATGTGCTTATCTCATATTCTATATTACATTATGAGTTAAGATAGACGATCTCAAATCAAATCAAAGATTTATCACTCCCTTAGAAGGCCATCTTTACCTAGATTTTCACAAATCTTAAACCATTGCTAAGTGATTACATAAAGTATTAACACAAATTGACCTCAAAACAATTTCTAATCCATCACTAATTTTCATTCATCCACTACAACTAAATCTCATCCAGCTGCCAATTTAAACATAGTTAAGTAGATAAGACATTTATCCACCATTCCAAAAGTTGATAGTTAGATTCTTTACTCTACCGACACCCTAATAAAAAACCAAATTTCACCAATACAAAAAGCAATTAAAAAAATAAAAAGGGTAAAAGAAAGGCTAAATTATAAATAATACCCATGAACTTTGTCATTTGTTTCAAAAATACCTTTGAACTTTCAAAAGTTGAAATACTACCATTGACCTTTCACAAACGTTTCAAAATTATCCTTAGAGTAAAAATATCGTTAAAATGTTGGATGAAAAGTCTACGTGTTTGCATGATGTTTTTTCAAATTTAACCTAGATAAGCGCCTTAGTCACTGTCACGCCATTGCCACATTAACTTTTCATCAAACATTCTAAAGAATTTCTACTCCAACGATAGTTTTGAAATGTTTACGAAAGATAAAAAATAATATTGCAACTTTTGAAAGAATATGTGTACTTTTGAAATAAAGAACAAAGTTTAAGGATATTTTTTGTAATTTAGTCAAAGAAAATATAAGAAATAGACAGAAAAGAGAATAGTGGACCCAAAAAAATGAAAACCATGAGAGGAATCGACCGTTACAACTTACAAAGGCATAGCAAAGAAAGGCCAGGAGAAGGATTAGGTTAAGTTAAAGAGAGAATTGAGATAGACACCATCATCATAGTCTAGTTTAGCTACCTTAAAAAGATTCAATTTTTTTGGGGCCTTACCCATTACCATTGCATTGGGAAAAGATAAAAACCAAAAGCAAAGCAAAAAAAAAAAAGGAAGAGAAAAAGAAAACAAAGGCCAATCGTGTATAGAAGAGAGAGAAGACCAGAGGGTGGAGGAAACACAAATGAAGTCTGCAGAAGAGAGGACTGCAAGTTCGAATTATTCTTCTTCTGTGTATGATTGCTTTTATAAATCCGACTCTCCCTCTCTTTCTCTCTCTCTCTCTACCCTTTAATTTATGGTGTGTGGTACGTCCCCGAGGCTGCGCGATCAGAAACAGAAACGAATTGGAGAACAGAGAGAGAAAGAAAGAGAAAGGAGAAACAGAGTCTTCAATTTTTTTTTAAAGAACGGAAAGGATGGATGGGGGGGGCAGGGGGCTCTAAGCCTTTTACACGTGATAAAGAAAAACACCAAAAGGCATTGCATGCGTGTATAAAGCTTCTTCTTCATCATCATCTCTCTTTCTCCACGCCCTTCCTCTCTTCCTCTTCTTCTTCTTAATCCTTTCTCTTCACGTTCTTCACCATTCCCATTTCCCCTTTTCGAAAATTTCCCTCTCCTTTTCTGCTTTGTTTTTCTTTTCTGGTTTGGTTTGTTGGAGATTTGAAACCTTACTGCTTCATTGGATTGGATTGGATTGGACTGGATTGGTTTTGGGGTGAGTTTTTGGGGTTTTGGAATTCTGGGTTTCTTTGTTGTTGTTGTTGTTGTTCTTCACTGGTACTTCTCGAGGGTATTCAATGGGGCCGGCCTTCCTTGCAGCATTAAATCTTTGGGTATCAGCTGGATAGTGATTTTACTACCCTTTTCTATGTTTATTCTTTGTCTTTGGATTTGTTCTTGATTTTTGTTTTCTTCTGGGTGTTTTTATTCTCTTTCTCTGCCACTTCCCCCCAAGTTCCATATCTTCCTCTTCCTCTTTTAATACCATTTTTTTAAAAAAAAAAATATACTTCTCTTGCGTTTTTATCTGCTTGGGTTTACTCATCCCCATCGAGATTTTCGTTTCTAATAGCCAGACAAGACTGTGGAAATGGGTTTGTCTTATGGGTGTTTCCGCTTTGGGTTTCTACATGGTCTATTTTTCTGGGTTTTCTGTTTTCTCTTACTTTAATGGAAGACTTCGTCCCTGGTTTCGACGATGGACTCCCAAACAAGATCTGGGTTTCGAAAATTTTTGTTCACTTTTTCGGACTCTTCTCCTTGCATTTGGGAATTTTCGAGCCGTCGGAGATGGGTTTTTTTTTTTTTTTTTTTGGGTGCTTGTATATAGTACTGGTTCGCTGTTATATGAAATGAAACATTCGTTTGGTTGAATTTGTTTTATTGTGTGTGTTTTTTAGGGATATTTATATGCTGAAACACGGTTGTACAATTGGATTTTTGATTTAGCGAAGGAATAGTAATGCTTGAAAATGTTGAAGAAACTGCCAAAGTTTTAGACCCGCTTTCAACTTTACTTTGCGTATGAAACAATGATGCATTTCTCTGTATCATTGTCTCTGTTTTTTTAACCTTTTGAAGGATTTTTCGTCATATTTATGCTGACATGCAATTTTCCTCTTCTGGGTTCTTTTTTTTTCCCTCATCAGTAGGATGACGTCTTGAATCCGTGAAGAAGAGGAAAAGATGAGTACAGAGTAAAACGTGATTGTGAAGAAACTTCATGTTCATCATTTCGTGAAAGCTTTAGCAAGTTCTTGTGCCATTGCGAGTCGATTTCTCAGACGGTAAAAGAATAAGAAAACAAACCCACCATGCCCGTACGGCAAATGAAAGAGAGCTCCGAGCAGCACCTTGTAATCAAAACCCACTTTCAGAACTCTGTTCAAAAACCTCCAAAATCAACCCAAAATGGCAAAGGCCCGCCGAATCTGGAACACCAAAACATCAAATCTCGGAACCCATCTTCTCCTCCGAGCAAAAACAGGGGCCGGAGAAGGAGCAGAGGCGGCCGGAAATCCGACCAGGGAGAAGTCTTTATGAGGCCCAGTTCTCGGCCCTGCACGGTGGCGCGTAAACCTGACGCACCGGAGATTACCGCCGGAGCTCTAGTTGCGAGTACCAATCCTAATCCTAATCCAAATGGTGCAAACATTTGTGGGATGGAAATGGGTTTTCGAAATTCAAGCAAGTCTGTGAAGTTTGCTCCAAGACCTGGATTCGGACAAGCTGGGACAAAGTGTATTGTAAAAGCGAACCATTTCTTTGCAGAGTTACCAGACAAAGATTTGAATCAATATGATGTAAGCAAACGAAGAGCTTAAACAGTGTTTTTTCCCATTAGCATTCGAGTTTTCATGTGCCTACAGCAGGCATTATAGTTCATTTGTTCCTTAACAACTGGGGAAGAAGGGGGTCCCTTCCATCTGACAATCAATTTATGCTGCAATTTTCTTGTAAATTTTTGCTGTTGTATTGCAGATGAAAATGTATAAGTTTCTCTTTTCGTAATGTCCTTTTCTCAACTTAAATAGCCTTCATTTTGTTCTTTTTGTCCTCTTGACTTATAACTTTTCTGCCCTTTTTTTATTGATTTTTTTATGTTGTTTGGGTTCTACAGGTTACAATTACTCCTGAAGTGGCATCAAGAACTGTGAACAGAGCCATCATGGCTGAATTGGTGAGATTATACAGGGAATCTGATCTGGGAAAAAGATTACCAGCTTATGATGGCAGAAAGAGTCTGTATACAGCTGGTGAGCTTCCTTTTGTCTGGAAAGAGTTTAACATCAAGCTTGTGGATGAAGAAGATGGAGTCAGTGGTCCCAAGTAAGAATTTACAGTCATAACAGCCTTTGTTTTTTCTCTGCTCCCTCTTAGAATTCGTAAACTTTTACATTGTGTATTGTCAATTTCTTGTATCTCCTCATTATGAATGGTATCCAATGTGTTAGACAGGAAGTCTTGAAGTTTTGGGGTATGTTTTGTTTGTCATTCAACTAATGCAGTTGTAAACTTTTTAAACAAATTTTCAGGAGGGAGAGGGAATATAAAGTGGTTATTAAGTTTGTTGCTCGTGCAAATTTACACCATTTGGGTCAGTTTCTTGCGGGTAAGCGTGCCGATGCTCCACAAGAAGCTCTTCAAATACTGGACATTGTACTGAGAGAGCTGTCATCCAAAAGGTAGGAAATCCATCATTCTATTTGTTATGTTTAAGTTGATACAAAGATCAGCAAAACGGGGCTTATTTTTTGTAGTTTTGTTTTGCTCATTGTGTTTTGAATTTATGTAGGTACTGTCCTATAGGGAGATCCTTCTTTTCTCCTGATATTAGATCACCTCAACGGCTTGGCGATGGGCTAGAATCATGGTGTGGTTTTTACCAGAGTATAAGACCTACTCAAATGGGACTGTCTCTGAACATTGGTAAATAGAAACTTAAAATAAAAGCTTTGTATTGCAATTTTTACAGATTTTACTTCAGTGATTTATCTTACTATTCGTTTCGTTCATTTGTTAATAGATATGGCTTCAGCTGCATTTATCGAGCCTCTCCCTGTCCTTGAGTTTGTTGCTCAGCTTCTAGGGAAAGATGTTTTGTCCCGGCCATTGTCTGATTCAGATCGTGTAAAGGTGTTTATCTTTATCTGATTGCGTGCTTTTTTTCTACCCTAAAATCCTTTTCCTGTTCCTTTGTCATTCTTGAATGTAATTTGACTTGGGACATAAAACAGATCAAAAAGGCTCTTAGAGGGGTGAAAGTTGAAGTAACGCACCGGGGTAATGTAAGGCGGAAGTATCGTGTTTCGGGTCTGACGTCACAGCCTACAAGAGAACTAGTGTAAGCTTTAAATTTCATGAATATATGTTTGCAATAGTTACCTGTTATACATATTTCATTATAAGAAGTATGAATCCAAATTTTACTCCCATAATTTTTCCATATACGGATAAATTATGCGTGCAAATGCTCTGGTTACTAATGATACTTCTTTGTCAGGTTTCCTGTTGATGACAACTCAACCATGAAGTCAGTTGTTGAATACTTCCAAGAGATGTATGGCTTCACCATTCAACACGCACATCTCCCTTGCCTTCAAGTAGGAAACCAGAAGAAGGCAAATTATTTACCAATGGAGGTAGTTTTTAATCCTTCACCTGTTACGATTATACTAAAAACGAAACTAGGCTCTGCTGCCTTTGGTCTTGTTTTCTTTGTTACCAAACCTTTAAAATGACAGTAAAAAACGAAGTTAGGTTATCTAATCAAGTTTTGCACCACCGAGGCCTGTTTGCCTAACAGGAGGGGAAAGATCTTTGATGTTTTTTTTTAACTGTAATTTAAATGCTTCTGTATTTGCAGGCATGCAAAATTGTAGGGGGGCAAAGATATACAAAGAGATTGAATGAGAAGCAAATAACCGCACTTCTAAAAGTCACGTGTCAAAGACCTAGGGATCGAGAAAATTATATTTTGCAGGTAATATTGGAATCATTTTAAGACCTAGTTACTTGAATTTTATTTGGCTATCATGAAAAATTGACGTTCAAAGAGCTCGAGTTTCTTGATCCTTACCCTGATTAGAATCGTAACATTCTTCATGTCTTGCATACCTAAAAGTTAAAACTAAGATAATCAAGTCTTATCCTTTCCAGTGTGCTGCTATTTGTGTAGACTATTATTTTCATCTGACTCAAAATTTCAAGTTTGTTTATTTTAGGGTATGGGGACAATTATTCTAAATTAAGGTTTTTGCTTCTGGTTAAATTGTCTAAAGTTTCAAATGTTTGACAATATGCTAAATAAACTGCATGTGAGGTTTGGCACAAGACCATAATCCATTGAAAGGACCAAGACATATCCATTAGGCCAGTTTGACACAGTTAAATTGCAATATTTTTATTACATTCTTTCTGTGTTCTTTTATCTGATTGCTGGAATAACAGTTTCTTCTCTTTCCCTTCAAACTTTGGCAGACTGTTCAACACAATGCTTATGACAATGATCCTTATGCAAAGGAGTTTGGGATTAAAATCAGTGAAAAGCTGGCTTCTGTTGAAGCTAGAATTCTTCCTCCTCCATGGGTATGCAGTACCTCTTCAAATTCCATGTTATTTAGTAAGTTAATGACTAGTTCTTGTTTATGTTGACATCAACTTCATGATGAACTGATGCAGCTGAAATATCATGATACTGGAAAAGAGAAGGATTGCTTGCCTCAAGTGGGTCAATGGAATATGATGAACAAGGTATTACCGTTTTAGATAAACTTGAGTAAATTAATTTTCTTTTTCATCATTTTTATATGAACATCAACTTAATATATTATAATTTTAAAATGCCCATAACTTTGATTCTTGGAATGAACTTCCATCTAACAGTCACCACTTTCTCTGTCGATTCAAGCATTTTCTTTTTGTGCAAGCTAGTGCCAAATTAACCGTGCTTACATTTTGCCTCTTGCAATGCAGAAAATGATTAATGGAATGACTGTTAATCGATGGGCGTGTATCAACTTCTCTAGGAGTGTGCAAGAGAGTGTTGCTCGTGGATTTTGTTCTGAACTTGCTCAAATGTGTCAAGTGTCTGGAATGGTAATATCTGGGCTGATTCTTTCTTGGTTCTTCAAGATTAAGATGTTTCACATTTTATTGACCCACAATTTAATTATATTATAGGAATTCAATACAGAACCAGTTATTCCAATATACAATTCAAGGCCAGAACAGGTAGAGAAAGCTTTGAAACATGTTTATCATGCTTCCATGAACAAGACTAAAGGAAAAGAGTTAGAGCTATTATTAGCTATTTTACCTGACAACAATGGGTCGCTTTACGGTGAGCTCATACGACATATCCACCAAAGATTATTGGCCTTGTATTTTTCTTATAAAATGTTCAGGAAATGAAGATGGACTCTAAAGTGATCCTTATCTTTGATATCATTCTGATTTATAGGTGATCTTAAGCGAATTTGTGAAACTGATCTTGGTTTAATATCACAATGCTGTCTTACAAAACACGTGTTCAAGATTAGTAAGCAGTACCTCGCTAATGTGTCACTGAAGATCAATGTCAAGGTATGATTTCACTCGTTAATCTTGTAACTGCGCAAATTTAAGAATCTTATCTTCTCGATCTTTTGGACGAAAATGGAACCAACAATCCTGTAATATTGAGGAACTGGTGCAGTTACTTCTTAAATTAGTGCAACTTGTCTAGTCTGAAGGACTTGATGATAGTGCTTTCTCTAAAGAATGAAAACCATCAAATCACTTTGGATTCTGATGAGTGTTGTTTGCTTTTCTTCTTTCCTTCTTTGCTACCAATGCTATCCCAGATGGGTGGTAGAAACACTGTTCTTCTAGATGCTATCAGCTGCAGGATACCGCTTGTGAGTGACATACCAACAATAATTTTTGGAGCGGACGTGACCCATCCAGAGAACGGCGAAGATTCCAGCCCTTCAATAGCTGCTGTACAGTCTCCTAGTTACTGATATTTTGAACTTTTTTTCATTCAACATTTCTGACTTTGTTACTAATGGAATTTAGATCCACTGCAGGTTGTAGCCTCTCAGGATTGGCCTGAAGTGACAAAATATGCTGGACTAGTATGTGCTCAGGCTCATAGACAAGAACTTATACAAGACTTGTACAAAACTTGGCAGGATCCTGTCCGTGGCACCGTCAGTGGTGGCATGATCAGGTATTAGTCTATCTTACACCATTTTCCAGAACGGAAATTGATAGACTGAAACTTTTTCTTGGAATATTCATTTATACCGTACCGATTTTGTCACAGGGATCTTCTGGTTTCCTTTAGGAAAGCAACAGGGCAGAAGCCTCTAAGAATAATATTTTACAGGTAAGCAGTTTCATCTTTCATGTGATATTTACTGGAAGTATACTTAAAATAGGACCATGATCACAGCGATCAGGTGGATTTGAACGTATTTCATGTTAAGAAACGACAATACTTGTAGCAATTCTTTCAATCTGACTGAATCATAGCCATTGTCATGAATACTACCCCTATCACACCTCCACTCCATCTGCCACTAGTCGAAAGGGGACTGCAGCTTGTAGTTGAGCTTTCTGAAAAATGATTTTTTGTGTATAACTAAAGCACTATTCTCCCTTCATGTCATATCACCAAGATGGACAAACCCTAGTCCTGTTTGATAGAACTTCCCTAGGAATTTGCAAAACTAATGGAAATACGAAAAAAACTAGTTCCTGCTTCCATTTGTGCACATTATTTGTTAAGTTTACACATACTAGCTGTGTCTCATGGTGTTTGCCAATTATCTTGCCAGGGATGGCGTAAGTGAAGGACAATTCTATCAAGTATTACTTTATGAGTTGGATGCAATCAGGAAGGTGAGGAACCGACGAATTCGGCCTCTTCATTTTCGTTTCTGACCATTTTTGTTATAGATTGTAAGTTTCCTGGCTCTCTTTTGGTATTAGGCATGTGCTTCTTTAGAACCGAATTACCAGCCACCCGTAACGTTCATTGTTGTACAAAAACGACATCACACCCGATTGTTTGCCAACAACTATAGAGATAGAAGTAGCACAGACAAGAGTGGAAACATTTTACCTGGTACACAGTTTATCCTTGTTACTCTATTAATCATGCTCTGTCAGATATGCAGGACTCGAGTTTTTAATCCCATATTTGCTTGGTCTTTCGTTTTTCAGGCACCGTAGTCGACTCCAAAATATGCCACCCAACAGAATTTGATTTCTATCTCTGTAGCCATGCTGGAATTCAGGTATTGACCTTCCTCCTTCCTCTTCCCTCCCTTCTTCCAAGTATTTTCAACTGAACTATTAGTTCATATTCTTGGTCCAGAAAAACTAATTTTGTTCTCATTCGTTGCAGGGGACAAGTCGGCCAGCACACTACCATGTTCTTTGGGATGAAAACAATTTTACGGCGGATGGTATTCAATCGTTAACAAACAACCTTTGCTACACATATGCAAGGTGTACGCGCTCGGTTTCTGTCGGTAAGCCAGTTTTCTTTCTTTTATTAGTTTTTGAGTTCAACTTTTGCAATATCCATGTTCATTATTTCAACTCAAATTTTATAGTTACATATTTGTTGTTACTGAAGTTGCTAGTTTTGACATTGATGCAGTCCCTCCAGCATACTATGCGCATTTAGCAGCATTCCGAGCTCGATTCTACATGGAACCAGAGATGCAGGAGAATGGCTCAGGTGGTCGTGCTGCCAAGAGTACACGTGCTACCGGAGAGACTGGGGTTCGTCCTTTGCCAGCTCTAAAGGAAAATGTGAAGAGAGTAATGTTTTACTGTTAGAAATCAGAACCAAGCAAAGAAGAGGCTCGTAGTCGGGACGATGACGCGAAAGGTTTCATTTAGCCATCAGAAACTTGACTCTTCTGCATAAGTTCGTTTGTAAATGAATCATCATCAATGTGGGTTCAAATGTCTTACAAATTCAGGTCGGTGATTTTAGTTTGGAGTAAATGTAGAGTTGCTTAGTGTTAGATCAGTTGGTTGAAGAGTTTTACATGCTTTACTGCTGCACGCCCAGCCATAGATGACAGGTTCTGTTCTCACCCACATTTGTAAAGAACTGTTTTTCCATAATGAATCAGTATAGATGTGTTAGAAATTTCTCTCTAAAAGTTGGCAGTGCCCGTAATTGTACCTTGATTTTCCATCATCAACTCACAATTCTCATGGAGGCTGTGATCTTTATTTCTTTTTTTTATACCATTTTTCTGGTTGGGTTTTCTGCATACAGTATAATACTACATAGAACTCGAAACTATGGTGATAGTAGATTCTAGGTTTAATTAAAAGTTTAGTCTTTAAACTTTCAAGTTTATCTATTTGGTCTCTGAATTTTAAAGTGTCTAATCGGTTCTTGAGCTTTCAATTTTGTGTCTAATAGGTTCATTGACGCTTATTGGACACAAAATTGAAGGTTTAAGGATCTATGAAAAGTTTAGGGACCAAGTAGACACAAACCTTAAAATTCAAGGACTAAGCTTGTAATTTAACCTAAATTCTATATAATTTAACCTAAATTCTTATGAAAGTTCTTACGATATGATAAATGAATTTAAAATGCGTGTCCTTTTTTGAAAGTTCAACAAAATGTGAGGTAGAAGATTCAAATCCTTAATTTTTTGGTGAAGACTCAAAGTTGGGCAAAACTGGTTTGTCAGTGAATTTATGAAGATTGTGTTTGGGGTACAGAGTTGGGTTGAATTGAGTCAGGAAATATGTGTTTGGAGTGCAGAGTTGAGTTGTCAAGGGTATCTGGTACAGTTTTTTGTAATTCGAAGTAGACTGATTTTTAATTTTACTGTTTTTTTTTTTTCAATCATTCATCTAGAAACATATTTTTCCAACTTTCAAACATTGAATTCATATGTCAACTTCAAAATGACATTATATTTTAACATGAATGGAATCTATTAGTTGAATATTCGCAAAAGTAATGTTTCAATTTGACCATTTTTTTAAAAAAACTTCATTCGTTATATTTATTTATTTCTTTTACAAATTGACTTCTTTCAAATGATATGTAATTATTAGAAATCAAATGTCTCATTACACATTGAACTTCTTTTAATTTATTGATAGCCACTGTGACAATTGATTAATAATGTATTACATTACTTTCATGTATAAGTGGAATAGTCACAAAAATATTGGTAGGCCATCAATTTCATATTTACATGATGCACAAAAAAAATAGTTCACAAAATATCAAGTCATGGCCGACAATGGGTCGGGTTTCTAAGTCCAATGAAAGATGGTTGGAGTAGAGAGTCAAAGGGTCCTATCTAAGAGATGCAAGTAGTATCTCTTTCTCAATTGGGGTGGGACCTGTAAAAAGTAGTATGTCTTCTAGATATCGGCGACAAGTAGATCTATAAGGATGATCAGATCATCATTTGTCAACTCTTTTATTGCATACAACTGGTCGACCACCTATTTTCACCGTGCGGATTCCAATTCATATTTTTCCTTCTGCTAGGATAGAAGTGTATGCATGTGAGAGTGTGTATGTCCATGGCAGTCTCTCTAACGTCCAAGACCTCAGATTGGAAGGGTGATCTCTTCATCTTGCTTCTGCTCTCTCTAGTAGACATGCCAGATGGAGTATGCCTACTAGTAGGGATTTCTGATCACTCGTCCTTCCCTACATCCTTGGTGCATGAGTTCTCTACAGATTGTTGCTTTGAGTGAAAAAAGTCTAGTGATCCCAATCAGATCTCCTCCTCCATCTATTAGCAGCATAAGAGGCCATCTCCATGGGTGTCTCTACGGCTAACCCCATGGCTCGATCCTTGCCAAACACGATTGCTAACTCATCATAGTGTGGGAATGACTTGTTTCACAGCCCTTGGCAGCAGGTTGGCCCTGCATGTGAACGAATAATATATTAATTTGCTTAAAATAACGAGGATAATATGGTAATGGTACAATCTTATCCTAACTCAAGCATCAAAAATATCTTTCTCCACATCAACACATCTCAACTCTTTGTTTCAGCCAAATCCGCTGCATCACTACTCAGCATCTCGGCGATTACCCCATACTGCTTTTTGAGAGATCTGATCTTGCACTCTATCGTATTTTGGCTTACCTTAGAATTTGGTAGTTTCCCTGCAAGCATCCAGTGGAGAAGCTGTAGATATTCGGGTTGAAAGGTCCTGTTGTTAGACCGCCAACCACCTTCTACTAACGCTACTAGAGACTCCACCAACTTTGCATATTCCACCCTTGTCTAGGTGTGTTTTGGCACTTTTGATGTACCTACCATGATGCTGCAAATGTACGTATAGTCAAGTAATGTTACATTGTGTACAATAAAAAATAACAATCGAGTCAAGAGAATGTGTATGGTAAAAGGAAAAATAATTATATTACCACATGATTGATATATAAGCAGGAAAAAGATGAGAAAGTTGTCCATTTACATCATAAAAGACCTCTAAAAACATAAACATGCATATAAGATTATGTTCCATTAAATACAAAAGAAATGCAAAAGTAGAAAAGTCATCAGGATTGTTCCCAAGCATAAAACATTTGCTTAGTCAAGTCATCCCTGAATCCGGTCCATTCGTCAGAGGTTTCAATAAATTGTATATTATCCCCTCCGACAGCACTGGGTGCATAATCATTTTCTTCTACCTCATCCAACATTGCAGCTGACCCCATCTCCCTAGTAATGAGGTTGTGAATGAGGCAACATGCTGTTATTGTTCGGCATTGTACTTGAACTGGGTAGAATGACTTTCCTCGAATAATGGCCCACCTCCCCTTTAACACACCGAAAGCTCTCTCGATGACATTCCTTGCAGAAGAATGTTTCATGTTGAAAAATTTCCTTGGAGTAGTAGGTGCATTCCTTGCTCTACACTAGTCTGAAAGATGATACCGTTCTCCTCTATACGGTGTAAGGAACCCTTCTGCATTAGGGTAGCCAGCATCACACATATAGTAATATCCTGTAGAAGGTATCAATGGTTAATGCATAAGCTCACTGTTTCTTTTAACCTATGAATATTAAAGAAGATAATATTTAGGGTATACCTCTAGGAATGCCTTGAAGCCATTAGGTCGAGAGAGTGCGTCCCTAAGAACCCTAGAATCGACTCCGGACCCTTCCCAGCCTTGCATGATGAATATGAACTCTCTGTTCGGAGAAACAACTCCAAGTACGTTTGTAGCGACTTCACATTTCCTCGTCTTATATCGGGGTCGATCAGCGACACTAACATTCACTTTGATGTAGGTTCCATATAACGCACCCAGACAATTTTGTATCCATTGAAGACATCATAGTAACGTTAATGAACGTGTAATTTCTTTCCATTAATGTATAAAAATGCATTCTATACCTCAAACCATTTCCACCGCTCATCAGTGCATGCGTTGGTGATTGGCTTTGGGGTTATTAGCAACACCTCATGAAGTTGCAAGACCGCTATGAGAACAGAGTTAAAGTGTCTAGACACCATCTCCCCATACCTGGCAAATTTCCTACGAATTACTTTATTCTTAATATCGTGCGCTAGTATGTACAAGAATATGACAACCATTTCCTCGATATCAACACATTGGCTCACTTGCAAACCACCGGTCGTCCTAAGCATACTACATAGGATTGTGAATGTCCTTCTATCCATCCTAGTGCTTTCACGACAACACAAGTCATTCTCGTAAATGAAGCGAAAGAAATTCAATTGCCTAATGCAATGTCTATCGTACAATGATTGGTAATCTATCCTCTGATAGTCGTTTAAAAGGAAGGCTAGACTCATCAACAACTGTCTTTGGGAGGTGGTTCTGATGGTGAGGATATTAAATAGTTATTCAACGGTTTCCATCTTATAGGAAGAACAAGGGGGACAAGAGTTGTTTCTGAAATACAAATGTATCATTTGTTATTTATGGATACATCCATTGTAGTGTACATCAAGCGCATCGCTGATGTCCGACTAAGCTAATCCATACATACATGACGATTATTCCAACAAAGAACCCCAATAAAAATCATAATAGTATTATTATAATGTCCTACATCAACATTATTTATAGCAGAAGTGCTCCATGGAAATCCACTAGGCACGACCGCAACAGGTTGGTCATTAGTTTCGACTACAAACTGGGTATATGCAGCCTCTACTTCCGCAAAAGTTGCATAGGACTGGTGAATTGCTCCCTTATATTCATGGACTTGTCTATGACATTCATGCTAGCTCATGTAAATACCAGGGTTACGGCCAACGAAGACCACATAGAACTTCGTCCTACCCATATCCTAAATTCAAATTGTACGCAGTTAACCGTGATATCATGGAACGAGCAACTCTACAAATTTTCCTAAGGTTACGAAGAATGGATAAGGGTTTATGTTTTTAGGGTTATGAGATTTTAGGATTTTAGGTTTTTAAGGTTGTAGTTTTAGAGTTTTAGGGTTTAGGGGTTTTAGGAGTTTGAGTTTTTAGGGTTTAGAGTTTAAGGGTTTTAGTGTTTAGGGGTTTTAAGGTTTGGAGTTTTTGGAGTTTTAGAGTTTAGGAGTTTTAGGGGTTTTAGAGTTTAGGGTTTTAGGATTTTAGGATTTGGGGTTTTAGAGTTTTTAGGTTTTAGGGTTTAGGAGTTTTAGGGGTTTTAGAGTTTAGGGTTTAGGGGTTTTAGGATTTGAGGTTTTGGAGTTTTTAGGTTTTAGGGTTTATGGGTTTTAGGGTTTAGGAGTTTTAGGGATTTTAGAGTTTAGGGTTTAAGGGTGTTGGAGTTTTAGGGTTTTAGGATTTTAGGGTTTGGGGTTTAGGGATTTTGGGGTTTTGGAGTTTTTAGGTTTTAGAGTTTAGGGTTTAGGGGTGTAGGGGTTTTAGGGTTTTAGGATTTTAGGGTTTGGAGTTTAGGGATTTTGGGGTTTTGGAGTCTTTAGGTTTTAGGATTTAGGAGTTTTAGGGTTTAGGAATTTTAGGGGTCTTAGAGTTTAGGGTTTAGGGCTTTAGGGCTTTTAGAGTTTAGAGTTTAGGGGTTTAGAGGTCTACGGGTTTTAGGATTTAGGGGATTTAGAGTTTAGGGTTTAGGGGTGTAGAGTTTTAGGATTTTAGGTTTTGGGGTTTAGGATTGGATTTAGGGTTTAAGGTTTTGGGGTTTAGGGTTTTGGGGCTTTAAAGTTTTGGGCTTTAGGAGTTTTGGTTTAGTGAAATTGGCCTAAATTTAGGATTAGTTCCCATGTGTATAGGTTATGAACTTAGACCATTGGGCTCAAAACAAATTACTCATTTTGGTCCATTATGCATGAAATCAATTGCTTAAGAAACATTATCCAAATATTATTGATGCGACACTATGATTTATCTTTTTTCTTAAACACAAATTATGTTATTAGAATTTGGAATTCTGAGTACACAAATATCAAATATATACACAATCATCTATATGTTTCATTACATATTTTATTTACCAAAAAAGGAACCTTCATTACTCATATTTTATTAGAAAGCAAAAATATTATGCACATTCAATATACATATATTTTCTTCATATTTTCAAAAAACATACATACAACACCCCAAAGTTCATTGTTCTAAATTATTTAAAATAAAGTAATATTTGTAAAAGTATATTTTCTTCCAAAAAAACCTATGCATTTCCAACTTTTTAAACAAATTGAAGTAATAAGTTTTAAACAACTGTTTAAAAACATGCATTTCCACCTTGTTAGGACAACTTTTAGATCAAATTCAATTTCTTGGATCATTTTGTTACCTTTTTTTAATGAACAAGTCCACATTTTTTTCTTCTTCCATGTATGAATTAGATTATTAAGACGAGTCTCTCTTTTAATTTTGCCAATTACAATTTGTATTATTTACCATGAGAAATTTTGTTTTTTAAAAAATTCAGATTGAGCTTTTTTTATTCAACTTATTTTGTAAAACATAATTTTTTTTAATAAAAAAAAGCATGATTATGCATTATAGTATTTATGAAACTATGGACTATAGATTACGAATAAGAAAGATAAATAACGAAGTACACAAACATGGTATAACAATATAATACGTAAATATTTCCACAATTGAGTCCAATGTATACAAAAAGTTTAACCAAGAAAAATAAAAACTGAACAATTACTAAAAAAAAAATTCAAATAGAGGTACACATACTAATTGCCAAATCAGCACAAAATGTGTGTATGAACACAATATGTAAATTGAAGACAGTGTCATACAAAAGAAAAAAATAATGGTGTACAAGGTAGAAAGAGGTCATTCCGAACCTCAAACTAATGTGTACGATCGAATTAGTTTGAGCCTGCACAAATTCCACATTCCTAGTTAGATACAAGTGAATGAACAACACGATAATAGAAAATAATACACTTAAAATATAACAGAGTACCTTACGTGGATCAGAGTGGGTCGGGAGAAGTCTTTCGGTCCTTGAAGTGTCCACGTGGACTGTTGTAGTAGAGGGGCACCTAACACGAATACAATGAGTTAGGAATTATTTACAAATACATTGGATGGAATTAAAATGAAATAAAAAGGGTAGAAGTCACTCACTTGGCTGGAGGTGTATACTAATGAGTGGAGATTTCTAAAAAAGCCAACGTGGGGGGAGGAGGGGCAAGTCATATATAGGAATAGAATGAGGGTTGTTCCCACCTACTCTATTTAAATTTAGATTAATGAAATAAAGAGGGTGGTTGAGTATTCAAACATCAAAATAAATGAGGTAGATGAGATTTATTAAACAAAAAAAAAAAAAACAGTGCCATAATAAATGAAGTGAGGTAGATGTCTGACATATACATAATATAGAAGGAAAGCAAAAATCGATTTGGCCTCAGGTTTAGAACAGACTCAATCATCCATGCAAGTAATAAAAATAAAGCAAATGGACAGCAGAATTGAAAGCCAATAATTCTTGCCAAGGTTTAGAATGGACTCAATCATGCAATGAAAAAAAGTAATATGCAAATCAAATGGAGATACACATCAATGTTAATTCATAAGATAGATTTAATTTGAATATAGTACAAATACTAATAAATTCATGCCTAGCAAGATCATCCAAACAGATAGGACAATAGGTCCAAATTCAACACTCCAACAATCATAATTAGAGAACTCAAAGTAGGAAAATCGACCTCAAGTATTAAGTGGACTCATTCATACCAAAACAAATAAAATCATATTAAAGTAAATGGAAACGATTTATGCAAAATATGGTATATATATAATTGTATTAGAAAATCAGTACGCAAGTAAATAGATATAACAGTGCATAATAAATTAATATGCAAAAAGATTGTGAGATGAACCAAACAAAAAAAAAAGAGAAAGATCAACGTAAAAACAACAAATAAAGCACACTGAGGTCACAAAAAACACACATACACGGTCAGTCCAAATTTTGTACACATCATCGGCCAAAAGGGAAAAGAAGCAAACCTGTGAACCGGCAAATTGATCCCCCCATCAAGCGCCAAATGACCAATGAAGTCCCCCACCAAGGATTTTCTCACTCAAACCCCCAGATCGAACATGCATTCAACCACGCAAGACACAAACAGAGACAACAAATCAAGGGTAGTGTGATGCATGAGGGAGAACATGAAACCGGCAAGGGACTTAACGGAGAGGGTTAGTTTGGTGTGGCGAGGGAAAAATCTGTGGTTTAGGGTTACAGATCTGAAAATGGGAAAATGGAGAGCATGAGCTTGAATCAAGAGTCAGAAAATGGAAAAATGTTAGATCTGGAAAAGGAGAAGACAAATCATCTTCTTCCAAGGGCTACAATTATTGAAGAAAATAAGGGGAAGATGGGAGAAGGTGAAAGACTGAGGAAAGAAGGAATAGAGATTGAAACCCTAACCATATTTTGCATATCAAACCCTAAAACGACCTCCATTGACAAACGATTGAGGAAAGAGGGAGGAGAGATTGAAGATGAGCATATGAGAGAACTGACTTGACCAGATAGAACTTCAAGGATGAGAGAGGAAGATGAGAGAAATGATTAAACCAGAAAGAGCATCGAGGATGAGAGAGGAAGATGAGAGAATTGACCAGACGAGATAGAGCACTAAGAATGAGAGAGAGAAGACAAACACGTGAGGACTTCGTGGAATGGGAAATTTGTTGGGATTTATGTCATAAAACCTCGTAATTAATAATAATTTTGATTATTTTATTTGTAATATAATATTATCCATTATATGAAAAATCCAAGATTATTATTGTAATCTTGAAAGTATGTGGTTGACATACGAGATGATCATGTTCAAGAAATAACCTAAAGGGTCATAGTATATGGATAAAGTTGGGTGCCTTATCTTGGTAACACTATTGATATGGCTCACTTTGTAATAGTTACAAATGATTTGATCCAAATGGTTCATGTGGAGACATGTGAGTGAGGGTATCTTATACAATGAATTTGTATAAGACTGGACCACGAAATATTGAATCTCTCTTTATAAATCCGTTAATTGAGAAGATTAATATTTCATCAGGATGATTATATGCAACCCGATCTTAATCCTGAGTGAGTTATGAACTCCTGCCTGTGAGGGTTTGTCCTTTGATTTGCATGGGTGAGAGTGACTTTTATAACCGATTCAATATGCCCACCATTTTGGGGACTTGACCAAATAGGGAGCTGGAAACATAATCTCACAAGATGGAATTCACTCATTCCCATATAGAGTAAGTAGATGAGTAGTTCCCTTAAGTACTGATTTCGGGACTTGAACAATGAGGCCTCACCCTCTCATTGGCCCGAGAGGGACTTAGTTTATAATTAGATTATAAACAGATTGTTCATTAGAGAATCAATGGTACTTAAGGTGCAAAATGTAATTATAGGGGTAAAACGAATTTTTGACCCAGCTATAATTACGAACAACTCGTGAAGGATCGACTTGCATGTAATGATTATATCTATGGACACAACTTGTCTTACAGTGCATAAAAGTGCAACTCTAGGTCTATAGTGGAGTGACCTATAGTTAATGAATGAAAATTAATTAATTAAAGAGTTTAATTAATTAATTTTGTATCATTGAAGCTTATAATCTGTAGGTCCATAAGGTCCCATTGCTAGCTCACAGTAACACTAAAGGGCTGTTTGGGGCAAAGGTTATAATAACCTGTGTTATAATAACCTGTGGAGTACTCTGCACCCCAAACACAGACTATTATAACCCCAAACTAAACAACTCTGCATTTTAAATAATATTATATTATTTCACAGACTATTATAACACATGTTATTATAACCCACTCAGTGCCCCAAACAGCCCCTAAAAGATCAATTTAGTTGAAAGTAAATTTTGAAATGTTCAAATTAATATTAATTTGAAGTGTTTAAATTAATATTTAATATATTAGATATATTAAATATAAAAGAGGAAAATATATTTATTGTATTTGATACATTAAATATTAAAATTTGGAATGTTCAAATTTAATATTTAATTTGAAGTGTTCAAATTAATATTTAATATATTAGATATATTAAATAGAAAATAGAAAATATATTTATTGTATTTGATACATTAAATATTAAAATAATTAATGTATATTTGATATATTAAATAAAA
Organism: Trichosanthes truncata; assembly: GCA_033996785.1. Lineage (NCBI taxonomy): Eukaryota > Viridiplantae > Streptophyta > Magnoliopsida > Cucurbitales > Cucurbitaceae > Trichosanthes > Trichosanthes truncata. The sequence continues at coordinate 7,800,472 of JAWPNB010000003.1, forward strand.
GATATTTATAGAATTTGAATAAGATTCAAATAAATAAATATCGTAGGAGATTTGAATGAGATTCAAATAAATATAAGATATATTTTAATATATTAGATATTAAAATATAATATTTTAATTATGGCAAAGATTTTCCTTTGGTCTCTATAAGTAAGACCATTGGGTTGAGCCATTCTTCACAACACACATCTTCTCAATAGAGAGAATTATAGAATTCTCTCTAGACCTCTTCCTCTTTAATCCCTTGTGGATTTTCTTTCAAAAGACTCCCACAAGCCTTGGTCCTGTATTCAAGTCATAGATAGGAAGACTTTGTGGAAGAGATAAAGATCCGCCAGAAGATTCTCCATATTTTCAAGGTATGGTATGCTTAACCATAATATTATTATTTAATTCTAAATAAACTCAAACCGATTCCTACACTTCCGCTTAGGTTTAATTAGATTATTCCCTTCAAAGTTGAGAGAGACGCGTGAAATTCTTCGGTGAGTTTACAACTCAACTCTGTTGGGTTGAGTTATGAAGTGGGGAATTAGGATGTTGGTGGGCCAAACGAGGAGTTGGGTTTTAAACCCAACTCAACCCAACCCAACTACCCCATCCAAATAGCCCCTTAACGAGTTGAGTTATGCCCTAGTTGACTTGAAATGTTAGTTTGTTCCATCTGGCAATATGATAATTGAGTTTTATTTATATATTAGCTTGCACCATCTTAAGTTGCATTCTAACAACTTTGTTAAGAACGAAATAGGAATTCAATGACCAAATTTACTATAGCCCAATAATTTAGGTGGTCGGGTGAACTTTGGGTGAAGAAAAGTAAATAAATATGTTTAACCCCAGTGGAAGTGCACACTGTCGATGCAAGTAATAAAACAGGAGTATTCCTGAGTATCGATCCCACAGGGAACAATGTAACAAAAATATTGTAAAAACAACAACATAAGTAGAATTGCAACTTGAAAACTAAAAATGGTTTGGTGTGAAATAATAATGGAAATAAAAGTCAAAATGAAAAAAAAAAAATTGCGAAAACAGATTGCAAAATCAAAATGGCAAAGAAATAAATTGCAAAAATAGATTGCAGAAGCGGATTGCATAAACGAATTTGCAAAATCAAAATTGCAAGAAATATAAAATAGAAATAAAGATGCAATGAAAATTACTCAATGAGGGAAGATGAGGCTCAAGTATGTCATTGCCCTAAGTTGTAAATTGCAAAACCAAAATTGCAAATCCAACCTACTCTACACACAATTGTAAACCAAAATTGCTACTCCTATTCATCTTGAGATTAGGTTTTAGGATACTAGGATAAAGAATTGGCTTATGTCTAAGCTATTGTCTCCATCACTTGTATGAAATCTGCTTATCACTAACTCTGTCGGTATTAGATCTAAACTGAAGTTGCTACCTAGTTGATCAATCTAGGATCTCAACGACATTTTATTCAACGCAAGCGAACAATTGAAATGTAGGCTCGGTTTTCATTGTAATTTAGACTAGATTTACTTCTTAAGGAATTCACATTTTTGAACACCCTAACAAGTTTTAGCTCATAATTAATTCAAAGACGGCAAAACAAATTCTAGAAATAAGTTCCATGCTAAGAAGAGTTACTAATAACCAACTTGAGACCAAGAATTAGAAGAATAAAGGGTTGCTTGATGTAGCATTAAGTGTGAAGGTTGGAGGTAAAGGATGAAGAAAACACTAATGAAACTCCATTAAATTGAAAATAAGCTTGCTGGACAGAATACCCATAACCAAAACTTCTAGAAAAATGAACTTCAATTGCTTCCTCAATCTAAAACTCAATTCTAGCATTTAATACAGAAGGTAAGAAATAAAAAGCATGAGAATTACAACCAAATGAACTAAAATAGAAATCAAAATTCACCTAAACTAAGACCCAACTGAAATAAAGAAAACTTGAACAAAATCCATTGTTTCCCTTAGATTTCAATCGATTCAACTCTCACTATTTCTAGAAAAGAATAAATCATCAAAACCCAAATTTTGTTTGGATTGGATCGAAAAAACAAAGGAAAAACAAAACAAAAAAAACTTCAGCAACTCTCCTATAAAAATAGAGGAATAACAAAGAACAAAAACCCACGAAAATAACTCATTCGTTAAGCTCCAAAATTCGACCTTTTTGTGTTGCCTTTGCTCTCCTTTTATAGTCTTCCATTAGGGTTGACAACCCAATTTATTTCGTCCATAATCCATCAATTTTTCAAATTTGGGTTTCGTTGATTTTTTTTCTTTCTTGCATTTTTCATACTGCTGCATATTGCAGAATTGATTCTGCAATTTCTAAATTTCTGTTGCATATTGCAAAATTGATTCTGCAATTTTGATTATGCAATTTCTAAATTTCCTGCACAAAGAAACTCTTTATAGTTTATCTTTCTATTTTCTTCATTCTTTCTTTCACATGCACTTCTCACAAGTTATTAATATTTTTCAAGCATTTACCAAATTTTTCCTATGACTTCTAAAGCAAAGCAATCACATTTTAAGCTTATGAACATTAAATAAGCCTTAATTCTAAGGCTTATCATTAGACAATATCATCAAAATGACCAAATTTTATATGGCCTAATAGTTTAATCAAAGATTGTATTATTTGGCCAAAGTGAGCTTGACTTAGTGATAATCGGCATGTACCCTCGACCAAGAGCTTAACTTAATGTTGCTGAACAAAAAAAATATTGTATTATCTGATTGGGTACTAGAAGAAAGCAAAGAGGACATGAGGAATTGAGAATGTTGGATAGACCATGGGTCCAATCCTTCAACAAAGGTGATTGACAATTTCCCTGTGTGATGGATTGGGTTAGTTTAGGTCGAAATATATATTAGACCGATCTAAATGTTTGATTACAAATATGTCTCCAACTCTTACAACTTTAATTCTCGATGTATCCAATCCAAATATTATATATTGAGTTAAGGTAGTTTGAGCTGAAAATAGCAGTTAAATGTCATGTTAGTTGAACTAAAAAACATATATATTTGTTGGAAATCTAAACGTGTGTGAATGACAAATAATGTAATAATAAAAGCAAAAAAAGGAAAAGAAATTATCTTTCACTTTCAATTGGATACATCCTATTTGTAGAATTTGTGAGGTCTACTATGATTATGAACATTATAAAGAGAGATACAATAGAAGCTTCATACATTTCTTCGAGAATATGTTTTACCTTTGTAGAAACCACTCAATTACAAATTTTTCACTCGAAGTTCCGAAACTGTCACTAAATTACTCACAACTCTGCCAACATGAGCTAGCTCTGCAATAATTGGCAAATACTCATTCTCTTGAGATCGAATGTTCAAATTTCTATATCCCCACATTTGTTGTACTTAAAAAAAATACTCACAACTCTCTCATGTCTTTGCTTAAACAAACTGTTGAATATCTCTATTATTGATCGGCTAAAAATTGAGCTCATATGCAGTGCACGACGGCTTCTTTACACCCAAATCTTTGTGTACAACAAGCTCTTATACTCCAACATGAACATAGTTCAGCTGTATTTAGCATCTTACTCCTCTTAAAGTTGGAGATTCAAATCTCCTATATCCTACATTTGTTGTACTAAAAAAACAACTCTTGTACGCCTCTAGTCCCGTGCATGCGTCTTCAAATGCTCCTTTTGCTTTGGCTTTATTTCAATCTAAACTTAGATCCACCTGTTTTGATTATTTAGTTCACATTAGGTATAAAAATACTGGATTTGAACTAATTATTTTCTAAACATGGTTCCAGAGTAAAGAAATCTTCCAAAAAAAATTATTGAGTAAAATAAAATCAAGGGAAAAAAAATCAATTTTTACCCATAAACTTACCATGTTGTATTAAATTTTTACCCTAAACTTTCAATTCCATCAAATTGCACTCCAAACTTAGATAAGTGTTACAATCTTAACTCTAAACTTTAAAATATGTTGCCAATAATAACCCTCTAATAGTTTTTCTTTGAAAAATTATAAAAAAAAAAGTATTTTCAAATGCATTCAATGAATTCTAAAACATATGTATGGTATAAATGATATGAGTATGCTCTTCATCACCAACATGAGTATATATCTCATTAACAAAGACATCTCTAGCTCCTTCAAAATGATATAGAGGTTCAAAATCCTCGCCCCATATAGTGTCCAAAATTGTAGTATATGTTGGTATGAATAAATTGATAATCTATGATCATTATACACATAAATCAAATATGTAAATATAAATGGCTACAATATAATTTTGGTCTACCAACTTTAACCTTTGATTATATAATGGTGGTCAATTTGAGTATAGTCTAACTAGTTTAGGTATTATATCATTGACCAAAATGTTAGACGTTCGAATCCTCCATCTCCATATGGGTCGTTCAACTTTAAAAAAAATTATATAATGGTTATAGATTTATAATACCTTAACCTTTTTTTTTAAAGACTCATAATACCTTAACCAATTAAACTATATGTTTAGGCTGACAACTAATTAATTAAATTCTAATTCAATTCATGAGAACATTATTGTTATTTTTAAGATAACAAAAAACATGACAAGATACTATTTGAATATACATATTTTAAATGGTGCTTTCTAAATAGTAGAGGAAAGTTAGATCAAGTTATATTTTTTAGAGATTGTTCAACTAACAAACCCTAATTGGTACGGGTGGATCAATTTTGAGAAAACTTTTAGTTTGGTAAAAAAATGTTTTTAGTCTACACATTGAAGCACTTTTGCACGGTGTTTAATTACATAATTAAAAGTAATCTTTAAAATTATTAAAAGTAGAAGAAAACTTAGGTGTTTGTAATAGCTTTTGAAAAAATATTTTTTTAATAAAATTAATTTTTCTACGAGCACGTTTGAAAAGTTAATAATTCAAAGTGTGTTTAGTATAACTTCTGGACCATTTTAAATTATCAAAAATGATTTAAAAAAAGTCTTAATAAATAAAAAGCACTTTAAAATATTAGATTAATTTAAAAGCTATTTTTAAAGAAAAATGGATTATCAAAAAAAATAACTTTAAAATGATTAACTGAAAATTTTCAAAATATGAAGTAAGAAAAAAAAACATGCATATTTATAATGAGTAGAATCACTCTGAATATAATGCAATTAAATAAATTTGTGATTTAAAGTACTGTAAGATATAAAAAAATATTTTTATTGAAAATATTTTTTAGAAAGTACTTTGCATTGCGTTTTTACCAAAGTGTTTATAGGAGAAGAGCTTTCACTCCAAAGTTATCTCATACTCATAAGTACGAGTTGATGAAATTTTTTTATAGAGAAAGTCTATTTTTCAAAATTAAATTTATTAATTATTATTGTGAATATGATTGTCAATATTCGAAAGAGATGTATATTATAACCATTTTATTCCATAATTAAAAATAAATGAAACTGATGCATTGAAAAATTCATCGAAAACATAAACGGGAGATTATACATCTCGCAAATCTTTAGGCTCCATTTGAAAATCATTTGATTTTTTATTTTAAAATTAAGCCTATAAATACACCAAAAATCAAGTCAAGTTTTGAAAGAAAAAAAAAGCTTTCAAAAACTTTTTTTTTTTTGAGTTTGGCTAAAAATTCAAATCTTTTCTTAAGAAAGATGAAATTCATTATAGAAAAATGATAAGAAAACAATTACAATTTTCAAAAACAAAAAACCAAATGGTAGCTTTTCAAAAATTGAATTTATATTTCATTTTAAAAATTATTCTCTTATTTTAAATTACTTTTTTAAGGAAAATTTATTTCATTAGTCAACCAACTGCCACTTGGGCTACATGTACTCTAGAATAAGAGAAATAAAAAATAATATCAATGCAAATTTATTCTGAAGCTCTTGAAAAAAAAAAGATATATAATTATCAAATATATGTTGTATAGTTAGAGATCTCAATTATGAAACCTTTCTAAAACCCAAATTTCAGGACTTTGTTTTAATTTCTAGACTTACAAACATTGAATTTTAATCCCATGCTAAACTTTTTTTTTAAATTTAAAAAAAAAAAATCTCTTTCAATTTATATTGTCATTAATTATTTGTAAACTATTTAACAGAAATCTTAATATGTACTTTGAAAGTCAAAACACATGGCATATAACCATTCATTTTGGGTAAGTAAGTAAAAGATATACATGACATATAATACAAGGTTTTTGTTAAATAACTCATGAAAAACTAACTAGAATTAAAATCATCTTTAATGCAAAATTCAAGATTAAACTTTGAGAACCAAACATAATAAGCATAGACATTGTACTCCAAATATTGAGATTAATTTTTTCCCATGTATCTTATCTTTCTAAAAGTACATATACTATGTAACATGGTATTCCAAACAGTACCAGATCTAAACTGGTGAAAGAAAAACAGTGGTAAATGAAAAGAATCCTTTCAATACTGTTCACCAATAGCTCTCTTTTTTGTGAAACTTTAGGGGGCAAAAGGAAAAATCACAGAGGAGAAAAAAGGGGGAAACCTTCTGGGAAAGGAAAATATATGATTCTTTCTGAAGTTTATAAGTGTCTTTCTTAAGTGGGTCACTTTTCCTAGGCAGCCTGAAATGGCATGTAACATCTCTTCTTCCATTCTTCTTGAATATTCATTGCACAGTTGACAAACCAAAAAAAAAAATTAAAAAAAACAACCTTGTAAAAGTTGTTTTGTTGTTATGTGTCTTTTAATGGAAATATGAAAGTTCTCTGCATGGACAAAACCTTGTTAAAGGTTACAGATTCCTCCAAAAATAAGAGAGAGAGAGAAAGAATTGAAGGAAGTTAGAGATGATGATCATCAATAATGTTTGTCTTTTCATATTATAAGCAGTAATGATATTCAAAGAACTCTACGAACACTTGATTTAAGAAATTAAACAAACTAAATATGTCTACTAATCAAGATAATTAAAGTCTCGTTTGATAACCATTTAATTTTTTGTTTTTGGTTTTGAAAATTAAGCTCATAAGTAGAATTTATTTGTTTTGTTATCTACTTTTTCCAGACGTTTTTAAAATTTAAGCTAAATTTTGAAAACTAAAAAAATTATTTTTGTTTTTGGAATTTGACTAAGAATTCAAATAAATTCTTAAGAAATATGAAAACCATTATAAGAAATTGTGATAAAACAAGCATAATTTTTAAAAACCAAAAACTAAATAGTTATCAAACATGGCCTAAAGTTTTAAAGTCATATAAGTGTGTGCTCAAGTGAGCATAGTTCAATGGTAATTAGCATGTACCATCGACCAAGAGTTAGAATTCGAATCTCCCACCTTCAAATGTTATTGAACTCAACAAAAAAAAAAAAATACCATCAAGACAAAAAGCCATACATGCCCAAATAAAGATCTCCTCGTCAAATCTCCTCAAGCTGAAAATAACTTTGATAAAAAAACCAGAGAGAGAGAGAGAGAGAGAGAGATTGCAGCAATATTATGAAACCTTGAAGGGTATGAGAGGAAATGGATCATTAGGACACCAATAGAAAAAGATTTTAAGGTTTTTTTTTATATATATGTGAGTCACACGTACCTCGACTATTCTCACGGCATAATCGTATGTTCCTACTGCATTTGGCTGTTAAAGTAATTCATAAAATATTAAATTATAAGTACATGGTTACCAATCCAAAGGGCTTTTTTAATACAATGTGAGGTATGGAGATTTAAACCTCTCACTCTAAATGAAGGAATACATGTCAATTATCGTTTAGCTATGCTCACTTTTGGCTTTGAAGGATTAATAAGGGGATAGCAATGAAAAGTCAATTTTCACATCATAAATCATAGACTTAAGCATACAAATAAAAATCACTTTGTAGTAAGAAGAATTGCAAGAAGGAATCAAAAGGATACAGGAAGGAAGAAGCTCTGACATAAATTAAAAGTTTGGTGTGAACAGTTTTTTTGAACTTTGATTAAAGCCGTTAAAATTGGTGTTATATTATGACTTATCATCCAAATTTCTTTGCAGAGGGGGAGGAATTAATGCTCTTTTTCTCTTTCTCTTTTCTATTTCTCTCTAGCTTTAAACACACCATAGAGATCATGTGAAAAATCTTGATGGCATCAATCCCAAAAACAATATGAATCAGAAAAATTGCAACTCCAAAAAATCTTAATAATTAGGATGACTTGCAGAATCTCTCTTACAAAAAAAAAAAAAAAAACACAGATCATGAGAAAGAAAAAAAAAGCATATAGAGATGAAATCTTGAAAAATTAAAAAATACCCATATCAGCCATAGCTGGAAAGAGCATAAAGATAAACCCGCCACCATGATCAGAAGCTTTGAAGGAATCACAAACCCTAATTTCCCCCAGAGAAGGCAGATCAAAAAACACAGATCATGAAATCCAACAGTAAAAAAAGAATTTTAATCATAACCCACCAAAAAGAAACAAGAAAAAAGATCACATACCTCAATTATGAAAGGAATTGAGCCAAATTGAAGGAGAAATTTGAAGGGATTAGGGTTTGTGGGGGGAGAAATTAAATAAAATTAGACAAAATTAGGGCTAATTTTTAGGGATTAGGGTTTGTGAGGGGAGAGGCAAAACCAACAACAGGTGAAACTGCCGCATGATCTGATCTTTCCTCAACGAACAAAAAAATTAAAAAAGAAAAAAAAAAGGGAGAAAAGTTAAGATCATGCTGGCAGCTTCAACTGGTAGTGGTTCACCATAATTTGAAGGGGAAAACTCAAATTAATTCTAGGGTTTGGGATGGAGAAGCAAGAGGTTGAAGAAAAGGGGTATAAATAGAAGGAGGAAAAAAAGAGGGATTAAAAAGAAAAGTAAAAAAAAAGGTGGTCCCTTTGTTGGGAAGTCCCTAAGCCCAAGTGGGTGCAAATTGAATATTATCACGCCAAGACTACAACTAATGCAGCTCTTTTGCAGAGAAGGGCTTAGTGCGTGTTAATTTTTCTGCATTAATTATCCTTTGAACCCTATATTGGCGTGGGGACCTTTTTTTTACTCTCTCTAGCTATGAGAGAGAGAGAGAAAGAGAGAGAAAGAGAGAGATTAGACTGTGATTCACCATAAACGAAAAGCTCTTTCTTCACAGAACAATCCAAAGAGCCCAAAAAATTAAAAAAAAAAAAAAAAGAAAGAAAAAGATAGGACCGTTTCTGCATGGGAATTCTTAGTTGTCATTTAAGGGTTTTTAACATTTTTGTTTTGTTTTGGGGTTTTGAAACATTTTTGTTTTGTTTTTGGTACATTTTTCTTTGCAATAGAAGCAATGGGGTGTGAGATCGCTTGGATTCTTTTGCCTTCTCATTCATCTCTGAGTCTGTTTTGAAAATTATTTTATGGTTGTAATAATGGAGTTGGCGATTTTATACGGTTGGATGTTAATTTGGATTTTTACGATGAAATATTGGATTATTAGAAAGTATGGATCTTTTTGTTTTCTCATTCACCTCTTCGTCTCTAAATCCTTTTTGAGAAATTATTTTAGGGTTGTAACGATGTAATAATTGGCGATTTTATACCGTTTGATGTTTGGATCTTTACGATAAAATATTGGGTTATAAGAAAATTTGGATCTTTTGCTTCCGTTCACCTCCTATCTCTTGTTTGTTTGAGAAATTATTTTATGGATTGTAATATAATAATGTAGTTTGACAATACTATATGGTTTTGATGTTCGAGAGAATTTAAAATATTGTATTTTAGACTTGGGACAAATAGGTTTTGGACCGACATCAAATAGTTATTATCAGCGGCTACGGTTGAATAATTTTTTAACTTTGAATTGTAGTTATAGAAATAGTATTTAAATTATGTTAAACTTAGGATAGATAGGTTTTGGACCGTTGTCGAATAGTTATTATGAGCGGCTGCAGTTGAATAATTTTTCAGCTTTGAATTGTAATTATGTAAAACAACATTCAAACTTTATTTTAAACTTGGGACACAAATAGCTTTTGGAATGACATTGAATGGTTAATATGAGCAATTACGGTTGAATAATTTTCAACTTTTGAATTGTAATTATTTAAAACATTATTTAAACTATATTTTAAACTTGGGACATATAGGTTTTGGACCGACATCGAATGGATATTATAAACAAATGTTGTTGAATAATTTTTCAACTTTGAGTCGCAATTATCCAAAATACATTTAAACTGGATTTAAAACTTGAAACATATAGATTTTGGACCGACATCGAATGGTTATTAGGAGCCAATGTAGTCAAATAATCTTACATCTTTAAATTGTAATTATCTAAAACAGCATTTAATGAGAATTCCAAATGAGAGCATCTTTTTTCCCTCTTTTCTTTCCCAACTGCCAACTCAACTTTTGCATCCTCTTTGATAACGACAATTTGGAGAGACTTGATACAAGTTTTTAATGACTTTAAAAAAAAAAAAATTTAAAATTGAGGGGGTTGGATGTTAATTAATTAAAGGCGTTTGCTTTAATTTCTGGTTTTGTATAGTCCTTTTGATCTACTTTGTGATCTTTTTTTTAATCCCATGCGAATATAATGGAGAGCATATCTTATACATAGAAAAGTTTATGAAAGCCTAAGCATTAAGAATATGTTTATTATTTTTCTTCTAAAGTTGTAGGGTAGATGGATAATGTATCCCTCAACAATAATGACCTTCTTTGTAATTTTTCTATAAACAGAGTCTAACAGTATAATTATGGTAAAATTAGGGTGTAAGAAGCAAAAATGGAATTTTATTTAAAGATTAATGGGAAAGGTGATGTGGGAAGTAATTAATGATATTACTTTAATAGAATTGCTAATGCATGCACTACTCTAGATGCTAGCCTTCTTCCTTCTAGGGTTTCTGCTGATATGCTTTTTTTACTGCTGTAATTTAATTTAATCTGACCAATTATATTCTTCTGATTAGGTAAATATTTTTAACAATAATGACTTTCCCCAAGTTCTTAAAAGAAGAATAACTTATGAAGACATTAGAGGATTTCACAAGAGAAAATGACTTTTAGTTTAAAAAGTATTTGTATCTCAAACTTGTGGTCATTAAATTTTTTTATTTTAAAATTGAAACTATGTCCTTGTTTGAAAATTTGCCCTCAAATTAATAGTTTTTTAACTTTTTGTCATCAAAATAAGAACTATGATCATGAGTGACTTGTAAAGGTTATTATATATTAAATCATTATTCACACGCTCAGACTTTTTAGACGAGACTGACTTTAATCATGATTTCTTTATAAAAAAAATAATCCAATCATTGATGAAATTAGGAAGGGGCAATTAATTGTCCCCGTAATTTGTCCATACATTCAAAAAATATGTATAGCGTACTTAAAATTAGCTTTTCCTCTGATTTTTCTCCTAAATTAAATTTTTAGAATTAAGATTATACATAAAATTTTGCGTCTTTAAGAAAATTTCTCACTTCGTTTTCACTCAAACTATATTAAAAAAAACAATAACCAATTAATCAAACTTATTTTTACTTAATTTTAATTTTCATAAATAAAAAAATAATAATTGTTTTCAGCCACGGCTGCCAAATAACCTTTTAGAAGTACAACTATTCCAGCCGCTAAAAGAATTTATTCACTTGTATTATGTTACTCTTACTTTAATACGAGAATATAAAGAATCTAAACTTTGCAATTATACTGACAATTTCGCATAGCGTCATAGCATATAAACCCACGAATATGATTTTATCCATTATTCATTTTTTTACAAGAATATTTAGTGCAGCAAAAAGAATAATTTTAGTAAAAAAAAAAAAAGTTTAGGAACCTATTAGATATTTTTATATTGTGAACTGAATTTCACGGGTTAGCATAGGTTGATTGATAGTGGGCCTGGGCCCATTACGAGCTTCGAGTGTGTCAAATACTAGGGCTTCAAGATCCCAATATTTCCCTATTTCTTAAGTTTCCCTTTTTTGGGTACATATTTTGATGCAAAGGCACGCCAAATCGGAACCACGGATCTCACAGATCCCTTTACCTTTAATAGCTACACCTACTAGTTATATTATTTATTATTTTATTAAACATTTCTATACCATTAATGAAGGATAAAATAATTTATATATAACAAGTTATTTGTCTTCTTCCATAAAACAAGCAAACGATGAGAATGTCTATATTATTATATGTCGACGTTTACACGTCTATGGTTTTAAAAAGAAAGATGCACCTTGTTTTTTAGTGACCTAAACATAAGAACTCAAAAGTTAAGCGTGTTTAGCTTGAACCAATCTTATGTTGAGTGGGCTCCTAGAAAAGCATATGAGTGAGAACAAAACTTGTTGAAAAGTCTTGTGTTGGTCTATACAGACAATCTTCACTCTCACAATAGTTCAAGATAAATAGGTGGCACGGCTAGGTCGCCAAAGAATATCGGAGTCGTCAAGTGTCCGTATCCAAATTTTAAATTTTGGTCTTAATCCTAAGCTTGGAACGTTACATACTCTAATTTAACTTCTCGCTAATTAATACTAACATAAAAGGACCCATGAGTCAAAACATTGTTGGAGACATTCTTTTACTAACAATGCTACAACTCATCTCAATGGATGACTATAAATAATATTGTACTCTCAATTTGCTCAAATCTTTATGTTATTTATCATCGGTATGCTCATCTTATCTATGTATTATATATTATCTTTATTGACATTAAAACTAATCCATATGCTTGTATCATCTGTGAGTTACAGATTGGCGTCTAGCAAATTTTAAAAATATTCTCTATGTACATACTAAAATATAAAATTGACATTTCTAAAAAATAAAGTAAAAAAACGACTTATCATGCCTTCTCTGGTTCTAAGACACAGGAAGAATTGAACCAAGTCAAGTCTGTTTTGATATTTTATTCACTTAATTATCAAGTTAATAACCCACTTGCCATTTTTTTTTTTTATGAAATTAGTCTAATCAATCTGATTGTATCATGATTAAAGTGAGACTTCATTGATTAAAAAAAAGTATGTTTCTTTTTTAGTACTATATCACAATAAAATTGAAAAGATACTCTTTCTATATGCTATAGGTTTGAACTTAGTTTGAACTCCCACATTTTTAACACATTATATTAAAGAGTAGCCTTTAAAAACCAATGCAAAATATCAATCAAATATACAGCAAATACATATGTAATATACTTTCTTTAAAAAAAATACATATGTAATATACAAGTTAGACTCACAATTCCCATTTACTATCACAATCAAAAAGCATTTATTATATAATAAGATCACATGGGAAATTAAAATAATTCAAACAATCACGCTTAAATAGTTCCCTCTACTATTCACAAATAGCTAAAGTTGTTTGAAAATATAGAAACATAAAAGACTTTACACCAACCAATTTTAGTGACAATAAATGATTTTGTAGAAACTGAAAGAGCTTGATTGATTACTCTCATTTTTGCCATAAACTTATTGTCAATGTCAACTTTAAGCTTTATGAAAGGAGGAGGGAATCAGAATCAAGGAATAAAAAGTAAAGGGTTTTTTTTTCCCAACAACCCCTAGAGAGGCTAGAAAGTAAAGGGTCATTTTCTTAAGGGTGGGTGTCGCAGGAATATGGGTGTTTTTGTAGGGAAATAGAGTGGTCCTTTGTGAACAGAGAGGACTGTGTGCTTCGAGGAGGCAATAGCAAAAGCCAAAAGGCAAACCCATTTTTATGTTTAATGGTTTAATAAAATCAAAGAGCAGAGGCCACAGGCGAATAATGAAGCACTATTATGAAATAGGCTTTTATTAAACAATTAAGGACCTTCAGTCCTACGCCTACCTAACATTAGGGTACCCCTCCAAGATTCCAATTCAGAATAATCACTCTGTAGTGTCAGTTTAATGTTTTTGTAAAGGAAAGTCGGCCAACTTTTTCTTCTTTTCAGCCAAATGTTTTTGTGTGGATTGGCATTAAGCAGTGATTGCGCCTGCCCTGCCATCCCCCAAGTGGCCTGCTTAAAGTAAATGTAAATGGAACTTAACAAACTAGACTCAAATTCTTGAGAATAAAACACATTCAAACCTATCATTCAAGAAGATACTAGCCACTTAAATTATGTTTAAATCTACGAGTCTATAGGTCGGTTGAAATCCTACTTTAATTTTTAAACTTTTAAGTTTGTTTAGTCTTGTACTGGTCAACTTGAACATAATTGAATTAGTTAAAACATATATCTTCGACCAAAATATCAAAGGTTCAAATCTCCAACAGAACTCAAAAATTTTAAAAATAAAAACATAATTTTATTTCATCCATCTGTATCAATAACCGAACTTGACCCAAAATTATGATATGATATCCGCGTGACTGTAAAGAACATAAAGCTAAAATGTCAATCCAATTCACTTTTTCAAGGATGGTCAGAGAAAGCATGGAAAATAATTGATAATAAGATTATGTTGAAGCCAATGATGAGGTACAACAACTAATGAGGATCCCACGTTTCTCTAAAATGACCTCAACACTACACAACTGCATCAGAATCAATTCTCCTGTCTAATCAGGCGTTATACTGGTTTGGATGTGGGGTAAATTTGCCTAAAAAATTGTGGATTTTAATTACATTACGATTAGATATTCTACCTGACTACTTGGCCACTGTATCCTAAAACAATCTGTGAGACTAACTGATTCTGGGGGCAAAACGCCCTACAACAAGGATCCTGGAAAGCTAATTCAAACATTCTAGGGCTTCAAAAATTGGGATAAGGTTATGGGGTGGGTGAGGGTATCAATTTCATGTAGCTAGTTTTTGTGAAGATTTAACTTTGGCTGCATGCTCGAGAAGAATTTTGTGAAGTTCTTCAGCTGTTGGACGGTCCTTCGGGTTTTTCTGAGTACACTTGCGAAACAAGTTGATCAAGAATGCTGTAGTTTCTTGGTCTTTCTCTGAACTATCTGATTCTTGAACAGATTGAGACATTGAGCTTTCCTTTGTCGACCCCAGTGCCTCCTCAAGCTCACCTGTCAATTCTGGTCGTTTACCCATCTGTTCAGATTGAGGACACATAATTATTGATCAGGCCTACAACTTCAAAATTTGGATCTAAATGACAATTTTACTTTTAAAAAGTGAGAATTCAAGCGTGCTGCGTCAAAACAGTCCTGGGAAATGGGAATCTAGATCTAGAGAGTAGAAGAAACCTGAAGTTGATCGAAGATCTGCAATTCTGTCAGCCCCAAGTACGGAATTTGAAAGGTCAACAGTTCAAATAACAGACATCCAAATGACCAAATATCCACTTCCTGCAACCAAAGGAAAGAATGAAATACCAACCAATTATCGACATCATAACAACTTGATAACATAATGCACAACTAAATGTAAATAAGGTTAAAAAAATAAGACAATACATGAACTTCTACACTTAACTCACAAAGTGAACTGGAGAATAACAAGACAGACGCAGAATACTAATTTTAAATTACAATCAAAATGACAACATATTTTTGATAGTAAACAAGAGAATGGAAGAAAGAGTGAATGGCAATAACAAAACCTTCAAATTCGAAAGGCTTGGGACACCCCAACAAAACTAGAGTTTCTCTCTAGTCCCCAGCTAAATATCTGCTCGCCTCACTCCCACACATCACTCCTTCCTAGTGCTGACACCTAACAACTCCCATTCAGACCTTGCTGATGGTTTTACAGACAAAAGACAACATTACTCTGAGTCCCCCAGCCCCATATTTCATATTTCAGGTCTACCTCCTTACCGCTATTCACATTATTGGTTTTTTCCTCACATAAGTATTACAAAATGAAGGCCTTACACGCCTATCAATAAAATAACCCCACCATCCAAATATTCATCTTGACCTCAATGTGAAAGAAGGAAGTTTAGGTGGCTAATAGATAAAATGATTCCCATTTAGCTCCACAAACTACTTGTCCTTCCCACTGTATTAAAACTTAAAGCTCCCTTGTCTCTAAACTCCGCATTGGTGGTTGGTCGTACACCCTATGAACTCAGGCTCTAGTGACAATTCAAAACTCAAAAGTTAGTTGATGGCGGGAGTTTGACTTACGATCTGGCCCATTTAGCTGGATGTAGTTGTGACATATTGTAGGTTGGATATTTGTTCGAGGACTTGTAATCAGTAGGCTACATATTCCCCCCCTCCCCCCTCCTCAAACCTTATTCCCATACGTTAAAAGAACCACAGCAACGGACAGACACATTCAAATTCCCTTTTATCTTAGCTGCCAGCGAATATTTCCTATAAAGTTGCAACTTGAGGAACAGTTCCCTGCCCATTTCTACATCCTAATTCACTTCCAGTCATTAGGTGCTAGGCTCTCACCAGTTGAAACTTAAGACCATCCAAGATGGCTTCACAGTTATATAAGAGCTGATGTACTGAAGATACTGGAAAGAAGGTCGACCATTTGAATTGATGGTTAATCTCGTCCATACAACAGCTGAAAAGGACCTTGTTGATACATGATATGAGGTATTGTACGATGGCCATTCAGCCCATGCTCTTGATTTCAACTTGCAGACCAGCTCAGATAAGCCTCGAGTACCTTAATGACAATTTCTGTTGTTCATCAATTTGAGGGTGACTATTAGTAGGCCAATCTTAAGATTGACAGTACGAGGATAAGAGCTTCGTATTACAATATCAAAGAGAAATGCACTAGCCTTTGAAGCCATCTCCCCTACAAAACTATTCCCAAAGTCTCACGCCTCAACCCTCCCATCCAATACAACATTTAAAACCACTACTCTAACAAGCCCCTTATCTAATGACTAGTACGCCCTTAATATCCTACTATTTATCCTAATTGTGTATTCCTAACAAAGTAACAATACTCCGCCCCTAAAACTCACTTATCATCGAGGAGTAGGTTAATTGACAAAGCTAAAATGTAAATAAAGCAAACCCAATGAGTCTAAATTATTCCCTACCATGCCCCATTAGTCTGCGATCTATGTTAATAGCCCAAGTTTTGCTAGCAACACCCATAAACTCCGCTCTGGAAAGTAGCTAACGATTTTCTCCAAATAGGCCGACCCATAGACTATAAAAATTGGTAGCTGCTTGTGTACCTTTTTTCCCCTAAACAGAATGAAAATCTGCTGCCCCAGAGCTTGCCTTTCCAACGCCATTTGACGTGCCCAACACCCAAAACCTTTCTTTCTTCTGTAACCGTGAAACTCTGCTTCCCGCTGCCAGCCAAACCCCCGATAACAAACAACTCTATTGCAAACCTGGCAGAAAAAGTAAGGGTGGGTTTACGCCTTATCTATGTTTGAACCATCTCAATGTTTTAAAATGGGCTGTAAAAATCAGTCTCCTTTCCAGCTCATTAAGAAATATATTGCCTTATCCCCACATTTGCCTCTTTCTTCTTCGAAGTCAGCCAGCCTAAAACTCATATACATCCACTCTTTCCACACCCCTTTGCTGGAAATACGAATTCCATCTGTAGTTCCAACAAAGTTTCAATTGCTAGCATCCAGTTTGCTAACAGAACACCCTGAACCCAAAAGTCTCGGACACCCTTTGCCAGAGGTCTTCAATCTTTCTGTTGCTGCCTCAGGCCTCACTGCTGTAGAGCACCACTCCTGCAGCGACACTTCCTGATTTTTAGTAGAAATATTGTGGCACGGGTGTGAAGTACAAAAAATGGGTTTAGCTGGGTCATTTTTCTGAAATGGGTCTTAATTTCCACAACAAACTTCCGCCGCACCCATGTTTTGTTGTGACAAGAACCGACAGGTCCCTGGGTCCAGATATTTCTACAGCCCCCCATCTACAAAAAATGGGTTTAGCTGGGTCATTCTTCTGAAATGGGCCTTAATTTCCACAACAAACTTCCGCCGCACCCATGTTTTGTTGTGACAAGAATCTGACAGGTCCCTGGGTCCAGATATTTCTACAGCCCCCCCCCCCCCCCCCCAACACGCACAATTTCCCAATCCCATTCTGTGCTAGAAATAAATATTTTCCAGAAAGCATTTCCTTACACTTTGTTATTCTCCTAATTCTTCTTTACTTTATGGCATAATTCCATTCCACTCTAAGCTAGAAAATGTACAGCACCATACCAAGAATGTCTCACTAGTGTCAAAAAGAAACCTTGATCTAAGCCTGAAACATCCACAAGAAAAAACGAAAAGCCAATCTACATACCAGTCCATAAACATTTGGTGTATGCATTGCTCGTAGAACTTCTGGAGCCATCCATCGAGGTGTTCCAACACAAACATCAGGAGGAGGTATTCCAGTATGAGAAATGCAACAAGTGTGCAATAAAGATCGAAGGGGCACTGCTCTATCAAAATCACAAAGCTTAATGATGGGAACTCCATCAGATGTTTCATCAAAATCTATCAAAATATTTTCACTTTTGATGTCACGATGAATGATGTGTTTTGAATGCAGCTCTACCAAAGCACTTGCAACATCTCGAGCCACATGCAATGCCAGATCCATTGGAATGTTTTTTTTCCCAGCTTGGTACAACTTGTCCATGTAGCTCTACAACATACAAAATAAAACATACCATGAGAAAAACAATCACTGATACAAAAATGGTAACATACCAAGCTAGAAGACAGTTTACCTTCAAAGATCCCCCTTTAACATGCTCTAAAAAAATCGCAGACCTAATTAACCGATGCTTTGGTTTTCCATCCTCAGAAGGAATCCATTCAGAAGAAATCTGATGTCCATACATCTGTACTATGCAAGAGTGTTTCAAAGCACCCAGTATTCTAACTTCACCTAAGCAACTGTATTCAAAGTTCCTTATCTCATCAAATGAAGATTCACAAACTTCAAGCGTCCGTAACTGCAATATCCAACACATGATAAATGTGTACCCTTCATTAAAGGTTTCTAAGTAAAAATTACAAGCAACGATATAGCACACAGAATAGCAAAATACTAATTAAAATAATAGCTCAAATCAGTACAGCATAATATAAAGATAAACAAGTATTTTCAATCGCCTAAAATATTACCTTTGCTGCAGCCTCAACTGACCCAAGTTTGCACTTTATCACAGAACTAGAAGGTGCCTTCTCAATCTCATCACAATTGGAAAGAGACGGAAAAGAAAACCCTGGACTGGGTGCCATTCCAAAAGAAATAGGAAGTTTGGCACGACTAAGAGGAATATACCTATCACAATAGACAAAAAGTTTTTTTTTTAATATTCCAGATCATAACTGTAGGCAATGAACTCAGAAACAAGGTACTGAATCAAAGAAGTGTAATAAAGTTAAAAACAAACACAATACAGAACTGTGCAAAAATAAAGAGTGAATCTACATTATCATAAAAACAAAATAAATATATAAATAAATAAACATGTGCACAGCAACATTACATTAGACGTTCAGAATCAATCCTTAAACATGCACTCTTTAGTTGAAGAAATGTCAACGCCATTGGAACTGACAAGAGAAATCTACCTGCAAAAATACTCGGGATCTGCTTCTTCTCGTATATCATTTGGTCGACATGCATCAACAACCATCCGAACCAAAGCATTACCTCTTTTCACTAAGATCACGTTCCAGGCATGAGGCAAGAAATCCAAGTAACCTCTCACAAGCTCGCAAGGTACTGGAGGCTCCATGCGGTCACACAAATACTGAGGTAATCAAAGCTTTGTTAAGTCCAAGTAAATATAAAACCAGTCATGATAGAAACACCCAACAAGAACCAACAAGGAAAGGTCATTACAGTAACATAATCACCTTAAGAAGTACCGCTCTATGTCTGCACACACCAAACTGCAGAGCTCCTAGAGGAACTATGATGGAATTTCGACTAGCTTTAATAGCACGAAGAGACTTCTCACAGATATCAGTAAAAAGAATATCCTCATAATTATCCACCGTTAATTTGGTGGGCACAGTAAGATTATTCCGATCTCCAGTTGAGCAGGTGCAGACAAAAGGCTTCTGATACTTTGAACCAGAAACGGCTTTCCGTGTTTTCTCAACCATTGCACTTCTATCACTGCCTCCAAAGTGATCAGATACAAATAGAGCAAGTACTTGTGCAATATGCACGTCATCCAGAACTTGATGTCTTTCTTGGGTTTGATTAATCTGCTTTAGACGGAGCACCAATGACTTGGCAGATATTACTGTAGAGTCTAATAATTCATCGTGTTCCCTGGAGGCACATACAAATAATCAGTATCATTTTCCACTCCCCAGTACGAAAGGCATCGGATACTCAAGCTACTCAATAAATAATCACAATCACCAATATAATGTCTTAACTAATCTACCTGTTGACAAGAATGACTTCACGTGAATCAAGATGGAAATTTTGCTCATAATTACTTAATGGCATGAAGGGACGATCACGCCCTGCATCATAAAATCCATCAGGTAGATGATCTTCAACGCTGCAAAATGAAATACTATTGTACTTGCAAGATAAACTTGAGCTATCTTCAGCTGCCTTTCTTGACTTGCAAGGTTTAGGATTATCAAGTTCCCTCTCAGAATATCTTTTCAACTTAGCATTATCCTTTGATATTTGGGGAGATGACCCTTCTTGGTCATGTGCATTTCCTGTTGGCGGCAAAGCCTCACTGGGCTCACAACATTCATTTTTGTCCCTTGTCAATGTTTCTGCAGCACTAACACAGATACTTGAGCTATCCTCCACAGAAAGTTCCTTCGTGAGATCAAAATTTTCATTCTCATGGCTCTCGATAAGATTTTCCCTTTCAGCTCCTCTGTGACAGGTTTCTTTACTATCATATAACTCCTCAATAACTGATGAATCTTCAACTGTAGTTTTAGAAGTAGGGGCAGTATCAAGCCTCCCAAGTTCATGATTTTCATGGATCTTCACTTCAGTATGATGATCTATCCCTTTCCACTTCCTGCTGCTATTCAAACGTTCCTGGCGAGCTTTCTGCTGTAAATAATGTCGTCTCCGCCATCGCTTACCTGATCTTCGAGATGCAAAGGATCTACAATTCGTTGAAGATCCCATCAATAGGTTTGATGAGAGATTACGAGTACCTGCAAAAGAAAAGCTCTAAACAATGAAAATCAAAGAACCAAAATGAAAAATCCATATTCAATCATTGAGCATAAAATTTCCGCAGAACACACCTTTATGGGGGAAATTATCACTATTGTCTGGAATGGTGGCTTCATAAACATCCATTTCAACTGTAGAACTAATACATTCTTCATTAGCTGTACTGTCTCCACAATTTCCTTCAAAATTGCAGCATATCCAGGAGGGTATCTGACAGCTTCTTAGAAATTTATTGTACTATACCACAGAGAAAACCCATAGCAAAAACTCAATTATAAAATACATTATGTCGTTCCTATTCGGAGTAGAAAAGTGTATAATAAATTTTAGTGAACAGGAACTAACTCTGCCAAACCATTGGATTGGTCAGAAAGATTATAATTACCAACTTCCCAAAGAAACTATGTAAATATACATAACAAAAGAATCAATAGACAAAATACCTGTAAATTTAAGTTTTTAAGGCCATGCATAGATACAAGTTCAAGAGACCCCAATGATGTTAACCTATTACTTGATAGGTCCAAGTTCTCCAACTTTTGCAAGGAGGACAGAGCTGCAGGTAGTTCCACCAATTTGTTATTGGCAACTCTCAAGGATATCAAAGCATTCAAATAGCCCATTTCTGCTGGAAGGTTCTTCATCTTATTAAATGAGAGATCAAGATATTCCAAACTATTCAGGCAGCCAATTTCAGGAGGAAGAAATCTGAAGGAAAAGAGAACACGACAAAGATACCTTGTTAAAGAGTAAAAAAAAAACTTACAATTCTAGGATGAATAATGGTTATGGAAATCATACTAAAGCTCCATAGTTCACATCACAAAACATCAAACTGTACCACCGGCCTACATACGTTGTTTATCCATGCAAGTATGGATCTATACAGCATGACATCACAATTAATGAGTTTACATTCAACATTGGTGCCAAAGTTGCTTGTCTGGCAGAAATTTATTCACTGGTTAAACAAAAAAAAATATGGATCATATTAAAATTTCTAAGACACTCTTAACTCATGGAAAATTGACACTTCTATAAGTGATAGACATGTACGTACACTTGCATGCAAACTACAACAATTACATAATCTATCATTTAAAATGATTTCCTGTAACAACAATTGAAGAGAGATTCTAATTTTGGATTCCTATGTCAACTACTGTGAGTGCCAACACATGAAACTTTAAAATAAACTAACGAGAGGCCATGAGGATGAAGTCTTGCTGTTTTTCATATTGCTACGTGACATTTTCTGAGTACTCTTATCTGAAATGGGTAGAATGATTCAGATAAAGAGACGAGTCAATCACCGAGGGTTGGTCACTTTTTTAGGAACCATATAGTCTTGCACTATGACTTGAGAATTTAGGGAGCAGTTCCTAGTCTTAGATTAGGGAGATGGGGTTCAGAATGTAAACCAAGTTATATGACACTCTCCTTTACTCTTCATGCATCAAAACATACCGCCCCCAATTAATCAAAATTAGAAAATCAAATCATTGGGTTGTTCAAAAGAGAAGTGACAGTCTAATGTTACTTCATCTATTTCTAAAACATTCCAACAGACCATAACACATAATGTTAAAAGCAGAAAACAATCCAACAATCTAACTCGTCCCATCATTTTCTTAATAAGATTAGTTCGTTCTACTTCGTATAAATACAACTTTCATCTATAAGCACAGCAGGCTATAAAAGAAATGACATCGGGTTCAAATTTTCAACTTCCTTTGTACTTTATACTTCTATACAGATATAAATGAGGCCCGCTCACCTAATAGAAAAGTGGCAAACAGTGAGCTTAGTCAAGCACTTAAGGCCAGCGATCTCACTGAGAATTGGAAACGAGGAAGGTTTAGGAGGAATCTTCGATAGCTCGAGCTCCTTCAGACCCTTCAGTTTGTGTAATGATAAACCACCAAAACCCGGTGATGATAACTTCACCTGCAAGCATTCTAACCCCACAAAGTTCTTCAACTCCGGCGGAAACAAATTAATCTCGTTTCCGAAGAACTTCAGCATTCTCAATTTTCTAAAGTCGCCAACTGATTTCGGGATCAAATTGAACACATTCCGAAATATGTACAGGCCCTTCACTGAGCTGTTGGAACCCTCCAAGAAGTGGGAATCCAAGTTTTTCCCCGAGACATCAAGAACCGAATCATCTGCATCGTTTCCGTTATCATCCTCAAACTTAGAAGATTTCAAATTTCTTGCCTCCACAAGGCTGCTTTCCGAGGAGTCGGCTACCGTTTCTTCAGAGTGAAGAAGCTGCATTGGGGGCAACAGCGGCTTTCGAGATTAATCCACAGGTTAGAATTGCTGAGAATCAAAGTGTTGAGGGTTTTAGCCTTTAGGACAGGAATCAAAGAATCCGAAAAAAAAAAAAAAAAAAGATCTGCTCGTAAGGCAAAAGAATTTGAAGCGAGCATGGAATGGAACGTAATAACAAGCAAAATTTGAAGTTAAAGAAAGGAATAATCCATAGAAAGGGGAAGAAGGAGCGGGACGAAAAGGCCCGGAAGAGGACCGCTCCTGGTGAATAAGTTAAGAAGAGAAACCCTAGAAATCCAGTGATAGTGGGAAAGGAAAACGTTATAACGGGACGGGATTGAGGAGCGAGAATTGAATAATTGGAAAGTTGGACTGTTTACGTTCACGCTTTGAGCACTCCACCTTTCCTTGTAGGCGCTCCACCTTTTTTCCTTTTTTAATTCCTCATTTCTTCGTTTTTTTTTTGTTAAATTATCAAAAATATTTCGGTTGGTTCAATTATACATTTGAAATTTGAAAAGTTTCATTTTAACCTTGAATTTTAAAGTTTGTTTCAAAACGACCCTTTAAGATTTTTTTCGTTAAATTTATGGACGAAAAATGACTTATTTGCATAAGTTTTGATTTTTTTTCAACGTATATGTTCAAATATGTTCACCTAAGCAACAATATAAATGAAAAAACATCATTTTCCGTCCATGAATTTAACGAAAAAAAACCTTCAAGAGTTGTTTTGAAACAAACTTCAAAATTTAAGGGTTAAAATGAAAATTTTCAAAGTTTAGGGGTATAATTGAAATCAACCTCATAGTTCAGGGATATTTTTTATAATTTAACCATTCTTTTTTCTTTTTTCCCTCGTTTTAATTCTAAATGGAGAAGGTCCTAATGTTCTACTCTTCTAGAGATTCACAATTTAGGTCTTGTTTGAGATTTGTTGGAGAATTTTAACCATTTTTTGTGTTTGATAAAATTAATGGTTAAATAATTTAGGTAAGATCATTTTTTGAGTCAAGTTGATTTGCAAAAGATGGTAGGTTTTAGATTTAGTTTCTGTAAAAATCTAGTGTGTAACTGACAAATTTGTGCAAAGTGGAATTAAAAGCAATTTAAATCATATAAATTTTAAATAATTATCTTATAATTAATTATACATTAAATATCAATATGAAAATAATTGAAATAATAAGCCTATTTTAGTCATTATAACTAAATCACAACAATTTAGTATTAATTTACCAAACATCATAATTAGTTTTTTCTAATTTAAAATTAAAATTTACCAAACACTATTTTACTTCATTTCACAACTGATTTTTCTAAAAGCACGATTGCCAGCAATTATTTTAAAAGCTACATCAATCCCAAGCAAAGTCTTAGTCCTTTTAAAATTCTCCATTTTCTTCTTACTATATACAAAATTTTCAATTAGGTCTTTTGGAATAGAAATTTTAAAATTTCGTTCATAAAATATATGGACGTGTGAGTATATTACTTAACTCGTGAAAAGTGACTCGATCATCAATAAAAATTCATTTCTTCCAAGTGGTGTGTCTACTTGTCCAAATAATTTAATAACATGTAAAATTTTCATTAACAAATTTTATCATATAATTTCTATGGTATGACTCAATTGATAATTTTAATACTTTTTAAAGTGAAATTGAGGATTTTCAAAAATGAAGGACCAAATTGAAAAAAAAAAAAGTTTAGGGACCATTTGACATATTTAATCATTTTAAAATGTCCTATTTGTAATCTTGATCTCTTTTTTCTATCATTAATTTAACAAGTTTCCATTTTATGAATGTTGTTGCATAATTTTGAACAAACAACTTGTTGGATTGATCTCATGCACGTCATTGTGGTTGGAAGTAAGATGATGACATCAAAGGTAGCAATATAGAGATCAAATGAAAATTAATAGGTGTTAGATGTTAGTGTCTCAATCACACTCTAATGTTCGAATCAAGTTGTATGTTATAGAACATGCCTCCACTTTAGTCTTTTATTGTGATGTATGAAGAGACAAAGTATGCTATGATTAATTACAAGCCATTAATAGGGCCAAGCGTGTGTACCAACACAACTTGCAATTAGATGTCTTGGGCAAATTGTGCATCGCGGATGGTGTTGCAGTAACATTGCTATTGTGCACAATAGGTGATTATTGTTACAATCATAGAGCAGCTACACATTGGTGATCACTTGTCTAATCTAGTATGACCTCATTGAATCTTCCAAATTTTGATTGGACTACAACATATGTTTCCCTTAGTTTAGCTAGTTCTTACTCAATGACTTCATTTCATAGCTTAGTCGAGTTGAAATCTTTTGGGTTAATTTTCCTTTTGGTGTTAACAACTTGTTTATAATCACATTATCATATTTGCAGCATATTTGACACCTTTGTGCAAGTCAATTAGTTTTTTTTTTCATTTGACAATAAGCGGGATTGAGAGATTTAAACCTCTGATCTCTTGGTGGATGATGCATGTCTTAACTAGTTAAATTATACTCAGGTTGACAGAGCAATTAGACGTAACTAATGAAGAGTGTTACATAATGTAAACACTTCCAAATTTATGTCCATAACAACCATTTTTCATTGGTACATGAATCAAATATAAAATATTTAACTCAACCATTAAGGTTTTGTCCTTATGTAATAACACGTGTAGAAATGTGGAAAATGATACTTGTTATCATTAATTCCTCCACAAGAAGATATTTATACAGAGTAATGAAATAACAGAAAGTCAGTAAATATAACTGAAATAATAAACAAATTAAACCATTCTAAATACTCTAATACTCCCCCTCAAGATGGACTAAAAATATTCATGACACCCATCTTGGACAACAAGGGAAACAAAACATAAGCATAAAGAGGTTTAGTAAAGGCATCGACTAGCTGAAGACGAGACTGAATGGAAAGGAGCTTCAAAAATCCACCAGTAATTTGATCCAAATAAAATGGCAGTCCAACTCTATATGCTTTGTACGCTCGTGAATGTAGGATTTGAAGTTATATGAATAACTGTTTCATTGTTACAAAACAGCAAAGTTGGAGAAGATGAAGGCATCTACAAGTTCGATAACAAATAAGATAACCAAATAAGCTCACATGATCCAAATGCAAAAGCCCTATATTCAACTTTGGCTGAAGATCAAGATATAGTTGTTTACTTTTTGGATTTTCATGATATCAAGGAATTACCCAAGAAGATACAAAGTCTTGTAGTTGAACGTCTTGTATCAGGGCATAAAGCTCAATCAAAATCTGCAAATGCTCGAAGCTGAAAAGAAGAAGTAGCTTTGAGCAAAATGCCTTAGCCAGGTCCAGATTTTAGATACTGCAAGAGAAAATGAGCAGCAGCTAAATGAGATTTGCACAGTTTTGAGACAAATTGACTTAACTTGTTTACAGCAAATGCAATATCAAGCCAAGAAATAGTCAAATACAACAATTTTGCCATTGAGCCTCGAATAAGAAGAGGGATTGTCTAAAAAATCTTCATCAGAAAGTTGAAGTCTCAAATTTGGATCCATAGGAATGCTCTCAGGTTTGACACCAAGAAGGCATGCATCCTCGAGGAGCTGCAAAGTATAGTGCCTCTGAGAAATATAAATCCCTTGGGACGATCGAGCAAGCTCAATGCCAAGAAAATATTTGAGATTACCCAAGTCTTTGAGCTTGAAACAATCATTAAGAAGTACCTTCAACCGATCAATCATAGAAGAATTTGCACCTGTAATAATAATATCATCGACATATACTAATAAAGCCACAAACTCAAAACCAGATCCCCTCACGAACATAGAATAATTAGCCTTTGACTTATTCAAACCAAGAGAAAGCAAGTTTCAGAAAACTTCACAAATCATTGTCAATAAGCTTTTTCAATCCATATATGGATTTTTTAAGTCTACAAACAAGGCGCTTCCCCTTACTAGGAACATGTCCCTTCGGTATATATCCTAAAGGCAAGTCCATATATACTTCCTCAAACAAGTCTCCATGAAGAAAAACGTTGCTGACATCGAGTTGAACTAAGGGCCAATTAAAGGAAACTACAACAGTAGGGGGTACACGGATAGTGACCAACTTAGCAATAGGAGAAAGAGTTTCTATGAAATCTAACCTCTCTTGTTGAGTATAACCCTTAGCAACCAATGTGCTTTATAACGCTCAATAGAACCATATGCCTTATGTTTCACTTTGTAAATCCATTTACACCCAATCGAATGTTTAATTGATGGAAGTGGAACAAAACTTTACATATTGTTATTCTCCATGGCCTCTAACTCAGCATCATTGTTGTTTTCCATTGTTCATAAGGTAGGGCTTGATGATAAAAATTGAGGTTTGTAATGAACAGAAACATGAAGGGATAAAGTTCAAAAGTTGGGAGATAATTTGATATAGGAAATATGATGTTGTAAAGGGTATTTAGTAGAGGATGCGAGTGGGGTAGAAAGGTTTCAAAAGGCTACAATGATAGTTTTGGAGATAAAGAGGTGGTTTATATGACCGAGACGAACGACGAAGTAATGGGGGTTGGTCGGGTTAAGTAGGTAAAACAGGTAAATGATGGTCATTTGAGGATGGGGCAAGGTGATTGATTAATTGGTTGTATCTGGTTCAATGTTTGAAAGCTCAGGTTGAGTGACCATATGAGAATTTGTGGTAGTTGTAATAATATTGGTGGAGGATAAAGAAGGATCATAGGGACGATCAATGTTAACATATCTTGGTAATACAATATCAGCAAAGAAATCAGACCGGGTATTGGCAATAGTGACCTTATGGAAAGGAAAAATAGACTCATGGAAAACCACATCTCTGGAGATTAAAAAACCTATGATTCTCAATATCAACCAACTTGTAGGCTTTCATACTAGGGGGATAACCAATAAAAACTGTTGGTATAGCTTGAGGAGCAAACTTTGATCAATTAGAAGCCAAGGTTGATGCAAAACATAAGTAGCCAAAGACTCTCAACATAGAATAATCAGGTAAGGACCCACGAAGCAAAGTATAAGGAGTTTTCCATTGCAAAACATGTGATGGGGTTCGATTAATCAAATACACAGTTGTTAAAACACATTCCAAAAATGCAAAGGCACACGAAACTGAGAATACAATGCACGTGCAACATTATGAAGGAATGAACGTTTCACTCTATAGCGGAAGCATTGGATCGTCTTTGATTTTATTTAAAATTAAACTAAAAAAATAAGATTAAATAAACATACTTGGAGTAAATATAAAGATATTTCTAGCGGGTCTTTATATCCTCCACAAAGTCTTCTTGGCTATGCCTTGAACACAGGACTAAGGCTTGTGGAAGCCTCTTGAAAGAAAATCCACAAAGGATTGGAGAATGATATGTCTAGAGAGAATTCTATAATTCTCTATTGAGGTGATGTGTGATATATCTAATAACTCAACCTAAGGGTCCTATTTATAGAGACCAAAGACAAATCTTTTCCATAATTAAAATATTATATTTTAATATATAATATTTTAAAATATATCTTATACTTATTTGAATCTCATTCAAATCTCCTACGATATTTATTTATTTGAATCTTATTCAAATTTTATAAATATATTTTTTTTAATGTATCTAATATACATTAATTATTTTAATATTTAATATATCAAATATAATAAATATATTTTTCTCTTTTATATTTAATATATCTAATATATTAAATATTAATTTGAACATTCCAAAATTTTATTTCAACTAAATTAATATTTTAGTGTTACTATGAGCTAACAATGGGACCTTATGGACCTATAGATTATAAGCTTTAATAATACAAAATTAATTAATTAAATCTTTAATTAATTAATTTTTTATTATTAACTATAAGTCACCCCACTATAGACTTAGAGTTGCACTCTGATGCACTGTAGGACAAGTTATGTCCATATATATAATCACTACATGCAAGTCGATCATTCATAAGTTGTTCGTAATTACAGTTGGGTTAAAAGTCTGTTTTACCCTTATAATTACATCTTGCACCTGATGTACCATTAATCCTCTAATGAACAATTTATTTATGATCCAACCATAAACTAAGTCCCTCTCGAGTCAGTAAGAAGGTGGGGCCCCATTGTTCAAGTCTCGAAATCAACATTTAATGGAACTACTTATCTACTTACCCTATATGGGAAATAGTGAATTTCATCTTGTGAAATTATGTTCCCAGCTCCTTATTTGGTCAAGTCCCCAAAATGGTAGACATGTTGAATCGGCTACAAAAGCCACTCTCACCCATGCAAATCAAAGGACAAGCTCTCACAGGCAGGAGTTCATAACTCACTCAAGATTAAGATCGAGTCACATATGACCATCCTGATGAAATATTAATCTTCTCAACTAATGGATTTCTAAAGAGATATTAAATATTTTGTGGTCCAATCTTATACAAACTAATTGTATAAGATACTCTCACTCGCATGTCTCCACATGAACAATTTGGATCAAATCATTTGTAACTATTACAAAGTGGGTCGTATCAATAGTGTTACCAGGATAAGACACCTAACCTTACCATATACTATGACCCCTTAGGTTTTTTCTTGAACATGATCCTCCCGTATGTCAACCACATATTGTTCAAGATTACACTAATAACCTTGAATTTTTCATATAATGGATAATATTATATTGCAAATAAAATAATAAAAATATATTATTAATTATTAAATAAATTATTAATTACCAGGCTTTAAGGCATAAATCCTAACACATTCAAGACGTGTTGATACTTTTTCTCTACCACAAAGTTTTGTTCGGGTCTAGCAACCCATGAGAATTGATGGACAACACCTTTCTCAAGAAAAAACTTTTCAAACTTTAATTTTGGAGCATTATATGATCTAAACATTTTATTACATTTGTCATAATGAGTCTATACAAGCTGGAAAAATTGAGGGATAATATTCAAGATATCAGACTTGCATTTCAACATATACAACTCAAGTATAGCGTGTACAATCATCCACTAGTGTAAGGAAAAAGGTATAACTAGCATATGAAGGAGTGGCAAAGGGCCCCCATATATCAACATGAACCAAATCAAAGGGAGATTAAGACAAATGATTATTTGATGCAAACGATAATCGTCTTTGCTTAGCTAAAGGACAAAAATCACATGGTGTAGTATGATCATTCTTAGATGATTCAATATGTAAAATGTCTTTCAAAGCAGTTAAATGAGAAAAAGATAGATGTCTGATAGCACTTGAAACGTGCTACTTTATAACTCTAATTCACAACATTTTCATTACCCTCATGCATTTATTTGATAATTTTGTAGGGATTAAGGAAACTAAAGTCGATTGGAGCACTTTAGATGAATCATGGTTGAAAGTAAGCTAATTGGACTTGATTTGAGCAAAAAAGTAGTAAAAATTTCAAGTCTAAGCCAAAAGACCCATGGGATCAGCGTCAAAACGCTGATAAGGCCTTGCTCAACGCTACTCAACGCCATGATTTGCCCAGCTCAATGTCAACAGCGTCTCGATGCCATGCTCGACGCTAAGCTACTGCCTTGCTCAATGTTGTTTGACGTTGCGGTTTGGCTTGCTCGACGTTAGTAGCGTCTCGATGCCACTCAATGCCACATGAACAAGCCATTATTCTTTCCTTATTTGCAAGGGCAGCGTCTCAACGCTGCCCCAATCCTATTTATAGAGAATTTTACTCTAGGGTTAATGACAACTTTGCCTCTTTTTACTTAGACCTTCTATAGAGTTTTAGAGAGTTTTTTCTTATTTTATTTGGAGACTTCTATTGTAACGAATCGAACCATGTTGAACTCGAGGGATACTATCACAATGCTTGGCTAAACCTCACGTTTCTGATTCAAAGGTCGGTTGTAAGCTAATTGCAATGTTGTGAAGCTCGAACTTGAATGTAGTTTCTTATATTTGCAAGTATTCTTTGATTCCTTTATTTAATTTATGAGCATATGTCTTTGATTGAATTGATGCCTTGGTCATTGTATATGCTTGATTGCTATTCATGATGCATGATCTATAATTGTCGTGCTTGATTGAGCCTAGTAGCATTAGAATTATTACATGTGTGTGTTTTATGAGTTTTCCATAACTGCATAGCTTGCATGTTTAATTCTAGGAATTAAATGAGCAATTTGGTTAGGTTGAAGCTATTTCATTTAATTGGTTTGTCTTGGTCTTTCCAAAGTGCTTAATGCTTTTATCTAAATAATATGGAACGGTTTCGTGTCCAATTGTTTAGGTAATTAGTATTGACTTTGATGTTTGTTATAGTCAATTACTTTAGGGGATTTGTTGCTTGTTTGGAGTTTTCCTAATAAGTTGACCAAGTACCTGCATAATTAAGCTAAAATGTTTTGAATGTCTATGATCAATTTTGCAATTGGATAAAACTGTGCATTTGAATTGAATTTTGGTCATATTTGATTTTCCCCCTTTTTAATTACTTGTTGCTTTATTGTTTTTTCTTAAAAAGTCCAAAAAACCTCAGTTTCACTTTTTACTGAAATTTAACTCCAAGAAAATAGATTTTCTGGCTCATTTGGAAAATCGACCTGGTTCACTATTTCTGCAAGTTAGAGTAAGAAGCAAGTTTTATTTTGGTAGGTCTCGACGGCCTCACCAATGCCCAAGCTTGGAGTGCCACAAAGTAGGTGGCAACTTCTGGATCTTAGATGCATAAACATGGGAGGCAACAATAGCATCAAAATGATCAAGAATGTATAAACCATCTCGCAAATTGACCCTACCAATTGTCCTCAAAGTGGACATTTCCTGAATATCACAAGAATCAGTGGAGAATTGAACCAAAAAAGAAGTGTCTAATCTAAGTGCACTGATGGAGATTAAGTTGTACTGGAACTGATGAACAAAAAAGAACCCGAAGATGCAGACACCCAAACAATGTAATTGACTAGCATAATGCACATGAATATGTGTATTATTAGGAAGAATCACATAAGTAGAGACATGAATCAAGGATGTACAAATCACTCGATTATAACAACTGTGAGTCGAAGCCCCATAGTCTATAATTCAGGAATACGAAGAAAGAGGGATAAAGACATCAGGGCAAGTACCTACTAAGTATGATGTAGTCTCTGACTCATTCTTGACAGCAACAAGCTTAGATTGAAGCATGGTGAGAATGTTGTGACACTTAGTAATGATATCAGAAGTGCCAGTGAAATCAGATGGTGTAAAGACATCTGCAGGTTTCATGGCTGTTGTGCTAACCGACGAAACATAGGAATTTTGCGATTGTAAGTTCTATGATTGAGAAGTCTGATTATGAAACCCTCCTTTTTGACTATAACCAAAAGGGTATCCATGTATCTTGTAATAGCAATCAACAGTATGACCTTGTATATTGCAATTAATGCATATGTTGGCAAGAATTACCAGAGACATTTGATTGCGAAGTAGCAGGAGTAGGAGTCTTGACATAAGACTGATTAATAATGATAGGACCAACATAGTTCTATATTTTCATACTTAAATCATGTTAGTTTGAAGGTTTTAATGTAATTAATTGATCATTTTGTAGGGATTTGAGCATAAGGCATGTTCCGAGAGATTCTACGTTGAATCACAATTCCAACGCATCAAACCGGAGGTCATTCGGACACCTGAGCGAAAAGTTAGAGCAAAAATAAGCAGTGCTGCGCGCTGGGTAGCGTCTAGACGCTGTCCAGAGCATCTAGACGCTCCGTCGATTTCCTGAAGCCTCCCTCGACGCTGCGGAGAGCCCCTGTGACGCTGGGAGCGTCTAGACGCTGTCCAGAGCGTCTAGACGCTCCGTCGATTCCTATATATAGATTTTTTCGTCCTCTAGGTCATTTGTCTCCAATTTTCAGCCGTCATGAGACCAATTTAGGCTTTCTCCTCTCTGTTTTTCAGTAGTTTAGGATAGATTAGGAGTTTTTTTTTTTCATCAAACCTTGATGTCGAATCGAGCTTGTTTGAACTCGATGTTTTCTATGGAGATGCTCAGCTAGATTCTACGTTTCTAGTTCAAAGGTTGGTTGTAATCAATTGCAATATTGTGAGGCTTGAACCTTAACTTAGTTTTCTTTCAATTGCAAGTGTTCTTTAATTCCCGTGTTAATTTTATAAGTATGTATATTGATTAAATTGACGCCTTAAACCCTTTACATGCTTTATTGCTAATCACGATCATGATCCGTAATTGTCATGTTGAATGAACCGGTAGCATTAGGATTATCACATGTGTATGTTTTGTGGGTTTCCATATTACATGGCTTGCATGTTTAATTCTAGGAATTAAAGAAGCTTCTTAATTAGGTGAAAGTTGTTTTACCTGATTGGTTGTCTTGGTCATTCCAAAGTTCATAATGCCTTTATCTAAATAAATGGAAACGGTTTCGTAAAGATTTGTTTAGGTAATTAGCGTTAACTTGACGTTCGTTAGAGTTAATGATTTTAGGGAATTTTCACTTTTTGGGGTTTCCTAATAAGTTGACCGAGTACTTGCATGGTTAAGATTAAATATTTTGAATGCCTATGATCAATGTTTGCAATTGAATATAACTGCACCTCTGAACTGGAACTTGGTAAGAGTTGATTTTTATCCTTTTCAGCAATTGTTTTATTTTTGTCAATTTTTATTTCCATTTAGTTTGAAAATATTTTCCAAAACCCCCCCTTTTTAATTGCTTTCTCATTTGCAAATTTAACTTAAGAAATTAATATTCGGTTCCCTGAGATCGACCCGGTCCACTCAATGCTACAAGTAGCTTAGGATCGGTTTATAAATTTTAATTTGACGAGCCCTCGACAAGCTCGCTTCAAATAACAAGACGAACCGTAGGTGGTAAAGGAAGAATAGGCAAGGATCGTTGATGTTCTTCCTGAGCAATTAGTGAGAAAGCTTTGTTGATCGACGGTGCAGGATCCATCAAGAGGATTTGAGATTGAGTATGTCCGAAGGACTCGTTCATTCCCATGAGAAAACTCATGAGATACTCATATTGAAAAAATTCCTCAATCTGTTAAATATCGCCACAATTGCACCTACCACAAGTACATCCTGAACGATAGGTTACATACTCATCCCAGAGGTTTTTCAGATGCGAAAAATACATGGAAACAGATTGTTGATCCTAAGTGAGAGTAGCAAGGTTGCGTTTGAGTTAAAAAAATGCGAGGTTCATTCTTGCCTCAAACGATCTTTGAGTTCGAGCCAGATTGCCTGAGCCGAATTAGAAAACATGATGCTAGATGAAATTCCTTTGGAAACCAAGTTCAGAATCCAAGCGATGACAACATTATTGTTGCGAGTCCAAGACATAAACAAGATTACTAGTCGGTTTCAATTAAGTGCCATCGATGAAACTGAGTTTGTTGCGGATTGAAGAGCAATGAGCATCGATCAGCTCCATGTGACATAATTATCATCAGTGAGTGTATTAGAAACAAGAACAAGATTAGCAATATCATTGTGATGTAAGAAATATGGATTCTTTGAGGATCAGAAATTGGAAGCGAAGCTTGAACAGAGGAAGAAGAACCATTCGAAGAATTTTTAGAAGCCATGGGTTAAGAACAAATAAGACAAAAAAATCTCAAAGAAGACGGAAGAGAGAGAATTTTTTTCCTTTGATACCATAACATGTATAGAAATGTGGAAAATGATACTTGTTGTCATTAATTCCTCCACAAGAATATATTTATACAAAGTAATGAAATAACATAAACTCAATAAATATAACTAAATAATAAATAAACCAAATCATTCTAAATACTCTAATACGTAAGAATGCCATATACAACTCTTTAATTGATTAATAAATTCGCTTAAATTTTTGTTTAAAAAACAGAAGCCACCTAGTTTAAGTTTATATTTCAACATTTAAATAGTTTCCAACCTGCATTAAAAAAAAAAACATATTTGATCCTCATAATAGAAATATCAATTTAGTCTCCAAACTTTTACATGTCATTCATCCTAAGTTGAACTCTTGAAAAAAGAAAAGTAATCACAATAGCTTATAATATGAATAGACAATTCAATTCTTACTGTGAAAAATTCGATGAACATTTTTGTTTTTCTATTGATAAGGTATGTCAGTCATAGACTTAATAGCAAATAAACATGCAAACAACAATGAGTAGAAAACTAAGTGAAATATTACTTATATACATTTTTTTTATTCTATTGATATAATTATTGACGATATACCTAATAGTAAAGGAGCATGCAAATAATTATAAATAGATAACAAATCCAAATATTACTAATATACCATTTTTTATATTTATTGATATGATATATCAACGATAAACCTAATAACAAATAGGTATGCAAACAATTATTTATAGAAAATAAAGGGCAAATACTAAAAATTTATCTTTTTTAATCTATTGATATAACAAATGAGCTGCAAACAATCATCGATGGAAAACAAATTCAAATATCAGTGATATACCATTTTTAATTCTATTGATATGGGATATCAATGATAGACCTAATAGCAAGTGAGCATACCAATAATCATATATAGAAAACAAAAGTTAAATGTCATTAATATAATATTTTTATTTTATTGATAATGTATATCCATAACAAACCTAAACGAAAATGAACATGCAAGAAATCATCTAATAGTAATTGAAGTAAAATATAATTTATATACTATTTTATATTATATTGATATGGTTTATCAATAATAAACATAATAACAAACAAGTATGCAAACAATCAATGATAGTCATCTATCACTAATAGACCTCAGTCAGTGATTGATAGACCTTCATAATTGATAAGTCTACTACTAATAGACTTCAATCATTGATAAATCTATCAGATAGGTCTATTAAAATAGATTTAAGTTATTGATAGGTCTGTCACTAATAGGTCACAGTTAGTGATAGATAATGATATAACTTAAAATTTTGCCATAATTATAAATACTTTTAAATTGTGTTAGATTTACTATTATTTAGTGTTAGATTATCATGTTTGTAATTGTCCCAAAATATATTATATTGTATTCTATTTTTGAAAAATTATAAATGATATATGTAATGAAAAAAATCGATACATATTATTATTTGGAAAAAACTTAGGTGCTGCCAGTCTTGCCCTTATTATTCCAGTTTGTAAGTCTGGTAGCGAAAAAAAATTATCCTCGAGACAGTAAGGCTGGAGATGGGAGTGCCCACATCAATATTGGCGCGTGTGGTCTCAGAAGGTGTAAAAGTTCCTAAATACCCTTCCAATTAGCCACGCTTTTGCAAATGGAGGCCATGTCAAAACGCATAATTTCACCGCCGTCTACGTGGCTGAATGCGACCTTCATTCGCCCAATTCCCGCTCCCTTATAAATTCAGTCATCCGTTTATCAATTTCATTTCATTTTTTTTTCTCAATTTCCCGCCACCTTCCTCTGTTTCGTCCATAAGCAGGAAACAGTTCTCCTCCGATTTAGGCACCTTCAAAACCAACAACGATGCTCGCAACGCTCAAGTGAGTTAGAGATTTGTTCTCGTTAGCTTATTTTTCAAATTGTACCAATTACTTTGCAATCAATTCGTTACATTCTCTCTCATTTTTTGTCACTGTGATGTCGCTCAGAGCGGAAGAACAAAGCCAACAACTACAGCTTGTAGAGCGCGAAGATATTGAGGATGAAGACGACTTGTTCGAAGCGATCGATAAACGTAAGTTTCAGAGCTTGTAACTTATAATTAAGTTATCGTTTCGCTATTCAAAGAATTTCCTCGACGACGCTTGTTTCGTGAAGCTCAAACAAAACTTGATTTCATGACGTTCTGTCTTAGTGATTTGCTTGTTGTCTTTGGAGGTTGATTCGCAAAACTCCAATGCTAATTAATTTTCCTTTTTCGAAGATAAACAAGATCACCTGTACTGCGTCATGCAATCTCATTCGATTGATTTGTTCATTCTGGAGACATCTCGGCAATTTAATTTAGCGATCATTTCATTTCACAATAGCCTAGCACCCAGCTTAGCTAGGTTTATATTTTCTCGTGGTCTATTTTCTCAAGGCATGCAATTCTACCAGAGTTTTGCTAAATTCGCGGAGAAAGATGCAACTAGGTTTAGCCAAATCAACTGACTATCATGTTGTATTGTTGTTCCACTACATCTGAAAGAGTTCCTATGGCATTTTCCGTGCAGTGACTTCTCATGGAATTAATGCTGGAGACGTGAAGAAGCTTCAGGACGCAGGGATATACACCTGCAACGGTTTGATGATGCACACGAAGAAGGTAGAACAATTTTCACGTCCAATTCTATATATCCTGAATTTGATATAATTATAGTGACCAAGGATTTTGTGTTTTAGCACTTGACCGGGATAAAAGGTTTGTCCGAGGCGAAGGTTGATAAGATCTGCGAAGCTGCCGAAAAGCTAGTGGTCAGCGACTCAGTCACCACTTCTATTAGCCACGATGCATACAATGTTTTACACGATGATGTCATAATGCTATAAACTTCAGCTTTTCGTCCATTAACAATTATTATTTATCTGTTGCTTTTCAGAATTTTGGTTATATCACTGGAAGCGATGCTCTGCTCAGGGTAAGCTACTTCTGTTTTTTATTAGTAACAAATGGAGTGTTGAATCAAATAGATCCATAGTTCACCAGAAAGTATAGTTCGCATAGTCTCCCTTTTTTTTTCCGCATGCTGTAACTTCCGCATTCGGAAACAACTGTGTACGATTTCCTTTAGTTTTTCTAGTAGCTCCTATAAGTTCAATATATATTTTAGTAAACTACTGTCCGTAGTGAAATGCAGACTTAGTCCTTGATTTTTGTTTGTAGAGAAAGTCTGTGGTTCGCATTACTACCGGAAGCCAGGCTCTCGATGAACTCTTAGGAGGCAAGTCCTGCTTTACCACGTTCCTTTTTTCACTATCTCGCAAATCACAAGCACTAAAAGAAGTTGTTTTAATTCTTACCAAAAGGTGGAATTGAAACTCTAGCGATCACGGAAGCTTTTGGAGAATTCAGGTGAGGATGTATATGTTAACAATTTCTTCTATTTTGTTTATTGAAAATCGAAATCCTGTATTTAACTTGCAGTTCTCCTCTGACTTCGTTAAATGAATGCCTAGGTCCGGGAAAACGCAACTCGCGCATACTCTGTGCGTCTCTACGCAGGTTTATCTACGTCTCATCTGAACATTCATTGGGTTGCAACGTAGTCTTGGTCCTTTTTCGGTTCTCAGGTCGATGAAATTTTAATAGTTATTAATAGAAATTGTTTTTACACCGTCAAAACATAACTTATGCCTTTCACTCTCCTGGCACCTGCTACAAAGCTTACTCATTATTTTCCAGTGAAAGTCAAGCCCTCACTAGATGTTTATGGAATTAAAATTGAGATTGCATTTCAGAAGACCTGGAAAGTACATACTTGTTGGCTTCACATCTGATCTTTAAAATTGAATTGGATTTATGTAATGCTATATTTCCTTATATATGCATTGAAAGGAAAACTCAGGTTTAGCGTGTCTTTCTTTTATCAATCTCATAATTACCGAGCGCTTCTTTAGCTGCCTCAAATCTGATGACATCTTAGCAATTGTGCTTGGTGTTTGCCTTCGCAGCTTCCCACCAACATGCGGGGAGGGAATGGAAAGGTTGCATACATCGACACTGAAGGCACTTTGTATCCTCTTTTGAAGCTTCTTCTATTATGTCGTTGTTGCGGCACGTCTAGTGAAATGAAATTATTATCTTCGTAGATGCTCCCCTTTTCAATTTGTCCTCTCCTTAACTACATGCACTTGCAGCCGACCTGATCGAATTGTGCCTATAGCTGAAAGATTTGGCATGGACCCGGGAGCTGTCCTTGACAATGTAAGCACCAATTTTATTTTATTTTATTTTTGTATATAGCTTCTTTCAACCAGAACTACCGGTTGCAAATCTTTATTAATTTCTGCTAATGAAACAGATCATATACGCTCGTGCCTACACCTACGAACATCAGCATAACCTCCTGCTCGGCCTTGCCGCAAAAATGTCTGAAGAACCATTTAAACTTCTGGTGAGTCCCCCACGTAACCTGTAATTCAAACGTCAAACTATGGTGTCTGACGTTGCACATTCTGTCTCCTAATTTCAGATTGTTGACTCTATCATCGCACTTTTTCGAGTGGATTTCACCGGAAGAGGAGAACTTGCAGAGCGCCAGGTCAAATCAAATAGACTTAAACAACAGACAACGTTTTAGAATTTGATTTCCCTAGCTAAATATCACTTCTCACCCTGTTTCATCATTCATGACACAAGCTGGTTGTCACACATGCAGCAAAAACTGGCGCAGATGCTGTCCCGATTAACTAAAATTGCAGAAGAGTTTAATGTAGCAGTTTACATGACCAACCAAGGTAGCGATTTAACTTTATGGAAATCGTTTCTAGTGCTTCATCTGACTTGTATCTCATTCAGGAACCCATGACAGGCATGTTAGCTCGATTTATGGTCAGAATATTTTGACCTTGGTACTTCTTGTATTAGCTGGATTGACTGAGACTAAATCGTTTGCCGTGGAATACACTAAACTGGTTTTTATCATTCAATATGTTGTTTACTGAACACAATCGTATTGTTGATAACAGTCGTTGCAGACCCAGGTGGAGGAATGTTTGTATCAGACCCCAAAAAACCAGCAGGAGGCCATGTTCTTGCCCATGCTGCTACGGTAAGATTGATGTTCAGGAAAGGCAAAGGTGAACAACGCATCTGTAAGGTGTTCGATGCCCCTAATTTGCCAGAGTCTGAAGCTATATCCTTAACTCACATCACGTCACACACTTAACACCTACATTTATCAGTTTCCTGCTTGGTATAAACATCAATCCCATGAATTTCAATGATTTCCGAAATCATCAAACTATGATCTAAGCATCACTGCATAAAAGTTGCACTTAATAATTATTGGAGAAAAAGCAGTAGAGATAAGGCTACTACACTTTTCACACAATTTTTCCTTGACAGAAGCACGTATTTCAGATAACACCAGGGGGCATTGCAGATGCCAAGGACTGACGTCTCATGTGAAGCTGGAAAATTAAAGGCAGCACAGGTTGAAATGTTTAATTTTTCATCTAGTTACTAGATGCGTATTTTTAACTTGAAGTGACAATATGTAGGACCTTGTGTACATTGTAACTCCCAGCATCCCATAACGTTTGCAACTCAATTGGAAAAATAATGAAAAAGCGTATTCTCCAATAAATATTAAATCGCAACTGTACTAAGATAAAGCCAAATATGCAGTTGGCAAGGAGTAACTTATTGGCATAAATCCAAAACTACAGTGAAAAGCTGTTAGGATCAATGCCCTTCAACCATTATGAACACGAATAGAGCCAATTTCTAGAGAAGGGCATAACAGATAGGCAAACTCCAAAAGCCGCAACTAAGGCGTCTAAAAGCATTTAGAAACAAACTATTATTCCATGTATCCAGAATATAACTCAGTTATAAGCCAGCAAGATTCATAAGAAGATATAAGTTATAACTGCATAAACATGCCCATTACGGAAAGTAAAGTATAAACCCTCAGTACCCATTTACAAGGCACGTTTAGAGGAATGAAATATGGAAATATGGAAAGAAGCCGGAGGAAGGCCAAGGAGGCAAAGTAAACAAAGCCTTTGCCGAATTATGCACTCAGTAGTTTGAAGACCAGTTTGCAGCACTCCCAACTCTTGGCATGCCAGAACTTTCCTTTCGAGCCTCTGCATCCACCTTGAAATTGGCTCCACAGACATGACCTGAACTGTCCACCCTTGGCACTGGCTTCAGCTCATTCAGTGGATGCTCAAAACTCCTCAACCCACCGGAGCTTGTGAAGAAGCAACCTAAGATTCCAAACATAGTGCAGAAAATCAATGAACAAAACAAAAGAACCTACCAGAAAAGATGCCCAGAACTAGTTGTAGTTTTACTTATTTTGGAAAACAGGTAAATGCCAATGATGATAGAAATAGAGAAAGCAGCAGAAGGTATCCATGTTTTCAGCTAGTCGAGTTATTCGCTCACATTTGAAGACAACGAATTGGAAAGCGAGCGAAAATTTCTGTTTGTGGAATTACAATTCCCATAAAGAGTTACCTTTGGGGAAAGAAGCAAAAGATTTTCCACAACCCTTCTTCATAGTCTCTACATCATCCGAGAGAACAAGC
Source organism: Trichosanthes truncata (assembly GCA_033996785.1). Lineage (NCBI taxonomy): Eukaryota > Viridiplantae > Streptophyta > Magnoliopsida > Cucurbitales > Cucurbitaceae > Trichosanthes > Trichosanthes truncata. The sequence goes on from JAWPNB010000003.1 coordinate 7,842,037, forward strand.
TGGCCTTCAGAATCAGTTCCCCAGTGGAGGGGGACACTCCCATCAGCATCCTGCAGATACAAAGAAACCACAATGGAAAAAAGAGGTTAAAATCAGAAACAGAAATCTGCAGCAGTCATGGTTAAACTAAGGGATCGGGGCAACTTACAGAAGCAAAAAATGCAGTTTTTGAGGAACTGTCAAATAGGACAAACACAAATTTCCCTTGAATATCTCTCACGACTTGATCGGCTGGGTACGGACCCCGATCTCTTAATGTTCGATAGGCTTCAATAACGATGATAACCTCGTTTGCAGCTTTGTTCAAACCATATTGTTGCTTGAGCTGAGCAACATTCTCAATGTGCCCTTGGAACAAGCAGAAAATGTCGTCCACAACCGCAAATAATCTAAGGTTATAAAGACAAATTTCATCAATTCGCCAACAGCAGGCAAATATAACAAATGCTCATACGAGAATGAATATACAAACAAATAATGCTACCAAAAACCGCAGCCAAACAAGCCCCAACTCTCTTCCCAACAATGCAACACAAATCCCATAAAAGTTCATGATGATTGATACAGTGTAAAAGAATCTTGCCAAACCAAGAATCTCATAATTTAAGTTGAGGATGCAAAACAAGAATAAAATCATTTAAAATTAGATGAGCAAGATAGAACTAATATAAACCAAACATTAATCTCGAAAGATTTGACCATCCATAATTTCGATCGAGTCAAAATGGAAAAACTCAAGCAAAACAGAAAAAAGCCCAATAATGGCCTCAAAGAACACAACCATTTCCGCACCAAAACCAACCACCACACAAATTGACGATGAAATTTCATATAAAGAAAAAATAAAGATCAAATGAACAAAGAAAACTCGATTCTGTTAAATTCAATCAGATTCCCTTCAACCCTAAAGAAGAAACCGCCGGAATGCAGCAAGTAAACAAGATCAGCAATCAGATCCAGAAAAAAGATCAAAAGGAAGAAAGAATAAGAAAAACAGAGACGAACATTACAGTTTTCCCCAAGACATTGAAGAAGAAGATGATGAAAGGTAATCGAAATACCTCGGGAGGAGAGGGTTTTGCTTCTCGACGGAATAGGCCAAGATACCGGCGGAGCCGAGGTTGACGATGACAGAACCAGGGTACACAGAGCTAAAATGCTGGGCGAGAATTCCATCTTTGAGAGCCCAAACGGAATCGGAGTGAGGGCTCTGCAGAGCGTCGGGACTTTTGGCCACCGATTTGTCGAAGACGGCGAGCATTTTTGTAGATCGTTGATCGGAAAAATGAGATAGCTAAAACACGATTGGTTTTCGTTTGTGAATGCAGGGGACTTGCAAATACAGGTGATGAAAGATCGCTTGCAGTTGGAGGACGGGGATCTGGAGATGCTTAAAAATTAAAAAAAGAAAATAATAATAAGGTTAGTCAATTTCCACTGTTGCCCCTTTTGATTTCTCTAAGTTTCATAATTTTACTTGCAGCCACAAATTATTTTGGTAAGGTCTATCTTTCTAATTTTGTGAGACTAAGTTCCAAAGGGAAAGCTGAATGACGTGATTATTCTACCTACTTTAGCATCGCTTTATATCTATTTTAAGATGCTTCTTTTATTTCTTTTCATAGAAAACTTTCTTTGAAAAGTTTAGAAATTTTTGCTAATGATATATAATCATATTATATGTAACTGATGACCTCAAAAAAAAAAAAAAAATCATATGTAATTGATTAAATAAATGCTTATATTTAATTTTGACTTTAAAGCTTGAGTTTTCAAGATTATTGTACTTTGGTCTCTTAAATTTTAAAATGTTTGTTTTCATTCATAAAATTTTCAGGTTTATTTTGTTTGTTTATGAATTTTTAAAATGTTTATTTTAGTAAAAAAATAGCTATTTTAATTTTCGTTGTTATTTTGTCATTAGTTACTTAAAAGTGGATGGTTTAGCTTTAAATGTATGTATTAAGGTTCTAACATTAATGTGCATTAGAGCCAAATTTGATTGAAGTAAATATTAGATAAGTAGATAATGGACTGCATAATAATATCAAGAACTAAAATAATTATTTAAAGTCACAACTTAAATAATTATTTATTTAAATTTTAATGATTAAAGCAAATATTTTAAAATTTTAGGTACTAAATTGAATGAGTTTGAAATTTCATAACCAATTTAAAGGTATCAACTTGCCACATCTTCTGTTAAAAAAAAAAAAAAAAAACTTCCCACATCTTCATTTCAAACTCTCAAAATCTAAACTCATTTTTCTAAACCTAATATCCTTAAATACCAAATCATTTATAATCATTAGTTTAATTAATTACCCAAAATCCATAGTAGGGGTTCTCTTGTAATATTGTTGAAGGGGTAGGGTCAAGGGTATTAAAGTTTTGAGAGGGTAATAAAAAAAAAAAGAGTATTTTTCTTTAAAAAAATGATGGTATCGTACGTATGGCACATTGAATCGTATTGGCGGAATCTGAAGCTTAGCTTATCCATTTCACAGGCATAAAAGCACAAGCTAACGTGGCAACATCCTGCGTTGGTACTACAATCAGAAATTCAGATTAATTAAACAAAAAATAAGTAAAAATACTATTTTAATCATTATAATTTGAAATTCATTTTATTTTAATTTATGTACTTTTAAATATTTCAAATTTAGTATTTTAACTTTAAATATATCTTAAAATTAGTTTTTATCGTTAGTTTAAAGTTAATTTTTATCAAATTTTATAAATTATAAGATAATAATAATATTAATAATTTACCTACAAGAAAATACATATAACTATATTTTTAAAATTTATGGAAGAAAAGTTGATAGAAAATACATATAACTATATTTTTAAAATTTATGGAAGAAAAGTTGATAGAGACTCTATAGAAAAATTAAAAATAAACTAATAATAAAGATTAATTTTAAAATTTATTCAAAGTATAAGTACTAAATTTGAACATTTAAAAATTTAATGATTGAATTAGTATGAGTCATAATTTTTAAAATGATATTTTAATAAAAAAAATATTTGAAATAGTACCAATCATAATGTATTACTAAAATGATATTTTAATCGATTTTCTTTTCCTTTTGAAGTTTAGTCGAAAAATATTTGGATCAAATAAATATTTCTTTTGAATGTTATTTTGCTTAGAAGGAGGAGAAATTTTGGGAAAGGGGAAGGCACCTTTTTAAAAAAGTATTATTATTATTATTATTATTTAAAATTAAGTAATTGTCAGTCAACCAATTGGGAGATGTGAGTAAGCAACACGTGGCTGGTACAATTTTTCTAGCACCGTCTTTAACTTCACCAGAACTTTGTTTCTGACTTTGTAGCCTCTCATTGAATATTTAAATGGAAATATAAACAAAACCTTCGTTGCAATTTCAGAACCAGATTTTTCTTGAGAACTATGCATTATCTAGTTAAATTATGCTTAAATTGATAAATTAATTTTTTATGGTAGTGTTGTCCAAGAAAGCTTCATCTTAAAAACACAGATTGAAGTTTTTTTAGGTGAAAAAAAATCATCTGGCAATCATATTGGTTCTGTATAGTTTAAAAAAATCAAAAATATTTCCATACATTTGATTCTTGGTCAATTTGATTAAGATTTAGTTGGTTTTTATTTTTAATTGTAGACTTGGTTTTTTGGGTAATTTTTCTAACCCCCTTGTACCCCTAGTTTTGGGAAAGTCGTATATATACCATTTAGTTATACTACATGCGTCGGATGACAAATATAAAATTCGACTGAAGGTAGATATTCCGTTATCATTGAATAAAAATGGAACATTAAAAATTTGATGATTAACATCTAAATTCACATGTGATTAAATAATCGGTAATCAGCAATTTAAATATTGTCAATCTAATAGACTTATTAAGATGTAAATTGAAATCAACCATAATTTAATCCATAAAACGTCATTTTTTTTAATTCAAAAGGAAATAAACTACCCACTTTAAATTTCCTCTAAAGTTATGAACTCTACAAAATAAAGAATTTGTGGGCTTGAGATATGTGGATATTAATATCAAGATTAAAACAACCAAAAACCTTTCCACAAAAAATTCAAAGATCTGGGTAAATTAAGGCAGGAGAATGCTCCATATGGAAAGAAATTCCAAGCTCACCAAATATGCCTAAGCCTAATGGATCCCAAGCCCTTCTAAACCCCAAGTAATATTTTTTCTTAGGGCCTGTTTGTATTGCAAATATAAAATATATAGAAGTTAAAAACTTAGGAGTTAAAAATCCAAGTAATTATTGCCCATGGATAAAAATAACTCATGCATGTATTTGGATATTGATGATAATTAATATTTGGTAGTTTAATTATTAATTTTCTCTCTTCTCTCTCTTCTCCATTTTCCAAAGAAAAAAATCCTAAGTAAAAAAAACTTATCTCCTACATGGATAATAAAATCTCATGATTCATGGATTATTTTTATCCATGGATAATAATTACTTGAGTTTTAAAAAGTAAAGATCAATGAAACAAACATTAATTTTTTATACCATTACCAAAACCCATCTTAAAACCAATGAAACAAACGGGACATTAGATTATAGAATTAGAAATATGGAGAGGAATTCCTTTAACCATATCTATAAGAAATGATGAGTTATTAATGTCTTCCTTCTCCTATAACCTTAGAGCTACACTCTAGTTGACAAGTTAGATTCCACCACAAGCAAAATACAAAAAGTAGAGATTGCGAGGTGGAAAATTGAACCATCCACTTATATGATCGAAATTGGTGCCAAATCCACTTATCGTAATACGGCATATAGATTCTTTTAAATTTTCATAACAAAAGAAGGGCAATGAGGATGCTATTTGGAGTAGTTACAACATCCCTTTCCCAGAAGCAGAGAGTAAATGACTTTTCCCTAACTTGAAGAAGATGCTAACACATGAACCCAACTTATTAAAATTAAAAACTGTGGCATAGTCAAAAGTAATTGTATAATATACCAATGTAACTGTTTCAACAAATGATTGTCTATAATTCATTCCTAAGGTTCCTGAAACCTAACAAAGACAACAATGTTACCACTAGGATGCTCACACCCGGTTATACCCAACCGACTTACTGAAGAGCCGACGAATGTAAATGACCTGTAGGCCGCTTGCAACAGCAAGCAACAAATACTCTCCAACTGTATAGAAAATTACACGCTTTCTTGTACTCTCATTAGCTGCATCGAAAGGAAAACAATAAGTAAAATGTCAACTTGATCTCAAGAATGGCCTATGGAAAAGGTAGCAAAAGCAATACCAGACTCCAAAAATAATAGGTAAATCAGACTTAAAACTTATTGTGCAGTAGAACCAATCATAAAGTCAAAAAAACTTAAAGTTGATAGGTTATAGTAAATTTAACATTTGTTCATTACTCCTCTCACTGCAGACTCACATGTTAATTTCATCATGAGTTCTTGGGTAAAATCATGTTAATTTCATCATGAGTCTTGACATGTGGAATATCAGCATACAATGGACAAGGAAAAATAACATTTCAAGAATTTGAACTCAAAATCTCTAAGTTTACTTTGTTGAGCTATAGGAACAATCTGTTGTGTCTGGAAGGTTGTTTTTCCTTAAGTAATAAATTCAATCTATAAATCCTCTCATGTAGTACAATTTTTTTCCTTTAGTATAATTGTCTATATATCCAAACAAAAGGATAAAATAAATTATAATCTCTCCTGATATACTTCCTTGGGCTATTTTCTTTCTAATATCTCATCTCACTACTACAAAACTAAAAAGCAAGATGAGGTGGGAGCAAGAAAAACTTACTAATTGAAACCAAAAGGAAAGATAAAACCATTGTCAAATATACTCTTTATGTAACCATGGTTACCCAGTTCAAAGAATCGGTATAATAGTCTGTGTTGTCTATGCATCTTACATTACTATTAGACTAGTTATAAAAAAGAATTGTAATTTCTTAAACAATTTCATGAGGTATAATGCCAGTGGACAATATCCAAGACCAAACTAACTTCATTTATTCAGCTGGTGGTTTCAACAATTGATCCTATATGCATTATTAAAAGATTGATGATTATGCTATCATATGTCAAAATCCCATGCATAGACATCAAGATCCGATCATATTCATGATAGTTATGAAGGCCAGTTTAGAAGGAAAGACATTCATCTTGTGCCAAAGAATTAGATAACACATTCGCTAGCAAGAATTCCAAAAAAAGGCATACATAAACCAATCCATAATAACAAAACTATGCATAAAAATAAACCACATACTGTGACGGTGGCGTGCATCACGTGCTTTCAAATATTTCTGCTCAGCAGTGACCGACTCCAATGCCTCCCTAAGCTCTGCAATCTTAACATTTATAGGGTCTAGGTGTTCTGCAAGAAACAACCACAACAAGGTGAAAAATGAGAAACATGTTAAATTCTCATAAGCAACCAAGATACAACACACAAAGTGTTGCATCTATGCAGAAGTTAATCAATTACCATCTTTGGCAAGGTCATGTTCGTTTGGAATATGACCAACATGGATGTAGAAAGAAACAGTCTCCGGACTAGAGTAGGGATTATGAAAACAGAATTTATACATTCCACTGCGAGGAGCCTTAAACTCAAACTTGTCGCCAGAGGTCTCCTTCAAAGAGTGTACCACATTACCTGCGGGAGATGTAACCTGCACATGAATAACCCACATTAGGATATCTTCAAAACAATATTTTATAATGGATACAAAACGATCAGACACCAGATACAAAAATCCGACAAGAGATTCCAGGTACCCTAATATCCAGCCATCATAACCAAAGAAAGAACACATCTAGCTTTAGATGGATTAAATGAAGAAGAAGAAGGAAAAAAAACATCTTTATCTACTCTTCTAAACATTGTTCCCACCACCGCTTTAGAGACCCTTTGTGAAGAGTCGCTCAAAAACTAAACCTAAGGAATTGAGGTGAGAATCATCATGCCTCGTCGTAGTTATTAAAGAAAAAGTAAAAAAGAAAGAGATCGGCAATTATATAAAGCATGACCAATTGAACCATAAAATTTCACAACACAGAGAAAATTACAGGGTGTCAGGTGGCTCAGGCCCGAAAAGGGAATTATAATTGTGAATCTATTGATCAACGAATCATCTCGCCGCTCACAAGAGAAAGAATCACAACTATCAATCTAAAATATCATCTCTCAAAACCACAATTCCAAACAAACGAGCCCTAAACGTCGAATTAACAAAAGGGCAAAATTTTCCATGTTCTTTAAAAAGTCCAAATAAACAAACAGCCTTTCCCATTCTTTCCCACACCAATTTCATAACAAAGAAAATAAAATTTTCCCAGAAAAATTAGAAACGAAAAACCAAACCCTCCCACAATTCAAGATCCAATCATAATCGGGCACAATCTACAAATCCACAGAAACGAAACGCATCAACATGCAAACATAAATCCAAGAACAGATCGCAGATGGAAAAGATTGGAACTTACAGTGAAATCGATGCCGGGATGATCGGCGCCCCAGAAGATATCATGATCGACCACCACAAAATTTCCAGAAACAGTGTCGCCTTCGTACAAAACGTACTCATAAACGCATTCAATGTCGTTCACTGTGACCGAAATTGAATCGATTCTGGCGAATAGGCTCACCAGAAGAAGACCCGCCACCAGGTATCCGAATCCCCTCTCTCTCAGCCTCCTCTCCATTTTTTCGGTTTTCTTTTTCTGCACAGATCTTTTGGTCCGAATTTTAAGAATGGTTAAGTAACCTTAAGTACCCATCAATTTATATTGAAAAATAATTCCACCCTTCAGTAAGGCATTTACTAAATTCTATTTTTATCTTTTAATGAATTATTCTATTTTTGTGTTTAAAAATTTATCTTGTATCTAAAATTTTAAAATATTCATTTTAATCTCTGAATTTTTTTAAAATAAAAAGAAAAACTATTTTGTTTCTCATTATGATTTATCGTGAGTTTAAACATGTGGATGTAATATGTTTTTCATGATGTGTTACATGTTAAAATGTATGATTTTAAAAAATGAAATAGTAATTATCTTAAATTTCACCAATTTAATTTAAATTTTAATTTGAGAAAAATATAAATATTTTTTAATTTAAAAAAAATCACAATTTTCAAACACAAACTCTGCAGTTATTTGATTAATAAGATAATATTATTTTAAAATATATTTTTTAACAAACCAAACAAAAAATGATTCCTCTCAATCTTGTTCTTGCAAATGTGAGCAAAACGCTAGCTCTACGGCCCGGCCAAAAATTGGTCTGGCCAAATATCGCAAATATGGCATGTTCAAAAATCACAAATAAAAGATAAAAACCCTAACTAGATATACTGTGATATCAATCTCATCTAAATATCAATATATCTAGATATCAATCTTTAGTTCTCGTTTTAGCAAAAGATGAGAATCGGTTTCAAGTTCCAAATCCCTCCGACTACCAGGAAAACGACGAAAACATGTTTGGTATCCTTATTTTCAAAAACACCTCCTAAAATAACATGTTTTAAAAAACAACAAAGTGTTGTTTTTTTTTTGTTTTAAAAAAGAAAACAAGGAATACACTCCTTAAAAAAATGTGTTTTTCTATCCAACAAAAAATTAAATCTCACAATTTTTTTATTTTTTCAAAATCCAAAAGCACACTGAATATCTCGTCATATCCTTATGAAAAAAAATATATTATACCCTCAAATAACGAAAATGAACAAATCAAAGTTACTACATATATCTAACGCTATATAAACATTAATCCTAAAAATTTGTCATATCTTCATTTTTTTATAAAGGATTTAGTTTCCTCTTCTTATAAATTTTATATCATATATTTCAAGAAACCAAAAATTATTTCTCCCTCACTAGTCTCTCATTTGATAAGAAATAATTATATTATATTAGTTTTTTTTTTTAAAAAAGAATTGATTTTTTTTATCACTAAAGAAAATGGATTTTACCAAACACATATTAAACTTTGTTTTCATTTTCAAATTCACAACGAAACACAAATTTCAGATTTTGAATTCAAATTTAAAGTTTTTAAATTTGAACCAAACACGTTTTTAGATATAGTAAAAATAATGATTTGTTTGGGGTTTAGGAGGGATTGAGTACTCGATAGGATTACAGATTTGAGGGTGGAGCCACAGTTGATTCCCATTACAGAGTGTGGTAAATAATTAATTGTAATGGTGGGTCCCACAATATGCTGTTTACTTGGAGTTGGTTGAATTTGAATGAAATAGATATAGTTATTAGAATGTCCTTTTATATTTTTAATTAATTAAAATGCAATAACTAAAGTATACGATATAAGAATTAAAATGTCAATTTTCTATTTTTATTTACTTATTCAATTTTTTTATACTTGAATTAAAATTAAAAAACAAATGTAAGGTTATAAAAAACAAAATAGTATTTATCTTAAATTTTACTTATCTAATTCAAATTTCAATTTGAGTGTATAATTTTTTTAAAAAACACAATCTAACGAGATCTCGATCTAAATTCTCATTGTCGCAAAAAAATTATAGAATATGGCCAAAAATCAAGAATCGAAACAGTTTATGAAAAAGGTGTCCTGATTTATAAGAAAGTATAGCAAAAAAAATTTAATAAAACAATAAAAAAAATAATTATAGTTTTAATGTTTTTTATCAAAGTGAAAAATTTTCAAAAAAGGAAAAGAAGGAAAAAATAATTAAGTTAAAGAAGGGAGAAATGACAAAGAACAAAAAAATAAACTAAAACTAATAAAGTGGGACCACAATTTCGAATTCTCATCCATTGATTACGATTCAAACACGTCCAAAACTGCAAAAAAAAAAAAAAAAAAAAAAAAAAAAAACTAATTACTCCTTCTCCACTGATCTAGAAACTTCCTCCAAAAGTTTCCCTGTTCTTGGTGAATTAGGAAGCCACGTCATTCCAATTTTCATGTGTGGACAATCAAACCCACGTGACTCTCTTATTTGGCAGTAAATGATAACTGCTGACGTGGCACCTAAATATCCACCACTCTCCTCCCCATCCTCCGTTATATAAACCCCGCCGAGGTTTCAATCAAAATCGCCATTAACAGTGCTCCGATCTCTTCAACCCTTTTCTTCATAGCCTCTCTTCAATCTCCGCCATCGCCTAAGCTCTAAGTTTAAGCGTGTACTTAGCATCGGCGTCAGTTTAATCCCTCGGAACAGAGCGATATGGCCGCTTCTGCTTTAATGCACGCCATTCCGGCGAGCTCGGCTACTCGGAGTGCCTGTAGGACATCGACGAATCGGCTTCTCCCGGCGGCGATTCGGCCGTGCTTCCGGAGGACGGCCTCCTTCCGTGTGCGATGCACTGCGGATGTACTGTTTTCTTAGTGACTGATTGTACTTCTATTCGGTGGTCATTAAACTTACCAGGGCTGAATTTGTGGACTAATCCGTTTTTCTCGTTTTCATTTTCAGGAGGATCAGAGAGAGCAAGCGATTCCCACATCGGTCCCGCCGCCGTCTCCCAAACCAGTGCCATCCCCCGCGCCACCGTCGCCTGCACAGAAGGTAAATAACCCTGCAACAACCACTGGCCGTTTTCGAACGACGCGTAATTTTCAAACACATCGTTCATTTCGAATCTACTAATTTCCGCAGGCGAGTACGAAATTTTCGGACGTTTTGGCATTCGGTGGACCAGCGCCGGAGAGAATCAATGGGCGGCTTGCGATGATAGGGTTCGTGGCAGCCGTAGCGGTTGAAGCAGCGAAGGGCCAGGACCTGTTCGAGCAAATAGGGAACGGAGGAATTGCATGGTTCGTAGGAACGAGCGTGGTTCTGTCACTGGCATCGTTGATTCCATTGCTTAAAGGAGTGAGTGCGGAGTCTAAATCGAAGGGGCTTATGACCTCCGACGCCGAGCTGTGGAATGGGAGGTTTGCGATGTTGGGCCTCGTTGCTTTGGCCTTCACTGAATATGTTAAGGGTGGAAGCCTTGTGTAAGTAATTTGCAGTTCTCAGATGTAGATTTGATGTATTAATGAAAAATGATGTTCGATTTAGGAATGTAAACAAGTGAAGTTATTATTCTACGAGCTTTTATTTTGGATTTCCATTTTCAATATGACTACAAAATTCAAGTTATTAGTTGCAATATCAATGAATATTTTTTTTCTCTCTATTCCCCATTTTTAGGTCCTGACAGAAGGATGGTCAAATTTATTTGGAATTTCTATTGGGTGTGGCTGGTTTTTATAATTATAATTTTAACAATCGTTATATTCGATTTAATATAATGGATTCATCCATTATTGAGATAATTTCAATAACTATCTATTGAAAAGTTATAACATGCCGAAGCCAAACTAAGAATATTTATTCTTACGTACGTAGTGATGTTGTATGTCTTAAACGTGGGGGACCATGAAGCACTCGCCACCTTGTGTTGGAAAACCATATATTTTTAATATTTTTTCAAATAGTTAAATGCTTATAAAATATACAACAAGACTTGTACTGTTAGATGTGTGGGAGAAATTGTAAAAATACTTTACTTTTCTATTTAATCATTGGTAGAATTAAAAGTTAACTTTTAGGTTGGAGGATATTTGATCTTTGAAATTTTTTATTTCTGTTTAATAACTCTAATATTTGATGTGCCTGATAAGTTCTCAACAGTTTAGAGGCAAAACTGACAAAAATCTAAAAACTCAGTGACTAAACATAAATTTAGTTATATGATAAAACAAATATTTACTATAAATTTTATTAGTGCTATCATCATCAATTTACCATATCAATAAATATTTAATTTTCATTTTCATCTTTAATTGTCTTCATACTCATTTATTGTAAGTTTATCATTGATAAAATATATCAATAAAATTTAAAAAAAAAAAAAAGGGTACATAATGTTTGCATACTCATTTACTATTAGGTCTATCATTGATATACCATATCAATAGAATAAAAAATTGGATGCAACATTTGGTTTTTTTTTTCCATAATTGTTTGCTTGTCTAGGTAGAGATTGTTATGTTAATCATTGATTTATGCCTATAGTAATAGATGTAAAGACGATCTATTAATTTAAATGTCTATCAATGTTATTATTACTGATAGATGTAAAAATAGTTTATCAATGTTATTATGGATAGATGTCAAAAAAACGATAGATGTCAATGTTATTAGTGATATACTATAAAAACGATATATTAGTAACATATAGAGGGACAAAGGGAATCAAATAAAAATGCCTAAATAAGCGCATGAAACAATTAAAAGAAGTCATATTACAAAATCATAATTTCGTTGCTATATTTGCAAATATAAGAATGTGAATTGACACCATTAAAACTTTCCATTAGTTTTTATACTCCTAAAAGTTTCATCATCCCCTTAAATCTTTCAAACATTATAAAATGTTAATATATTTCCTACATGATTATGGTTTATAAACGAGATACAAAGTGATAATGTTGAATTAAGTAAAAGAACAAAAAAACAATAGAATTGAGTTTACCAACTTAAGCATAGCTCAAGTGATTAAGACATGCTCTCAACCAAGAGGCCACATGTTCAAATTTCCAACCCCATGTTGAACTAATAATAATTAATAAAACAAATAGTGGAATTGAACTTGAGAATAAAGAGAAGAAACTGGAGGGGCCAAGGTTTTTGACTGGACTAATTCATTTGGACTAAATGAAGATAATTCGAAAGCACTCCCAAAAAGTAATGTTAAACATTTAAATACCTGGCTTTATTTTCAAACCCAAAAACTTTTTATCTTTGATATTATATTGCTCGCAGTCTCTTATTCAATACACAATTTATCTCCTCAAAATAATTTATCTACAGTGGGCGGGCTTCTTGCTTCAAAACATATAAACAGAAAAGAATGGATGAATATATTTTCATCTATATACATATTCACCGTAACCATCGACATCTCTACTGGGGCTGGGGCTATAGCATATAATTATGATACCTTGCATCTGCTAAGGATCGATGAAGATCGCCAACTTGTGAGGCTCACCATTTGGTTGCGTTGTATCTTCATCATCTTCTTTCTGTCATCAAGTGTGTAAGCATACAATTAAATAATCATCTCACTTCTGTTAAGTAGAATTATCTTGTTGATCACTTAAAAAGAACTATTTCGCTTTCTTGTTCTTAGAAAAGCAAGAGCTTTGTCAGTTCATTTTTAGGAAAATTTTTTAAACATGATGTTGAAATTTTAGCCGAACTTCAAAAACAGGAACTTTGCTCAGATTTCAAAAGTATTTTTGAAAGGTAGATGACTAAGCACGATTCTGCCAAAAAAAAAAAAATCTACATAGTTGAAGGCACTTACTTCTGTAGGTAGATTGGCTGGAAACAAATTTATGACTCCAGCATTAAAGTTGAAACCACTGAAAAAATCAGATGAATAAGACAAGCCATGGATTAAATACGAGTACCAGATTCATGTAAAGAAAAAGCAAGGAAACAAAAGAAAAATCGATGAATAAGAGACTGAGCATATGCTCATTTTCATAATTTAATCAGCCACTACGATTACTAAAATGAACTGATACGCAGAAAAGTCATTTAAAAATATGGTTACATGAGAATTTCATGGATTATGATGGGGGCAACTGACTTTATTTGATTTTTCCGATGAAAATACATAAAGATTTTGCCAAAAAGGAGGATAAGAAAGATACCAGGTGGATAGTACAAGCTGCCACACATATGGAATGAAAAACTCTTCGGGATGACTCTCTTGCTCATACGTGAAACGTAGTTGAGTAAACATCTACAATAATATAAATTCAAATAGAAAATAAAAGTAATAAGAAAAGTGATCTTCAAAAATCATTCGCGCAAGTTGAAAGAAGCTATTCAGCTAAACAATGGGTTTTTTCTCACCTTCAAGCCTTCCCCACGCCAAGATCTGCAGTTATTAATGATAACTTGCAGCACTTTCTCTACTGACCAATCACCATCCATTCTTTGAGCATCTATGCGGCTATTGAAGAAATCTAATACCTACACAATATTGACAAGTAAATAAGTACCTGCAACTGAATGTTAACAGGGATGAGGGAGATAAAATGAACAAATTTATACAATATTCTGAAGCATAGTCCCTTCGGGGACATCCGATAAAATATTCTGAAGCATACAGTGTAAATGTTCTCGAGAAGTTCATTAAATCGGGGGTGATTCTTGAATGGCTGAAATACTTCTTGCCTGTGCATTATTGCATATACAAACTGCCAGAGAGTACAGATTCAATAACAGAAGAGGGAAGTTAATAAGAATAAAGCTAAATATACAACCAATTATTGAATCTTCCATCAGCTTCTATGATGTTACCTCTGGATTCCGTGGTAGAGCATAAGACAGAATAGCATTCAGAATTTCAAGGACAAGTCTCAGAAAGTCGGTATAAATATGCATCTCAGTTGACTACAACAAAAAACAATCTACCTCAGCAACACATTAAATATATCATGCAACCATCCATATAATCCATGTACGAATTTGACTTGGACCCTAAAAACTATTAGCAAATTACCGCATCATCTGCTGGGAAATTGACTTCCGTGGAGTTGGTTTTAGCATTATCAACCTTAATGTCTCTGAGTTCTGCCGATCTGTTATACCTACGCCAAAAATAACAGCAAGAACACAACTCATAAGACCAACTATGAATTATGATACAAGAGTTGTCCATGAGAAAAGGTATCCACAAGTTGACCATGACCCAAAAAATGCTATAAGAGTGCATCCATTTAAATAAGTAAATTAAACTGGAAGTGTCAACTCATCTCTGATGCCTTATCAGTAGCATTGTGTATAGTGACATGAAAAAAGAATTATAAGGGAAAAATCAGCCAACAGAAAGAATTAATGTCTTACTTCCTTGAAAGCATATCAAAAAGGCTGACCAGCCTTTGAGATGCATATGAACTCAAACGGTGGACATGAGGAGCCATGTTTGCTAATGTTGCAAGACAAGTAGTATGGAGATATACATCCTGTCAAAAAATTACCAAATACATTATATAACTTGTATGTGCGTATTAAGAAAATATGAAGCAGAAGAAGAAAGGGAACATATTTCAGGAATGATCTGAAGTTGAAATATTTTGCATCAAGTAGGTTATTAAACTTACTACGAGCTTAAATACAAATCAATGATGCAGAGTAGAGAGAGAGAGAGAGAGAGAGATGAAAAGTCGGGACGAGGAAATTCCATAAATGAAATAAACTAAACATTCAAAACTTGGCATGCAATATATAATGGTATTCATCACTTCACAAGCATTTACATATTTATTCACTTTATCCCAAGCATTTTAGACTTTCACAACATATAAGGGCATATGAGCACGATTATCTTCTATCTATGAAACCACACAGAAAGTTTATTGTAATTATTCAAATCATACTTTAATTAGATGGGCTTGTCAAGTCATACCCGCAACTTAGATAGGTTGAACTGTACGGTCCTGATCAAGATTATTACCATCAGAGAACCAAGAGATGTTTGATGAAGAAGACGCTCCTTATACCAAGGAACCGCAGGAAGTATCTGCGCACATAGTAATAAAACTTAAGAGAACCTCATGTGAGCAAGAAACCATGCAAGCAGATATCGGCCTTACCAGTTTGTGAATGCTCGCATTGAATGAAGAATCCTGACTAAGAATTAGAAGTATGATCAGCAGCATGTAGATTTGATTAGATGACCTCGTTGAAGCATTATAGAGTGCTTCCAAAATGGGCATCAACTGTTTATAGATTATCAAACAGAAGGAAAAAATAAGACATAGCTGTTACATAACTGGATCAAGTGGATATATGATCAACGTACAAACTTAACACCGCAACAATATTTTGAAGAAATTCACAAACAAAAATGACTAATCCAAATTGAATCCCCATCAAACCATCTAAGAATAATCTTAGTCACAACATCACACTAATAAAGCGTTGCATTTGATCAATATCGAACTCCAGCAACTTACCACTGTATCCAAATCAGTTCGCACCAAAACGTATTCCAAGAAGTCAGGATTCCCCTGCAATAATGAGTAGAGCAGAAGCACAGAACCCTCATCAGCCAAGCACCTGCAGATACATATTCTGTTAAGGGGAACTCAAAGAAAAAGGTTGTCTAGTGCCATCGGCCTTTGTGCCTAAAATTAGTATATAGATGCAGATAATACTGAGTATGCATATATTAAATTTTAACTTTTAAACAGGTACTACAGCACAGTAAAATGGCATATGAACATAATTAAATTCATATTCAGAAAGCAACACGCCTGCCAAAAGAGGGGGGGGGGGGGGGGGGGGGGGGAGGGGGAGTATGAAAAAGCTTTCTAAATTCATGAAAATATAGGAATGTTGCAACTAGAGTCCTGAATGCATAAAACTTTACATGTGGAATTTGAACATGTTATTATTATTATTATTTTTAACTTAATTTGAACATATTATTATCAACGTTTATTAAACAAGAAAGTAAATACATACATTCCAAGAGTATCAAACAGCAAAGCAAATGGTAACCGCACAAGTGGACCATTATGTGCATTTCCATCTGTATCAACACGGTCGACTGCAACCACAAGTACAAAATAAACCAGCATCAAACATACATAAACTGGCTAAACAATAAGAAGCAAATATTAATGGAGCAATGAAAACTTATTATCTTACATTCAATATCAGAAGCATTTTCCAAGGCTTTGCAATACGGATTATCATAAAAGGTTGCATTCTCTTTCAAAAGAGAATCGGAACTAACGTTATCACCACTTGCTACAGATTCATTGCTAACAATACATTTACGATAATGAATGAGAATAAGAAGAACGTGTAGACTGCAATCAGCCAATGGACTTCTTGAGCCTTGGGCAGTTGAACTGACCAGGTAGTTGAATGGCATTAACACAAAATTTGCTGTAGAAACGTTAAAGGTACACATGTTAGCAGAGGCTTTTATCAGAAACATAAGCTCCAAATGGTATCCCAGATTCAACAATCATGTAAACAACCAAAAATACAATAAATCGCATACCAAACCAGATACATAGGCTTGGTTACTTTTGGTGAATGAAAGAAGGAAAAAAGGCGTCTACTGATCAGTTAAGACAACAAGATGACATGGGCATATGGAAGCTAGAAACTTAATTCAAGAAAGAACAAGAGAAGCATTAAATATGGCAACGTGGTGACAGAATTGATTAAACCAAATCCTGGTCGACAAAATCAGAAAACTAAAGCCAGTAATTGGCAAGAAACCACACCAAGTTTGGCACATAGACTCTGTAAAATCAGCTTCAAAGACACAAATGAATGAAATCCATTAAAAATAATATTAAGAGATCCTTATTGACTTAGTATCTGTTGACAAACGCTCAAAAAAGTGAAAAAAAAGTGTCATACCTGCTGCAGAACCAACTCTCTGCAAGACGCCAGACTGATTTCCATCGGAAAATACAGGATAAGAACTATTTAAAGGTACGTTGGGGCGACTTATATAATTCAGTAGTAGTTTCCGCATGACCACAATAACCAAGGCACTGTCCTGAAAATCCCAGTAGGAACTTAGCAAGCAATAAACTTCTAAATTTTGAAGTTTTGACCAAGTTACAAATCCAGTTACCTGAGCCATGGCTGCATCAATAAATGGATTAAAATCCTTTGGTCTAGGAGATGAACCAGAAAGAAGTTGAGTTGACATGGCAATTAGCATAAAGTTAAGCAGCTCCACGTGGAGGAGGTATTTCTCGTCGCTATTAAGAAAAAGTATATAATCAGAATAACAGAGCCTACATATCTCTCCATCAGGGGAGGGGAGTAATCCAACACTTTACCTTATATTAACTGAACCCATAAAGCTAAGAACAGAATGCATTACAAAATCCTCAACATTTTGATCTGCAAAATATAAAATGAGGCAGGATGAAGCATATCTTCAGAGAGAGTGAGAAAATACGGCAAAAACAGCTAGGCATGTTGGTTGAGCAACAGATCGTGAAATGGAAGTTTGATAATAGAAATAATCTCAAACAGCTATACAAATTTAGCCAACGTCATACATACAAAAGCTACTGAAACGATGTGGAGAGCAAGTTAATAAAATCATCAACCCCCATTTTACAGTGTATAAATAAGACAGTATGATACCTAAAAAGGTTTTACCTCCTGTAAATTCTTTTGATGCTGATTCACTATCGTTTAAGGACAGATATAATTCTTCAATTCTGTCACTTTTCGCATTTTCAATCAAGTGCTTCAAGAAAACGGATGAAATATAAACGGTGTTAATTGCCTTCTCATAAGTCAAGGATGATGCTCCGGAGTTCGTAATGCACTCTTGCAAGCACCATGCCATGTGAATTAAAATCTTTGCAAGATGCCTCGTCTTGTAGTTGTTTGTTGCTGCACAAGTAACCCAAAGCCAAAAAAATGTAAAGGGATTTACAAGGTTACTAAAACCTTTCACCACAGAAGTATTTAAATATTGAAATTGGATTTAATTAAGTTGCAGAGTTGCAAATGAAGTGGAAGGCAGGAAGAATTTCATTTTAATGTCTCTGCAGCCCACCCTCAAAAAAAGCAAATTGCTACGAACTCAGTATTTGCTTAATTATAACAAAAATTGTTATGCGCACAAGAATCTGTCAGTTTGAACCATAGCACATAAAGCTCCAACATGGCACTTACGCACTAATCAAGGGTTAATGGAATCTCATGCGGCACATATCGTGTCCACTAACATAAAATATCTAATTAATCCAGAAGCTAGATCACATTCAATTGGATATCCAGTCTTCCCTTTGAGCCAAACCAATTGCATAACAGAGTTAAAGCTAACAAAATCCAACTCTTAAACAATTTAGAGTAATTAAATAACATAACCGACCTAAAAGCTCACAAGCTTGTTGAACGCGGTGAGTCGGCCATTGCAGGCTAAGAGGAAGCTCGAGCAATTTCTGCCAGAAATCAGATGACATGGGGAAAGACTCCTCTCCGACAAAAGTTCCGATTAGGTACTCCGCCGTATCCTGCGGCCGCGAGTTGGTCCGACGCGGTGTAGAAGGCCCAGCCCCCATCTAAACACCGAGCAACAAAATAGAAAACCCTAGATGCTCAGATTCTTGACTCACTCCTTCAGTACGGTGCCAATGCCGATCAGAATCCAAAAAGAGGCAAATTCAAACCGTAGTGAATTCACAACGACGGCATTACAGGTAAAGAAACTCAGAGACGCTGGATCAAACTTGTCGCCAACAAAACCAAGAATCCTTTCCCGTTCGTAAGGAACAAGGAGAAGTGGTGAGAAACCGGAGGAGCTTTCAATCGAAGGTTTTCAGAACTGAACAAACAAAAAATATAAAAATAATAAAAATAAAAATGGTATTCCCTGTTTTACCACGTCGATTCGTCATAAAAATTTACCTCGTTCCCAGAATTGTCCTCGTAGTTCCTTGAAATTTCCAAATATTGATGTTCTTTTTATCCATTAATTTTATTTATCTCCATATTTTTTTTAAATTACGCGTTTTCTAAATTATAAATTTATAATTCCACGCTCATTTGAGTCATTTGATTGATTTAGAATCTGATTCTGCCGTTTTAAAAGTTGTTAAAAATCCATAATTACGAAAGACAAACCTTAAAATTTTGAGTTTTTTGAATTACGCATAAAAGGCAAAAGAAAATGACTCGAGTCTATATATTTTTTTTTAAGGATGATTAAAATTCTCACTTAGTACAATTTAATAAATTTTATTTAGCTCATTTTAAAAAAAAAAAATAAATAAATTTGATTTAGCGCTTGACGTGGGATCAACTCCATTAGACATTGACTTGGAGCACACAGAGAGGATTGTTTACTTAGCTATAAAGACATTTGGCTTTAACACGTCATTTTTAAATGTTTAATTTAAAGTATAGTCAAAGTCGTCTTCGTATGAGTTCTAATCAGGTGTGTGCGCGTCTATTGTATTGATTGGTGACTTTTGTGAGTGATGTGGAATCAACGGATGAGATTGGGATAAAATGGAGAGATGCGATGTTGACGGTTCGATGGAGATCGATTAGAGAAGAGGGGAGCTTTGTGAATAATAGAAGAAGTTGGGCTGTCGGTAGATTGATGGGCCCATTAATGGGGATGTTGGAGGGTTAGAGAATTTGAAAAGTAGGCCGTTGGAACTCGGAATGGATTTGAATTTGGGGAATTAGACCGCATGGCCAAATAATGTGGTGTTTTAAAAAATGTTCAAAAACATAAAAATGCTTGATTTATGGCCACACGTGAGAAATTCATGCTAATTAATTTTTCGAATTTCTCACCCCACTCCTAGAGTGTGATCTAATTTATACTTTATTTTAAAAATTGTCTATCAAATTTCTTGCTAATTCAAATTTGAGGTTGTTATCTTTGTAGATTTAAATTTCGAATCTCTTGATATTTATGGATATTAATTTTTTTTATATATTTTAATTATCTTTCAAATTTTAAACTAGATATTTATAATCTTTATATATATATATATATATATATATATATATATATATATAATTTTCACATTTTTATCTGATTGATATGATATATGTTCCTACAATGTGATCTGATTTATACTGTATTTAAAATTTTTTATAACAAATCTCTTGCAAATTCAAATTTGAGGTTGTTATCTTGTGTAGATTTAAATTTCAAATTTCTTGATATTTATCGATCTTAACTTTTTTTTTTTTTATATTGAATTCTCTTTCAAAGTTTAAAATTAGATATTTATAATCTTTATAAATATATATTTTTATTTATTTTCACTTTTTTATAAAATTGATATGATATCTTTTTCGTATAATGCAATTACGCAACCGACAATTTTCAATTATTTTGTTGGTTAAAGGAAATATGGGGTTTAGCTATTTTCTGAATTTCAAAAATTTGTTGATTGATAAATTTGGAAATAGAGAAAATAGAGTTATGTTTGGTGGCGTATGATTTTATTGACAAAATATGAAATTGAAAAATATATTTTAGTAGAGAAAAAAGAGGGAGTGAAAAGCTTTATAAAAAAGCCAAGAGGGATGATGGATAAAGACGCCAACAGATATTTTTTTTTTTGCTAAGAGTGACAAGGCCTAAAGAGAGAAAGCTGAGGCTCGGTTAAAAAGGGGCGGATATTTGGTTAGGAAAAATGACAGTGTTCAAACTTCATTTTGGTCATTAAACTTTTGAAATGTCCGTTTTAGTCTTTTTACTTCAGAAAAACAATCATTTTGATTTTTTTTTTTTTACTTTTAACATTTTTTTTCATTTAACACTATTTGGAAATGAGAGGATTTTAACTTCCGATTTTTTAGTCAATGGTATATTTTAATTACTGCTGAGCTAAGTTCACTTTGACTTACTTTTAACAAATTGATAAAATAATTTTGAGTATGCATATTCGACGACGCATTAACATAAACATGTATTTAACTCAAATATATTAAGGAATAATATTAGGTTAATAAATATTAGATGACAAAATAATATACCAAAGCCTAAAACTATTAGTTATATAAAAGTTCAATGACTACATAAAACAATCCAAAAACTCAAGGACTACAATAAAATTTGAACCAAAAGGAATATAAGATATGTGTATGGGCTAAAGCCCAACTTCTTTAATTAAGGACATCAAGTTGCACCTATAATGAGACATCTAAGTTGCATTAACATTACTATGCTCCTCTATATTTTTTTTTTACTTAAAAGGTTTAACAACATGTGAGAGTGAAAATTTGAATTTTTAGCCTTTTAGTCAAAGATATATTGTATTAACTTAAATTAGAAGCTCAATGTATATTTGCATTTTTATGACACATCAACTTAGGGATAAATATAACTTATTTCGTTGAATCAATCAATCCAATGTGTCAATTCGAGTGATAGTTCAGTGGATAAAGCAACAATTGTCATCCAAAATATCATTGGTTCGATCCTTCACCTCCACAATTGTTGAACTAAAAAAAAAAAACACAAACACACACAATGCCATGTGTAATGATCTCTTAGCGATCATTTATCGAGATGTGACTCATGATTTGTTCACATAATCGAACAAGTCAAACAACTTAACTCAATCATCACTTTCACCAAGTTAGACGCTCTTCACTCTTATGATTGAAATTTCAAGATTAAATGATCTAACTCAAGACAATTTTTTTTAAAAAAAAAGGTTCAATATCGACAATCATTAGATACTTGAAAATTAGGTACACGCACATATACTAGTATTCTCAAAATTCTTATTATTTTTTGTTCTAAAGTGCTAACTTCGCCTTGAGAATTTCCACACTAATGTCTTGTGTCCTTCACGTAGTGTATCATTTTGCTTCTTACAATATATGATTAGATGTTATAGTAGACATCTAGCCATTTGTACTTAGAGAAAGAGTAAATATTACTTTCGGAGGAATGCTCAAATAGAAAGTCTCTTTATAATTTTGAAATATTAAATTGATTAAATTATAAATTTAGTCCCTATAATTTAGATAAAATTAGAATTTCGTCATTATAATTTGATAAAACTTTATAAGCAGGTACTATGCCGCCCATAAAACTTTTACCCATCTCTTCTCTACCCAATATCTCAAAGTTATTGTCAAATACCAATGTTATAATCAAACCAAAAACTTAAATCCACAAATATATATTTAATATTTATATTGTAAAAGAAAAATCTTTACATAAAATTAAAAAGGGAGTCTTCACTTACTGTGATGTGTTTCTACCAAATAAAAAATATTGTTCAAGAAAAATTCACTAATTTATTAAATATATATAAAATAAATTAAGTTAATAAGTTAAATTACAAATTTGATTCGTATACTTTGAGTATACTTTCAATTTGGTATATATGATTTTAAAGTTTCAATTTAGTCTCGATGGTTTAAACTTTGTTTCACTTTGATCCCTATAATTTTAGAAGTTTCAATTTGGCCTCTATAATTTTAAAAGTTTAAATTCAGTTTTTATAATTTGCACTTAACTTCAATTTGTTTCTCATCATTTTGAAAGTTTTGAATTAGACCCTACACTTTGGATACTTAATTTCAATTTGGTTCCTATAGTTTAATTAATCTTCACGAAATGTTTCTAAATTGTGTTTTACCCACTTAAAAAACCCACTTATTTCCTTAGTTTCTTTTACTCGAACTCTAAATTCTAATACTTTATAAGCTAATCTAATTAACCAAATATAGAAAAACATCAACTCATTGTCACATAAAAAAGAATGTTAATATGACAACAACATGGATGATTTGTAAAATTTGATAAAACCAATAAGAACTAAAACTAAAATTTTTTACAACATTAAAATTAAGCCCAAATCATGAGACGAAATTCAATCATTTAGAATTTTAAGAACCCAAATTAAAAGTATGCTCAAATCATAATACTAAGCTTGTAATTTAACTCCAAACAAAAAATGTCAGTTCGTTTGTTCCTTTATATCCCTTGCTTTATTGCATTGAACTTCTACAATCTAAAAACAAATCAACGCAACCTCGTGAACAAATGTCTACATATCGACATTTCTAAACAACAACTTCAAACAAAACAATACACAATGCAACCTCATTTTCAATGGACAAATGGCTTCTCCTTTCTCTTTGCTTGCAAAATTTCCACTCTCCCAAACCCAATTATTGCAAGGTGGCAAAAATTAACCCCAAAAAAACCTCACTTTTTTTTTAAAAAAAAGATATGATCTATCTATTTAAGATTAGAACTCAAAAACCCAAATTGATCAACCAATTCATCTCCATCTTCATCCTTATCCTCTTGTTCTTCAAACCCATGAACTCCAAATCCTTCTTCATTAGCCTCATTCAACAAATTCTCCCAAAACCCTTCGTCCAAATGGTGATCTCTCTCTAAACTCTCACCCATTATTTCATCTCCTTTTTCAGCCATTTTTTCTTTGGGGAAATGGAGATTATTTTGGTTCATTTCAACGGCTAGCAAGTCGACATCCATGTGGATGTTGTTCACAAAGGGCGGCTCTTCTTTTTCTTCTTCTTCTTCTTTAAAGTCGGCACAAGGAGCTGGCTGGCCTTGGTCGATGTGTCGTCTTCGTTTTCTGTTAATGGCTTCTTCGAGTTCCTTGTGCTTGTCTTTTTGGTGGATTAGTTGTTGGATGAAATCGGGGTATTGAATTGCTCTTGCTAAGAAGTTCATCATTAGTTGTTGTCTTGTCTCTGTCTTTTTCAAGCGCCGTTCCATTATTTGGAGGTAGGTTTTTGTGATTTGCTGCTGTTGTCTTAGCTTTACCAGTTCCGCCATTAAAACCTGTTAGAAGAACACAAATTAAAGATTTAAGGTTAAAAAACACGCTAATCTATATCTATTACTTTTCTTAATAAAAGTTTGATCTTGCACATCTTTTTCTGGACCAAAGCATTTAGTTCTTAAACTATAGTATGAAATAATTTAATTTTATAGTCAATTGCTCTATTTATTTTTAAGATCCAACAATACAAGAGTGCATATTCAAAATATCTTTTAGGAGGATATAATATCTTATTCAATTGAGCAACGTTCAAGTTGTCAATCTTTTAAAAATGCATTTGATTCCTAAACTATTTATTGATCTATATATAACTAAGAAACATTACTATACTTGAATTTTTTAAGTGACGGTACTAAATAATTACAAATTTCAAAACCATATGGGTATAAACAATTATATTCTAAATTTACGGACTAAAGTGTCTGAATTGTTAGATGCTAAAATTCAAGAATTAAATTATTTCAGTTATAAACTTAAACTTGTGTTTTTTTTCTTTTTTTTCTTTTTTTTTTTTTTTTTTTGGAGTTTGAGCAAAGGATTCCAGCCTTTGACTTACAAGTTTTGTGCTAGTTGTCATGTTGGCACTAAAATTTTGGAGTAAATTCTCCACCCATATTATTTCTTCCCCATCAACATTAACATTTGTTGAGCACATTTCCAAATTCCGGATCAAAGAAAAGTGTCAAGAATATATTTAATGATTAGATATCAAATGACTTATAAACTAAAGTTTTTGAATTTAGTGGTAGTTTAACAAACCTGCTTGTCGCGCTGCAACCGATGGACCTCTCCGTCGAGCCCGAACTGTCCGAGTTCAACACAAAGATCCGGAGCTTGCTGAGAAGCGTTCGGTTGCAGCGTTTTCCTCCTCCGAATCAGCTTCAGAAGATGTTTCTGCCCTCTCAAGAAACCTTCATGAGCAAACTCCCACTTATCTGGATCCACCTTTCTAAATCCCTACCAAATATAAGGAAACAATTTTGATTTCAGATCTATCAATTAACTCCTCTCCTTAACCCCAATTACGCCCTCTTAATCCTAATCAACTCCAACCATTTCAATGCAAAGAATTCACTTTCCTAGCTGAATCAAACAACACCCATTTGGCCAACAACCTTAAAAAAAATCAAAATCAAGGCTAAAAGTTTTTTTAAAAAACTTACATAGGTATTTAGCTGTCTAACGAAGCTTGAGAAATTGCCGTGTTTGAAGTATTTGGGAAGAAGGCTTAAGGAAAAGGATTGCGGATCCCAAACGACAAAGCTGTTGTTGCCTCTGCTCCAAGAAACAATATGATTGGTGGTTGTATCTTCGATGATTTCATATGTTTTGGTCAGAAATGGCGGAGGACCTGCCTCGTGAAGCCCCTCTATCGGCTGAGGAGCCGCCGTGGGCGGCGGCGATCCTCCGGAAATTGAAAAACTCGACGCAGGAAACTCCTCCTTCACTCGGCGGGGACGATTCATGATCTGGGTCGTCGTTAATTTTTCGAAATTCACACTCAATTGGGCTGTGTCTAAAATTCTAAAATCACCAAGAAATCTAAAAAAATATTAGTGAATGAAGAACAAAAATTTAGTGGAATTTGAAAATCTAGACTGTGAAGAGATAATCAAGAGAGAGTAGTAGGTGTTGGATGGAGGAAAGGATCAGTACTAATTATAGAAACAGGTGAAATGAAAAAGTGTAATACTTTTTTTTTTTTGGTCCATTTTCCATTTTAGCCCTTTCCTTTTGAGCATGGCAAGATTTAATTAAGGAAGATGAGATAGATATTTTTCTCTCTCCTAAAATAGGTTTCTTCTCAATTGGGAAAGTTGAATTGGAAGTTCTCTCTCTCTCTCTCTCTCTCTCTGTGTTAGTGTCACAATCAAAAAGAAGGATGGAATTGGAATGTTCTAGATCATGGAGGAATATACCCAATAATCCTCTATTGTTGTGATATCTATTGCCATGGCAATGGAAGAAGAATTGGATCTAGAAGGTTCTAGAATGTTGTGGAGAGGCATTGTAAATGAGAACTTTCCATAAATATGAAGGGAAGTTTGAACCAGAATTCATGCGGTTTGTTGGAAGTTGTTTAACAAAAATAACCTACTTACATTTTTTGAATTTTTATGATTGTATCAAATAGATTTTTAAACTTTCAATTTTATATATAATATGATTCTAAACTATAAAAACGTGTAAATTTTAATAGAACACGAGCGAAAAAGAATCTAGGTAGATTGTTAGTATCAGAGATTACAATGTAAGAGGAGACAATAGAAATGAGAAATCTTATCCAAAATTGAAAGCCAATGTGCAAGGAGGCATGAGTTTGATCATAGTTTGGTGAGTGGCACCCAAACCAATTATGTTTTGAGTGAGTGTCCATTTTTTAATAGGATTTTGGACACTTCAGCTGCAAGAAAGCGATAAAAATCCAATTGAATGATTACACGTGGACTATCAAACGTTTGGATATTATTGCATCTTAGGTTACGTGTACGGCCCTAAAAATTCACGAGAACATAACAGACGGACCAGAAACCGCGAAAATGGTATCTCATCTCAACAAATAATTATTTTAAGACTTTAGTATAATTTTAAATTTTTGGAATTCTAAAACCCGGATTTTAAAAAATTAAAAAAAAAAGTATTTTTTGGAGAAAGGGTAGACGTGGACTAAGGATTCTTCATGCGGGGCCTTAAATAAAAAAAAAACATATTATAAGAAAAATATCTAATGGAGTTTTGATTTAACTCTGAACTTTTAGGTACATTACGTGTCTATTTTAGGTTTTTTTTTTTTAAATTCTAAAAAATAGTAACTTTAATCTTTTCTAATATCAATTATGTAACAACTAAATGATATACTAATGTGAACGTATATTGAAGTCATACATATTGACATAAATGATTATTTATTGAGTTGGAAAAATATTATTTAATGGCAAAGATTAGAATAATTATTTTTAAAATTTCTAAGAAATATAATAAGCATTTTAAAAGTTTAGTTTAAGACATGCTTTTTTAAAGATTAAAATGCTATTGTGGTCAATGTATTTAGGTGGTTGTCCAAATTTAGTTTTTATATTTTTAATAAGTCTAAAATACACTCCCTATTAATTTGAAGTTGAAATCAATTGATTCAACAAACAACCAAAAACACAATTCTCTTTTTCCCTCTCATTCGCTCTTTCTCCCATTCTCTCTTAAAATTTTGTTTACAATTGAGTCATTGATGAATGGGTGATGGAATTGAGTGATTGGCTCAAGCTCAAGCAACAATTACTAGTGCTAAAGATTGTTGAGTTGAAGTAGAGATAGACGACATTATAAAGTTGGTTAGTATTGACGTCATGAATCTTTGGTGATATTGTAGAAAGCAAGAAAAAATCTAGGGGTGGTGTGCTCAACAATGGCAATCAAAGCTTTAAAAGGAAAAAGGTTTGAAGTAGCATTTAATAGAAGACAAAATCATTGAGTAGAAAAGCCATCACATACCAATACTCCATTTTCTTTCTATTTTCTATGCATTTTCTACCTATGTTCGGAAAAATAAGAAACGCAAATGGTAACAAAAGAAATCTTTAGGTTTTAAATCAATAGAATTTTGCTGTCATAAAGAAAGAAGTGAGACTGTTTTGAAGCCAACAAAATCTAAGAAAGAAACAAAAAGAATAATTGAGAAAGAGAAACAGAAGTTTGAAGGATAGAGACACGATAGAAACGACTACTTAAAATTTTTTAAGTTAAATTATAGAAAATACTTTTAAACTTTATCTTTTGTTTTAAAAGTATATCTATTTTTTTAATAGTTACAATATTACTCTTAACTTTTCATAAATATTTCAAAACTACTATTAGAGTAGAAAAATCGTTAGAATATTGGATGAAAAGTCGACGTGTTTGAATATTGTTCTTTCAGACTTAATCCAAACAAACATCTCAGCCACCGTCATATCATTATAATCATTGCCATGTCGATTTTTCGTCAAACGTTCTAACGGATTTCAACTCCAAAAGTAGTTTTGAAACGTTTATGAAATGTCAAGGGTAATATTATAACTTTTAAAAGAATATTGGTATTTTTTTAAAGAAGGGATAAAGTTCAATGATATTTTTTTATAATTTAGCCAATTTTTTAAATCCATATTTTTTCGGCATTTAAATAAAATATTTTTAAAAATGTCATTATATAGTTGAAAAGGGCAATTTAAAAAAAAAAAAAAAAAAAGGAGTACTACTGTGTAGGGACGTGTAGGATTGTAAAGGTAGAAGGGACACGTGGTGGCACTCAAGAAGTCATAGGGGAGTGTGCTTTCTTATAATAATGAGAGTAATGGTCTGATGGGGCATCCTTCTAATCCAATGACGTGGAACTAAATACGCCACTTCTTTTTTTTTTTTTTTTCTTTTTTTTTAATTCTTAAAAAACAGATAGAGGATTTGTGTAGAACCTGCTCAGAACACAGCCGACATTACCTTTTTTCCTTTTCCCTTTTCCTTTTCCTTCAAAAGGAAATTCACGTCTCAAAACAGCATCGGGTCCGTTTTCCTATTTCCCTTTCAAAATTATTAGACATTCAAAAAAATTTAGGTCGTTTGTCTTAGGGAGTGTTCGGCTGATTTTGAAATCTAAATTCAAAACGGTATTTGAATCTCTATGTTTAAAACTCATGATTTTTTAAACACAATTCGATGGTTTTAAATAGTGCACTCCAATTACTGTATAATAGGTCTTTGAACTTCAAATTTTATGTCTACTAATAGTTTGTGATGTATTTAAAATTTCTAAAAATTGATCGATTTATTAAATATAAAATTAAATTTTATGTCTTATGAATCTTAAACTTTCAATTTATTTTATGTCTAATAGTTCAATGATTTATTGGACACAAAATAGAAAGTTTAAAAAATTATTAGATATTTTTTAAAGTTAAGAGACCAAAAAAATACAAACCTCAAAGTTTATAGATTAAATTTATAATTTAACAAAAAAAAAATATTTTTTATTTTTAAAAAATGAAGCTTATTGATATTGTTAAATGTGTAAAAGATATTGGAGCTTTTTTTTTTTTTTTTTTTTTAATGAAAAATATTAGAAAGGCAAGCAGTGGTAGACTGGTAGTAGTTTCGACTTTTGTGAACTAATTAAATTAACCTAATTTTGTTTCGACTCACCAGGAAGTCCGCAACCTACAATGCTCTGGAGTCTTCTGTATCTTCCAGAAAAACGCACAGGCAAAGATGAGCTTCTACATATCTTTCAACTTTGATCATTGTTTAAAAAATATCTCTATTCTTTCAAAAGATGCAATAATACTTTTAAACTTTTATAAACGTTTCAAAACTGCGTAGACATCCATTAAAATGTTGGATAGAAAATCGAGATTACAGTAATTAAAACAACATGACGATTACTAGAACACTAAATCAAGTTTGAAAGAACTGTGTTCTCATCTAACATTCTAACAATTTTTCTAGTCAAAAAATAGTATTGAAACATTTATAAAAGGTTAAAGGTAATATTGTAATTTTTAAAAAAATATAGTATTTTTTTAAACAAATGACAAAGTTTAAAGATATTTTTATAATTTAGTCTAATTTATATATATCAAATTTACTGGACCATCCAAATGAAACAAACAGACTAACTGTATAAACGAGAGGATTGAAGATTGTCCCCAATGATATAAAAATGTAGAACCATAAAAAACTCGGAGAGCATCAATCCCAATAACCCCGATAATATTGATTTGTAAATTTGATCTTGTATCGAGGCTATAAAATAGACCGACCTAGCCTTTAAATTGTAGTATTTTGAATTCTTGACCTCAACATAGTTTAATCGAGGGACAAAATACTTGTAACTTTCAAATTGAATTACTGTAATACCATTCATTTATTTGTTTTTCATACTATATAGAAGCTAAATAATCAATATAAAAGATGTCAACTTGAACCTAGCTGAGATCAAAGGTTTGGTCCCACTACCTAAGTTGTTGAACTAAAATAATAATAATAGTCCATATAAAAGATAGTATAAAACTCAAAAATCACCAAAAGTAGGGGGATTAAACTCTCTCTTTTCCTTGAAAATGAGAACTTTATGCTTATCTTCACCAAATTAAAGATTTTTTTTTTAAAGGAGAATTTGTAATTTTATCTAGGAAAGAACGTTACATGACTACATCGAACAAATTAACTTTAACTTGTAAGATACTGATACTACACCACAAAACAATTTATTTCACCCGAATGAAACTTTGTCAGAAAAACTCAGGAACATGACAACCACCATTACCCAACAGTCGACAAAATAATGCACAATGACTGCTGATTAGTTTAATGTTTATTCCATCTATACCATAAGCTAAGATTACATATATTTCAGAAACAGCACATGAAAGACACTGAGTATAACTACTTAAGTTTTTGCAAAAGCATCACATAAGGTAGGCATTGCTAGCAAAGCATGACAAGCCACAGACATACCCAAAAAAGGACGTGCATACCAGACCATACAAATAGTAACAGGTTTCGACAGCCGAGAATTGAATTTCAAATGCTGGACGCTCGAGCAGGCAGACTTCAAGCAGCAGCATTAATGGCTTGGTTACCAGCTTCCTTCTCCACAAAATTTTTGAGATACTCCTTCCTGCAAAGCAGCAAAAGAGTTTAGAGTGCTATTCATACTTGAGCCAAATCCATGGCAATGGGCACAGGGAAAATTCATGACTGCGCCAACTACAAGCAATATCAATACCTTGCGGGAAGATGATCGTTGGGACGGTTGTGAGGAGTCCAGACAGGATCACCAACAAAGAGTCGCATAGCCTACATAAATTTTCTTCATGAGAAACATTGTTCCCCTTGCTAATGCAGTTATAATATACACATTAAGCAATAGAATTGACAATACTAGGACTGTATTAACAATATTGTTTCAAAATTTTGGTTGAAAAGAAATGCGAGTCCTTTCCAAGGCATGGGAAAAGACGTTAGTGAATTTAGTGCCGCTATGTGGTGCTCCAAATCGAAAATACTTTGTAATTATCCTTCCTTTTTCATTTCTACCACCTGGAGGGCCTTTACATAACCATTCTTGGTTTTGTTGGTTGGAAGATTGGTATCTTCCCCCTATTGTTATATGTATAAAGTTAAGAGCTAAGCAAATATGAACTTAATCCATATTGGAGTAAACCACATGACAGAAACGTCTTTAGAGTAGAATTATGAAGGGGAAACCATTGCAAAGTAGATGAGAACTGAGAAGAGTAAAGTGAACCTACATGCTGTTACTAAAAGGCAACACAGAAGTGAGGAAGGCAGATAAATGGTGAGAAGGGGTTAAGAATTAGAAGCTTGTCATCACTCATCAGTGAGCATCCAGAGTCTACTGATGCGTGTTCATGTGTATGCTTACCTTGATGTAATTGTCAGAATCCAGAGTAAAGCGATGATAAATTCCAGCAGGCAAGACAATCATTGCTCCCTTCTTTACCCAAATACGAATCCATTTGTCATTCAGATCCCTAACATCAAAATAACCTTCATCCACCCACGTTAAAGAAAAAGAAAATTAGAAGCCACAAGTAATTAAGGTCTAGAAAAGAAAATATAACTAATCCTACCACTCCCAGCAACACAATAACGGATCTCCTCATCAGTGTGAAGGTGTTCCTCGTAAAAGCTTTTAATCTTCTCTTCATAATTAGGAAGCTTTTCTGGACAGACCTCACAAAAGTCCTGAAAATAAAAAGTATGGTCAACTACAAGGTAATAGCAGAGAGAGAGAGATCCATTGTGGAGAACAAACTTGTTGAAGGAAAAACAAAATAATTAGAACCAGGAAAAATCTATTTCAAACCAATTTTCACGAGTGAACATGCTTTTGTCCAAAATTCAAATAGGAGAACTAGATGAGCATAGCTCTGGTTAAGGCATATATCCTCAACCAAAAAATCAAAGGTTCGAATTCCTATCCTCACATGTTATTGAACTGATTTTTTTTTTTTTTTTTTTTTTAAAAAAAAGGGGTTAAAAAAAAGGGATGTGACCACACAAGTTAAAGAAACAAACCATGTAGGAGTAATTACGATCACGACGTATCTTCTTCAATTCCTCATCTGTTTCATATATGTCTGCATCCAGTCTCCAGCTCAGAACTCCAAGTTCTGAAATTATAGCATAATTCACAAGATATAAGTCTATCTAAAATTACATACATTGTAGTTTGTACAACTGTAAGCTATTCTATTCTCAGCAAGGCTTACCATCAAGTTGTTGGAGGGATAAATATTGCTTCGGTTCAAGGTGATGAGGAAGCCTCTGGTCTTCATTACTATCATCCATAAACCATGCCTGAATCACTTCCTCTCTTGGATCCTGTAAATGCAAGTTTCAAGAGATTGTAATGATAATGATATTGAAAAACACGCTCACAAAATTGGGTCACACACAGGACAAATTCATAGCAGCAGCCCTGAACAAAACTATCAGATATCATATCACCGATGCATGCATATCAAAAGACTACAAAGAGAAACTAAGAACCCATGATCACTATCAGCACCAGCAGTATTAGTATGCCATCTTAACTACCTACCAGCTCTACGATGCTTAGGCCTATATCCACAGACTACAAAACCAAGACATCAAAAAATATGATAGCATTTTTCATTTCGCCAGTGAGCATTATTTCGCATCATTAACATATAACACCCGGATGTCCATTCAATCGTGACAGAATACTTAAAAACCAAATACAGAATTGCACCAAAACAGAAAATTCGTAAACAATATTGATGCTTGCATCAATATTTCTAAAAACTATTTTGAAAAGCCACATTCAAGTGGCAAAGTCATTGTGCAACACCGTGATTTTCTAAGGAGAACAGCTAAAAAGTAAAGAAAAAGGTCATATTTTCTCTGAATAATAATAGTTTTCTAATAAAAACTTCCAAACAACCCGTTAGATTATAAAACCCCATCCAGATAATTCTCTCTCTTCTCCCCCCCCCCCCCCCCAAAAAAAAAACTACCAAAGCTTGCCGAGTTTTTTGGGAAAAAAGCAGAACATGCACGAATATTAGATCATTATAAAATATACAGAAGTTAAAACATCAATCCGATTCAACCTTATGCCCACCGACCGGGATTACTTTAACGGACCAAAATTTTAGCATTTTCCCGAGAAAAGAGGAAGAAAAAGGCCGTTTAATGAAGGAGGTATCTAAAACACAAACAGTTCCAATTTCCAACGAAAAGGTGCATGCACGCATTTAAGTCTAGGGCAGCACCATCTTGATATTAGGAATTAATAGCAGAGTAAACCAAACAAGATCAATTTTCGAGTTAATCATTAGAAAATGAAACTTCAAGAAGAAATAGTCCAAAATTTTCCATAAATTTCAAGCATGCAAAGCCGATTGCCAATTAACTCAAAATTTACACCCGCCACGAATTGGGGAATAACGAGTTGAAACTCTCAATGGAAAAGATGAACAGAACATTTTCTGTCAATCACATATATAGAAAGAAGCGTTGCAAAGAGAAACAAAGAGAAATTTACCTTGTCGGTAACCGCCATCGTCAACTGCAACCTTCGGCTTCTGCTTCAGAATAAAAATCCCAATCAAATTCGAACGCTTCAAGGCAACGCAGGGATAGGAGAAAATGAAGGAGCTATATACAGACTCTTTGCACGTAAAAAGACGATAATACCCTTGATTCATGCTGTCATATTTCTTGTCTAAATCCATTGGGATGAGAAATTAGTCGTGGGGTGTATTAATATCGCCAATGATCTCTATTATTGTAAAAGTTTTAATTTAATTTTAATGATTTAGCCTTAGTTTAAGTTTAGTTCTTATTATTTTAAATGTTTTGTTTTAGTTATTGTAGTTTAGTTTAATATGGTTAATTACCTCTAAATCTCATAGTCAAAAGGCCCACACATTTTCATCTATTTTTCACTCAGATTTAATTTTTAACAAAGTCGACTCATACAGGCAACCAAATAGAAACACATCAACTCATTATCACGTAAATAATAATAGTAAATGATAATTTAACTAATAAAATATATTTTAAGAAAATCAGAATATTAGAAAAGGGTATAATTGGAAATATCTATAACTAAATCGCAGCTTTCCGGGACATCACAAGTGCCATTTGGCGGAGGGTTGGACCGGACCGGCTGCGGGTCGCGATTGCCTTTCCGCTTGTGGTTCAGGCTCACAAAGTCCACGAAAATCGTCCAATGGACCGTAAATTCTATGCCATGTTTTTTTTTTTGGTATTTTTCTAGATTGGGGGTTTGAATTTCCATTTTCAAGTTCGGAAATTCAACCAAAATCTTCAAAGCAGACGAAAATTAAAGCTTGAATTCAAAGAATAAGAGCCTTCAAGTTCAAATTAATTATTCTTTCAATTCTTTGAAAATGTGCAAAGCCTTTGGTGAACAATTTGAACTTCTCGTCCTTTTTATTCTTTTGGGAGTTCGTCCTTTTTATTCCCCTTTTTCCTTCCCACATGTAAAAAATTGAATTATACTGCACGCTCTAGACCGAATTATTAATTTTCTGTTTTCTAAAAAATTTGTTTTATGAGCTCTTGATCTATTTGATTTCTAATCTATTTTATAAAATGTATTTCTATTTTATATCAAGTGCATTTTTAAAACTTAAAAATAATAGTTTTCAAAAACTCTTTTACCTGTTGAGTTTTGGCTAAAAATTCAAAGTATTTTTAAACATCTATTTAATACATTGAAATGATTTGCAAATTCTACTCGACAATTTACAGACTCCAACATTTCAAAAATAGTTTTGAATATTTTCATCATATAGTTTACTCTTTGAGCTCTATTTATTAAGAGTAAAAGTTTGAACTTTCAACTTATTAAGAAGGTAAGTATTAGTGATAACTCAATGAGTTGAATTATACTGACATTGGTTACCGTTTTAATTTTTTTGTACATCATTTATCAGCTTACTAGTTAATATATTAGATAATGAAATAGTTGAAATCAAGAGTTTGATTTTTTTTTTTCTGCCTTTTACATCATTTAGAAGTATCAAACTTATCCTAACAATGATAGTATACTTTATTTGTTTCTTAAATTTGAATAAAATTAATAACATAGTAATGTTCTAAAATTAAAATGAATGCCATAAAAAAAATTTTAAAAATCTAAAAATCTATATTCCTAAATTTAAAAATGTGAAGTATTAGGCCCGTTTGGTAACTATTTCTTTTTTGTTTTATGTGTTTTATAAGTTTTTTACGTTCCTTAAAAACACATTTGAATGATAAGTCAAATTTCATAAACAAAATCAAGTTTTTAGGACCCATTTGATAACCATTTGGTTTTTAAAAATCAAGTCTATAATTTTTGTTATCTATTTTTTACCCATGTTTTAAAAAACAAAGTCAAGTTTTGAAAACTAAAGCCCCGTTTGATAACCATTTGGTTTTTGATTTTTTGTTTTTAAAAATTAAGCCTATAAATACTACTCTCACCTATGGTTTTACTTGTTTTGTCATATACTTTTTGCCTATGTTTTTAAAAACCAAGCAATGTTTTGAAAACTAAAAAAAGTAGTTTTCAAAATCTTGTTTCAGTTTTTAGAATTTGGCTAAGAATTCAAATACTTCCTTAAGGGAGATGAAAACCATTGTAGAGAAATTAGGAGAAAACAAGCTTAATTTTCAAAAACAAAAAACTAAATGGTTATCAAACGGGGCCTAAACAAATAGTTTTCAAAAACTTGTGTTTTCTTTTTTTAAATTTAGCTAAAAGTTCAAATATTTTCTTAAGAAAAATGAAATTTATTGTAGAGAAATGATGAGAAAACAAGCACAATTTTCAAAAACAAAAAACCATTTGGTTATCAAATAGGGCTTAAAAAGGGTTTTTTTTTTTTTTTTAGGTTCCAAAATTTGGCTTGGTTTTTTAAAGTGTTTTAAAAAAGTACGTAATAAAAAACAAAAATTATAGATGAAAGTAGTGTTTATAAACTTAATTTTTAAAAACATAAAACAAAAAATTATTTAGAAAATGGGCAATTGCATATATGGCAATCTAACACAAACTAATAGCAAATCCAACACAATCTAAAAACTGAGGTCTCTATCAATGATAGACCTATCAATGATTGAGGTCTATCGCTGATAGACTTATCTGATAGATCTATCAATGATTAAGGTTTATTAGTGATAGACCTACTACTAACTAAAGTCTATTAGTGATAGACTAATCACTGATTAAGGTTTATTAGTGATAGACCTACTACTAACTAAAGTCTATTAGTGATAGACTAATCACTGATTGAGGTCTGTCATTGATTGTATGTATGCTCATTTTCTATTATGTTGTTATTGATATACCATATCAATAGAATATAATAAATGGCATATAAGTGATATTTTACTTCATTTACTATTAGATGAATGTTGAATATACATTATCAACAAAATAAAAATACTATATATCAATGATATTTAACTTTTGTTTTCTATCTATGATTATTTGTATGTTATTTTGTTATTAAATTTATCATTGATATACCATATCAATATAATTAAAAATGGTATATCAATGATACTTGAAATTGTTTTCTATCTATGATTATTTGTATGTTATTTTGTTATTAAGTTTATCACTGATATACTATATCAATAGAATTAAAAATGGTATATCAATGATACTTGAAATTATTTTTTATCCATGATTGCTTGCATGCTCATTTGTTATGAGGTTTATTGATTTATCATATCAATAGATCAAAAAAGATAAATTTGTGGTATTTAACTTTTGTTTTCTATCTGTGATTGTTTGCATACTCATTTGTTATTAAGTCTATCATTGATATATATATCATATCAATAAAAAACAAAAAATGTGTATTAGTAATATTTGGATTTGTTATCTATCAATAATTATTTGCATGCTCCACTACCATTAGATATAACATTAATAACTATATTAATGTAAATAAGTAATAATTCACTTAGTTTTCTACCAATTGTTATGTTCATGCTTATTTGCTATTAGGTCTATCACTGATATACCTCTCAATAGAAAAAAAATGGTACATACGTGGCATTTAACTTTCATTTTTCAATATGATTAAAAATGGTATATCAATGATATTTGAGCCATTTTTTCTCTGTCTTTTAGTGATTGTTTGCATGCTCAATAGATTAAAAATACCATATCAATAACAAAAAAAAATTGATAACAAATAACAGTAAATTATTAATAGCAATGTATCACTAATATACCTTTTTTTATTTCTATCAACAGTAGATGTTTATCAAAGTTTGACATCTATCATTGATAAACCTAGATATGGTCTATAAATGATAAACATGAAAATATTCTATCAGTGATAGACATAAAAATAGTCTAATAAACACGTATAAATGATTGTTAATAGACATAAAAATAGTCTATCAATAATAAAAAGCTACATATTAATGGTCTATCAGCAATATACATAAATTTTTTTTATCAACAATAGACATCAAAATTGTCGATTAGTGATAAACGTAGAAATAATCTATCAGTGATAGACTCGAAAATTTAAAAAATTGTTATATTTGTGTGACATATTTACAAATATGACAATCTATTTTGCCATCAATTACAATTATCCTTTAAAAAAAGGGCCCAAATGTTATCATACTCAATCTCAATCTTAGTTTTTCCAAAGAAAGTAGTGTTATGAAACAAGATCTTAGTTTCTTTGTTTAAAAAATTTAAAAAAAGGGCCTTAGTTTTGAAATTCTATAGTTTGTTTTTTAAAATAGGTTAAGGCTTCAAACTGGATTTTAAACCAGAAAATAGAATTGTTATCAAATTAAATTGTGAACGTAATTTTTTTTTTATTTGTATCAAATTAAGCTGTGAAGACAAGTCATGAACCCATCTAAAGAGAGAGAAAAAATGTTAAATTACAAATTTAGTCTTCCAACTTTTAAGTTTGTGGCTGATTAATCCCTGAACTTTAAAGTGTTTAATAGATCTCTCAACTTTCAATTATGTGTGTAATAGGTATATGAACTTTAAAAATGTCTAATAGGTCCTGAATTTTCAATCTTGTGTTCAATAAATCCTTAACATATTTACAAATTTTAAAATTAATTGATGTATTAGACATAAAATTGATTTTTATGTCTAGTAAAAGTCCAAACTTTAAATTGTGTCCAATAGATCTAAACTTTAGAAAGTGTCGAATAAGTCAATGATCTATTAGATTCAAAACTGAAAATTTAGAGATCTATTAGACATAAAATTAAAAGTTTAAGGTCCTATGAGACACTTTTTAAAGTTTGGAGACCTATTAAATTTAAAATTAAAAGTTCATAAACTTACGAACATCTTTTTAAAGTTTAGGAACCAATACTAAATAGACACAACCTAAAACTTGAGGGACTAAATTTATCATTTAACCTAAAGAAAAATCGCCAAAGTGAGCATAGCTGGGCGATAAATGGCATATACCCCGACCAAAAGATCAGATGTTCGAATCTCTCACCCTAAATGTTGTTAAACTAAAAAAAAAAAAAAAAAAAATAATAATAATCATGAGCCACGCATTCCATGCTCATTAAAAGAGGAAGCTGCGGTTGGTGGGCCTTAGACTGCAAAAACGGGCCGGGCTTCATTAATCCAACTGCAAAAGTCGACCCGGTCCATGACTAGTCGCAAAGCCCTACTTTTTTTTTTTCTTTTTCCATATTTATTATTGGAATAAAAAGCGTGTAGTACAATAAAGAGGAAAAAGAAAATCCAAATTTACCTAAACTGGGCAACTGGCAAGTTGCACCAAATTTCTCCTTAAATTTCCAATTTCATCAAATTATACATTTTTTTTTAGAATCATCACATTGCAGCTAAACATAGTTGAGTCAATCGTTACCTCTAACTTTACTAACGGTTACAATTTTCATCTTTTAAGAAGTTTTTGTTTGAAGGTTTATTAACAAGACGTACTGTCATGACATTCAAACGACAATAAAGCATATGTTTTTTTTAAAAAAAAATTTGAAAAATAATAAACAATTAGAGTGGATTCATTGAAAATTATCAATTAGGGTAGAATTATTCAATGATCGATTATGTGTATTGATCTTTGTTTTAATACAATAAATGTTATGGTAGAAATTCAAATCTCTCAAAAGAAAAAATATATGTCTTAACTGTTAAGCCAGTATCATATGTCACAATTTTGTGTATTTATCAAATTTAATTCCATGCAAACCTAGATTTTAATCATAATTAAGCTTTTTTTTAGAGAGTTGACATATTTTTTTTAAAAAAGAAAGTTTAGGATTCAATTTGATAAAAAAAAAGTATTCCCGACCTGGATAAATTTAAGAATAATTATTTTTTTAAATTTAAGAATGAAAGTGGATATTTTTTTCTATGGTCAGCAGTAAAAACAAGTAGCGTCCAAGTGTACGTAGGGTGTGGGAATCTCCCTAAAGGCGGGTCCCCGTCCGAGCATCCAGGATTGAGATCGGACGGTGGAGATTTAGAGAGAGAGAAAAAAGAAAGATGAATAAGTAAGCAAAGTGTAAGAGTAACTCAGATGTTCGTCTCGTACAAGACAGCAACCCCTACCTTTTTTCTCCCGCACGTACGTAACCCACACGGGTGCTCCTTTCTTCTTTCACCCCCCCCTATTTACCCCTATCCTATCCCCTTCTTTTTACCATTCTACCCCTACTCGATCTTTTTTTTTCTTTTGAGTTTCCCAAAAAATTACGAAGTCTAAATTTAATTGTTGCGTTAGTCTCCTTCAATAATTTTATAACTTCTCACTTCTCTAAAAATATAACATCAAAGTTAAATTATAAAAAATATTTATGAACTTTGTCAATTATTTAAAATATACTTTTATTCTTTTAAAAGTTAGCAATAGTACATTTCATTCATAAATGTTTTAAAACTATTATTGAAGTAGAAAAATTATTAAAATATTCGACAAAAAGTTGATGTGTCTGAATGTCGTTATTTCATACTTAATTTAGACAAACATCCTAGTCACCGTCATGTTGTTTCAAGTCATCGTCATGTCGATTTTTTGTCCAAACATTCTACCGAATTTTTACTATAAAAGTAATTTTGAAACGTTTATTAAAAGTCAGGGGTCATTTGTAACTTTTAAAAGAATAGAGATATCTTTTAAACTAGGGACAAAGTTGAGGAATATTTTTTTAATAATTTAGCCTAACACCAAAAATGCCTTGCCCATTTTAAAGAGATTGAGATGGTTTATTATTTAAAAGAAAAAAGAAAAAAACTTGAAATTAATGGTTGTCCTAAAAGCACCTGTAAGTTACTTGTGTTTAGTGTTTTTGGGATTATTAAAAAGTCACTTTTAATTATGTGATCGAGCAGTACTAGCACAAGTAAATTCAATGGAGTAAATGCATCTCAATCTCACACTAAAACACAAGAGCTCCCTTTTTTTTTTTTTTTTTTAAAGAAAACAATATTTATCTACACGCTTAGGACTTGCTATTATTTTTTTTGGCTAAATTATAGAAAGTACTCTTGAACTTTGTATTTTGTTTAAAAAATACCATTGAACTTTTAAAATTTTAACTCATACCCTTAAACTTAAAATAAAAGTTAAAAAATACCCTTATCGTTAGTTTTGGATGGAAACTATTAATACTTTGTTTCAAAAATACCCCTAAACTTTCAAAATTTTCATTAATACCCTTAAACTTTCAAAAAAAATTCAAAAATACCGTTACTGTTAATATATTGACATAAATCGTTAGTACATCGTTTAAAAAATACCTTTGAACTTTCAAAAGTTGCAATAATACTCTTAACTTTAAAATAAATAAATAAATGTCCATACCATTAATATATGGACGAAAACCGTTTACCTACGCCCATTACCTCCCTCTTCTATTTCCTCCATCTCCTGATTTAATTTGCTTCAATCTTTGACCTAACACTTCTCTATTTTCCTCATTTTTTCCCTTTCTTTTTAAAAACCCTTTTACTCTCTTATTCCATTTTTCAATCTCTAAAACTTCCCTCATTTCTCTTATATGTCTTCTTAAATATTAGAACTTTAAATAAACAAGAGGAGTTCTCTCTCATTTCTAAGCATGTCCAAACATAAATATAAAAAATTTCAACACCCAAATATTCAGTATCTTTGAAATTATCTTGAATTGGAAAATAACCAATTTGAAAACACTCATATAGACGTCCTCATTTTTTTTTCATATAGATGTCCTCATTTTTTTTTTCTTCATATAGATACTCTCATTTTTTATTTATTTGTCCAATTCTCAATCATGGGGAACCTTCTTAACTGACTACAACAAATAGACTCATTTGAATTGCAAAAATGATTAATAAAAGCATCATCCAATACAATTTTGGTAATGCATATGCTTTCTTTCTTTTCCCTCCCACTAGATGTCCTCAAAATTATGACCCAAATTCTCAACATGCTCTCTTTTTGTGTATTAAACTAAAACGTACTAACTCAAATTACTAACGTACAACCTATTTAAACATTTAAGTCCTAAGGTCCCTTCGTGATTCAATTATTCTCCTTTCTTCTTGCTATAATCTATATACCTTGATTGAAGGGGGTAGTTTTAGAGATTCAAAATGGAAGGAGAGAGTAAAGAAGGTACTGAAAAAGAAAGGAAAAATAGAGAAGCATTAGGCCATAGATTAAAGCAAATCAGGAGAGAGAATAAATGGAAGAGGGAGGTAATGAGATGTAGATAAATGTTTTTTGTCCATATACTAATGATAAGAGCATTTTTTAAACTTTTTTTAAAGGTTAAGGGTATTAATACAATTTTTGAAAGTTCAGGGGTATTTTAAAATGAGCTAGGTACTAACTATTTCTGTCCATATACCAATGGTAAAGGTTTTTTGAATTTTTTTTTTAAAGTTTAAGAGTATTAATGAAACTTTTGAAAGTTCAGAAGTATTTTTGAAACAAAGTACAAAGTTTAGGGGTATTTTCTATCATTTAGCCTTATTTTTTTTATGGGGTAGTTTTTAATGGTTAAAAAATATTACTAAATCCTCTTATCTATTAAACACAAATAAAAATAACCCACATCATAAAGTTAGTAAGAGTTCTTGTTGATTGTTGGTGTGTGGACAAATATTTTATTATTGCAATTTAACCTATATAAGTGTAACCCACTATTTTTTTAGGTAAAAAATTGCAAGCTTGGGAGGTCTAATCATGGTCCTTTGAGATGTTTATTGACGTCTTATACATTGAGCTATACTTGGATTGACAAATCATAAAGATTATTTATGAAGTTTTATCAAACTATAAGGACAAAATTCTAACTTTTAAAATCATAAAGATTAAATTCTAACTTTCTATAAACTGTAAGGACCAAATTTATAGTTTAACAAAAAATACCAAAAACTTGCACGCATCGGACAAATAAGAACTCCAACCTACTTTCATACGCAATTTATATACATTGATCTACTCATACATTCAATAATTAAACACAACATCTATAGATGAACATTTTGATAGGGCCCAAGTAGTATAACAACAACCCACCAAAATCTCATCCAAGACAATTAACAAAAAATGATACTCCAATACACCACAAATTATACACCAAATAATTTTCAAGAGATCAACCAGCAATGGACAACAATAAATCATAAAAAGTTGTAGAAGACTAAATGTAAACAACATACAAATTATACGTGGAAAACCTCTTCGATGTGAAGAGTAAAAACCACGGGACTTGTGAGGAGTTCACTCTTGTCACCTTCTCTTATTATGATAAAATTGAGGGAAAAAGAACTCAAATCAGTCATACAAAGGTTCACAACCCACCAACAGTTCCATACATAAGAGAATAACAATTGAGAGATGAAAGATAAAAAATATCGCCCAGTTTTTTCGGTTCTGTCTATCAACGATTACAGACAAAATGGAGCTCAAAACGACAATCCAACCGTTCAAAACATGACCCTATGTGTCACCAAATTTCAGCAAGATCCAACGGCTGAAATTTCAGAAATTGACAACTTTGCAGAAGCTGTCTCTGAAAAATCGAACTGTACTCCTCTCTCTTCATTTTTCCGTATCTTTCTTTCTGTTTTCTTTCTCCTTTTTTAGGTCATTATCCCCTGAAAAAAACCTAAACTTTATAGGTAAGCTCACACGCTTAACTTCAAGTGGGCTAAACAAATAACACAATATATTGAATCTACAAACATAAGAAAAAACTTGTTTATCTAACAAATGGGCTAGACACCCATAACACATTTCTTCTAATAACAAGATTGTATCGGGCATCAGCAACTACCGGCAATTAAATTTTAACATACTATCATTCTCTGCTCTTTCCATCATTCTTTTCTCCTACCTATCAAAAACTTTGTAGCAACACATGGTAAAAAAAAAAAAAACAGACGAAACAATGAAGGCGAGGGGTGAATATGTAATTTACTGGAAAATGGTTCACAGACCCCCCAATGACGCTCCAAAGGCTCCTAGCAGGTTCAGCCAGACAATAAGACAAACCCCATTACAAACCACGTCAAACCCTCCCGCTCTCTCTCTCTCTCTCTCTCTCACGACCTTTTTGGGCTCTGTATTTGACTTGAAATCCTCTCTAAACAGAGAAATAGAAAAAAATAAAAATGAAACGATAAGGAGAAGCAGAGGAATTCAGAAAACCAGCATGCAGAGCCAGAAGCAGAAGCAGAAGCAGAAGCAGATGAGCAGGTTCGTTTCAGTTTCAAATTTTTTTTCCTTCTGCAGGCAATAACTCTCTCCCCCATTTCCTCTCTATTCTCTT
The DNA here is from genome assembly GCA_033996785.1 of Trichosanthes truncata. Classification (NCBI taxonomy): domain Eukaryota; kingdom Viridiplantae; phylum Streptophyta; class Magnoliopsida; order Cucurbitales; family Cucurbitaceae; genus Trichosanthes; species Trichosanthes truncata. The sequence continues at coordinate 7,886,247 of JAWPNB010000003.1, forward strand.
TCTCTTACATCTTTTCTCTGCCATATATACATACATCATACAAACATACATACATAACAAAATCTCCTGCAGTGCTTCCAATTTCTGAATGGGATCACACCGCCATTCCTATATTTCTTCCAATCATTACCACTTCTCTCTTCTTCTCACTCTCCTCCTCGCCTTCGCCGCCCTCCTCTTCCGCTCCGCCTCTTCCGCGACAGGTAAATTTACCATAACTCTCATCAGCTTAAATTATTATTTATTGCCCGGCCTTCGTCTCAGATTAAATTTACTGTAACCTATTAGGAAGCGAGCCGTGGGTTGGGAGAGCTGTGGTGGCGGATCGGAAGAGTTTCATTGGGCCGGGATCATCGCCGCCGACGTGTCGATCCAAGTGTGGGAGATGCTGGCCGTGTGAACCGGTTCATGTACCAATTCAACCGGGTCTGAGTGTGCCATTGGAGTACTACCCTGAAGCTTGGAGATGCAAATGTGGGAATAAGCTCTTCATGCCTTAGACAAAATTCAACGACAAACAACAAAAATAGTAATTTTTCTTTTTGGCTTTTGTTTCTTTTAGAGGGAGAAAAAAATGTTGTTTGTGAATTTTGTGTGTGTATATATTTATTAATCTTCTGCTTGGTTATTATTATTGGTGGTGTTGGTATGATTGAAACTGGGTAGAGGAATTTGAAGAGAATTAATTAATTAATTAAATGCATCTTTAAACATAACATTTTTTTTTAATTACCCAATTTAACCTGGTTTTTCATTGTTGGGGTTTGGGGATCAACAGTCAACATTAAAAATTGACATTTTTTAAGGGGAAAAAAAAGCCTTTGTTCATTTTCTCTCTCTGTCTTGTTCTTTCTCTATCTATGTGGGGTTTAGAGAGAGAGAGTCAAAAGTATGGAGTCATACTAAAGCTACTTTCTGGGGTTTTGACAGAGGACAGGGGGCTTTCTCCTAATCACAGCTCATAGCTTTTTTTTTTTTTTTTTTTTTTCAATTTGCTTCCTGCTTAAGTCGCTTTAATGAGCCCAAGGCTATCCAATTCAATGAAGTAAAGGGTTAAATATATGTTTTAGTGGATGGTTTTTTTTTTTTTAATCTAAGCTCTGTTCTTTGGAAAAAGTTCAAATTTAATTCTTTTGTATTTGAACAAATTTGGATTATATTATTTGTTTTTTTTTTTTTAATTTCATTATGGGTAGAGGATTCGAACAACCTCGACATTTTAAGGAGGTAGACATTTTAAGGAGGTAGGTGATGTCTCTTCATTAGTTGAAATATGCTCATGTTAAGAAATATATAGTTTTTATTAGTAAATGTTAAAATTAGTTGATGAATAGGTTACATAGTGTGACATGGATGGAGGACAATTATTTTTTTTGTACAGAGGATATTTATTATTTTTGTTGGGTGACCTAATTTGCTATCTAAATTTTTGTCCGCTCATGTCATATAAGTTTGTCATTAACTAATTATGATAAAATGCAGGGAGTGAAGATTAAAAAAATATATTTGTCAACTCGAATATAACTCAACTAAGGGTAGGATAATCTATTAGGGGCTGTTTGGGGCACTGAGTGGGTTATAATAACAGGGGTTATAATAGTCTGTGGGTTATAATAGTCTGTGAAATAATATAATATTGTTTAAAATGCAGAGTTGTTTAGTCTGAGGTTATAATAGTCTGTGTTTGGGGTGCAGAGTATTCCATGGGTTATTATAACACAGGTTATTATAACCCTCGCCCCAAACAGCCCCTTAAACATTTTTTCATTTCAGAAACTTAAGTTAATTTTTACCATTAAAAGGGTCTGACCACAATTATAACCATTAGTCCATTATTACAAATCACGTGTAATTTTCCTGATCGCTCACCACAATAATAGAAATGTGAACAGAAAATTGAAGTACAGATTTTTAACTTTTGCAAGACACAAGATGAAGTTGTTAAGAAAAGCTAGAAAAGGCTGATCCAAAACAGTGATTCGCCCCAATTATTTAAATTTTAAACAAAACCAATATTGATGGTTTCAAATTTCAATATAAAGCAATATTGAAATTTGGTACCTTTGCATTGGAAAGCGTAAAGAAAAAAAAAGAGAGAAGTGAAAATAATTTATATTTGGGTTAATGATTAAAATTCTGCATTGCCCTGTGTACTATTTTTTTTTTTTTTGTTATTCTCCATTGCACACCCACTTTCTCAATAAGGAACATACTAAATCTTCCTCTTTGTTTACTGTTTCAACGTCAATAATTATAATAGCAATTTCTATATCGTCAGTCCCAATCTTCTTTCAAATAATGTTCAAATGTACCAAAAAAATAATTATTTAATTTCCTCTTGTTCCCCAACCCCCCATGTACTTGATTAATTACTTATTGAGGAGTGGGAGTAATGGTGAGAACTTAGTTTTATTGAGCAAATTTTGTGGTTTAAACCCATAGACTAAGGTCCCTTTTGTTTTACTGATTTTGAGATAGGTTTTAGCAATGGTATAAAAAATTAATATTTATTTAATTGATCTTTACTTTTTAGAACTCAAGTAATTATTACCCATGGATAAAAATAACCTATGAACAATAAGATTTTATTATTTATGTAGGAGATGAGTCTTTTTTTATTTGAGACTTTTTTCTTTGGAAAATGGAGAAAAGAGAATAGAGAGAAAAGTAATAATTAAACTATCACATATTAATTATCATCCATATCCAAACACATGCATGAGTTATTTTTATCCATAGGTAATAATTACTTGGATTTTTAACTCTTAGGTTTTAACTCTAATATACTTTATATTTGCAATCCATACTGGCCGTAAATCGTAATAAATACCTCTCAATTTTGCTCGTTGTTTAAAAAATATCACTATTTTTTCAAAAGTTGTAATATTATCTTTATAACCTTTCATAAACATTTTAAAAGTACCATTGGAGTAGAAAAATTGTTAGAATGTTGGATGAAAAGTCGATGTGTCTGAATGCTATTCTTTTAGACTTAATTTAGACAAGCGTTTGAGTCACCGTTATGTCGTTCCACGTCACTGCCACATCTATTTTTCGTTCCAACTTCATTATAAAGGATTTCTACTCCAAGGATAGTTTTGAAACATTTTTGAAAGGTCAAAGGTAATATTACCATTTTTGAAAGAATAAATATATTTTTGAAATAAATGGCAAAGTTCAATGGTATTTTTTTTATAATTTAGCCAAACCTATATAATTAACATTTTATTAAAGAGATATAAGAGAGAGACTGAATCTATGAGCAACTGTCAACCTGAATATAACTCAACTAATTAAAGACATATATTATTAATCAAGAGATTAGAAGTTCCAATCCTCTCACTCCCACATATCATTGAACTCATAAAAGAAAAAGATCAACAAGAAATTTATGAAAATCAATTTAGTTTCCACTTTTGTAGCCATGGTTGTTTTTAGTAAAAGTTTATTCTGTTTTGGTCACAAATTTCAAAATGTGTAGGTCTTGAACTTTTATAAAACGCATGCTATAGACATATTCAAAGTCATCTTGTTGATCAATTAATGGAAAAATAATAATGAGAAATAAAATGATTTTTTTAAAGTCAGAGAAACAACAATAAACATTTTGAAAATTGAAGTGGGAAAATAGAATAAATTAAAAAGTTTATTAGCCAAAAAAAAATAATAATAATTGAAAGCCAGGTATTCAAAATGGAACATTTATGAAAGTTTGGCTATTTCGAAAAATTTAGAGACCAAAATAAAATTTAAACTTAAAATGTTCAAAATTAACCTTTATTGTATTAAAAAAACCAAGTAAGTCTCATATTTAACAAAGCTACTAAAATCAAACAAATGAATAACCATACAACATTTATTATTGTTCATAAGTTTATGTATTTTGAATGCTAAACATCTTGCTCATTTGCCAATCTAAATATAACTCAATTATTTAAGACATATACTCTAGATCAAAAGGTCAGAAGTTCTAATCTCTCGTCTTAACATGTTGTTGAACTAAAAAAAAAAAAAAGAACATCTCGTCTATCCTTCCCATCTTTTCCAATTAATTAGAAGTTGAAAACTAATAGAGTCCCCTTGGATTTGAAATGTGAGATGATCAAAAAGTGAAAGGGGATGTTTTGTTTAGTTATAGAATGTGTTGATGAGAAATGAAATTGATGTAAATGGGTATCTCTATTCTTAAAAAACTTTGTGGGTGATGTGTGAAAGGAAAAAGAGTAACTTTGCAGGGGAAATTATGAAAAAGAGTAAAAAAGGAAGGGTATATGAGCATAATCTTAGTACCACACGAGCAGAGAACCTAGAGTCTTTTGTTACCACTTTTGAGGGTGAAAAAACTTTATGCTTGACAATCACAACTTTTGCCTCTATTAAATTAGGTAAAAATTAAAACCTCAAAGTATCATTTTTGATCCTGTAATTCAATTTTTTTAAAAAAATATTTAGTCACTATACTTATAAAATAGTCTCTATTGTTAGTTAATAGTCAAGGTTTTTTTTTTTAAAAAAAAACAAACCTCTATTAATCTTGTAAATATGTTTTTATTGTGTCTGTTCTGATATGAGACTTATTATTATTATTTAACCAATTTCAATGAAAATTAACTTCGATATATATTAATTTTAAGATTGATTTAAAGTAGGTGGTGCATGGACCAAAATTGTATTCTAACCAAATTAAAATGAATAAATAGAAATCAAAAGCTACCATTTGGTACCTACAATGTGACCAGTTGAAACTTGAAGGGACTCCATTATTCCTTTCTCATCTAAAAATTTACCTTTTTTTTAAGCAATTGTTTTTTTTACCCTTTTTATTTATTTATTTTACGTTTGATTCGTTTTGAATAAATTTGATTTTTTGGGTTAGAGAGGGGACAAAATGGGGTGGGCCACACGAGGCCTGGAGTTACATTGTCTATTTGGTAATGATGTTGTTTGTTCGTTTTTTTGACCCTAAAACTCAGTGGATTTTTGTTAGTACAATTTTCTTTTCCGTTTCTTGTCTATTTATTATTTAATTTGTTTTTTACACTGAAGAGAGAGAATAAATTTACAAAACTATTGTTTATTTTTCTCTAAAAAATTTATTTATTTGTATTTTTAAATTATAGTCTTACCCGAAAATACAATAACCAAAAGAAACAATGATTTTTTTTTTTAAATTAAAAAAATTCTCTATATGGGCGGGGATGAAACTTATTCGTCTATATTAATATAAATCGCTAAATATCGATGAGTATAGTTTAAATTAGTCAAAAACACTCTTTATAGATTAGTGATTAAAATTCTACCCCTTTGTCTGAATTGTAATATTCTATAAGAAAAACATATATATAAAAAATACTAATTGATTTTTATTTTTGAAATTCTTCTAACTAGCAAAAAAAATTGCCACAAGTACCAATTTGATTCTTTTAGTACACATTAGAGTTTAAATGATAAGATGATTTTAGGATTATCCAAGGAGGCAGAATGCAAAGCTTTAACTTTTTAGTCAACGATACAATTCTTTAACACGTTAAATTATGCTTAAAATGACTAGAAGAAAAGAAACAATTTAGAAGCTAAGGTTAGAAAGAAAAAAAAGTGGAGGGAAACAAAAGAAGACAATGAAAGCGGTGAAATGTTAGTTGAAGAGTTAATGAGTGTTGGAGATAGAAGGGAACACAGTTGTCGTTCAAAAGCTCAAAAACGTCATGTCGGTCTGAGCAATCCCCTGCAAAAACGACATTCCACTACAAACTTTTATATTTTGTGGCTCTGCTTTCGGCTTCCTAATACCAATTTATCTCCATTTTTAATTCATAAAATATTATTTATTATTTTTCATTACTATTATTTATCCAATCTGAATCGAAGCGATGTTTGATTAGACAGTTTTTTTTGTTTTGTGTTTGTGTTTGTGAAAGTGAAACCCAAGTGGTTGTTTCTGATTTCCTGGAAATCCCACTCCTCTCTCCATCAAATCAATCACCTTTTTTGACCTGTAAAGTTTCTTTGGGCCCTTTCAAATTGGGCTTCCCCAACATTATTTGGGCCTTCATTCCCATCCTTCCCCCACTTTCTCATTATGGCCCAACCTTGTTTGGGCCTCTCCCAAGCCCGGGCTTGTCGCACTTCTAGAGGGTATTATGATTTGGGACAACGAGAAGAATGACTAAAATCTAACAGTGCAAGTTGAAAAATAGCTACAACTTTTTTTTTTTTTTTTAAATATCTAAACTTAATTTTTAATTATTTTTTTATTTACTGATGGACGTAAATACCCTTATCTAAGTTTTCTCCTTTGGTAACAACCAAATGAAATCTTAAAAAATAGGTAAATCTACGTTTTCTCCTTTGTAACAATCAAATAACATCCTACAAAACACGTAAATCATGAGGAAGAGAGATGATGATTTTTGTTGTTAGACGCAATTTAACAACCTTGATTTTACTTAAACACTTCCAATTAACTCCAATTGAACTAGAATACTAGAATATACTAGAAGACGATTAAAAATAAGTAAAACACACAAATTAGAGATGACCAGAAATGAAAATGATGACTTTAATTGTGTAAGTAAATATATCTACCTTTTTTTCCTATGTTAGATGATTATAAATGTATCTACCTTCTTGTATCTACCCTATGTATCTACCTCCCACGGATTCCAAAAAATGTTTATATCTACGAGTCTCCCACTTTCATCTATCATCACCAGCGAACGGCGAACGAAACTCCACTCTACATTGAGGTATGTATAGATGCTTGTTGGACCCGATTAAGCTGAATTAGGTATTTCCTCTTATTTACTTGTTCCTCTTGACGACCCACAATATACATGAACTCTCTTGATGGTATTTCCTCGTGCTTACCGATTCCTTTAGACTTGCCTCATTCCTGTGTATATTAGTATCTACAATGCCAATATCAACGACAAGCAGCAATCCTTGTACATCCCATTCAATACCTCGACAAGTATCCAAGTGATGTCTCTATCCTCAAACTAGAAACATGTGTAAGTATCTACTAAACGTGGTTGAGAAACAAGATTTAGAATCCCTAAATCACAACTATTACTTACCAAATGTTGATTAGGGGTAAATAAGAATAATTGTCCACATGTCCCCATTAAGGATGGATTTGAAAATCTCATCGTCTCCCCCAATGAACTATGTTTTTGTTTATACATTTGATTTCTAAAAAAAAGTCATGCATTTGAACCCTTATCCCTCATACCTTTACACTTGATATCTAGGGTTCCCAATTCCCTTGCTGAATGATTTCGGGGTCGATTCCTTAGTCCTCGCTACCCCAACTGACTTCTTCAAGTACTCGTTTGCCTTCTCTGATTAGTCACTTTTTTCCTTGATTGCTCGCTTTCCTTTTTCTACTCGTATGTCTTCAACCCAACAAAATATTTTATGAATTAAGATGAACAACGTGATTTTTTTTTCAAAATCGTTATTTCCTTTCAAAATAGAATCTGGGAGTTAATTAAAAGCTGTAGATATGATGATGGCATGACTGTAAACCTGAATGTCCACCAAGAATATTATGAGAAATCAACATTATATTAACCTTCTCCTAAAAACGGGGTAGCCATGAACGCAATATTGAAACTATCTTAGCCATATTTCATTAACCTCTTCCTAAAAATGGGGTAGCCATGAACGCAATATTGAAACTATCTTAGCCATATTTCATTAACCTCTTTTATTTGTAGACATTAGTTACAATATCCCTTATGAGTTTATGGTTGAATTACCAATTTCGTTCTTAGAGTCTTGTGTCACTTTGGTCTCTAGTGATCCGATTAAACTTCACAAATTGTCTCTACTCTTACCATCATGACATGTTTTTCTATTTAAATGGTAATGAGTTGATGTTTTCTATTTGATTAGATGTGTTAGTTGAATGTATTTCAGTTTAAATTGAGTAAAAAATAGAGAAAAAAAGGATGAAGAGTTTTCGAAAAAATCTGTGAAGTTTTATCGAGCCATAGGGATCAAATAAAAACATTTAAAATTATAATGACCAAATTGAAAATAAGCTCGAACTACAGGGACTAAATTTGTAATCTTAACAAAATTTTATTCTTTTAATTGGTAATTTATTTTTATCATTCTTAGACAATCTCAAACATGTCACTTGATGAATAGTTTAAAAGGTTATACGTTCGAATCCCTACTTATTCATTTGAATTAAAATACTATGAGAGAGAGAGATTGAAAATGAATGCTAGCATTGACAACAAATTAAAGAATTTGATTCCGTTTTATTCTAGAAGCCTATATCAAGTGAAGCTTTTTAATTACCGTGAAAACAAGAGTTCACGAAAGAAATGAGTGCTTGCTAGTGCGTTTAGAAACACAGGAATGAATCAACGTGACATTAAAAATGAACAATATAGATTATATATGCATTAAAAAGTTCCTAAGGGTGTTTCAAAAAAAAAAAAAAAAAAAAAGTTCCTAAAGGCTAAGATAAAGGTGCATTTTTTTTAGTATTCCAATAATTCATACATAATTTCAAATCATTTAGGCCCGTTTGATAATCATTTGATTTTTGAAAATTAAGCTTATAAATACTATTTCCACCTATGAGTTTTTTTGTATGATTATCTATTTTTTACAAATGTTTTTAAAATCGAAACCAAGTTTTGAAAAACTAAAAAAAAAAGGGTTTTAGAACCTATTTGATAACCATTTGGTTTTTAGATTTTAAAAATTGTGCTTGTTTTCTCATCATTTGAGTTTCATCTTTCTTAAGAAAACATTTGAATCCTTAGCCAAATTATAAGAACAAAATAAGTTTTTGAAAACTACTTTTTCTAATTTTCAAAACTTGGCTTGGTTTTTCAAAACATATATAAAAAGTAGATAACAAAAGAATGAGACCCATAGGTAAAAGTAGTATTTATAGGTTTAATTTTTAAAAAACTAAAAACCAAAAACCAAAAACTAAGGCCCTGTTTGGTAACCATTAAGGCTCGGTTTGATAACCACTTGATTTTTGGTTTTTGGTTTTTGAAAATTAAACCTATAAATAATACTTTCACCTATAGGTTTCTTTGTTTTGTTATCTATTTTTTATATATGTTTTCAAAAACCAAGCCAAGTTTTAAAAACTAAAAAAAATAGTTTTTTTTTTTTTTTTTTTGGAATTTGGCTAAGAACTCAAAGACTTCCTTAAGAAAGATGAAAACTATTGTAGGGAAATTGAAATCCTATTGTAGAGAAATTGTGAGAAAACAAGCACAATTTTCAAAAACCAAAAACAAAAAATAAAATGGTTATCAAATGGGACATAAGTTTTTGGTTTTTGAGAAAATTGTGCTTGTTTTCTTACAATTTGTCTACAATGGTTTTCATCTTTTCTACAATGGTTTCCATATTTCTTAAGGAAATATTTGAGTTAATAGCCAAATTCCAAAAAAAAAAAAAAAAAAAAAAATGAAAACTAGAAAAAGTATTTTTCAAATTTTGGTTTTTTTTTTTTTTGAAAACATATGCAAAAGTAGATAAGAAAACGTGTAAATTCATAGGTAAAAGTAGTATTTATAGGCTTAATTTAAAAAAACAAATAGTTATCAAATGAGATTCAAATGATTATCAAACGAGGCCTTAAAATTTTTTCTGTGTTTTTGGAATTCAACTAAGAATTCAAATAATATTTCGTTAAAGAAAGATAAACTCATTATATAGAAATAATAAAGAAATAAACACAAATTTCAAAATCAAAAGATAAAATGACTACCAAACGGACGTTTAGGAAAAGGATGTAGGGCCAGTAGGATCTAGATTTCACTCCCTAGACAAGAAGTTCGAACAAACATTGATTGTTTAATTTGAACACTTTAAGAACATTTTTATATTTAAAAAATGTGAATCCCTGCCTCACTAAAAGGGAAATCCCAAGTGAATCTAAACCAACACCAAAATCAAGAATTTATTCCCTTTGGCATAATCTTCTTTTTGACTAATCCCAATCCCAATCCCAATTCCAATTTAGTCTAATTGGCATAATTTCCTTTCACATTGATGAATCCTTAAAACCATTAAAAAGAAGAAGAAGAAAAAAAGCTTATAATTCACAATTTGTCTTCCCCATTCAAAGAAAACAACTTCACACTTGCCTTTTACATAACAAATCCACCACTTTTTCTCATCTCTCTCATCCTTTTTTTTTCCTCTCATTTTCTCACCGTCCAAACAGGCAACAGAGGCAGATCTTAAAACCTACAAATCCTTTCAGCCGCCATTACAAGAAGCTTGGCAACTCCCTGTGTCCACATATCATATTCTCTTTGGTTTCTGCACTCGAATTCCACCACCCCTCGCAGCAGTGTCTTCAGCCCGAAGTACCGGCGGTCCTCGCCGCCTTCCAGCAGGTGCCGCCCTGGCCATGCCGGAATGTTCTTCACTACATCCACCACCAAATCTGTGCAAATATATATACATATGGTTCAAAAAAAGGTCATTCAAGATTAGGTTAAATATACGTTTTAGTTCCTTAAGTTTAAAAAGTTTGAATTCAAATATAGTTGAGTAGAATAAAGGCATATATTACAATTTTTTTTAAGATTAGAAAGTTCAAATCCTTACCCCATATGATTATTAAAAGAAGTTTTAATTTAGTTTTTTATGTTATAAAAAATTGGTTAAATTACCAATTTAGTCCCCAAACTTTGAAGTTTGTTTATATTTGGTCTCTAAACTTTCAAAATTACAAATTTAGTCTATGAACTTTTTAGTTTTTTTCTAATTCATAGATCTACTAGATTCAAAATTGAAATTTTAAGATCCCATTAGAATAAAATTCAAATTTATATCTAATAGATTAATTAATTTTTAAAAATTTTGAATGTTAGGAGCCTATTAGATACAAAATTGAAAGTTTAAAGACCTATTAGACATTTTTGAAAGTTTAGAGACCAAATAGACACAAATTTCAAAGTTTTAGGACTAAACTTATAACCTAACAAAAAAAATTTCAATTATATCATTATGGTTGATGAATGTTAAAACTTGTTGATGATAAATTTACAAGACATGATACTTACTTAGTTGCCAATTTGAGCATAACTCAATTGATTGTTTATAACTTTGATAAAAAAAAAAAGTTAGGAGTTTGAATCTTCCTCCTCACATGCATATTATTAAACTCATAAAAAGGAAAAAAAAAATTGATTGGATACTCAATGAATTGGCAGGCATTTAAAAGAAGAATTATGCCACCCAAATAAAGAAAAGTTGAAATTGCAGCCTACTTTTTAAAAATTTAGGAAATTAATTAGATGGCTTAATTTTTCTGTCTAAATTTACATAATAGTAAGTTTATCATCACCATCAAGGTTGTTGAACATCTACCAGTTTTAATAAAAATATGTAATTGAAAAATTTTAAAACATAAGAAACAGAATTGAAAAAAATGAAAACCAAAACTAAAACATGTATCCTGCTAAAATTATTGTTTTATATTTTTTTTCCAACTTTTCTGCTTGTGCTTTAGCTTTCGTCAATCCCCATGAAAGGGAGAAAATCAAAATATAGCCACCTTCCATATCCGTTCAAATTAGTACAGACTCTACAGACAGATTTTTTTTCTTCTTTTAGATACATAGAACTAGAAGATGATGAAGTAATTAATTAATTGATTAATTTCTCCAAAATAATAATAATAATAAGAAACTTACTCTTTTTCTTTTTGGTTATTGTCCCAGCCACATGCCTGCTCTTCATCTTCAACACAACCTGTACAATAATACCCAAACAATCTCTGCCCAATTAATGGAAAACCCATTCACAAAATTCAGTTTTTACGCTCATACTTTAGTGGGGAACTATATTTTATTCTTAAAATTTTAATTTCATCCATTTAAATTGAGTAAATGGTATAGTTAACATCTTCAATTAATTAAGTTTTAACCATTTTTTTTAATCAAAATGAGCATAACTCAACAATAATTGATTAATTAATTAATATTTTTAATTAATTGAATTAGATCATTTTGTTGCTAAGTTAAAATTTATTAGTCTAGTCCATCGCTTCTACAATTTATTAGTCAAAGTATTGGTTGAAAGGATAATCATTTTTGTTCAAAGAGCTTTGGTAGTTAGGAGACAAGTATTAGATAAAGAATTTCTTATCTAATAGATAAAGTATTAGATAAAGTCTATTTTTTTATCTAATAGATTTTATGGCTAGATTTGAGAATTTCTTTAACATGATTTTGGGTGTCTTGTTAATTGACTTTTGTGTAATTGATTGGTTTATTATCAGACAATTTTCAAATTTAGTCTTGAAAATATATTGATTGCAACATTTATTCAAGTTCAAAGTTTAAATGAATGAAAACGAAAGTTTAAAGTTAAAATTGACTCACCTACCTAAATAAAAAAAGGTATAAATCTAAACTTTTTTTCTAAGATTTTTCATTTCCCTAGCATTCTTTAGCTCCAAAATACCTCATAAGAAGAAAAGGGAGATAATAGAATGATAAAATACCTGATTTGTTCTATTGATATAAACAGAGACGATTTTCCAATGAAGATCGCCTGCAATGAGAGTGTTTTATCCACTAAGATATATTCAAATTATAAAAAAAAAACAAAAGTGAAAATGAACTGAGCAAAGGGAAAATTTACCATTACGAGTACGTTTAAGAAGCTCGCAGCCATTAGCAAGCAATCCTCTATAGCAGACGGTGAGGAAATTATCTTCATGTTGAAGTTGAAGGTTTGATTCACGGCCACGTTGAAGCTGATGAAGTTCGCCACTGAACTTTTGATTGACAGTAATGTTATTACAAGTACCATGGCTGCTGCCACTGCTCGATGCTCCGATCCCTTTGATCTCCGCCGGAATTACCGCCGCCGCACTCCACACTTCCTTCATGGCCCTCGACTTCAGCGTCGCCGCTCCTCTTAATGCTACAAAATCCATCAAACACACATGTTAAATTTCTTTTACTTCTAAATTTAAACTCACGTGGGAGCGGAGTCGAGCAGAGAAGAAAGGAGGAGAAAATTGTCTTCTATGTGTACCTTCAAGCCTAGCTCAATGGATAAGAAGTTAGACGATATTTGTTGAACTAGAAAATAAAGTTTAAAGGACTAAAGTTTTGTCTTTTTAATACAATAAATGTGAGGTATGGATTTGTTTGAACTGCACTGAAAAACTATACTCATGTTGGCTCGAATTTGTTTTAGATTCAAAAAGTTATATAGATGGTTATAGTTTTTCCCTAGATTTGCCCTTAGAAGTTTGGAATGAAAAGATTATATATACTCAAAAAGTTTGAACAAATTGTTCATTCCTATTTTTTCCTCTACCTCTGGGGTTAGAGAGTAAACAAGAAGGATAGGACAGTTAATCGGTTTGTCTTAATTTTTTTAAAAAAATTATATAAATTTGTTTAAATTTGATTTTGGTAATCATTTTACTCTTGATTTTCTTATTTTGAAAATGAAGCTTATAATTTATAAATATAAAATACTCATTCATCCATGTAGTTTCTTTGTTTTGTAATCTTTATTTTTTTTTAATAAATGTTATCAAAATTAAAACCAAAATTTGAAAAATTAAAGTTCCGTTTGATAATCATTTGGTTTTTGAAAATTAAGCTTGTTTTCTTTTAATTTTTCTACAATGAATTTTATCTTTTCTTAAAGAAATATTTGAATTCTTAGCTAAATTCAAAAAAAAAAAAACAAATTTTTGAAAGTTACTTTTTTTAATTTTTAAAACTTAGTTTTTGAAAACTTAATTGTTTCTTTAAAATTTGGCTAAAAATCAAATGCATAGACCTTTTTCCAATAGAAAAATTATAAATATAAGCAAAAAGTTAGAATAGAAAAATAAATAAGTACATAAATTTTTGTAATTGTATTGATAGATCAATAAACTTTAAAACATATCTAATAGAAGTTTTAGAACTTTTAATTTTATATTTAATGTATCTCCAAATTTTAATTTTGTATAAGTCCCTAATTTATTAGAGTTTTTTTTAAAAAAATTCACAAACCCGACAAAACTCAAACTTTATAATTTTGTGTATAATAAATCCGTAATATATATATATATATATATATATATATATATATATAAAAGGTTTAATTCAATCTATTTTGATATTTAACCTAAAAAATATAACCTGTTGCAGCGGCGGCGGTGAGCGTCATAATATCACCGGCGGACTTGACATTGACGGCGGAGCTAATAACAGAAGCAAGGTGATCATGTTCAGCTCCCATGGCCTCAGCGGCTTCCACGCATTGAGCGGCGACCAACGTGGCGGCGGAGGCCATAGCCATATCGGTCTTCGGAATATCTTCCCCGTCATTTCCGCCGGAGGAATTCGCCGAGGCGGAGGCAATGGCGGCGATGGCGGCAGCCACCCCTGCAACCGAAATAGCGGCATGAAGCTGAGCATTCTGAACCCTGTTTTCCTCTTTTCTCCTCTCCTTCCGCTCCTTCAACCACCGCCCTACCGTCTTTCCGCCGCCAACAGCGGCGGCGCCGGACCCACTCACGGTGGCTCTCAAATGGGTACTCAAAGAATAGTTGGAGCGGTAAAGCTGCATGGAATGTTGGCGATTCATGATTTAGAGAAATTAAGGGGAAATGGGTTTTTGTCTAATTGATCAATAATTGAGGTTGCCATTAGTTGAAACGAATCAAATTGGTTTCAATAATATTGCCGGAAAAGCCCTGTTTCTCGGATACCCACCATTGATTTAGATGAACCAAAAAGCCTAAAGACTAGGTCTCTTCAAACACATTGGATTTGGATGGTTAATACTTAACCAATTCCGGTGATGGTCAACTGTAATTCTAAAGCCTAATTAAACTGAAAAAACGAAAAAAATAAATAAAAACTATAATTCCCCAAAATCCAAAGTTCTTAAGTCATATTTAGTGTTATTGTAAAACTGTTAAAAATGGAATAGCTTTTAATAGTTGTAATGTTTTAAAAAAATTATCCTATGACGTTTTTTTGTCTAAATTTGGAAAACGAAAATGCAACTGATGACTGATCGGAGAGCTGAAGCAGCGACGTAGTATACAGATTCGAAATATTTGTGTAGTTTCTTTCCGTACATCGACGGTGTAAAACTGTGTGACAGTTCTTGTTTTAATAATTTTTGTGTAAGATAAGAAAAACGAACCTTGGGGTCGAGGTCGGCGATTTCGGAGGGAGAAAAAGGTGGGCTGTCGGTTAATGAACCACCGCTGTGGGCGGCGTTGAGTGGGCCGCTGCTGTGCGACAGCCTGCCGGAAGTCCGAGGAGACACATCCTGCTGAAAAAACACAATGGAATTTTTGTCGAAACAGAGTCAATAAATTTTCAGAACAAGACACAAAATTTACCAATTTTGAAATCTTAATGTTACTATTTGTTTAATGAAAGACGAAATTAGAAAGAATTGGGAGAGTACCGAATGTGACAAAATACGGTCCATGACCATTTGGGAAGTTTCAGAAGAGGTAAACGAAAACGGGTTCATAAAAACCAAAAACCCCTCGGCGTCGCCGCCGGAATCTTCCAAAACAATATCACCCCAATTCCCAATGCCGCCGCCGGCCGGAATCTTGGAATTGACCAAGTGGGTGGACGGGGAAACTCTCCAGGATCTGGAAAGAAACTCCAAGGAGGAATCGAGAGGGGCGTCGGAGGACGGCCGGGACATGGCGGAGGAGAAATGAAGGAAGACAAAAAGGGAAGGGAGAGAGAAGAAGAGACAAAGAAATTAAAAAAAGATGGAGTGTTGGTTAAGGTTTTGGGGAAATTTATGGAGAAATGTTGTGTTGCTATGTGTGTGTGTGTCTGTAGTCTGTCTGTTTCTGTACCACTTTTTTTTTTTTTTTTCCTTCTTTTTCTTCTTTTGTTTTTTGATCGTCGTTTCTTCTGCTTTAATCTTTCGGACCGAAAAGCTTCTAAAGCTAGTTATTACCAACGAAACGATGTATCATATTCTGCACTTTTTCTTTTTTAGCTAAATATATAAAGTGATACTTAATTGGTTAAAAAAACAATTTTAGTGCCTAAGTTTTCATGAAAGTAATTATTTAGTCTCTAAATTTATATTTTGTAATAATTTAGTCCTTTTACTTTCTGATTTCTGAACTTTAATATGTAATAATTTAGTATTTATACTTCTAAATTTGTAACAATTTAATCCATAGCGTAAAATAATTTCATTAAAATTAAATGCCGATTTTTATTATTTTATGATTTATACTTTGTAGTTTATAACTATATTAGGTCCCTAATTAGTTTATTGATCTATTTATGTAAGACGTCTTATTAAATCTTAACAATAATTTTCACAACAGAGACTAAATCGTTACAAATTTTGAAATATTGAAACTAAATTGTTACATACTAAGTTTAAGGATTAAATAGTTACAAAATTTAAAGTAAAAGAACTAAATTGTTACAAATCAAAGTCCAGATACTAAATTGTTACATACTAAAGTTCATAGAGTAAATTGGCAGTTCATGAAAGTTTAGGGATCAAAAGTGATTGTTAACCTACTTAGGTATTGTTGGTTAAAATATCATTTTGGTCCCTGAACTTTGAGTCTCATTCTATTTTAGTCTCTGTACTTTAAATGTTCAAATTTAGTCAATTTACTTTCAATAAACTTAAAATTAGTTCTTATTGTTATTTTGAAGTTATTATTAAAAAAAGACCTAATGTGAATGTTTCTAAAATTTATAAAGAGAATGCTAATAGAGGTTATTTTTTTAAAAAGTAACACAAAACAATATAGACTAGTTTTAAGATTTATTGAAAATATAGAGATTAAATTTAGATATTTGAAAATACATATACTAAAATATAACGAAGTCCCAAAGTACAATGACCAAAATGATATTTTGATTATTATTGTTTTATTAACATACTTGAAAAAGAAAAGAAAAATTACAAAAAACACTCGAACTATAGTGATTGTTATAATCATACCCTTAAACTTTTAATCTAATTAATCACTCTCATAAATTCATGAAATCTTACAATTAAGCTCTTAAATATTTCAAAATGCACCAACCATCCATGAATTATAAAATTGTTACAATTTAACTAATCTTTTTTAACTCCCTAAATTTTGAAAAGTATAATATTAACTATAAAAAAAATTTGATTATCATATTGATGTTAAGTTGTGATCTTGTGATTTAAGAAATTAAAAAATTGATGTAAAGAATATAAGTTTGATTAGAATAATACTCTTACAGTTCATGGATAGTTGGTGTATTTTGCAATCTTTTTAAGTGTTTAATTATTGTAAGAATTTTGTAAGTTTAGGACCTCATTGATCAAACTAAAAATTCAAGTGTGTGATTATATTGTAATAAATTCTATAGTTCAAGAGTGATTTTTGCAATTTTTTTTAAAAAAATATTTTTTCAATAGGTGGATTGAATTTTGTAGATAACGAATTGAATCTCATGCATCAAATAACATCCAATTAGAATGTGTATGTCTTCATATATGTTAATAAAATAATAATTTAGTGATCTATCCATTTTTTCTCATCAAATGACCAAATTGATATTTTTTTAAATATTACAGATAAAATTGAGAATTTTAAAAGATTTAGAATGAAATTGATAATTACCAAACGACAAGAGACCATTGTGTGTGTATATATATGTATATATATTTTTTCTCTCCAATATAGTAAAATGAGAATTACTGTTTTCTTTTTAATATTTAATAGTAATTTTTCGTCTCTCTTTCAAAGCTTTCGTTCAAAGAAGACTTTTGCCGCAAATCTAGATACCAGGATGGTTCTTTTATTGTTTGTATACATAGATAGGAATTTTTTTTTTTTTTGGTGGCGGCCAACTGTTTTTTTCTTTCTTTAAAATGGATACAAGGATTTCTTTTAATGACAAGAAACCTCAACCAATTGTCAGGTGGTTCTTGATTTTCAGATTCAAATTCTCTAAAGAATCATCCAAATTTATCAGAAGTCATTTAAATCAATAAAACAACTAAAATCAGACTCAAAAGAGAAAGATTAAAATAAACAGATTCTGACACGGACTCGTGAGAATAAGAAAAAGAATACTTAAGAATAAAAGATGAATCAGAAGATAAAACAGATAAAGGCCTTACAACCTCAAACTCAACCTCCTAAACATCCTCATATGAAATAAGCTCATATACTCTCTCATTCTCACTGACTCGATCTTGGTGTGTGTTTAAATACTCTAGTTCTTCCCCAATGTCTATAATCCACTCCTTCGACTACCCAAACTCAGTAGGATTGGAAGAATTAGGCTCAGATAAGGCTATCAGTGAATCAGTGATCAAGTGACTCACTGGACACCCTAACGAAGTGGGTTGCACTTTACTAACCTCTTTAGGTGTTAGTTGACTCTTCATCAAATCATCTAATTGCAACCTCTCAAATCTAATCTCCTCTATATACTCTCTCATCATTCTTTCTAAGGAATATTCTTCTTCTATTTAGGCTTCTTGAAAAAGATTAGGATATGGTTCATGGGTCCAAATACACTCATCATTATCATACATGAAATTTCCATAACTCATAGATTTAGTATGATAATAATTAGGCATTTGATAACCATGAAATGCATAATCCTCACTAAAAGGTTCATAATTAACTTGCAACAACAACAACAACAATAATAATAAAACTCCAAATCAATATGATTCGAGTTCAAGAAGGAAAGAGATGGAACTAAATTACCTTAACGATCCAAGATCAAAGATAAGAAAACTAGTTCATCACCTAGGATTCAAGCATTTCTCAAATTGATGGATTAATATGAAACTAACTTACATATAGGCATTCGACTAGCTCTAAACAAAATTCTAAACCTGTTGGACTTTAAGTCCTAAATGAAACCCTAAATTGAAACACAAACTTTAAATGGTGCTCCCACATCTTGTACAAAAAGTTTGGAATATTCCCATTCTAACATGTTCTATAAGAAAAAAAATTGAAAAGAAAAAAAATTACGACAAAGGTTCATTAAATGTACCATCGATGTTATTTGTTGTAATTTTATTTCTTTTCAATTTTGAAATAAATTATTCCTTAGATATCAAAAGAAAAATTCATTTCAATTTAATTGTTATATGAAGTACTTAGCATGATCAAACTAAACAGAACACAATAGAGGTAGTATTAACCATTATTAAAAATGATTCAAACATCAAGTTGAGAAAATCTTCTTAACTGGTTTTCACCACTCAAATACAAAATTTGGTTGAGAGCCTTCTTCAATTCCCTTTTCTCAAGAGAAATTTCGCTATATGTCCATATTTAGATGGTAGTTTTGAAAAATAGTAAACGTCTCATGAATTTTAGATATGGCCAATCTAGATTTTAGAGTGACTTTGCACACATTTTTTGTCTTCATCTTTGGCCCTTCCACCTAATTCAGTTGATCTCTACTTTGTTGGCTTGATTTTACGTTCTTCCTAATAAACATAATCAAACTTAAATCTCCTCTCATCAGTAATCTTTTTCAAATCTTCTCTAAACAGTTTAAAACATTTTCAAAATTAAAACATTAATCATAATTTTCAAAATATATAGATTATGAGAATTCCATAGATATATATATATATACAACAAACACTATAACATTTTAAAATATTTTCAAATCCTTTTGGGAGTCTTCTTCATTTCCCTTTCACATTCAGCTCGAATCCTATAAGGCCCAAAGCGAGCCTTCTTCGAGCCCAGGCCCATAGTATTGATAATCCATCCTCATTTTGGACCCTCTCCAAGCACTGTAGTTTGAGCCCCAAACATTAAAAATAGATCCAAAATTAATTGCATATGGTTAAAGGTAGAATGTTCTTGATGATTTTTATAATTATTTAGTATCAAAATCAATCATTCATAATTTTATTTGAAAAATAAATCATTATTATAAAAACAAATAATTATTAAAGAAAAATAAAAAAGATCGATTATTATTGCAAAATTAATGAATGAAATGCGATCTTTAAAATGTAATAGTTAAGACCCCATTTGATAATCATTTGATTTTTAGTTTTTGAAAATGAAGTCTATAAATACTACTTTCACCTACGGGTTTCCATGTTTTCTTATCTACTTTTTACATATGTTTTCAAAAACCAAGTCAAGTTTTGCAAACTAAAGAAAGTAGTTCTCCAAAACTCGTTTTTGTTTTTTGAATTTGGCTAGAAACTCAAATGTTTCTTTAAGAAAGATAGAAACCATTGTAGAGAGGATGAAAACTATTGTAGAAAAATTGTGAGAAAACAATCATTATTTTCAAAAACTAAAAACCAAAAACCAAATAGTTATCAAAGGCTAAATTATTTATTTATTTATTTTAATGCAATGTAATGGTTAATTAATTATGTATTTATACTTATATTTATGAACATGCCATGTAATGACTCAAAAAAAAAAAAAAAAGGCATGTAAGCGTTATGTTAATGATCATTAATAATGATAGAATCTATACTCAAAATAATAATAGTAATAATATAATAACAATAACAATAATAAAAATAAAAATAATGAAAGCTAAATAGAACCATAATAACATTCTAACAAAATTAATGTTTTTTTTGGCTAAATTATAAAAAATACCTTTGAACTTTGCCATTTGTTTCAAAAATACTCTTATTCTTTTAAAAGTTGCAATATTACCCTTGACTTTTAATAAATATTTCATAATTACCATTGGGGTAGAAAAATCGTTAGAATGTTGGATGAAAAGTCGACGTGTGTTAATGCTGTTTTTTCAAACTTAATCCAGACAAACGTCTAATCACCTCCATGTCGTTCCACGTCATTGCCACGTCAGTTTTCGTCCAACATTCTAAAGAATTTCTATTTCAATGGTAGTTTTGAAACAATTATGAAAGGTCAAGGGTAATATTATAACTTTTAAAAGAATAGGTGTATTTTTGAAACAAAGGACAAAGTTCAAGGGCATTTTTTTTTTTATAATTTAACATTTTTTTTTCAATTAAGAACTAAATACACATTGCAATCAAAGGTCACAAACTAGATTTACAATTTTTTTTCTTCTGAGTTCAACAACATTTGGAGGTGAGAAGATTCGAACCTCTGATCTTTTGATCGATGGTACATGCTAATTACTGCTGAGCTATGCTCACTTTGGCAACTAGATTTACAATTTAACTGAATGAAAAACAACCTAATACATTGAGAACAACTATCAAACATATTTCTACTCTAAAAACTCGCTTAGGTCATGTAACATACTCTATGCTTTAGTCTCTAAATTATTATAATAATTTTATTATCTTTAAAATTAAAATTTTATGTTAAATTACAAGTTTAGTCCTTAAATTTTTAAGGTTGTGTTTAACAAGTCCATGAACTTTAATAAGTTTCTAACTAGTCCATGAACTTTCAATTTTGTATCAAATAACTCTCTAAAGTTTTAAAAGTTTCTAATAGGTTTATGTCATTTTAAACATTTTTAAGGATTCACGAATCTGTTAATCAAAAAATTGAATGGTCATGGTCATGTTAGACGCAAATTCAATTTTGTATCTATTATGGGTGAAATCAAGCCCCAAAAACATCAAGGTTGTGAGACCAGTCCAAAACAACTGAAGTGGAAGCCCAGTACCCACGGTGGGCCATGACCAACCAAGCCAGGTTGAGACCGACATACCCAATCTAGGCTTAGACTTTACGGCCCAGATGGATCAAACTAGTTCTGGTCTCGTTTGACCCAACATGCGCCTCTCTAGAAACCTTAATCCTACTTCTTATAATAGGCAAGGAGGGTGCGCCTCCAAGGTATGCTCACAAACCCTAATTCTTACTACACCTATCTCAACCCTCTCACTGACTAAGTGATGTCAATTTGGGATGCACAGTAGAACTGCGAATATCCCAGACAAGTGCAAGTGCACAGTGTTACCTAGTAATAAAGTGGGGTATTCAAAATATAAATCCAAAGAGAATGGATTAACAAAAGTTCAATTTTTGTAAGCAAAGACTTGCTCAAGTTTGTGACCAATGTAATTAAGAAAATAAGGGAGGTAGTTGTTGTTGTGAAAACAGAAACTAAGCAAAGAGAAATGAAAATAGTTGATGAAGAATTAATAGAAGAAGGGGGATTCAAGGTTATTTCGACCCTTAAGGAAATTACGCCTACCTTGTGCCCACAACCCATTGTCTCAACTTAACAAGGATTGCTACTTCTATGTGCCCGCAACTATCCCTTTTGGGTACAACACTATTCAGGTAGAATACGACTTGTTTGCGCTTAAAACCTACTCTTTCAATATTTAGCACATTGGAGCGAGTTCAACACCTATTCAACCATTTTCTAAGTGCCTTTAGGATCTTAAGCAATTATACACATATATCTATGACTAATTTGAACTTAGATAACTTAGTTACAACTTTAATGATCCTGTAGTCTTTGCCCTATGTCTAGGGTCAAGTGCAAAGTCCTATGTCTAGGTTTCTTTTTCCTATATTGTTTTTATGAAAACTTTTTTTTACCCAACCCTTTCAGTATTGGATTCAACATAACATTTTATGCTAATCTAAGTGTTCAATTTAGATTAGCAATGAAATCTAAACTTAATAAAAGCAAATGATGCTAACTGTTGAGAAAATTGGCTAGTCACAAGGTGGGGCTTACTTCCTACTTCGAATATCCACATCTTTGAATCCCCAAGAAGGAACTTAGCTCATGTAAAAGAAAGGAACAAAACTTAAATAGTAAAGAGTAGAAATTAAAAAAACAAAGACTAACTTCATATTGAAAGAATGAATGCATTACACAAGACTTGAAATGAATAACAACACAACAATTAAAAAGGAACACAAACAACAACTTTAAAACCAAAAACTCCTAAGTTTGCTACCTTTATCTAACTTGATTCAATATTTTTCAAGGAGAATTAAGTGTTTGCACTTTTCTTCTTTTGAATCAAGTGTCCAATTGAGGTTTTAAAAACTAAGGAGATAAGAGGAACTCGGAGTGGCAACTTAAAATAGTAGAGTTCTTGATCTAGGATCGTGAATGATCAAAGATGATGTCTTGGGTGCTCTAGTCGCCTTCTATAGATCCTTTAGGTCTAGGGTTTATGTTGAGATCAATGTGCAGAGTTGTAGTCGACCATACATCTGTGATTTGAGGAGATTAATGAGATTTTATTTGAGATTTTGTGAAATCTGCAAATCACACACTGCCTGTTAGTTTGGTCCAATTGCGGCTGCATGTTAGTCACAAAGTCGAGCACAAATTGAGCATTTTCCAACCTTGGTTGATTTTGTCCTCTGGTATGCGGTTGCAACTGGACAATTTTATAGCTTCTGCACAAAAACATAGAAACTAATCAAATTCTTAAATAATTGATTCCTTTTACAACTAGTTTCTTTCTTTTAACAACTCATGATTAAAAACACATGCTTAACTAACTTGTTTTAACTCAAATTTGCTCCACATGATATAATAAACACATTCTTTTTAAGTAATAAACTTAGTTTTAGAGCTATATAGTTCTCATAATGAGAGTTATCACTAAGTATCAGAGCCTGTGTGACAAGCGCTACATACAAATGTGCAAGTTGTTGTTTGAAAGGTATTCGATTCCAATCATCATTAAGATCGTGCGAATCAGGCATATTCATTCGTGCCTGCCAAATTGGCGCATCAACATTGTGTAATAATTTCTAAATTTAAAAAATTGTCAAATGAGCAAGAGATTCATTAGCACAAAATTGAAAGTTTAGAAACCTATTAAACATTTTTTTAAACATAGAGTCTTATTGGACATAAGCTTAAAAGTTGAGAGACTAAACTAGTAATTTAACCAAAATTGTACCATTAAATTTTGTTTTTTTTTAAAAAAAAAAAAGGAAAAAAATTCAATATTTACCCCTAAACTTGTCACTTTATATTAATTTTCACCTTAAACTTTTAATTTTATCAAGTTGGACCCAAGGCTTAGTTAAATGTTGTAATTTCTACCATTTATCAATTTCTGCCAATTCACCTACTTATTTTAACAAAAAGAAATTTCATCAAGTTGGACCCTAGGCTTAGTTAAATGTTGCAATTTCTACCATTTATCAATTTATGCCAATTCACCTACTAATTTTAACAAAAAGAAATGTAAAAATCTCTGTGAACTAACTAATTTTAATAATATCAAATTTTTTACTAAAATAAATTTAATTGATGCACTACCAAAAACTCATAAACTTTAACAAAAATTTAGCTATTGAAAGTACATGAGAACACTTTGAAAAATTGCAACACTTTTTCAAGTTCAAGGTTAAGATTGCAACAACTTATCTAAGTTTGGGGTGCAATTTGATAAAATTAAAAATTATGTTAAAAATTGATACAACTCAACAAGTTTAGAGGTAAGAATATATTTTTTTTTTCTTTTTTTTAAAAAAAAAAAAAAATTTTAATGGGAAAGAGGTGAGAAAAAAAGAAATAAATAATGGATGAATATAAAGGTTGGTGATGGCGGTGGGTGGCGAGTGGCAAAAAAAACATGGGAACGTGAAGGAGATCCGACATGATACAGCCCCAACAGCAATTTTATTCAATGCTGACGCGACACTTCTCATAACCCCATACCCAATATCATACCCCTCATCTCCTTGTCTCAAAAATACAATGTCCTATTTTTTCAAAACATCTACTTCAATTTTCCAAATTTTATATGTTTGAAAATTTTAAGACAACTACATATATGGTGTTCGAAAATTAATGAAATATTACGTTTGCTTGATAGTGAAAAATTTAAAAAAAAAAAAAAAAAAAAAAAAAAAAACGATACTAGGAGTGCTAACAAAGTCCCACATTAGCTAGAAAAGAAAAAGATCTATGGTATATTAGTGAGAACAATTGGTATGAAGCCTTTTGGAGGAACCAAAAACAAAACCATGAGGATTTATATCCAAAGTGGACAATATCGTACCATTGTGGAGATATGTGTAGGGTTGTTGTCCTTATCCATTGGTATCAGAGCCATGGTAAAAACTTAGTTGTGTGCCGGAGAAATCCTCGAAGTGGAACAAAGATTAGTGAGCCTCATATTGACATTGTGGATGAATCCCATAGAACAAGCAAAAAGTACTTGGAGCGGCAAGCAAGTAAAACTCTATCATATGTCTGCCTGATAGAGGAGGTAGATTTTTGTTCGAGGGGAGAAGAGTTGGTAGATGGTATGATAGGTGATCGCCACCATAAAAAAATATCCCACAATGTGAGTTATCTGTTGGAGTAGACGAATTTGTTTGAGGAGAGACTCAAGTGGTACTTTGTTCGAGAGGATGATTGTTATGAGTGCTAACAAAGTCCCACATTGACTAGGGAAGGAAAAGATCTATGGTATATAAGTGAGAATAATTATCTCTATTGGTATGAAGCATTTTGGGGGAATCAAAAGCAAAACCATGAGGGCTTATGCCCAAAGTGGACAATATCATATTGTTGTGGAGCTATGTGGAGGGTCGCTGTCCTTATTAGTATCGGTGTAGAAATAAACAAAAAAAAATTGTACCTTTTAGATATGTTTTGTTGTCTATTGCAAACTTTTTAGTTTTGATCATATCATGTATATTATCTTGAAATGTCAAATAGTTCTTGTAAAAACATGTGATGATGGGAGGGACTAGAGAATCTCTAAGTTGTGTTAGGGACTATAATGTCTAATCAGTAAGTAAATTCTTCTTTTAAGTTCAAATTAAAATATAGATTGAAGTTTGAGAGACGTCTGAATTATAGCCCACAACTAAAAGTTGGAGATATAAAAGCACTACAATACATTAGAGAATTGTATGTTGTAACCTCATATATGGAGGCATGTAATTAGGTAGCTAGATACATTTATATGTTTCTTCTATATTGTGACAAGAAGTAGCTTGTGCTACTAGACGTATATGCTACACTTAGGTCTCTTTTTATGATTTGAGAGCCTTGTACATTCATGGTATACATCATGGTGCAAAAACAATTTCAAGGTCTAGGAATTTTATACCATAAGACTTTGTGACCAGAAAATATGGAGCATTTCAAGCAAGAGTGTGAATTATGAGTATTATACAAGGGAGTTTTGGAAAATAAAATAAAGAATTGAAAAGAATTTTTGAGGAGTTCCTTTTAATTTTTTGTTTCAATTAAGATATCAATGGATTAATAATGTACGTCCATTTCGTTTCTATTTAAAAAAAAAAAAAAAAGGTCTAGTTTATTTTCATGTCTCTTGGATATAAGCTCGATCATATAATATAACTTTCATCTCATTTAGTTATTTCCAAACTAGTTAATTAATATACATTGTCTATAAATTTAATGCTCGAACAAGGATAAATAAAAGACATATCAATTTTTTTTAAAGAAAAGGAGAAAAAGAAAATAATCTAAGTATGCCCTAATTAATGGCTGTAATTTAATCTTGCACATGGAAAGATATTTGCTTTGTTTTTAAACGAGCTCCATGTGGAGAGCACCAAAGCATTATGTAGACGACATATTAATCGAATCTACAGCAATTATTGTAAGTTTTTTTTTTCTTTTAATTCAGATTCCCAATAAAGATTAATATTATGAATAATCCACTAAAGTTATATGTATTTGTGCTTTCTTAAACTTCATAGGAAAAAAAAATAATATTTAATATAAAATAATCAAACCCAAAATATTTGAAGCATTTTTTAAGACACGATGAGGTAAGAAAAATTTGAACTCAACATATTCCTATAAATTATAGGTATTTGATTTTGAAAACAATTAATTTTTAATAATAATTTATTATATTGTCATAATATACTTTTATTTAGAGACATTTATTCTTTTTCATGAAATTAGAAGTTCAAATTTTTACTCCACTTTTATTATACTAAAAAGAGATATATATTTTTTTTATATTAAAACTGTACAATGTCATTTAAAAAGATTATCTAAACTTATATTTATTAACAAATGCAACACAAATCCCTGTACATAACAAAAGCTCATATTATATGCTTTAAAGTAAAGCTTGTTTTTTAATGAATGAATACAAAGGAGATGAAATAAGGCAAATTGCTTCACAAAGGCAAAACACAAGTTCAAAGGGGAGAAGCACTTATATAAACAAGCCATGTGAGTGCCAACTAATTGTGGTTTAATCATTCAATAAATGGGACATGTCCTTAGCAATAATACAAAGATTAATACACATTTCTATCCATTGGTGGTAATGTGTGTTGTCAAATCTACATCATTTTCATTTATCACATCATCTTCTCTCTTATATTCCAACTTTGTTTGCAAAATAATTTCTTTATATATAATTATAATATAATAGTTTAAGTCTTGTCTTTTTGGTCAAGGAAACCTTCGTATTTTATTTTGTAGTTTTGTTAACTTTTAAATCTTTTGCTTTGATATTTGAAAATTTACCAGAAAATCCAATTTTGTTTAAATTTCTATGTTGTATCAGTAAAAGTTTTGCATGACATTTGTGGATTTGTATTATTCTGAAATTTGGGCATTGAGTTTAGTATCAAATTTTAAAACAAATAGGCTAAAAATTTTGTTAATTAATAAAATATGAAAACTTTAAATGGAAATGAATTATGAAAGTTCAAAAATGAATTAACCATATATACTAATTTGAAAAATATAAAACTCACATCTAATTGACACAGGAAGTGACGAGATTTAAATAGGATTCAAATTAAAAAATGGAATTAAAATACAAAATAAATATAAATTTGATGGTATTGTGTGTTGTTGTGCGAATCTAGCTTCAACTTCTTCCTCAACACTTTTGCTGCGATACCTAGATCAAAGAAAGTAACACTGGTGTGATGCTTTGCCAAACACCATTTGTTGCTTAAGTTAGAGTAAAGTGAAGGTAATCACAACTAATTAGTGGAGTAATTCTCACGTACCTTTCATTTGTGATTGCTATCGCTATTTATAGTAGATCATTTAGTAACAGAAATTATAGTATACTCGTAACTTCAGGTGAGGATTGTGTGCACTTATGGAGTGCCTCATTCTAGATCTCCGACTGTGTCATGGTGAGTTCTTCTCATCCTTTACATCTTGTTTGGCTAACTTTTAGACAATTGGACACTTTTCTTCCTCAGCATCTCGTTGCTATCGTTATCTGACAACTCGAAAGATTTTAATAATGTAAATAACTGGTTACCATAAAGCTTGAACCCATTTCGCCATTAACTTTTTTTTTTTAACATTTTTTTTAACATGTCTCAAGCACTACTCACCCATTCACTTAATTGTTCCATTAATTACAGGACTTAATGGATTATCAAGATAGGGTTAATGAAATTGTTTGACTGGCGTTTTAATCGATGGAACTAAATTCTCTAAACTGTTCAATTAATCGCATTTATTCATCACAGTCACAAGAAGTTGACATCTTACATATTTTTCCTCAAAGGTTGGGAAAGAATGACTTGTTTCACAGTCAAAGCATCTCTATCCTCTTCACTTTCTCTCTCGTAAAAGCCAAATTATAAGTTGACCCACGTGGGCTCCTCCTTTTGACCCTACCAAAAATAGGAAAAAAAAATGAAAAGTTAAAATTATAAATTTGAGGCTTATAGTTTTATAGGGGGCATTTCACGCGCAGGCTTATAGTTTTAGTTGTCACAATCTAAAATGTGAGAGACCGAAATAGAAAAATTTTAAAAACTCAACTCAACCACTAAAATGAGATTCACACCCCAAAAAAAAAAAAAATTCAACACAAAATTCAATAGCTGTTTTCTTCCTTTTTTCTGAAAGCCACTAATTATTGAGGATGGTGTAACTTTAATGAGGCATATGAATATCTGACTTTAATAGTTTAATACAAATATAGAATCAATTAATGGATAATCATTGTTTAACAAAAAGAAAATAAAACTATTCTTTAAAAAAAAAAAAAATTATTTGGCATTACAAAATTTTCTTTTTAATTCAACGAACAATGTGACAAAACAATACAAAAAGAAGAACATCACCATTGATATATTCCAGAATCTGTGACAAAGGGAGCTTTCCACTCTGTTTCTCAACACAAATCTCTCTCACTCCCATCATTTTCTGTAAATTTTATGAGTCCAAACAAACAACACAACAGACAAATGAAACACACAGAGATCGTCCTTGAAAGTGAAGGCCGCCATTTTCATCTCAAAAGCTTCCCTTCAATTACAGAAAAATTAGAGATCTCCATTTTTTAGCCCACCGAAATTTGATTCAAAATGGGCAAGGCCGGAAAATGGATCAAGAATTTTCTCTCCGGAAAGAAATTCGACAAAGAACATTCCCAAATTGCCAATCAGATTTCTTCGATTTCCTCTGAAAACTCAACCACTCCGATTTCGACTCCCAAAGAGAAGAAACGATGGAGTTTCCGGCGAGCCTCGCCGGCCAAGGACGTGAATCCGCCGGAACAGAATGTTTCCGCTGCCGTCACCCCACCGGCGACCACTACCTTCGACATGGAAAAGGAACAGGAAAAACACGCCATGGCGGTGGCGGCTGCGACGGCCGCAGCCGTCGCAGCCGCTGCCGTGATTAGTCTGACGACAGCGTCGAACGGGAAATCCACTGCGATTGAAGAAGCTGCTGCAGTTAAAATCCAATCCATTTTCAGATCTTATCTGGTACATACACAAATCTCAAAATTAACCTCAAATTGACGACACCCAAATCGAAATTTCAAGCAATTTTGTTGTGATTGAAATTGCAGGCGAGAAAGGCTCTGTGTGCATTGAAAGGATTGGTGAAATTACAGGCGATGGTGAGAGGCCATTTGGTGAGGAAAAGAGCCACCGATACTCTGCGGTGTATGCAAGCTTTAGTGACGGCGCAGGCCAGAGCACGAACACAGAGGATCAAAATCACTGAAGATTCAAAGCCCACTGCTCATCAATGGCACTCTGCACATAGAAAATCCTTCCAAGAAAATCGTTTAAGACAAACCCATCAAGTAATTTTCGAATCCAAATGTTGGATTGTAATCAAAATCGGATCTTGTTCATAATTTTTTAGCGATATGATATGACTCCGTTTTTGCAGGAGATTGACAGAGAAATGGAAGAGAATATAAAGATTGTGGAGATGGATTTAGGGGGCGGCATAAAGAATCGCAATAGCTACAGCCATTACGCCTATTCAAATCAAGAAAGATACCATCTCTCGCCGGCGCCGTCGGCAATGACCGACATGAGCCCGAGAACTTACAGCGGCCATTTCGAAGATTACGGCTTCGGAACTGCTCAAAGTAGCCCACAATGCTTCTCCGCCATGGCAAAAACCGATCCAAACCGACCCCCATTCGAATTCCCCCGATCGGAATATGCAGAATCATTGTCTTATGATTGCCCATTGTTCCCAAATTACATGGCAAACACCCAGTCGTCAAAAGCCAAAGTGCGGTCGCAAAGCGCGCCAAAGGCCCGGCCGGAATCGTTAGAGAGACAGCCGAGCCGACGAAGGGCATCGGTGGAGGGGAGGAACATTCCGAGGGCAGTGAGAATGCAACGGTCGTCTTCGCATTTGGGCTCCGCCGCGCAGAGCTACGCTTATCCTCCATGGCCGATCAAGCTCGACCGGTCGACCGTGTCGCTCAAGGATAGCGAATGTGGCTCGACGTGCTCGGTCATCACAAATTCGAACTATTG
The DNA here is from genome assembly GCA_033996785.1 of Trichosanthes truncata. Lineage (NCBI taxonomy): Eukaryota > Viridiplantae > Streptophyta > Magnoliopsida > Cucurbitales > Cucurbitaceae > Trichosanthes > Trichosanthes truncata. Next base: position 7,916,911 of record JAWPNB010000003.1, read on the forward strand.
TCGATCGATCGCAGCGCACGAAGTGAGTATTAAACAAATTCAAATTGGTAAACAAGATAAATATAAACAGCAAAACAAGAGGAAACCATGAAAGAAAGAATTGTTAAGGTAAAAGAATAGGATAAATTTTGTTGGAATGATTTGTTGTTCTTAAGCACATTTTGAAGGAAATGTTGTTGTTTGTTTTTGTTTTGCAGGGTTATGGAAACAGGTACTAACAAATATTTTCATCCTTCTGCATCAAATAGATTGGAGTTTTTAACATAGAAGATGCTGAAATAAAAATTAGCAACCTCTCCAATTTCTGACCTTTTCTTTTCCTTTTTGTGTGTGTTTTGTTTTAGTTCTCTGAGTGTCGTTCTCAACAGACTGTAATTATCATTTGTAATGTTTTTTTTTTGTAAGTTTGATTGAATTGGTTGTATCTCTTTTTGTTTATATGATTTAGTGATATTCAACGTTGTCTAGCCTTACATTTTCGGTCGAGTAGAATTCTTTTTATCTAAATATTTTGAACCAATTACATGTGCCCGAACTGTGCACAAGGTTGAGTTCTTATTATAATTGTACCAATTACCCTCGATCTTTAAGATGGTAATAAATATCTTATCTACTAAACTATGCTCAAATTTAGTTGTGGTAAAAAATTAAAATTTTCAATGGATTATTTGCTTGGCCAATGTTTAAAATATTGTCTCTCTTTGTCCATAAAAAAACATTTCTTTAATTTTCACCACCATCCTCTCCCTAAACCTCTCTCTCTCCCACATTTTCCCCCCTCTAAAAAAGTCTCTGTAACCTTGGATCTAGATCTAACAACTTTCTATCTCATGTGAGGGCTGAAAATTTAGTTGGTGAGAACTAGGATGTAAATGTAATCTTATAAGAGACAAATATAGTTGATTACATTTTTAAGGTACATTTGTTTTAAAAAAGAAACTTTTCTTTTGTTAACCAGGAGAAATTATTCGAGAAGGCTGCTACAATGAAATTGATAGTTTTGTATCATTAGATGTATGAAAAAGAAATTGTAAAAATATCTTGCTTTTTGTATTATGTGGTTATTAGGGGTAGATAAATTTTAAAATCTAAATTTAACGGTTTTAAAAATGCAGTCTCATTGTCGCGGCTTCATTAAATAATTTTTCGTTAAACATAATTTTTAGTATAATAAAAACTATAGTTCATATTTAGTTTGTGCAATTTACTTAAATAATTTGGTCGAGAGTATAATGTTGTTCACTTTAAATCTAGATCTATAGTTTGTGTATGAGTGTTGCATTTTAGTTCTCTACTAGGTGTAACAATAACTCTCAATGGACTGCAATTATAATTTGTATTGGAAGTACGACCAAAGTTCCACAATAGCTAGGTAAGGAGAAGATCATATATAAGAAAGAGACAATATCTTCATTGGTATGAAACATTTTGAGTGGAACTAAAAGCAAAGCCATGAGGGCTTATGTCTAAAGTGGACAATATCATACTAATGTGGAGATATATGGAGATTTGTTGTCCCTCAATCTGTAATGTTTTTTTATAGTTCAACATGTGAGAGTGGAGATTTGAACTTCTAACCTTAAATCGAGCGTACAGTATCTTAATCAATCAAACTATGCTCAAGTTGACATAAGTTTGATTGAGTTAGTTGAATCCATTTTGTTTTTAAGATTTAATGATATTGACGTTGTCTAGCCTTTTGAGTTGATATTTTATCAATTTTGGGTTGAGTGAAATTCTTTTTATCTAAATATTTTATCAACATGAGGTCAACTTATTATTATATATATACTAATTACTATCGACTTCTAATATGGTAATAAATAATTTATCAACCAAGCCAGGTTTGAATCCATTGGATTATTTTCTTGCCCAATGTTTTGCTGATGAGAGGAGAAAAAAAATGATTCTGTCATTTTTACCACAATCCTCCCCCTTAACTTCTCTCTCTCCCCCACAACTTTTTTTTTTCTCTAAAAAAGTCTCTCTAACCTTGGATCAACATCTAACAACCTTCTATCTCAGGTTAGGGCTGAAAATTTAGTTGGTGAAAAGTAAATTTAAGCTTGTATAGAGACAAAAATAGTTGATTACTTTAAAAATTGCCAATTACTTTTTATGAAGTGGTTCATTTTCAAGTCATTTGTTCTAAAAAAGAGACTTTTCTCTAGTTTAATTTTTTTTTTAATATAATAAAAATTATAGTTTATAGTTAGTTTCTGTAATTTACTTAAATATTTTATATTTTTGACCATATGTGAGGTGGGAGATTCGAATTTCTAATCTCTTGGTCGATGATACAAGCTATGCTCATGTTGACATTTAAATATTTTAGTTAGTAGTATAATATTGTTTACTTTAAATTTCAATCTCTAAATTTTGTTTGAATTTTATTAATAAATCTCATAAATTGTACCAATGGGATGTGGAATCATTATTAAAAAAATCATAAAATAAAGGCTAAATTATAAAAAATATTCCTAAACTTTGTTTCTTGTTTCAAAAATACTTCTATTCTTTCAAAAGTTACAATATTACTCTTGATCTTTCATAAATGTTTCAAAACTATCTTTGGAGTAGAAAAACCATTAGAATGTTGGACGAAAAATCGACGTGTCTACATGCTGTTCTTTCATACTTAATCTAGACAAGCATCTTAGTCACTCTCATGTCGATTTTCCGTCCAACATTCTAATGAATTTGTACTTTAAGGATAGCTTTGAAACATTTATAAAAAGTTAAGAGTGCAATTTTTGAAAGAATAAAAATATTTTTTAAACAACGAAGCTAAGTTGAGAGCTATATATATATATATATATTTATAATTTAGCCTAAAATAAATTGAAGTTGTATTTGAGGGTCTAAGAAGTTTGGCTTGGTTTATTGAAAGGATCCATGTTCAATTCAAGCATATTGGGCTTCAAATTGGACCCATAAATTTCTGCTAACTGGGCTTATAATAGTCAAGACTAGACACAACCATGAGGGAAAAATGATGGCCTTCCTTTTTGTGGTATTCTAAGACCTGTATTTGGAATTTTGATGTTATTCACTTCTCTATTTTTTAAGGGAATTTGTTTTAACTTTATTTTATTTTATTATAATTACAACTAAGCTATGCTCACTTTCACTTCTTAACTTTATACTTATCTCAATTAGAGTTATGGTTGAATATATAATTAAATCATCGATTGATTACTATATATATTTGATGTCGAAATGAATGTCTTTTTTTGTGAGACAAACAATTTTCTTGAGCAATAAAGAAAATTACCATATTTAGAATGTGTAATTGAGGTCAACCACATTCACTCGTCTTCATCATGGGTAATGTCATTTTTTTATTACCAAAGGTTGAAGATTTTTCAAACTTTGGTGAGTGGAAAATAGAGGACTTGTTAAACTAAGGCCTATGATTGAGTCGAAGTGAAATGATTTTTTTTTTATTCAAAGTTGGACATAATAATTAATCAATAGATTTTGACAATGTTCCAATATTTTAGTATAGTTCAAATTACATATATTTTGTTTATTTTAAGGGATGGAAAATAATGAATGTGGTTGTTTATTTTAGTGAAGCTTTACAATTGTCACACTCTAACCATTTTTTTTTCTTTTTTTTTTAGTACAACAAATGTAGAGAATGAAAATTTGCACTGTTAGCTTTATGAGCTTCAATCATACTATATGTTTTAATGATAAAAAAACTTTTAATTTACTAATTATTTTAGTATTTTAAAGTATCCATTGTGCACAGCTTGGAAAGGCAATTCCAACGCATTTTTAATCATTCAAATCGGACGTCAAATGAGAAAGTTATGGCCGAAAGAAAAATTAGAGAAGAAAATTGCTAAATTGATGTCAGGTGACAAATTCAGAAAATTTTTTCCTCCTTAATTTTGGTTGGATAGATTTTCTCTCTCTAAAACCTTTCCTAATTTTTTCATTCTTTCAATCTTCACCTTCCATTTTGCATACCTTAGATTCAATGACTTAATTTTCAATTTCTCATTTTTAAATTCTAGTCATTCTCATCTTTACCTTACTTCTGTTAAGCAAATTTTCGAGCAAGCATTGTCATCTCTTCTTTCTCCAAAAAGTGTTCAAAATTTCAAATCACTCACACTTTCTTTGAATTTTATTTATTATATTTTGTGAGGAAAATCTTGAAGTGTTTTCTAGTGCTCAAACTTGTGTATCTACTCTTATGAGAGTTTTCTTTTTGTGAGAATTTCATTTTCATCTTTTTCAATTGGAAATTTGTAATAAGGTGTAGGTAAACCTTGAGATTGAATGAGTTGTTTAATCTTGAACCTGAAAAAAGATTTGTAGTGGTTTAATTCTGAACCGAAAAAAAGATTCATAGTGGTTTGATCCTGAACCAGTTAAAAGGATTGATATAGGTTAGATTTTGAACCTGCAAAAGGATCGGTTGATGAGTTGACTCTTGAACTTGTAAAAAGACTAATCAATTGGTTTGATTCTCACCCTTAAATGGACTGTTGCAGTAAAATATCCAAGAAGGCACTTAGGGAGTGGAGTAAAGATTTTTGAACCACTATAAAATTTTTTGGTGTTATTCTTCCTTTCTACTCTTTTAAATTTTTGCTGTCTAATTATTTATTTGCGCAAAATGCATGTTTAGAAAATTTTCTATATATTTCTAGAAATTTTTTAGGGTGCTTATTCAATTAGTTCGGATTGCATTATTTTAGTTTAAAGTTCTCGAAAAAGTTTTAGATTTTATAAGCAACTCTATTTACCGCCCTCTAGTGTTGCCCTACAATCCTACATGAACCTTCGAGATCATGGGAGGTAGTACATACAAATTATCACTAAACTAGGTTTACTTTAACACTTTTTTTTTCTAATTGATGTTTATCTGATAATTACAATAAGGAGTAAGAGAATTTTATTTATAGTATTATACTTAATAAGTCAATTTTAACTCTAAAATCTCTATGTGCAATAAATTGAACTCTATACTTAATTAGTTCAATGAGTCAAATTTTAACGTTAAACTTCCAATTTTCTTCAAATGAACTTTAAACTTAAAAGTGATGATGTTAATATCTCTTCAAAGTTGATTATAAATTTACCCATAAACCAACAAATGAATTTCAACCAATTGAAATACTCAAAATCAAGTTGCATAAATGTCAAAATCCGACTTTTTGATATTCAAACCAAGCCATAAAATTAAGAAGGTTAAAAACATTCAAACTCATCAACAAAATGCTCAAGTCCAACTAAAAATACATCTAATATAACTAAATAATTCATACCAAAAAAGGGGAAAGACAATCACAAAAATCGCTTTTAACCACATGAATAGTCGATTAGTCATATCTAAAATAGTACTAAATTTCCATCGACATGTCAACATTTCCATTGATATTTTCACATATTCATGGATTCGACATCGACGTAAGGGATGAATCGACATTTCTATTATACCGTAAAAAAATTGATGAAACACTAAAAAGATAGCAATAAAAAATCATCAATATGAACATATAGATATTTTCAATAGACATTTCTATAAAATTGAGACCTCGACATTTCTTCTATCGATGTTGACATTTTTAAACCTAGTTAATCTAACTAAAGATTTTAACTAATCGAGGATTTCTTTAATTTTTTTTATTTAATTAAAATTACTCTAATGAGTGAAGGGTGGAAAATGAATTTTTACATAAAAATAAAGGACCCTTAAATAAAAAAGAAAAAAGAAGCATCTTGGTGGGACAATAAAATAATATAATAATGGAAGGCGGGATGGAGTGCGCAACGTTGAGAATGTGATAGCGACATCGGAAAGGAACTTGACGGACCAATGCGGTTGCGCCACGACTTCAAAGGTCAACAGAAGTCAACTCTAAGGTCTCTCAAGAGTCTGAGGAAAAAAAACAAGGAACCTCAAAATTGACCGACATCCACAATTCCTTTTGCTTGCTTTTGTCATTATTAATTTATTATTCACTTTTTTCTATTGATATAGTCTAAATATAAAATAAATTAAACTCTTTTTAATAATTTGTGGCCTACTTTTTTATGTTCTAAATTGTTATTAATATATTCTTACAAATGCCTTAATTTTTTTAAAACCATGTAGATTATGTTTTTCATCTTTTCCATAATCAAGAATTTGTGACAAGAATTTCTATTTAAAAGTCATCTTATCACACATACCAAAAAACGTTCTATGGGATAAAAAGTCAATGAATGTCTTGAAAATAATGATTTTGGGTCTAGAATATGAATTTAGAATTTTTTATTTTGAGAAATAATGATTTTATAATTAAAATTCAGATCTAGCCTTTTTTTTTTTTTCATACTTATCCTCTTGATATTCTTAAATTTTGATTTTGTATGATAAGGAATCTTACGTGTACCACGGAGATTTACAAAATCTCATTTCTAACTATTTCATCATCAACAATTCCATTTTTAGACTCATTTTCACTACAACATATCAAGAAGAATTTAGCTTTTAAATTTCAATATGCAGTTCTCTCCATTATCATAAAATTAATGAATATATAAGAAAACATGTTGGAAATGGTAAGAGATGTTGATGAGTATGAAAAAGGTGCAGATATTTGCCCATATCTCCAACAATATTACAATTGTCTTGTCCAAAATCAAACCAATTGGAGGAAAAAGTTCAAAAGCACTTGATAATCTTTTGGACTACACAATTCCATTTTAACTTCCTTCTCTCTTCAATTATTGTTCATTTATCCACCATATGCCATCATAATGCATTTCTATTGTCCACTCTACATTCCCTTTTTTAATTTCTTCTTCCCTTATATATATTTTTATTTATATTTAGTTCTATCATCTTTTCAATCTTATGACATTGAACTTTAGAGATTGTTTGTACCAACTTTACAAGTTGATTTAGTGATGATAGCCATCTATCTGTTCGAAATATTAATGGTCAAATTTAGAATGACTTATAAGAATAATATATATTTTTTGACTATGTAGTTAAATATCGGGTTGTATTCAATAAATATTTTAAAATATTTTTTAAAGATTTGTATCTAGTTAAAAAAAAACTTTATAACCATATTCTAAAACTAAAATGATGATATAAAACTCATTCTAAATATTTTTGGATTTTATTTTTTAATACTTAATGTCGTAGAATGCATTATCTCATCTCAATAGATCATTCGTTGAAGGCTCGAGGGAGTGCACTTTAGTTGACCTGAGCACTAAAAAGGTTATCATAGAAAAGCTATTAATTAAAGTTTGCAATCTCAAAGTTTATAATATTTTTGTTATTTTTCATGTTGTAAATTTATATGATGTTACAAGTGGAAAAGAAAATTCGATAACCTAGAGTTAATATGCTTTTGGAAAAAACTGCTTTTAAAATGATTTATTATTTTTTGTGATCAAAATTTCTTTTTTTAGTAAGTATGATCATATGGCTTATAAAACTTAAATTCTATTCAACCCATTAATAATTATTCACAAACCTGTGATTTTGAGATGAAAAAGAAAGAGTGGTTTATTTATATAAAAAAAACACACTATAAAAAAATTTAAAAAAAAAAAAATCTAAATGTGGTATTCAAATCAATACAGGCAAGTTGTATCTTTGACAAAAGAGCAATTGATATTTGATACAACTTGACACTACTGATGTGCCTTCTTGAATTCACTACACTGATCTAGCTAACAATTTGATGGTGATACTCGGTAGGGCTATAGATTTAGGGAAAACAAGAAAGGAATAAGACTATTGAGGTTTACTCTCGAGAGAGAGAGAAAAAAAAAGAAGGGTATCAAAGTTTGATGGTAGAAAATAGTGATAGAATGACATTTCTCCTTAATAGTTTTGGGCTATTTCTCTATTTTGTGTGTTGTTATTGGTGGCTACTCTTTATCCTATAAAGTGGCTACATGTATCTCGTTTGTAACTTTATATTCGGCCTTTGCACTCTTGTACATCATTCAAAATATTTTCTATCAATATCGATATTTAGCTCAAATCAAAGAGGATGCTGACAAAACTGCTATTGGTGAACCTATTTCATATAGAGATCATTTAGCTCATATATTAGATGGTTTAGATAGTGAATACAATGTGTTTGTGACTACTATATAAAATCGTTCTGATAACCCTGCTCTTAAAGATATACGTAGTTTACTGTTAGCTTATGAAGCTCAATTGGAAAAATAAAATGTTGTTGAGCAACTAAATATAGCTCAAGCAAATCTTAGTAGCCTTTCTATACACCAGAATAGTCGTTGAACCTCTAACTCCTTTCCCGAATCCTTTTCTTGACCTAACTTTCCTTCTTTTCAACAAGCTAATCCCACCCCTGCCTCCAATAGCATTCTTGGAACACCCCAATCACCTTAGAAATGACCTACCAAACCAAACACTAATAAACCACAGTGGCAGATTTGTGGAAAGTTTGGCTATACAGCTATTATCTGTCATCACTAAACAAATTTGGCCTATTAAACACCTCATCCTCAAGCCTTATTACATTATACTCAACCTATACAAATGTTGATTCCCAATCTACCATATTCACTGAATATCAACATTCGGATGAGAGTTGGTTCCTTGATTCTGACGCCACGCATCATATGACTCCAAATCCTTCCTCTCTTTGCAATCCTATGCCTTATACCGGTGGTGAAATGATAAGCCTTAGAATTAGGGCTTATTTAACTCTCAATTTCTTAAAATATTCTTGTTTTGACTTAAGACCATTTGAAAATAGTCGAAAAATTGCTTCAATTTAAGAAAGAAATAAATATGATGGCATTTGAGATAGAGTTCTAAATAAATTAATCTTGTTTGCAGGAAATATGGAAATTGCAAAATCATGATTCTGCAATCTGGAGTAGCGTACTTGGCAGTGTGGAAATTGCAAAATCAAATTGCAAAATCGTGATTCTGTAATTTTTTCTGGAGCAGTAGAAAAGTTCAAAAAAGGAAAAAATATGCATTTAAACCATTCCGAAAAACTTCAATTACAGCATGATTTGGGGGATTTTGAGCACGAAATTTGCGCATTATTCAAGCCTAATGAAGGCCTATAAAAGGAGAGAAGATGATTGAAGAATGCATTCATTTTTGGAGACGTTTTGGAGTTGTTTTTCATGGTTTTCTTCCAGTTTTCTTCCTCTGTTTTCTACAGTTTCATTTTCTGTTTTACCGAGACTACTGCAATTTTTTTAGTTCTGCTTCTCCTTTGATTTATCCAATCTGATTCAAGTGAAGAAGATGGGATTTTGGGGGCATTTTTCTTAAAGAGTTTCGAGGGTTTTTCTTCTAGTTTTTTTTCTCTGTTTTCCAGTTTTTCTTTCCTCTGTTTTTTTCATTTTTCTTTTCTGTTTTACCATAAGTTTGCTGTTATTTGGTTCGATTCTGTTAGTTGGAAAGTTTCATTGGGCAGTGTATTGTATTAATTTACTTCTACGCAATTTAACTTTGATCTTTTGAGAATGTTCATATAGTTTATGTTAGATGGAAGTTTGATTTTTTTGTTTTGTTGTGGTCTCTATTGCCATTCAATTTGGAATATTTGGGAAGTCTTAATTAGATAATATCCATATCTGTGTTGATTTTTTTATGATATGCAAAGTTGTTAGGATAGAATTTTGCATTAATTCCATTAATTCCAGTTTTCATTAGCAAATTATTTAACTCTCTAATATGAACTTTTCTTCAAAAAAAATTAGTTGTAAGATTTTTATCTTTAATATGAGCTAAAACTTCTTAGGGGGTTCAAGGATGTGAATTCTCTAAGAAGTAATTGTAGCCTAAATTTCAATAAAGACCAAGCCTACATCTCAATTGTTTGCTTGTGTTGAACAAATTTCAGTTGAGATCCTAGATTGATCAACTAGGGTAGCAACTCAAGCTTAGATCTAATACCGACGGGGTTAGTGATAAGCGGATTTCGCACAAGTGATGGAGAAAAGATCTTAGACGTAAGCCAATCCTTACCCTAGACATAGGGATTAAGGACTCCAAAGCCCATAAAATTCTTGAGCCGAATTATCTAAGATAGAGGGGCTATAAACATATAAGTCACTCATTTAGCCTCCTAAAAACCTAATTTCAAGGTGAATAGAAGAAACAATTTTGGTTTACAATTGAGTGTGGAGTAGGTTAGAATTGCAATTTTGGCTTGCAATTACAACTTAGGGCAATGACATTCTTGAGCCCCATCTTCATCTAAATTCCTTTTGAAATTTTAGTTTTCTATCCAATATTGTCATTTCTAGATTTTGCAATTTTTGTTATTTCAATTATTGTCATTTATAGATTATGCAATTAGATTCTACAACATTTTTTTTAACACACCAACCCAACCTTATTTTTGCAATTTTAGTTTTCAAGTTGCAATTGTCCTTACACTTTACTTTACAATATTTTTGTTACACCCGTTCCCTTGGGATTCAATACTTGGTACTCACATACCATTTTATATTACTTCGATCGCGTGCGCTTGCGTGTACACCGACCATGAACAAATTACAATTGGAAATGGTATGCTAATTTCTATATCTCATGTTGGGAAATCTTTACTTCCTACTGGCTCCAAACCTATAATTGTTCAAAATCTTCTTGATACTCCTGCTATTTCAAAGCATTTACTTAGTGTTGCTCATTTATGTCCTAACAATCAAGCTTTTGTTGAATTCTATTCTTCTTGTTCTCTTATCAAGGACCTTCAATCCAAAAGAACTCTTCTCACGGGAAAACTTGAAGATGGTCTCTACAAATTATCCTCATTCGTGCATTTATCAACTCCTTCCTTATCTTCGTCAGCTACTGCTTTACTATCTTCAGTTTCAGTTTTCCCATCTTGGCATTTTTGGTTGGGACACCCTGCTGCTTATACTTTGAAACAAATTTTGAATAGTTGTAACTTGTCTTGTTCTAGTATTAAATAGTTTTGTAACTCTTGTCAGTTAGAAAAAAGCCGTTGTTTACCTTTTTCATTAGTTGAAACTAAGACTTGTGAACCTTTTCAATTAGTTCACTCGGATGTATGGGGACCTTCTCCACAAACTTCTATTAATGGAGCTCGATATTTTCTGTTATTTGTGGATTATTTTACTTGCTTTACTTGGTTGTTTTTGCTTAAGTCTAAGGATGAGACCTTTTCTTGTTTCATTACTTTCAAAAAGCTTGTTGAAACTCAATTTGACAAGAAAATCAAGTGTTTACAAATTAATTGGGGGGGGGGGGGGGGGGGTGAGTTTCGAAATGTTTCCTCATTTCTTGTTTCTAATGGGATTCATCATCTTGTGTCATGTCCCTATACACCCCAACAAAATGGGAGAGTTAAGCTAAAAAATAGACATGTTGTAGAAATTGGTCTATCTTTACTTACTCACTCTCACTTACTCTTGTCTTTTTGGAGTTTTGCTTTTCAAACAGTTGTTTATCTTATTAATCGATTACCTATGCCTATTCTTCAGTCCAAGTCTCCTTACCAAGTCCTTTATAATCGATCTCCTGATTATTTCTTACTTAGGAGTTTTGGTTGTGCTTGTTTCCCCTTCTTAAGACTTTATAATAATCATAAACTCTTGTTTCGATCTAAAGAATGTATTTTTGTTGGTTATAGTACAAATCACAAGAGTTATCTTTGTCTTGATTCCTTGATTGGTCGTCTATATGTCCCTCGTCATGTGGTGTTCAATGAATATGTTTTTCCTTGTTCTTCTTCATCTTTTCGTTTTGGTCCTGTCAAGCCTATTCCTTCTTATTACTAGTTTTATAATTCAGCTCCCATTCCAATCTTGTCCACTCCCTTGTTTGTTCTATCTCATTCTAGTTGTCTACTCTTCCTTTTATTCCTCATCCAAATCTTTAACACTTTCATATCCTTCAAGCTTCTTCATTTCCCCTCATAATTTGGTTCATCACCCATCCTATGTATCTCATTCTACACATTCTTCTCCTGCTTCCGCTACTACTCTTATATCTCAATCCATTTATTCTACTACACCTTCCACATTCCCTCCCATTGCCAGCCTTTTGCCTATTATTTCAGCTCCTATAGCAAACATTCATCCTATGATTGCTCATGCCAAAGCTGGAATTACCAGTGGTTGTTCACTTCCTTTCTATCTTCACCCATCCCAATTGAACCAACCAATTTTAAGGCAGCTATTAAGTGTACTGAATGGCGAGATGCAATGGCAAAAGAATATCAGGCCTTGGTTAATAATTCCACTTGGGTTATTGAGCCTTTTTCTCATGAGTACAAGGTCATTAGCTGCAAATGGGTTTATAAAATTAAACTGAAACGGTATGGTGACATTGAGAGATATAAAGCATGACTGGTAGCTCGAGGCTTTGATCAAGCATATGGCATAGATTATTTTGAGCCATTCAGTTATGTTATTAAGCCTGCTACAATTAGGAATATCTTGTCTCTTGTTGTACAGTTTAATTAGGTCATTAAGCAACTTGATGTTCACAATGTATTTCTAAATGGAGATCTCCATGAAGAGGTGTATATGATGCAGCCACCGGGATTTGTTGACCTAGTAAGCCTTCTCATGTATGAAAATTACAAAAAGCCTTGTATGGTTTAAAACAGAGCCTAAGGAAATGGTTCATGAAGTTGAGTAATTGTCTTTTGAGTTAGGATTTTACAGCATCTAAGTCTGATACATCCCTGTTCATTTACAATAAGAATTTTGTTTTGGTGGTTATTTTAGTCTATGTTGTTGAAATTTTAGTCACTGGAAACAAATTGCCATTCATTCAGCGCTTCATATTGTCTTTGAATAGCTTGTTTGCTCTTAAAGACCTTGGAGATTTGTCATATTTTTTGGGAATTCAAGTCAGACGAGACCGTCAAACTTTACATCTTTGTCAAAGTAAATATTTTAGTGACTTTCTTCAAAGAGCTGAAATGCATAATTGTAAAGCTATGGCCACCGCAATAGCAGCATGTACAATTCTCTCTATTAATGATGGTGACATTCTACCATATCCAAAGCAATATCAAAGTATTGTTGGTGCTCTTCAGTGCTACACTCACTAGACCATATCTCAGTTATGCTGTAAATAAGGTTTGTCAATTCTTACATGCTCCTACTACTACCCATTGGAATTCTGTTAAAAGAATCTTAAGGTATTTGAAAACAACAAGTAGCATTGGCATCACCTGCACCAAGTCGGTTAATCCATCTTTATTGTGTTATACTGATTCTGATTGGGCTAATTGCCGTGATGATAGAAGAAGTACAAGTGGCTATTGTGTTTTTCTTAGGAGTAATCTGATTTCCTTATCCTCGGCAAAGCAGAAAGTTGTTTCACAATCGAGTGCTGAATCTGAGTATATGGGGCTGTCCAATGCTGTTGCTGAGTTAGTTTAGGTGCAATCTCTTTTATATGAAGTTGGTATTAACTCATCCCCTCCTCCTCTGTTGTTGTGCAACTTATCTAGCAGCAAATTCAGTTCTTCGCAAACGATCAAAGCACATCGAAACGATCACAACTTCATCCGAGAAAAGGTGTTATGAAAGTAGCTTATTGTTCGGTTTGTATCCATAGAGGATAACTTGCTGTCATTAGGACCAAACCCTTACCTACAACTCAGTTTATCAGTTTACGTACCAAGCTCACAATCCACGGATGTCGGTTTCGCTTGCGGGGGGATGATAGAATGACATTTCTCCTTAATAGTTTTGGGCTATTTCTCTATTTTCTGTGTTGTTATTGTTGGTTACTCTTTATCCTATAGAGTGGCTACACATGTCTCATTTGTAACTTTATATTCATCTTTTGCTCTCTTATACATCATTGAGAATATTTTCTATCAATATCTGTACGAATTGTATTAACAATCCTTTAAAATAGTCTTCTTTTTTTTTTGAGTTCAACGACATTTGGGGTAGGAGATTCAAACCTCTAACCTCTTGGTTGAAAGTACATGTTAATTATTGTTGAGCTATGCTCACTTTGACGACAATAGTCACATTTATAGTATACGTTTTTAAATTGGGTCATGATGGGTGACCCTCCAAATACAAGGTTGTTGCATGTGGTAATTAACCTTCCTCTTAATTACTACTTGTAGGGATGGAGTGAAGAAGAAGGGAGGCAATCTCCCTCTTGGCTTGTTTTAGATTAAAAAACTTATATAAAAATGTTAGGATTTTAAGGTCCTTTAATTTTTAGAATTGAAATTTTACACACACACACAATTAGAATATGACAAATTTTATCCCTTTCTAAAAAATTTCTAGCAATACACTTGTTTACTTATGACATAGGAAGTGACCTATACTAAAAAATTTCTAGCAATACACTTGTTTACTTATGACATAGGAAGTGACCTATACACAAAATTATTTAATTTGGGCAAGCTTTAGGTTTGATATGAGAATTTTTTATTCCATTATTTACTATCAAGAATGATAAACTATTCAATGAGGCCGCTATAATGTGACATGAGACACTTTTGCAGTTTTTCTCTCACATACATCTAACAGTTCAAAATTGTCAACTACATTGTAGTGGCTCATCAAATAATTTCTAGTTTAGAACATGAATGTGTGACCCGCTATAAAAATGAAGATTTCACAGGTGAAAAACACATTTTCACTAAATACTTATTCTAAAAAAGTAGAAAAGTGTCATAATTCTTCAATAGTCTTAAAATGGGCTACTCAAAGAACCAATGGAATATTTTAATATTGTTTCACGTTTCCAACGAGATAGAAATTCCAATCCACTTTCTGAGAGAAAAAAGAAATTCCAATAAAAAATATCTATTTCATTTTTCTCAAAATGATCTAAGCACATTAATTGATTAACACGATTTACATATACTCTAACTCAGTTTCACTTAATCACAAATCAATCAATAGTTAGGAATTAACCTTAATTTAGATACAATTATCTAGTCTCATAAATCAAGCACTATATTGTTTTCAAAAAATCAATTATCATTTTAATAATTACATTTTTTGCACCAATTACTAGTCCAAAAAAAAAAAAAATCCAAAAGCAGTTTATCTCTACAATTGTTCAAAATACATTTTCCTCTATAAAATCATATTAATTTCCTTCTAAATTTTCCCTAGTAATTAAGTGGCCAAATTGTCATGGAACTCTCATTTATTAGGAGCAATTCCAAAGTCATAGATATTGTCCAAAAACGGTAACTTCATAATGATTCATTTGTTGAGAATTCTTGTATGATTGATGTGTAAAAGAACAAAATCTAATTATGCCTAAATATGCCCTATCCAAAAGACCAACATTATTTCAAATCCATAATTTTATTACACTTATCCGTAATTCATCCTATTTTGAACATATAATATTAGAAAAATAAGATTATGAGCCAACATGAACATAACTAAACGGTTAAAGCATCAACTCATTTTTTTGAGATTGAAGATTTAAATCTTCACCCACATTTTTTGTTATATTAGAAAAGAACTTGAACATAGTTTAGTTGGTTAAAAACACATACCTTCCACTAAGAAGTTAGAGAATCTCCTATCCCACATGTATTGTTGAACTAAAAAAAATGAATGAAAGAGGATAATTATGAATTTAAGCGTGGTATTATTAATATTATTTTCTCTATTTGGTATTAATAATCCAAACATTATTTAGGTTAGAAACCACTTTGAAATTGTGACAGGGGAGATGTATATGAAACAATGGAAATGTTTGAATGAAGAATATTATAGTGTCGGCCATTCCCAAATCTCACATTTGTTTAAGAAAAAAAAAAAAAAAGAAGTGGCTAAGTACGTATTACGTGTATCATTCTTGGATGATGATATTTGGTGGGTATAAAACTATCTGTTTAATAATAGCATTTTCTCTTTTCAAAAAATAATAGCCTTTCCAAATTCTTAAATTATTCCTTCATTCAAAAGTTTCAGCTATATGATTTGGGTTAGTGATTTGAATTTAAAAAACCTTTTTCTTTGGAAGTATTTTAGTTTGACTAAACTACGTTAATTTCATTATTTAATATATTCTTAATTAAAATATATCCATTGTGAAAGATTGTGATCGTTATTTATAGAGTTTCTATACTATGTATAAATAAGGTCTATGAGTGGGTAAATTTTCTCTCCTGATTTTGTGCCTTTCTTTTTTCATTCATTTTATTTAATTATTTTTTTAAAACATTTTATATCTAATTTAATTTAGTACTTATGTTTCATTTTTTCCTTCAATTAAATAAATATCAATTTTGGAAATCAAAATGACACTATAATGTAAATTTTATTTTTCCATTTGATCTTTTATTTATCTAAAAAAGAGAAATCGTCTTTATTAAGACTAACACATAATGTTTAAATAAATGTACTTATACATTCCAATTTTTTTAAATTTTTTTTTAATGTCTATATATATATATAAGTCAATTTGTAAAGTATGATGATAAAAGTTACATTAGAATTATTATTATGGGACTCTTTTCATGATAATTTCATTATTCTTTTAGTTAAAGATAATTTAATTATTTTTTTTTGGAGATGATATATAATTTCACTGACTAGTATCTATTTAATACATATAAAAATTAAATTATATACTAATATCATATCGATATTTTAATTGTTACAATCTGTTAAACTCATTAAATTTTATTCTTTTATATAGAAAAATAAAACTAAGAATTTCACATGCAAGTCACATGTTACACGCTAGTAATAATAAAAGTAAATAAAACCTTAGTCCAAACTAAGTGAACTTTTAGTTGAATCCTAATGGAAATTTTTCAAAGATAAATGTGGCCCTCAAAGGTAGATGAGCGTCACAACATATTCTTTTTATCACAATAAATGTGGTGATGAAGATTTGAACCTCTAACCTAATGAAAAAGAGTAGATACCTTAAGTAACTGAGCGAGAGCTCATGTTCGCAGATAGGTGTGACGACATAAATCTCTCTATTCTCTCTAACCTCTAACTACAAGTCTATTGTCTCCAACCATAGGTATGCTCTCCAAATGCAGTCTATATCTAGACCTCTAAAGTAATCAATGATGAAGTTTGGTGCATAAGACCTTTACCTTGCAACACCAAATAAGAGGTGAAAAGATCAATTTCTCTTTCACAGCGTGACATATGCCCACTAATATTTATTTTTTTTGGTAGAGCTCGTGTCATAGCGTTACCATGAAACTCAACCTATAAATTGAACATGCAGGTCCTGTTTGATAACGTTTTCGTTTCTCGTTTCTTGTTTCTGTTTCTTAAAAACTAAAAACAGAAACATGTTTGACAACTATTTCTATTTATTGTTTCTTGTTTTTTTTGGTAAAAATAAAATTTAGTGCATATACTATAATAAAACATATAACATGCATTAAAATAAATATAAAACAATTATAAAGAGGTTATAATATTTTATTAAGGCCTAACACCTAATTAATAATAATAATAATAATAAATTTTATCCTTCAAATATTGTTCAAATTTGATTTGCA
Organism: Trichosanthes truncata; assembly: GCA_033996785.1. Lineage (NCBI taxonomy): Eukaryota > Viridiplantae > Streptophyta > Magnoliopsida > Cucurbitales > Cucurbitaceae > Trichosanthes > Trichosanthes truncata. Next base: position 7,934,382 of record JAWPNB010000003.1, read on the forward strand.
ATGTTATTTCTCACTTCAATCAATTCACCTTGAACGATTTTGACTTAGAAGAGTTAGTTCAATTAGACGAATTTGTAAATTGTCTAAAGTCAAACAATCGAACATACCCACATTTCTTTAATTTAATAATAAATTTTATTTTTATTTTTTCTTTAAAAATGCATTAGCCAATAATACACGCAAGTAAAATCAGAAAAAGAGAGAGAATGTATATATATTTTTTACATTTAATGGTAAACATGAAATACATTATTAGTTTATTTATTTAATAAAAAAATAAAATGTACCAAAAGGAAAAATAATAGAGAATTAAATAGAAAATAATAACTATAAGCTCGTTAATGTAAAGTAAAAGAAAATAAGAAAATAAGAGAGAAAATAAAAACATAAACGAAAAGAGAAAAGTAAAAAGAAAAAAAGAAAAAAAAAGATAATGAACTATTAAAAGAAAAAAGATTATGATGAAAGAGAGAGAACAAATATAAATAAATCAATCAAAAAATAAAAATAAAAAAGAAGAAAAAAACAAAAAGATTAAAAAGTATTAAAAGAAAAAAAATAGAATGGAAGAGAGAGAAAGAAGAGAGAGAGGAGAGATGTGTAAAAAGAGAAATAAGAATACATGCATGAAACTTGAAAAAAAAAACAGAAACAGAATTTGAGAAACTACTTTTTGAAGTTTCTCAAAATCTGCATTTTTTTTAGAAACAAGAAACATGATGGTTTATCAAACAGGTCTGTTTCTTGAAAAATGAGAAACATGAACAAGAAACATGAAACAAGAACGTTATCAAACGAGCCCGTAATGTCTCGTCTTATGTGAACTTGCTAGAAATCAATAGGCACTCGAGTATATTCCAAGGTAGGTTGCGGGCATCTTTCAAGATATATCTATTTAGACTTGTGGTTGGAGAGAATAGAGAGATTTAAGTCACAATTTTCTTTATGGTTCATCTGTTAATGTCAACCTTGCCATAAGATAGAACAACTCATATGTTGCAATCTCTCTTCCCTTTGCTTTTCTTCACACGTCATCCATCTTCCACTGTTCGTATAAAAAAGAGAGCATTCAAGATAAGCTTTCCAAACCTAAAATTGGTGGGTAACATTTATTCATTTCGAAGAAAAATTGGCAGATTATCAAAAGAAAGCTCAACCTTAAAACGTTAAGAGATGATCATGAGGTCGTAGAGAGGAATCTTAAAAAAGGACTTGAACTTTACAAATCAACCGTGTAAATGGAATATTCAATCTTTGTCTTTGGAGACGTGAGATTTGGGAAAAAACTTAAAGTGAAAGAGGAGAGTTTGAGTGGATGGCCGGCAAATGACAATGATGGAACAAAGAAGCATGTGGATTTTGGCATGGATTGTTTTCTTCCCTTTTGTCTACTTTCCCTTTACAGTGTACCACTTTTTGCTCCATATACCTTATCCCACAACACTTTGTTTCTCCATCGATTAGCAAAACATTATGTATCAAAAACAATCTCTTTTTTTTTGGTTTCGAGATGATTCTGTTTCAATCTACATGCTTTTGTTCAATTGCTATTAGGTTTAAAAGTTTAGATCGGTTCACATGCAAGTTCATTCATTTGATTTATAAGGGTCCCATATGTTATTATTATTATTTTGAGCTTAACAAATAATGTAGATTTGTAATCAAACTTTCAACCTTGAGAGAGAATATGTGGGTTTTTTTTTAGTTCAACAACATGCGGTGGTGGAGAGATTTGAACCTCTGACTTCTTAGTTGAGGGTAGGTGTCTTAATTCGTTGAGCTATACTCATGTTGGCAAAGAATAGTTACCTTATCCACTAATGTTTCAGTTGACCCCTATATATGAACTATTTAATATGAGTTGAGTTATCTAATAATATTTTTTCTACTAATCTGAATATAGCTCGATTGGTTAATGCATATGCCCTCGATCAAAACTCAATCTATATACTTAAGAGCCCATTTGGTAATGTTGTTACTCATTTTTTCATTTTTAAAAAAAATCTTTTGGATTATAGAGTAGCAATTTTCTTTGTCTGTATAGTATATTTTAAAGAGTAATTTATGCTTTCAACAAATTTCCAAAAGTTACGATGTTAAATTTAATCAATACTTACCTCTTCTATTAATTATAGTATAATAAATAATTAGAATGGCCAATGTGAGCATAGCTCAACTAATTAGTCATAGGTTAGAACCTCTACTCTACTTGTTTGAAAAAAAAAGTGAATGAACATTTATTATTATTATTTTTTTGGAAAAGAGGAGCACTTATTAAAATTAATCCTACTTAAATGGCATAATTATTTTATTTGTATTATTCCACTCGCATGGAAAAAATTATTTTTATTTTATATTAAAATATCATATCCTTGTACTTTGAGTTTTGTTCCATTTTAGTCTCTATACTTTTAAATGTCCAATTTTAGTCCTTGTACTTTCAATGAAACTTAAAATTGATCCCTATGATAAGTTTGAAGTTGATTTTTATCAAATTTGATTAAATAATAATAATAATTTTAATACAAGAAAAGACACAATGTAAACATACTTCTAAAATTTAAAGATAAACAAATTTTTTGAAAGAAAAATTAAAAGTACAGGAACTAAAATTGGATATTTAAAAATACAGAAACTAAAATAGAATAAAGCCCAAAATACAATAAGTAAAATAATAGTTTTATCTTTATGTTAATATTTTACATTTTCATCTCACCTTCCTCGAAAACCCACTTTTCTTTTTCCTTAGGGAAGATGGTCCTACAACCAGATATCATGTACAATAAAAAGATAAAAAAAATATACTATGAGAAATTATTGTAGATAGCTACTTTTAGTCGTTTAGATCTCTATTTTGAAATATGATCGTATCTTTGTTAATTATCAAATATAGCAATTTAGAATATTTTTTATTATATATTATTTAAATTTTCTTCTTATTTAACCCATGCTTGAATTCTATATTTTTTTGGATTTGAACTTGATTTTTAGTCGAGAATGTAATGCATTAATCAATTAAGCTATACTCAGATTGGTTGTTTGAATCAATATTAGTATTAATTACATTTGATTTTTTTCTAATAAGAAAAGCTCTTATAAGATATTTTACCAAAATCAAATCCTAAATCTTTCCAAATTTATTTTAAACTAGATTTATTTTCAAATTTTATTTTCTAAAATTGCATGTCTTTATTTCTTTGGATTTTTTTTAATTAAAATACAATTTTGGTCCCTATACATTGGGTTTGTTTCATTTTGGTCCCTATACTTCTAAATGTCTAAGAACTATGTCTAATTTTAGTTCTTGTACTTTCAATAAAGCTTAAAATTGGCCCCTATGATATGTCACTATATCAGGAATTTATTAGGCATAAAATTAAAAACTCAACGATTTATTATACATTTTTAAAGTTTAGGGACTTACTAGATACTTTTTAAAGTTCAAAGACTAAACTTGTAATTAAAAAAAGAATGGAACTGTCAATTGAGGCCAATGAATGTGCATTTTAAACATGTTCATCTTTTCAACTCCCACCCCTAAAAAGCTCGAAAAGCTAAGCAACTATGCACACTTATTGTAAAAACCTAACCAGTCACACTCACCATAGTACATCAAAACTATATGGTGTAGCAAGTTTATATTCTCCCCTTTATTTTTTTTTTGGATATCAATCAAAATCTGAGCCAACAAAGGTGGCGCAGAAGAGCTCCACCATTTGAACTTTAGTGCGGTTTCAGTACAACAAATTTTCCGGAACCGACTTTTGTACGACACCACCGCCCAAAGCTCATCAAAATTGACCACAAAACAGCTCAAACTTTGCAGTTCTTCCATCTCCATCATCAATCAGTCCTTTGTATATTTCTTAATCATTCTACTGATTATGAATTGGATCATTAGGGTTTTTCGAGATGACATTGTCATTGGAGCGTGCAAATTTTGGAGAATTGGATCATTAATTAGGGGTTTTCAAGAGGAGTCCATTGCTTTTTTTTTTTTTTAAAAAAAAGGGCAGTGATGGGAAGAGAAAAAGAGAGTTTGAAGTTTTTTTAGGTGAATGATGAGAAAATGGGTACTTTTTTCGTCAAACTTTGTGGAACCAAATAATATTTGAATTTGCTTTTGATTTCATAAGTTTTTGAGATGTTGTCTTTTAAATAGATGTTTAATCTTCTAACTTTTAATTGATGATATGAGACTTTGTTTGCATCTCTAACATAATTAGGTATTTATCTTTCTTCTTCTTCGTAGATTGTATGTGTATAAATTTCACTTTTATGTAGAGTTTTTAGGTTTAGTGATAACTTAGAGAGTATGAGATTCTATTCATAGTTACCCATTAAATTTAGTGATGGAAGTAAACTCAAACAATGTACAAATTAATGAGAGACTTTATTTTTTAGTATAATAAATGCAGAGTATAGAAATTTGAACCTCCAACTCTAAGAAAATGAGTACATGTTAATTATTGCTAAGTTATGCCGACGTTGGCAATTAGAGAAAAATATGTTCTATAAAAAATGTTAAAAGTAAGTTCATAGTTTTGTACTCCATGGACAATGTATGTATGTCAATTTTCTCAGTCTTGATATTTTAAATGGTTTTTTTTTGAAAAAAAATAGATATTTTCAATGTTTTAATTCTTTCAATATATTTTAAAATAAATATAGTTTTTTTTTTCAGTAAATTTGTGAGTGGTTAGTATAGTAGCATTTTCTATGGTCTCATTTGCTATCGCTAGGATTGGTTTTAGGCTCGGATTCCTATAATTAAAATATATAGATTTTCAATCTCTAATGGACATGTCATATCTATTACTAGAGACTTTGATTGAAAAATATTAGTGAAATAAAATCGAAAAAATGACACAAATATTATACACGAAATTTAAAGGAAAAAAAAAAAAGAAAGGGGAAGAAAAAGGAAAGTAAATTAGAAGAAATTTACCATAATTAAAACCGTTACAAAGAATATCCTTTTGGATAAAGTTAAAAAGATTTGAACTCAAGGAACCATGAGCATAGCTTATGTATATCTTCAACCAAAAAGTTAAGGGCTCTTTGATAATGTTTCCATTTCCTATTTCTTGTTTTCATTTCTCATTTTTCAAAAAACAGACATGTTTAATAAACCATTATGTTTCTTATTTCTAAATTTTTAGAAACGTTTCTAAAAAAATGACAAATTTTAAGAAACTACAAAAAGTAGTTTATCAAATTCTGTTTCTTTTTTTTTTTTCATGTTTCATACTTGTATTCCTATTTCTTTTTTTCCTTTCTACACCTATTTCTCCCCTCTCTTTTCTTTCTCTCTATTCCATTCTATTTTTTTTAATACTTTTTTTATCTTTTCGTTTTTCTTCTTCTTTTTTATTTTTATTTTTTCGTTTAATTCTTTCTCTTCTCTCTTCTTTCTCTCTCTTCCATCATAATCTTTTTTCTTTTGATAGTTCCTTATCTTTTTTTTTCTTTTTTTCTTTTTTCTTTTCATTTATATTTTTCTCTTATCTCTCATTTTCTTTTCTTTTCTTTTTTTTTTTTCTAATTTCCATTAACGAGTTTTTAGTTATTATTTTCTATTTAAATCTCTATTATTTTTCCTTTTGGTACGATTTTAATTTTTTTTATTAAATAAATAAACTAATAATGTATTTCATGTTTACTATTAAATATATATATATATATATATATATATATATATATATATATATATATATATATATATATATATATATTATCTCTTTTTCTGGTTTTAATTGTGTCTATTATTGACTAATGCATTTTTAAAGAAAAAATAAAAATAAAGTTTATTATTAAAATAAAGAAGTGTGGGTATGCTCGATTGTCTAACCTTAGACAATTTACAAATTTGTCTAATTGAACTAACTCGTGTAAGCCAAAATCGTTTAAGATGAATTGATTGGAGTGAGAAATGACATTGTAAATCAAATTTGAACAACATTCGAATGATAAAATTTATTATTATTATTATTATTAATTTTGTGTTGGGCATGAATAAAATACTATAAACTATTTATAATTATTTTATTATATTATATGTACTAAATTTTATTTTTACTAAAAAACAATAAACAAGAAACAGTTATCAAACGCATGTCTATTTCTATTTCTTTTTTTAAAGAAATAAGAAACAAAAATAGTTATCAAACATGTTTCTGTTTTTAGTTTTAAGAAAACAAGAAACAGAAATGAAAACAAGAAAAGAGAAATAAGAACGTTATCAAATGGGCTTTAAATGTTTAAATCTCCTATCCTATTGAACTAAAAAAAATAGATTTTTCAAAAAAAAAAAAAGAAAAGAAAATATTGGAACTTCAAGAGAAAAAAAGTCATAAAGATTTTGTCGGCCAACTTTAGTACTATTAAATCTGATCATTGACGGTTTAGAAAAGAGAAAACACCTGTTTCGAAAAATATATATATATTCTTGATCACTGATTTTTTAATAATATTTTTATCTTTACGGGCTGGATTTAAAATTATTTAAAAGAGAGGGGTTTTCCCCAATTATTTATCAGCGACAAGATGAGTGTCAATCTATATGAAGGTAAAGAACATTTTGAGAATTAAACAAAATAAGCTCAGACCCCACATGCTTAAAATCACACTAATTTAAAATTAATTTTGCCTGCAGCCACTTGGCAATATAATATCAGAAACTTTTTATTATCCTTTTGGTGAAATTAAGGACTTTTTTTTTTTTTTTTTTTTATAAATATTGTAAGTTCGCAAACTTATTATAAAAATATTGAAGTTTAAAACTATTTCGGAGAATATTGTAGTTTTAAATACGTAGATCAAGAGACGACCTACACTGACGTGGTAGAAGGTCGTCTCTTACCTTCAATGAGTTTTTTTAAAAAAATAAACAAGGTCGTCTCTTCAACCTTGAGATGTTTTTTTTTTTAATTTTGATAATAATTTTTTTGTTTCTTAAAAAAAAGCAAGCAATTGAGCACAAACAAGATTAAAAAAACTTTTATCCATCTAATTTTTAATCATAATTGGGTTTAAATTTTTATCCATCTAATTTTTAGTCATAATTTTCAAGTAATTAATGTGTGGAAGATTAAAAAAAAACTTGAAATCAAAGTAATTAACATATGAAAACAAAAAAAAAATGTAAAACCAAAGTAATTAATGTATGAATACAAGTTAAAAAATATAAAATCTAGTGTGTGCGACAAGGTGGACGTCGCCGATTACGAGGGGGTTGTCGACGACGACCCCTCGATGCTTGATCATGTTCCTCTTGTGCTTCCAGTTCATTTGGTTCATTTTGTGCTCCAGTGGGATACAAATATTGATCATGCTCTCCACGTCCACGTCTACATACGCAAGCATGTGATGATGAGGGACCAACGTATGATGATAAGGGACTAGCCTCATAAGCATGTGTGTCGGTGTATGAAGATATCGTGAACAAGGAGTCGGTATCATCATCATCGAAGTGGAACTGCACTGTCCTGCTGTTCACACAAGATTTCAGAAGAAATTTGATTTGTGGAATGAACTTGATTTTATTGATTTTTGTGTAGTGTTACAATCTATAATATTTATCCTCTGATTCTTTCTCTCGAATATGTAAGCTTTAAGCTTTGACTTGTTGATTTTCTTGGATCGGCTTATGGGCTTATTGATCCTCTTGGGTTGACTTATTGGCTTGTTGATCTTGGATTGGATTGTTGTCTTGTTGATCTTAGATCGGCCTATCGGTTTAATGATCTTGGATCGATTTGTTGGCTTGTTGATCTTGGATTGGCCTAGTGGCTTGTTGATCTTGGATCGGCCTGTTGGCTTGTTGATCTTAGATCCGCTTGTTGGCTTGTTGATTTGGATCGGCCTGTTGGCTTGTTGATCTTAGATCCGCTTGTTGGCTTGTTGATTTGGATCGACCTGTTGGTTTGTTGATCTGGATCGGCCTGTAGGCTTGTTGATCTTCTTGAAGTCTTTCAGTCATTGAATTTTCTTAATCCTGAATCTTGGGTCTTCTGAATTCTTTGGATTCTCTAACTGAACTTGAAGCTTTTGAATTCTGACTCTTACAATCTGAACTCTCTGGCTGAATGCCCTCAAATAGAGGATGGTCTCCTCTATTTATAGAATTTGGTGGACCTCGTATAGGCTTGGCCTTTGTTGACTTTGGGCCCAACTTTTAGGCTTGGGTTTATTTGGACTTAATCCAATCTTTTTTTAATAGACTTGGATTATTTAAATTTAGCTCAATTTCTTTTTAATAATCTCGAACTAAACTATTTTTGGGCCCAACTGCCATGTGGCATAATTTGATTGGTCTGACTTTAGTCGTCCAATGGATCAATACTAGACATGTGACATTATTTGATTTACCAATTTTTCATGTCTTTTAATTTAATTTATGGACACGTGTATATTTGTAATTGGTCCCAAATTTATTTTATCATTAATTTAAATTAATGACGTGACATTGTGTGATTGGCCGAAATTTCTCATTCAACACATGCGTCTAAGTGATGGGAGGCATGTGCGTCGACATCATGGTCAACCTCAGTTGGTACAGCTTAGGGCAACGCTCTTCTTCTTCAATGTCTAGGACTAAAAGGAGTAGCAATAGGAATGTTATACGTATAATTTAACTGATCCATATTTTATTCCCCACTGTCGCACATATTAAGAATCTCTAAATTTTGTGAGAGATCTTGAATTTGTTTGAAGTAAGACCTCTTCAAATGATTAAAAAAAAATTAAACAATATTTAAAATGAATTTATAATTAAAAGTAAATATAAATGAAAAAATTTAAATGAAACTTATACCGCTTGACCATAAGACACTCCCTCACGAATGATGTAGCGCTTGGTAATATTTTGATACAAATTCATATAGTTTGGAGTCGTATGTCCATAGGCATCAACTGAAGGAGCATCAACTACGAGTTGTCGACGTATATGCCATCGCTCCACGTACGGTGCCAGCACAACTAACCAATCTTGATGTCGGAGGTCTATGACATGTAGGTTCGGGTCTGTGTTGCACACTTCTGAGATAGCTTGTTTCATTCCAAATTGCCTCATCACTTTATTTGGTAGATGCCACTCAATAATATGAAAATAGATTATTGAAGTTACTGAACTCCAAATATCATGACCATTTCTACAATAATGAGGTAATGTGACCATGACATTGGTGTACAACTCCCAAATCATCTAAAATGCCAAAATATCGACGATTAGTGTCTTATAAAATAAATCAAAAGTAAAATAAATTACTGCACTTGTACTAGGTCGGGTCTAAGAAGGTTAAACATATATGTATACTGTACAAGCACATGCTTAGCTGATCCAGTGACACAAAATTGGTCTATCCACCTATATTAATATTAAAATATTAAATTTCAGTTATGTCAATCATATAGAAAACAGCATTAAATTAGAAATCAATTCATATATTGAGAACCAAATGCTCGTCCAACTAATCCAACATCGTTGATGTGACAACGCCTGGGAGCCATCATTTGGAATCGTTCCCAACCCCAAAGATGAAGAATGATTATAGGCCTAACAATCTAGTGTGAATCTAATCGACTCGCCTTACAAAGCTGCCTATATAACCACGCTAAACATGCTCCACTCCAAGACTATCATCTTGCAACCTCAAAGTCTGTCAAGAGTGGTAGGAACATTAAGTGCACATTGTCTTTAGATTTATCGCAGAATATGCTCCCACCAAATAGCTACAAAATGTACGTTCGGGCATATCTCACTATAGTAACCTCATCTGCATTATCGTTCAACCCTAAAAATTGAAATGTTAACCAAGGTAAGCTTAATCTGGACCCCTTATTATGGTTGTAGGGAGTCACCCCGAGCAATAGTGCACAAGTCTGCTTTCAGTTGCAGCTCATTGGTCCAGTGAGAAGCTCGTCATCCACTGGTAATCCAAGTAATACTGCAACATTCTCGAGAGTGGCAGTGCACTCCCCCCAGACACGTTAAATATATGTGTTTCCAGCCTCCATCTCTCCACGAGTGTAGTGGCGAAGTGCCAATCTAATTGAATGAACCCTAATCTGGCTACTCCCTCCAACCCTACAGCCTGAAGATGAGGCAATATAAGACAGTGCAGCGGGATGGTGCGCTGAACAACTACTTCTCGACATCTACAGTGTAGCTCTTCCAAATTTCGATCTTGCCAAACAAGCTCTGATCGATGGGACTATTGAGCATATAAGACCGATGTATCAATTGGTCCTAGATTGACATCCATGATCTAAAGAACAAGAAATTGAGGTTCAATCCATATTGAATATAAATAACAAATTGAAAATAAACTTCTAAATTATAAAATAATTAAAATAAAACAACAAATTGAAATTCAATTCATATTGAATATAAATAACAAATTGAAAATAAACTTCTAAATTATAAGACAATTAAAAGAAAACAACAAATTCAAAATTCAATCCATATTGAATATAATTAAAAAATTGAAAATAAACTTCTAAATTATAAAATAATAAAAAAAAATAGACAACAAATTGAATTTCAATCCATATTGAATATAAATAATATTATTAAATACCAAATTACAACAAAAACAAAACAAAACACACATAAAATAAATAAATAAAACTACAAAAAAAAATCCCTAAGGTGCTTCTCTTTGTCTCAAGGACAATTCCTTCGATTGTGACCCAATTGATTACATAGAGCACAATGTTGTTGAGTACTTGGTTCTCTCCAATCTCTCTCATTATGTTAGCAGGAACTTTTTGGTTTACTAGGTTCTCTCAACAACTTTGGGTCAGCAAATAGAATGGGTATTTTAGGAGGTGCGATCCAATAATCTTCATGCGGGATTGGTTGAAATTGAGGAGTGTAACATACACTATATGTTGAAAGCTTATATGTATCCTCAATGAAATCTTCAAAGTTCAATTTTAGGTGTGAGCAAACTGCCATGAAATGTGAGCATGGAATGCCATAAGATTGCCACTTATTACATGAACAATAATGAACTTCTCTATTTTCTTCTCGAGTTAATCTCAGAGATTGAGTATTTCATCCTTTAGCATTGAAGTAATGTAGTCCAGTTTTCATGTGAAACACACCGCTTTCTCTATCATAGGACACTACCTCATGCGTACAGGATTTTGATGCCAACCTCACAATCATATCAAGAGCATACCTGATATATATTTGATTCAGGGTGATGAGTGTGTTGAAATAAGGTATATTCACTAATATGAAAATAAGTTGTGTGATACCTGACATATTTTTCTTTTTGCTGCAAAGCACTTCTTATTCCTTCTATTCTCTTCTCAAAATATTCTACACACCTATAAAAGGTAAGCTGAGCAAGTGTAGTGATTGGCAACATGCGACTTCCTTTAAGAACTCTGCTCTCTAACAGATTAGTTGTCATCCACCCATACCTAAATCATCCATCATGGGATTGAGTCTATTTCTCATCACTAATGTTGTTGAAAAAGCTCATACAAGAGCTATTTATTGCTTTAATCTCTTCAACACATTTGTTGTACTTACGAATTTGGTGTTGACACCCAACATGATAAACTAGGTCTTTCAACTTTTTGGACTTATATTTATTATTGAAGTTGCTAACAATGTGTCGTAAGCAAAACCTGTGATGAGATTTATCGTTTGCCTAACCATTATGTGGAGTGTTAACAGTAAAGATTATGCCACCATGTTGATATGATATCAAACACACCTCTTCATGTGTGATAAGTTGTCTCAAATGTTTCAAAAACCAGCCTCAAGTTTTACGACACTCTTCATCCACAGCGGAAAATGCAAGTGGAAGCAATTTAACATTAGAGTCCACTGTTGTTGCAATTAATAGTTTCCCCTATACTTGCCATACAAATGAGTGTCATCGATTTGAATCATGGGTCGACATTTTTTGAAGCCTCTATACAAGGACCAAAAGCCCAAAATACAGAAGTAAAGATGACATAACCTGCACTTTCACCAAAATACTTTACTTTCCACTCCACACGTGTGTCGAGATTGGTATGCTTCACCATGTACATTCACTTAAGTAAAAGCTTATAGGAATCATCTCAATCACCAAACACTCTAGCCAAAGCTTTTCTTTTTCCTTTCCACACCCTAGAGTAAGGAACATGGTAACCAAACTTGCCTTTTATGTCAGTTTGTAGTTGTGATACACTAACATAAGGCTTATTTTTCACAGTTTCACAGAATTTGATGGCAATCATTAAAGAATCTAGTTACACATGACTCTTATTTAATTCTGAATAAAAACAAGTATGTTGGTCAATATACTAGGTGATTTCAAAAAAGCCATGAAAATTTTTTTAGTGGCACAAAGTCGTCATCTACACCTAGAGATGGCAAAAATACCTGCGGGGTCAAGTCCCGGTGGATCCCCGCCCCAAACGGGGCGGGGAATCCCAGTTTGACCGGGTATGGGGTCAAACCAGAGATTTTTTCCGGTCCCCGTCCCCGAACCCTCCCCGAATAATTTCATTTTATTTTTTAAAAATATAAAATATATATTATAATTGTTTATAATAATAATACTATATTATATTATTATTAACATTATATATATATATAATTTTAATTTCTTTTACTGTATTCTGTTACCTATTGTTAGTTTTTTTTTCTTTTTTTTTTTAATTTCATTTCATTTAGATATGTTCTACTGTTATTATATATAATTTTAATATTAAATTTATAATAAAAATATTAAATATTTTAAACATTAATTATTTAAATAAATAAAGTAATAAAAATAATGTGTTAAATATATATAATTTTAATACTTTACATATTTTTAATTAATTTAAAATTAAAAATAATTAAAACTAAATAACAACAAACGGGGAATTTTTTCCCGCGGGGATTCCCCGACCCCGACTTCCCCAAACGGGGAATGGGCGGGGACGAGGATGGGGAGTGCATCCCCGGCCCCGTCCCGCCCCGTTGCCATCCCTATCTACACCCATCTTCCCACTTTCTGCATCGTACTGCCCATATCGCAGATGTTGATTCCATGACCTCATATGGTGCCTGACACTTAACAGCAAAACATTTTACCACATGTTGGAGAATTTCTTTGTTGTTGCATATTAACCCCTTATATAATAGGTTCCCTTCAACGACCACTGGTTCTTGGATAAGATCATGTTCTATAGTGTTATCTACTACATTGTTGTCTAACTCCCTAAATGTATTTGAAGGGACAACATGTACACTACCCTCAAAGTCCAGTTCTTCAAATTAATCATATGTTTCGGTTCTAAAATCCTTATATGTATTATCTACCACCATATCTTCATCATCACATGGTAGGGCAACTAATCCAGGGTCGGGGTCAACACATTGGCTAGGGGTCAATACACTGGCTAGTGTCAACACATTGGATAGGGGTTTCTCCTAAGTTTTGTAGATCCATGCCCACCCTTATCACAGTGACATATAAATGCACTAAATTCGGAACTGGCATCACAATTGAAAACATTAAGTTCATTGCTTGATGGTTAGGAATTGGTATTGGCATATACCTTATTGATCTTGATAGTGTAGTTCAAGGTGTCTATACACTGTCTTCAACTGATTTGTCATCACATCTACACCAAGTGATAATCCTACCATTTTAACAAACTGTTCAAACACGATTCCACTATTAACATTGACAGAAAAACCTCCACAGGCTGGTCAATCATAATCGACTCCATCTACCCCATAATCATACAACCATTTGTATGCAAAACAAATTCCAAACATTTATCTCCCATGTTCTAAGAAAAAATAAATAAGATATAAATTAGAACTATACTAACTAAGTAAACTAAAATTCAACTATATAATTCAATTAAGTAAACTACCATTAGAACTAAATTTCAATTAAGTAAACTAAAATTCAACTATGTAATTAATAGAATAATGTTCTACATCTTAAAAAAAAATCATAATAATAAAAAGAAAAAATACATACAAAATCTTTTTTAATAAATACAACCAAAAAAAATCTTTATTAAAATTAAAACCAACCAATCTTTAAAAAAAAAAAAAAACACACACACACACACACATCCAACAAATATTAGAAAAATAAACACACATCCAACAAATCTTTAAAAAAAAATCCAACAACAGCATTTCAATACTCAAATCTAACCAATCGTATACTCATTCAACAAATCTACAATAAACAACTAAAATCAAAAGAAACTAGTGAAAACGGTTAAAAAAAACTCACGAATCCGAACAAATTTGGTGGTCCTCAAATGTGATGAACTTTGTGTATCCAATGGCCCCAAAATGCTCTCCTTCCTCCAATGCCGACAAAGATCAAGATTGCTACCTCAAATGGCGACAAAATATTTCAAGTGGGGACTATAAAATGAGAGAAATCAAGTTGTTGGGTTGCTGTATTTTTTTTTTTTTTTTTGTTGTAAAGAGTTTGAAAACGAAAGGAACTTGGAAGAGGGAGGGTTTGTTTTAAAAATGCCAAAATGAAACGGTGGGGTTGTTGCTTCTGTGAAGGTCGTCTCTTCATTTAAACTAGTGAAAATCACGAAATGTTGTACGCATGGCATTCATCTATGGCATTTGCTTTTTTAAAAAAAAAAAACTCGAGTATAGGTCTTCTCTTGAGAGACGACCTACATCTACTTCATTTTTTTTTAACTCGAGGAAGGTCGTCTTTTCAAGAGATGACCTTTATTTGCGGAAATCACAAAGCACGCACGATGGAGAGTTTTTAAAATCTGTACGCGTGGCATTAATCTGCTAATTTTTTTAAAAACACGAGTGTATGTCGTCTCTTAAAGAGACGACCTATATTTTTATAATAAGTTTGCAAACTAACAATATTAATAAAAAAAAATATTGAAATTAATATTAGTTGTCCCACTAATATTGGAGTTATTGGTGCATTATTGGAATGGATTAAAATTATAATGAGATTATTGACTTCTTTTTTTTATGAGTAAGATTATTGACTTAATTTCATACCATATACAAAATTTACATATGTTGACGCGCAAGGTTTTTTTTTTTTTTTTTTTTTTTTTGTTTAAGTTGAACAACATTTGAGGTGAGGATTTGGTTGAACAATATCGAGGTGAGGATTTGGTTGAACAATATTTGAGGTGAGGATTTGAACCTTTGACCTCTTGGTCGATGGTACATGTCAATTACCGTTGAGCCATTCTTATTCTGATCAGAAGTTGTTCACAAATTCATGTGTCATAACTTAAAAACATGTTGTGAAATGTAGCTTTTGGACCTATGTTTTTAAGGATGAGTTTGATATACCTACTAGTTAATTTAAACATTTTTTAAAAATGTTTTTTCTTAAAATTCTTTTTATTAAAGTGATTTTAATTTAAAGACTTGTATACTAGAGGTTACATCTTTTTAAAAGTGATTTTAATTACGCCAAAGTGAGTTTAACTTAGTGGTTATTGGCATGTACTCTCGATCAAGAGGTTAGATATTCGAATCCCCTACTCACAAATGTTGTTGATCTAAAAAAAATGATTTTAATCACAATTTTGTTTAGATGCAAAAAGTGATTCTACTACTGTCAAGTTACTGTAAAGAGAAGAGGAGAAGCATTAAATTGAGAGCAATTTTGTAACTTCAACATTCTTAAGATTTTTTTTTCATGTGGATTTTGAAATTTTTTAATATGAAGAGTATTTTTAAAGTGATTTTAAGGTGATTGACCAAGAATCACTTTAAATCACTTTTTTTGAAATAGTCTTCTTTAAATTAATTATTGAAAAAATGATTATTAACCAATCTAATTATTTCAAAAGTAACTATTTTTTTAATTGTTAAACACCCTAGATTTTTTTTTTAATGAGTTCAACAACAACGGAGTAGGGGATTCAAACCTCTAACCTCTTGGTTAATAACATATGTCTTAACTAGTTTAATCATGCTCAATTTAGCCTCTAGATTTTTAAAAAACATTTTTGGTCCTTTATAATCACTTATAAAGTTAATCCAAACACACCCATAAACAAAAATCATTTTTCCTATAAACACTTTTGAAATAATTACTACTTTGAGTTTAGAAATGCTCCAAGAATGTTTAAAATCATTTTCTAACCAAATTAACCCTTAATCTAATTTTCATGATGACAATAATGAATATATAAAAGTAATATTTAATGGAAGCAAAATCATGAAAAGAAAGGTTAGAAAGTTAGTGGTAGATAGTGGAGTTATCATGTGGGGGAAGTTGTAACCTATTTTTCGGCATTGAGAGAACTCATCTGGGGAAACTCTAAACTGATTTTTTTTTAAATAAAAAAAAAAGTTTAATGTAATTTAAGACAAAGGAATAAGTGAATAGATTTGAGTGCACTAACAATTTACTTTCACTATACCACCCATTACCAATAGAGAGAGAGATAGAGACATACAAGCCCAAGAAAACTTGCACTAAACTACCTTTGGCTCTTTTTATCCAACTTTAGCTTATTTTCCATTTATAAATGAGCATGCTTTCAATAATTAATTTGATCATCTTCCCCCACTTTCTCAAGTCTTTTGGACTAAAATATAGTCATTAACTATGTTATATATAGTTCAAATAAAAGGTCACCCCTTATAGGTTGGGTTTGTTTAGTATAGAGTTATAAATCTAAGATTCTATTTGATAACTATTTGGTCTTTTATTTTTTGCAAATTGCATGTTTGTTTTCTCACTATTTCTTTACAATGAGTTTTCATTTTTTTTCAAGAAAATATTTGAATTTTTAGCCAAATTCCAAAAATAAAAACATGTTTCTAAAATCTACTTTGTTTGGTTTTCAAAACTTGACTTGAATTTTCGAAACACTTGTAAAAAGTATACAACAAAACAAAGAAACTCATATGTGGAAGTGATGTTTATAATATTAATTTTCAAAAACCAAATGATTATCAAACATAATCTAAAATATGAGTTTTTTTTTTAGTTCAACAATATATGAGCTGGGTGAGGGATTCGAACCTCTTACCTTTTGGTTAATCATATGGTGTTTTAACAAGTTGAACTATGCTTGGCTATTTGACAGTTTGTTTATTTTGAGTTATGAGTTTGCTAATCTCACAAATTACATAAATTTAATCTTTCAAAACCTAGCACTCAAGTTACACCTTATTGCCAACATGAGCATGATTCAACAATTATGGCATTCACTCATTTTTTTTGAGGTTGAAGGTTCAAATCTTCATCTCCACATTTGTTCTGCACTTAAAAAAGATTTGAACTTCATAAATTTATATTTTATTATTAAAATTTTAATACAAACTTAGCTAGGCTTCTAAATTTCAGACTACAAAAAACATAATTTTATTAAAATTATGAGCCTAAGGGGAATATATGAAATATCTTACCTAACAATAAGATCCTCTTAATTTTTTTTGGGTTAAAATAGATTTTTATATTTTGGAACTTGTTCTATTTTAATCTCTCTAATTTTAAATGGCCAAATTTAATCTATGTACTTTAAAAAAAATTAAAATTAGTTTATTAGTAAATTTTCAAAAAAAAAAAAAAATATTTACTAGTCTTTCCTCTATAAATTTTAGAAACATATTCATATTGAATTTTTTTTTTTGAATAAAAATTATTATTATTATTATTTTATCAAGTTCGATAAAAATTAACTTCAAACTAATAATAAAGACTACTTTTAAGATTTACTTAAAGTATAAAGACTACATTTGAACATTTAAAAATATATAGACTAAAATAGAATGAGACTCAAAATAAGGAGACCAAAAAGATATTTTAACCTTTTTTTTAATGCAAAGATCATCTTAATTGCGTCAACATGAGTATAGCTCAACTAACATAAAACATGTACCATCGACCAAGAGGTCAGAAGTTTGATTTCTCCACCCGACATATTGTCAAAAAAAAAATCCTCTTAATTGCTTTCTCATGTTCATCCTTTCCTTTCATTGATTATAAAGAAGGTTAATTAACTTTTCTTTAACTATAGTTTTGATCTTTAAATTTTAATATTTTTTTTCATCCATGTGCTTGCACATTTTAAAATTTAAAATCTCAATTTTAGTCCTTTAACTTTCATTAAATTTCATATTTAAACCTATTCAAAACAATAATCCAGGTTAGGGGAAAAGGCACAAAAAAAAAGTGAAGAATTCAAATCATTTAAAACTTTGATAATCTTCATCAGCTCAACAAAATTCCAAATCCAAAGGACTATAAAAAGCTAAACATATCAAACTTGGATGTAGCTGTCCAAATTTGAAAACAAATGAAAAACAAAATAAATAAAATTTTGCATTTATTTCTGGAGACGCCCACATGAAACACATTAATTTCTTTTTGTCTCCCCAAATGGAAGCTTCTCTGTGACAGTTCTCCACATAAATTGTTCTTCTTTTTCTCTCTCTACCTTTTTTTGATGGGTGGTTAATCAAATAATCATAAACTAGGTGACCACTTGGCTAATGCTTGCAATTTTATGTATGCTAAGTAATGGAATACAGCATCACCCAAGTTTTTTTTTTTTTTAACAGAAGTTTAATTAATATTAATTACCTCTTAATTATTTTTAAAATTATTTCTTAATCATTCTCAAATCCGTTCTCCACTACCACTTTTCACAGCCTCAATCCACACATTTATTTCCATCCATCCATTTAAAATTATGGAAAATTTCAATTTTTATTGACAAGCATTTAATGGATTATTACAAAACAGATACAATTGATAATTTTAAGAGGAAAATTTGACACAAAAGTTGGAATTTTTTTTCGAATTTAGTGAGTTTCGAGAAATTTATTCATCTTGAGCATTGATTTTGTGCATTTATTTATTAGGGCTTGATCTTCATTTAAACTAGTGGATTTTAGGAGATTCTATGTTTCTTCAAGCTATAATTAATAGATAAGTGGAACAAAATCTTATAAAAAGGTAATTTTTTTTAAATTGTAAAAAAAAGGGTGAAAACTTTGACTATTGAAGTCTAAAAGTTTTATTTAATAAAAATTGGATGTTTAGGATAAACATGGAGTTACTCTACAAATTCTTGGGGAATCTTTCTTTTTTGTACTCCACGCAATCAAATATATAATTTTTATGACACTTGGCATAAATTTGTGGTCAGTCCCCTCTCTGGTCTAGATACAAGAAGGAATTGATTATTCAAAATAATAATAATAATAATAATAAGCAAAAAAAAAACAAAAGAAAAAGGAATTGGGGATCTATTCTAGTTGATCATATGAACTAACATTAAGTCAAACTAACTAAAATTTGAAATTACATTAAATCAAAATCTTTATTTTTAATTTTATATCTTTTTTTACTTCAATCATATGTGAGGGTGAGAATCTAATAAGAACAACTAATTTTTTGATATAAGATATAATATCTTTAATTGTTAAACTATGTTCAGATTTTTTTTTTTTTTAACCACATCAATGCAATAAAAATAAATATTAAAAGTTGACAACTATTTGACTAATTTTTATATTTAAGAAAATAATAAAAAATTTGATTTTATGGTACTTCACACAATCCCTGCGAAACTTTTTTCACAAAGTTGGGTCCACATGACCTTACCCTCTCCAGCACTCGCACAGAATTATTTTTTTTTTGCTTTTCTTAAAAAATATATTTTTTTTTTATGTAGGTACAAATTTACTCCCCAAAACAATACTAGTTTTGTTCTATCTTAGTCTATGTACTTTTAAATGTCTAAGTTTAGTATTTGTACTTTCAATAAAGCTTAAAATTGGTCTCTATAATAAGTTTGAAGTTAATTTTTTATCGAAATTGGTTAAATAATAACAATAACTTTAACACAAGAAAAGACACAATGTAAATCTATTTCCAAAATTTAAAGAGGGAAAGCTAACAAAAACTAATTTTTTTTAAAGAAAATTCACAGTAAACTAAGAGTATGGATCAATTTTAAGTTTTAATGAAAGTACAGGAACTAAAATTAGACATTTGAAAGTGCATTGACCAAAATAGAACAAAATCCAAAATACATGAACTAAAATGGTATTTTAACCTAGTTTTATTTACTTAGTTCCTAAATTTTAAAAGTCTCATTTAAGTCTCTACTATTAACAATATTACTAAAATTTTAATATAAAATGTTAATCGAATTGATAGGTAATGATTTTTTGTAACGGCCCGTATTTTCCAATACGGCCATTCTAACAATAATGCAGAATCGTAACAATTAAAACTAAAATAGACTTAAATAAATTCAACAAAAGCAAGAATCTTACAAATATTTCTAAAGTAAACTATCGAATCCTTAACAACGATTTTCTAAGCCTCGTGCCAGAACGCTAAACTTCACTTCTTTCGAGATTATCACTTGATCTTTCATCTGAAAATATTTTGAAAAAAATAAAATGAGTACATAAATACTCAATAAGCAATTTCAACATCAAGTTCAGAAATTCATTTTCTTTAAAACAAAACATAGAAATTCAGTTTAACAAATCATTTCAATAGTTGAATCAAAAGTCAAATATTCATTCGATCATTTTTTTTCAAAACAATCATAAACAAAAATATAAATATCCTTGCAAAACTTTTAATACAACTATCAAACATTCAGTTAAAACTTTCAAATAATCAATACTTTTAAAAAAACATAAATCTTTCAATCAAACGTGCTTTCAAAACCAAATCTTTCAATTGAACAAAATTTTCATTTAACCAAATCTTTCAAACTAAAACTTTCAAATGTCAAAACATTCGATTCAAATAGTACTTTCAATCAATCAATACTTTCAATTATCATAATGGGAAGATGCATTATTTTGGTAGCCTTCAGAACATATATGATGGTTACCCGTCAGTAACACCAATAAATCATTCAACGCATTCAATTATAGTTGTAGATAAAAATAGACCAAAACATTCAATACAATTACTTAATGCGAAGCCATATGAGTGTAACACACACATGAATCTTCATTCCCAAAAGAATGCCAAACCACTATAAAGTGCCTTCCCACAATTAAGTTTCAATCAAATCATTTACTGTCAATTCCAAATCTTGCTACTACAAAATAAGCATACAATCCCAAAACAAAATTTTGGCATATTTGAATAGCCCCTATCGAATCGATCAAAAAATTCTTTCATAAACATTTGAAACAAAGCATGAAATTTCAAATAACAATTTCAATAAAGATTCATCAAATCAACCATTGAAACTCAAACTCAAAACAAACTTACTTTCAATTCGAAATCAATCAAAACACATTTATTTCAAATTATCCAAAACGGCAAAAATACTTTCAAATAGCAAAACACTTTAAAGCATATACAACAATTTCAAACATACTTTCAAACATTTGTCAAATAAACAATATTCAAAACATAATTGTACCAAATTGCTATTTTGGAAGGGATGTAGAAACTACTTACCTTGATCGATAATCCTACAAATCTCCATCTCAATCTCAATTCCAAATCTAATCCACTTTCTTGAACAATCATCAACTTCCTAGAAGTCCAAACCTATCCAATACTTCACTGATCAAAAACCAAAATTTTATCTTAAAGGTCCAAAAGTTTATCTAAAATATAGACAATCTTATCTATCCAATTTTTCTCACTCAAAACAATTTTCTACATACAAAATTAGAAAAAATATGGTTATTGGACTAAAAAAAAATAGCACTGAAAAACTGAGTTAAAAATACTTTAAAACCCAATTAAAAACGTACTAAAATCGGTAAAATCAATGTTGTTCAATACGTAATAAAATACCAAACATTTTTCAATTCTACAACTTTTAAAACCTTTAAAACCATCATAAATTATGGACAAATAACCCAAAAAAATTTCTGCTCATAAAACAAAACTTTCCAAGAGTTTTTGATCTAAAAGAATCAAGATTTCTATCGTTTTACAAATAAAACCAGATTTGAGAAAGTTCCTAAAACTTCTATAAAAACCTTTAAAACATAATCTTTTCATGTAGAAATTAAAGCTATAAATCACACTTTAAAGAAACAATCATTTGGTAAACTTTCTTGTACAAAAAGAACCCAAAAACACTAAAAACAATCCCAAATTTAGAAGAAAATAAAAGCTGTAAAATTTTCTTTTATCAAAACCTTCAATTTAATCCAAAATCCATAAGATGAAAAACTTTGATAAAGAATTAAGCAAGCCAAAAGCCTAAAAACTTTTTATGAAAAAATATTTCAAGAATCTTTTCATTCTAAACAATCAAGAATTGAAAACGAACTTCAAAATAAAATGAAAGAAAACTTACTGCTTTTTCTTTAGAGAGGAAACTACAGAACGACTTCTTCTTTTCTCTCTTTTTGCCGTCAAAACGTTTAGTCCAAAATATCTCATATCTTATTAGAGAAACATGGGGTTCCATCTGATACAAATTGTGAGGTATCTTTTCATCTTTTCAATGTGGGATTCTTGACATGGTGCCTCTTTGGGTTCACTATTCTTGGGTCGGATTGGGTCCCTTTTTTTTTACCTAATACCCATTTGGGCTTCATAAGCTCTGATACCATATTAGAGAAACATGGAGTTCCATCTCAAAACTCATTAGCAATGAGACAAGTAGCTCATGTATCTTATAAATTGTGAGATCTCTCTTCATCTTTTCGATGTGGGATCCTCAACATATCTCTCGTAACTTCCTTCCAAATCTCTTCGCATTCTTCACCAACAAAATCGAGGGTTTAAGGAGAGGCCATTCGATTCGCCTCTACACCTTCATTCAACCATCAAAATTGAAGATTTTCGGCGACATGTACGATCAAACAGCTATGTAAAATTGAGAGTTTCCTTCAACAGTGGCAATAGACGGCGTGGCTTCTGATTATAATTATGTTGTAATTTTAATTTTATTTTAAGCTCAAACACTATATAAACAAATTGTAAGAACAAATTTGATTTAATAAATTTTATATTATATTATTATTATGTATAGATTTACTTATAGGTAAAAAAAGCTTCGGATTATATGCAATTGAAAGAAAGGAATTGAGATTTTATTTATATAAAAACAACAATTTATGACAACAAAAGAATTACCGACGCACAAAACACCAAGCGTCAACAGAGGCTGCTTCTGCCGATGCTTGATGTTTTGTGCGTCGGAAAAGGTTCTCCATACAAGGTTATGCCCACGACCCGTCTCAATGCATTTTGTGCGTCGGGAGAACCTTTGCTAACACGTTTTGTTACTTTTTCCGACGCTTTGTGGTGTCGGGAAAACTTTGAATTCTTGTAGTGTTTCTACCTGCCGAATACTAATTGAGTTTTTTTTTTTTTTTTCATCTTTCCAGAGTGACAGTTCAGAAGATGATATGTCTCATGTGTCAGTGGATGATATTAAAGAACAAAATAAGGGAGAAATTGGAGAAGTAGGAGCAACCCAACTACTTACAAAATATAGGAAGATTATATAAAGATGTTTAATTATATAATATATATCTTAGTATATATTTATGTGTACAATATACTGCATAGTATATATATTTGTTATTTTGTATATTCATGCATACCACATAAAATAATGTCATTTATATGAGTATATATTTGTGTACAATATGTTGCATTATTTAACATTATGTTGTTTGACACATGCATAATAGAAATATTACATAGTTTGTTATATATATTTATATATGATTATATACAATATAACTTATGATAGAGAACAAAAAGAATAAAACATAACAATGAACAAAACACAGAAATACATGAGCAAAACGACAAAAAAAATTTGAAAATTACAACAAACAATGCATATCAAGACCTTTATTCTAAGCAAATTGGCCATTTGAAACCAAAATAAAAGAGATAACAAAGAAAAAAAATTACGGAATACTTCTATTTGAAGATAAAACCAAAAGCAAAGAAAAATTTTAATAGCATATATTAAAAGTAAAGAAATATGATTGCAATTGAGAAGAACAGAAAAATTGCAAACAAAAAGTGGATTTTAGGGTTTATTTTGAACAGAAAAGTGACGTTGGCTGGAAGGCTTTTCTCCTTTATTTTATTTATTTATTTCATATCGTTGGAAGATTGAGTTTTGAAAAGAAAATAAATTTTGCGGGAGGTTTTCATAAATTTTGTAGATTACAAATGAATGAAATATAAAAATTAGTGGTAAAAATATTTATATGTAATTAAATGTAAAATTATTTGCAGCAATATCATTATAGAAATATCATATACAATAGCATCATAAATATAAAAATACTCATAATTTTTAAGGGTACAAGTGGAATAAAATGTTGTAGACAATTGAACCAAGCTAAAGTTGAATTTTTTTCCAAAAATTGACATTTGTGAAATATGAATTTTAAAATGGGTTATTTGACATAATTTCCGAAAAAGGATTGAATAGGTCAATGAAGCAAGTACATTCTAAATCAATTTTTTCCTTGCTTGCCCACCTTATTTAATTTAATTGGAAACCCACTTATCCCACGTCATGTCAAATCATCATGTGTTAATCTTATCAACATAGCATATTAACATTTAAGTAGCGATGTCGATGGTAGGAACCTTTTAGGAATTAAAATCAAAAGTTCAATAAACGTAGATAACTATCCAAAATTTGAGAAATTAAAGCCTCATTTGATAAACCATTTGGTTTTTGAAAATTAAGCTTATGAACACTACTACTTTTGACTTTCTTTATTTTGTTGTCTACTTTATAACAATGTTTTCAAAATCTAAGCTAAATTTAAAAAATTAAAAGGTAGTTTATTATTATTATTATTTTAATTTGATTAAGAATTCAAACATTTATTTAAAAAAAAGTGAAAACCATAATAAAGAAATTATGAGAAAACAAGCATAAATTTAAAAAACAGAAAATTAAAAACGAAATCGTTATTAGGCAGGATATAATAAAATTTGCAATTTGATCTTTGCAGCAATATCATTATAGAAAATATCATATACAATAACAACATAAATATAAAAATACTCAAAAATTTAAAGGGTACAATTGGAATAAAAATGCGTTGTAAACAATTGAGTCAAGTTAAAGTTAAATTTTTTTCCAAAAATTGACATTTGTGAAATATGAGTTTTAAAATGGGTTATTTGGCATAATTTCCGCAAAAGGATTAAATCGATCAACGAAGCAAGTACATTTTGAATCAAATTTTTTCCTTGCTTGCCCACCTTATTTTATTTAATTGGACACTCACTTATCCCACATCATGTCAAATCATCATGTACTAATCTTATCAACATAACACATTAACATTTAAGCAGCGATGCCGATGGTAGGAACTTTTTAGGAAATAAAATCAAAAGTTCAATAAACATAGATAACTATCTAAAATTTGATAAATTAAAACCCCATGTGATAAATCATTTGATTTTTGATTTTTGGTTTTTAAAACTTAAACTTATGAACACTACTTCTACTTCTGACTTTCTTTGTTTTGTTATCTACTTTATAACAATATTTTCAAAATCTAAGCTAAATTTTAAAAATTAAAAAGGTAGTTTGATTTTTTTTTTTTTAATTTGATTAAGAATTCAAACATTTTATTAAAAAAAGTAAAATTCATAATAAAAAAAATTAAAAAAAAAGCAAGCATAAATTTAAAAAAAAAAACTAAAAACAAAATCGTTATGAGACAAGATTTAATAAATTTGCAATTTGATCTTTTCTATTCCTATTTTTTGAGAACAATTAACCACAAAAAGGCTACAGAAAAGGCCACTGAGACCAAAACAAATAATTGAAAAACACATCATGTGAGTTAATCACAGGTTGGATTTCATTTGTATATAAATTTATATCTCAGATTCTGTCCTCTGTGCCACCACTGCATCACTGTGCCTTAATTTTCTCCAAAAATAAAACCAAATCACTGCATTTTCTCCAAAAATTTCATTACTCAATTTTATAAATAAATAAATAAATTTTTTTAAAAAAAAAAAAAAAAAAACTTAGTGGGTTGTTGCCTTACCTATTCCAAAAAAAAAAAAACAGGTTTCATAATTCATATGGTCAAACGGCTGTTGACTTGCCACGTGTCTCTCCAAAACTGGGCCCCAGCAATCCACTATGGAGATCCCCCACTTAGCAATCTCCGCATTATATACCCCTCACAGCAAACCCAATTCTCCCAAAAAAATCATCCATTCAAATTGGGAACAAAAAAAAAAAAAGAAAAAAAGTTGACAACTTCCCCCCCTCTCTTCTTCTAAACTTAGCGCCGAAATCTGAATTAATTTGTGAAATTCAGAGGTTTTTGAGTAATGGGTAATGCAGATTTTGAATGCCCTCACCGAGTGGCCATTCCACCAACGAAGCCATTTTTGAAGTCCTTAGGTTCCAACCTCAAAGAAACCTTCTTTCCCGATGACCCTTTCAAACAGTTCAAAAACCAGCCTTTAGGAACCCAGATTCTCCTCTGGCTAAAATACTTCGTCCCCATTCTCGAATGGGCTCCCCGCTACACCCTCGAACTCTTCAAAGGCGACCTCGTCTCCGGTATCACCATCGCCAGTCTAGCCGTCCCTCAGGGTATCAGCTATGCCAATCTGGCCAGCATCCCTCCCATCATCGGACTCTGTAAGTTCAAACACAAGACCTCTTGTTCTGATATCATGTCAGTTATTTTTTTGACATTTTGAAAAAATCATGCAGATTCGAGCTTTATTCCACCGTTAATATATGCCATGCTTGGTAGCTCGAAAGACGTGGCAGTGGGGACGGTGGCGGTGGCGTCGTTGCTCATGGCTGCCATGATGGGGAAGGAAGTCAGTCCGGTGGAGCATCCTAAGCAATACGTTCAATTGGTTTTCACTGCCACCTTCTTCGCCGGAGTTTTCCAAGCTTCTCTCGGCTTTCTCAGGTTCTTTAACTGTTCTGATACCATGTTGAATAAACGTGTACATATTTAATCATTTATTCATATTAAGAGGTTTGAAAATTAAGTGCAGATTGGGGCTTATTGTGGACTTTTTGTCGCATGCAACAATAGTGGGGTTCATGGGTGGTGCGGCAACGGTGGTTTGTCTTCAGCAGCTAAAAGGAATAATGGGATTGGTTCATTTTACGCATGAAACTGATGTTGTTTCCGTTATGCGCTCTGTTTTTTCTCAAATTCATCAGGTTTTTTTTGCTTATCTCTTTGGCCGCCGCCATTTTTTGTATCAGTTTAAAGCTTTGTGTTTTTCTCTTTTGCAAATTTTCATTTTGTTTGTTTGTTTGTGACAGTGGAGATGGGAAAGTATTGTGTTGGGCTGCAGTTTTCTCTTCTTTCTTCTCCTCACCAGATACTTGGTAAGCTTTCTTTACGCTGTTTTCAAGCTGTTTTTCGAGTTTTACTTTGGTCTTGTTCCATAACTATTTTGGTTTAAGGTTTTTTAAATTACATTAAGTTGTCTACTTCTTGAAAACGTTTTTAAAATCTAAACAAAATTTGTTTCTATTTCTGAAATTTCTCACAAAATCAAATGTGTTATCAAAATAATAATAAGAATAATAAGAATGGTGGAAAAGTAAGCATAGTTTTAAAAAATAAAAAAATAAACAAGTTTGAAAACTAATTTTAACTATTTTTCTTTTCAGTTTTCGAATTTTCAAAAATTAAAAACAAAGAGTAATTTTCAAATCGTTTTTGTTTTTTAAATTTAGTTACGAATTCAAATATGTTATTATACCAAAAAAAATTGTGGAAAACAAACATAATTTTTAAAAACAGAAAATAAAAAACAAAACTCTTATCAAATAAGTCTTAATTTAGTTTCTACTTTTTGTTCTTTTTTTTTTTAATCAAATGATACCATGTTTTTGTTCTTATCAAAATCCTTATCAAATAAGATCTTAATCTTATAGTTTTTAGAATTTTTATCTATTCTATAAGGTAGGTTATCTGTGAAACTAATGTTGTTATCTCTATCTAATGATACCATGTTTTTAATCACATACCATATTGGTTTGGATTTAGTAGATTGATTTGTTTTTATATGGAAAATATGTAAAATTAATATTGTGGATAAAATTTATGTCTTGATTTGGCAAATGGTGCATTTAAGGTAGAACCAGGAATGATCCTTTTTTATCATAATTATTGTTATTACCTCGTATGTCGAAATTTTATATCCAAAACAAATTTTAATTCATGAAAGCTGAAAATGGAAAAAGAAAAAATTAAAACATGATAAACAAAAAATTTAGCCAAAATCCTTCTTCAATATCTCAATTTAACCTTTTCCAAAAAATATATCAATTTAGCCCAAATTATCTCTGTCAGAGATGAGTTGGCCACATCAAATAAAACTCTATCTTCAAAAACTTTAGTTTTCAGGTAACCTTTTTTTCCTCCTTTTTTTTTTTTTTTTTTTTTTTTATTATTATAACTAAAATAATGTTATTTATACCATAAATAAATAACTAAATAAATAGACCCTCAAATTCCATTGTATGTTTTGGTAAAAATATATATATATATATATATACTAGCAGTATTCTTGATTTATAAGACTTTTTTCCATAATTTTATGTCCTGTAATATTTCTTTTAAATTATGTTTAACCTTTTAAAAAAGAGGAACCATTTTATTGATTTAATTTTATATTTCTCAAATACTTAATTTTATTTTTCTTTTAAAAATTATTTTTTTTCGATCCATTGTTCCAAGTCTATATTTTTCCTATCTTTTTTTAATTTTAGATTTAAACATGTTAATAGTCTTGTTACATATCTTGCATCAAGAACTAATAAAAATAATAATACACATCAATATTAACTAATTCACTCTTTCAAAATATATATATTACTAATTCATTAGAACTCAAAAAAAAAAAAAAAAAAACTAATTTATTAGAAAAAACTAATAAAAATTGTTTAATTTTTAATATATTTGATAGATGGGTCTACTTGGAATAGATTTCCAAACATGAATTTAAAAAATGGCCAAAAATTTTAGAAAAAATCTAATAGTCTTAAATTTAGCATAACTGTATAAGACATTTATAATTATGTTTTTCTTAAAATTCATATATATATATATATATATATATATATA
This sequence comes from Trichosanthes truncata, assembly GCA_033996785.1. Classification (NCBI taxonomy): domain Eukaryota; kingdom Viridiplantae; phylum Streptophyta; class Magnoliopsida; order Cucurbitales; family Cucurbitaceae; genus Trichosanthes; species Trichosanthes truncata. The sequence continues at coordinate 7,963,429 of JAWPNB010000003.1, forward strand.
TATATATATATATATATTAAGTACAACAAATCCTTATGTTAATTAAACTAAGAAAATAAGGGAAAAAGAAATCCTAAACAATGAATTTTGAGAAAATGAAGGATTATGTCATCTAAATTTAGCCAAAGAAGAAATATAGTTTTTTTTTTTTGTTCTTTTTTGAGTAAGATAATTACTGGTTGCTAATTTGAGTTCATTTCGTAAACGAATTGCAGAGCAAGAAGAAACCAATCTTCTTTTGGATAAATGCTTTGGCGCCTTTGACTTCGGTCATCTTGGGAAGTCTTCTCGTCTACTTCACCCACGCTGAAAAGCATGGAGTTCAAGTGGTGATTGACTGAATCCCCATTGCCATCTCTGTTTCTTTTGCTTTGTGAATCTTTAATCGGGTTGTTCAAATATCAAACACATTTCTGATCTTTATGGGTCTCTCTGTTTTTGTTTTAATTTAGATTGGGCATTTGAAGAAAGGGTTGAATCCCCCATCTGTATCTGATTTAGTATTTGGATCTCCTCATCTCGCCATTGCCATCAAAACAGGGATCATCGTCGGAATCATAGGCCTCGCTGTAAGTTTTTGAGTCTTATCCTTTACTGGTAGCATAACGTTGAAGAGAGAAGTTTAAACAGTAATTGGAATGAATTGGTTGCCTTTACAAGAGTTGTTCTTTCTGTTTTGTGGGTGTGCTAGGAAATATGAGTGCCCAGTGTTTGATGAAATGTCCCAACGAAAGAAAATAGTGAATTGTGCTATCTACAATTGAACCATCTTCATTTCCCTGAACCCATTGTATAATGCAGGAAGGAGTTGCAGTGGGAAGAAGTTTTGCTGCATTTAAGAATTATCACATTGATGGCAACAAGGAGATGATAGCATTTGGGATGATGAACATTGTTGGTTCCTGCACTTCTTGCTACCTGACTTCAGGTAAGATTCCATATTAAAGTCAATGGAGGAGCTCGAGTTTTGGACGTTTGATTTTTAGATATTTGCACTGAAGTTACTAACCTATGGAGCTTGTAATTTTGACATATATTAGCTGATAGGTTGTAATGCTTGGCTTTGTTGATCTGACTGGTTTTTGTTAGTTGAGCTATCACTCAGGGACTAATATGAATAAAATTTGCAGGGCCATTTTCGAGAAGTGCAGTAAATTTCAATGCAGGATGTAAAACTGCGGTCTCGAATATTGTCATGGCAATTGCTCTGATGATCACTCTGTTGTTTTTGACGCCATTTTTTCATTACACACCCCTGGTGGTGCTCTCTTCCATAATCATCACTGCTATGCTTGGCCTAATCAACTACGAAGAAGTCATCCACCTTTGGAAAATTGACAAATTCGACTTTGTCGTCTGCCTCAGTGCATATATCGGTGTTGTCTTTGGCAGTGTTGAAACAGGCTTGATCATTGCGGTGAGCAAATCAATAGAACGAATTTATGTTTATACTAAATCAAATCTACCAATATGATTCTCATTTTTATCATTTGGCATTGTTATTCAGATCGCACTCTCCGTGTTAAGGGTGCTTCTCGTGATCGCGAGGCCAAGAACTGTAGTATTAGGCAACATTCCCAACTCCACAATTTACAGAAGCATTGATCAATACCCAACAGCTAAGCATGTGCCTGGAATTCTCATCCTTCAATTGGAAGCACCAATCTATTTCGCCAACTCAAACTACCTAAGAGAAAGGTAATATTCTGCAACCACTAAATGCAGATAGCATAATGATTCTCATTATATATTTATATGCAGAATGATGAGAATGAAGATGACTGATCCTCATTTACAATTTCTCTTCTTTCTCAGGCTTACAAGGTGGATTACTGATGAAGAAGAGAGGATAAAATCATCAGGAGAAACCAGCTTGCAGTACATAATCCTAGACTTTTCTGGTAAGTACTTCAACGAATATCTGAAGTTGGGAACAGAACAAACGACCTCTCTCTTTATCTCATATACTGAATTGGAATTTTGAACACAGGCGTAAGTAGCATTGACTCAAGTGGGATCAGCATGCTTAATGAGATTAAGAAGAGTATTGAAAGAAAGGGTCTCAAAGTACGTATTTCCCCGAGTCATCGTTCATCTTAAATTCCCTCGAAATCGACTAGTAAATACCTATAATAGCTTGAACAGTTAGAATTACTGGTAATTTGACACAAAGTGGCACATTATAGTAATCTTTTCTATGATGTTATGTGATTATATAGCTTTTGCTTGCAAATCCAAGAAGTGAAGTGATCAAAAAGCTAAACAAGTCGAAGTTTATCGAAGCGATCGGGCATGAATGGATCTATCTGACAGTGGGAGAGGCTGTAACAGCCTGCAACTTCATGCTCCACACATGGAAGCCAAATCCTGTTGCTGCTGCTGAATTAGATTCACCTGTGAACAGTGTCTAGTCTGCAAAATTACTCCAAGCAAAAGGATATCAATTTGGCTGATGGGGTCCTCCCACTAAGTCCACATGGTAATATATCCACCAATCAGGAGGCAACATTAGTTATCTTCTTATCTACATCAATGGAAATAATAGTTTCCTTTTTTTTAAAAAAAAAATGTAATACGAGAAAATGGAATAGCGTGAAAATCATTTAAGAGAGATCGTTTTCATGCTTTCATATCATGTCATGTCTTGTTTATATTTTCACTATCGTCGCCATCAAATTTCCTTCATGACATGATTATCTACACCAGAATTTGCTGCTTTTTTCTATGTTTTTCTTGCTTTTTCAAGGGTTAATATAAAAACCTTGGTAAAAATATCATTTTGGTCCTATACTTTGAGTTTCATTCTATCATAGTTCGTGTACTTTAAATGTTTAAATTTAGTCCTTGTATTTTCAATAAAATTTTAAATTAGTCCCTATTGTGAGTTTGAAGTTAATTTTTATCGAAATTGGTTAAATAATAATAATAATTTTTATACAAGAAAAAAAACACAATGTAAACATATTTTCAAAATCTATGGAGGGAGAACTAATAGAGACTATTTTTTTTTTTAGTTACTAATAAGCTAACAGTGGAGACCAATTTTAAGCTTTTATTGAAAGTACATAGACTAAATTTGAACATTTAAAAGCATAATGACTAAAATGGAATGAAACTCAATTTGCAAAGACCAAAACCGTATTTTAACAAAAAAATCTATCAGAATTTTCCTTTTTAAAGAAGTTAATAACGCTCATGATTATCGACTCTATATTGTTGTTGTGTTTTACTATATCATGCATTAAAAGAAAAATAAAATAAAAAGTTACTTTTTGAAGAATTCATAGACACTCAAATATCATAATCTATCTACTAAAAATATATACAATAATTAGGGTTGCATTATAGTAACTTAAAAAACCAAAAGCATTTCTCTTTCACCCACCTAAATAGTAATAAGATGTCCATTATTCATCTAACTTGTTTGCAAGAGCTGATCACTTTTCTTTCCACAAGACGAATGAGAAGGTCAAGAGAGGAACAAAAACTTCAACATCACATAGATCATAAACCATCCATACCTTGTCTAAAATTCGATCTTCAAAATGAAGATTCAATTTTTTAAAACAACCCAATAGAAGAAGAGTATGACATACTTATTTAATACAAGATATCTTTTACCCATTTTCTTGATGCCATTACCAAAGCATAACTTGACTAAAATATAATTGATTAAGTGATTATCTAAAGCCAACAACTATTGACATAACAAGGCAACTAATTGACCTTTTCATTTCCAAAAGACAAATGGAAAACTTCAAAGTTTAAAAATTATTAAAGCGATTGTCAGTGTTCACAATATGCAATTCAAGATAAAGGGTCAAATTGTTTTTGGTAAGGCTTTTGAAGTGTTACCTCATCCTTCTAGAAATGCCCTTTTCTTTTGTACCCCTCTTGCCCACTCAACCTGTTTGATTATTTGCCTTAATGGCTGTTCTTCAACATTAACATTTATAATATTTCAAAAAAAAAAAACATTAACATTTATAAATGCATTTACCGCCGTAGTTGACTTGATCTCGATTTTTTTTTTTTTGAGTTCAACAACATTTGGGAAAGAGAATTTGAACCCCGACTTCTTGGTTGAAGGTACATGCTAATTACTGTTGAACTATGCTCACTTTGACTCTCATAGTTCAATGTTAGTTTGATAAATTTAGTATTGTATATTCCATTTCAACTTTTAGCAAATAAACTCAAAGGATGATTGGCTTATGATCTAGACTTGTACAACTTGGAGCTAAGAAGTCAAATCTATTTGTTTGTCTTCATCCAAACTATAGATTTGTTAATTTCACGAGTATTACATGAACTTAGGCTTACGAGACTTGCCATTTATACCATGTACTAATTTTTACCAATCATAAACCATCAAACTAAAATACCGGTTATACAAATCCATATATTTCTATAATGTTTTTGTTTGTATTCTTCAAAAAAAAAGGAAGTTATTGTTTGTAGATCTTACCCTCAAACTTCTCAGCCCAAGATTTATAAATCCAAACTTGATAAATTTGTGAGTCATTTTTTAACTAGTTTTTAGAGTAGAGGTATAATTAAATAACTTCGCTCCCGTTTGATAATCATTTGCATTTTTAGAATTAAGCTTTTAAACACTATTTTTATCTATGAGTTTCTTTGTTTTGTTAACTACTTTTTACATATGTTTTCAAAATTCAAAACAAGTTTTGAAAACTAAAAAAAAATAGGCCCCATTTGATAACCATTTGATTTTTCGTTTTTCGTTTTTAAAAATTAAGCTTGTTTTCTCATGATTTCTCTACAACGAGTTTCATTTTTCTTAGGTAAACATTTGAATTTTTAGCCATATTTCAAAAACAAAACACAAGTTTTTAAAAACTACTTTTTTTAGTTTTCAAAACTTGGTTTGGTTTTTGAAAATATTGGTAGAAAGTGGATAACAAACAAAGAAACTTATAAGTAGAAGTAATGTTTATAAGCTTAATTTTTAAAAACCAAAAACCAAATGGTTATTAAACGAAGCCGTAGTTTTTAAAATTTTGTTTTTGTTTTTGGAATTTTGCTAAGAATTCAAGTGTTTCCTTAAGATAGATGAAACTCATTGTAGAGAAATTGGTAGAAAATAAACTTAATTTTCAAAGATCAAAAACAAAAAAAAACTTAGGTCTCGTTTGATAACCATTTGGTTTTTGAAAATTAAGCCTATAAATACTACTTCCACCTATGAATTTCCTTGTTTTGCTATCTACTTTTTACATATGTTTTTAAAAATCAAGCCATATTTTGAAAACTAAAGGGGATGTTTGGATTGAGGAGTTGGGGGAATAGGAGTCGGAAGGAGTTAACTCTTCCAAACTCCTTGTTTAGCCAAATGATTTTTTAACTCCAATTGTGAGCCTTACAAATTTATTAATTTCTCCTCCAACTCCCTATTGTGGGTCTCACAAACTTATTAACTCCTACTCCAACTCCCGATTGTGGGCCCTACAACTTTTTTATCTCCTATTTTCTTCACCTTACCTCATTCCTACCTCCCTCTCTCTTCTCTCCTCTATCTCTCCATTTTTTTACATAAATTTTTTTCAATTTCTTAAATTACAAAATTTTCTCTATTTTTTATATAAATTTCTCATAATTATCATTAATTAATAATTAAATATAAATAATTATTAAAAAAATATTTTTATTTCTATCCTATAATTTTAATAAAATGTTTAACAAAATATTTTTTCTTTTTATTCTATAATTTTATTTTTTAAATATAAATTAAATAAGAATGTTTTAGATATGATACTATTATTTAAATTGAAATTCTTAATGTAAATTAGAACACTACATAACAATTTTTTTAATTGATAAAAAATCTCTCTATCTCACTTCCTCCACATATCATCCACAATTTTTTTTTTAAAGTTTAAACTAAAATTACTTATAACAAATAACAAACTTATCTTTTTTTAGCTTTTCTTTTATTAATAGCTCAAAAATATATATAATTTTATGATTTGAAGATGAGAAAAAACATATTTTAAACTAACCCGTATTCTAATTTAAGAAATTAGTATTTAAAAAGGTTAACGTATTAAAAAATTAATTTTTAAATTAATCATATTCAAAGTAAAAAGATAAATGATTTCTCCTTCCAAACTTAATAAAATAAGATTATTACAATAATTAATATAAATATATAGTATTTTGAATAAAAGTATGTATGATATTCATTTTGAATGGTGTAAAAAAATATATATTCATTTTGAACTTAACTATTTTAAAATAGCATAAATATTTGATATTTTATTTTTTAACTTAGTTATTTTAAAACTTCAAAGAATATATTATTTCAAATTAATCAAACTTTATATAATTCATTACATTGATTAGTTAGAAAAATGAAATCTTAAATTATGCAAAAAAAAAAATTATAACTTTTATTAAGCTTGGAAAACAAATCTTAAATTGACAAAAACAAGTCTTTAACAAAATTGTAAAATATTCATAAATTAATATAATTTAAAATCTCAATTTTAGGGGATTGATGGAAACAAAACTATATTATTTCTAAAATTGAGAGAATAAAAACATAAAAAATTTGAAGTTTATTTGAATCCCTTTAAATTAATAGATTGAAATCTTTCCAAATCACATGTACTATTTAAAAAATTATTGTAAGATTTTCTTTTATTTGAAACAAATGAATAATTAATGTGAGAGATATTGAAAAAAGAATGTGGGGTATTTTGTTTAAATTTTTTTTTCTTTAAAGAAATTGGTAAAATATACATAAATTAATAAAAACTAAAAATTTCAATCTTAAAATTCATGAAAACAAATCCTAATAATGAAATTTTGAAAATTTGTAGAAAAAATTTACAAAAAAAAAAAAAAAAAACTAAAATCAACTCAGATTTCAAAACTCGAGGTTTAACAACCCCAAACACAGACTTCAAAACTTCATACTAAACAACTTATTGCCCCAAACACAGACTTCTAACTCCAGACTAAACAACTCTCTACACCTCAAACACGAACTTCCTAATTCCCCAAACTTATGACTTCTACTTCTTGCAACTCTTACTCCTTGTAACTCTTTGCCCCAAACAGCCCCAAAATAAATAGTTTTCAAAAACTTGTTTTATTTTTTGAATTTGACTAAGAATTCAAATGCTCCGTTAAGAGAGATGAAAACTATTATAGAGAATTTGGAAGAAAACAACCTTAATTTAAAAAAAAAAATAATCTAAAAACCAAATGGTTATCAAACATGACCTAAATGGTTATCAAACGGAATCTTCATTGTTTACAAAATTAATGACTTAATTTTTGGATAAATGAAGTTTTTGAACAATATTTTTAATATACATAATTACATTGACATTTATAAGTCATGGATTCTAAGAACTTTTTGGAAAAACAAGACCAAGAAACTGTTTTGAAAGCAGCTAGGTTCCTATAGAAGTCACATGATATAATTTCAATTGATTCACTTTTTACACTAGCTAATTGGTGTTAGGTTGCTTTAAAAAGATTTTCTCCTTTTATTATTATTAATTTTTTTTTTTTGTTTTGAATGTTTCTTTCTCCAGAAGCATAGTGTCTGCCTTTTTGACTTTTGCCAAATCAACTTCTGTCAGCATGTTTGAGGTTGCAAGTGGTAACCCAAAATTCCACATCACAAGCAAACAGCAGCCTCAGACAAAGACCATGCATCTGTGTTCCTCTCTCCTGTTTCTCCTCCCATCTATTTTTGGCTTTGTCATTGGTTCATTTGTAAGTTGAACTAACACTTCATTTTAGCTATAACTTTTAAGTGTCATTTTGTTTGGTGAGACCATTTGGATTACCCTCTCCAATGCCCTTAAAATCTCTCTATTTAGGAAAAATTATTCAACAAGACCGCTACAATATGTGGCTTCCTTTTAATAAACGTTTGATGTGAATTCAAAATCTGCATATCTTCTAATAACCATTGGATACAAATTTGAGATACTTTTACAATTTCTTTTTCATAGATCCAACAGTGTGAAATTGCTTGCTACATAGCTTTTGGATGATTTGGTAGGCAATCTAGATTCTGTTTTATGTTTTTGGATTCACTGAGTTCAATGAATATACGTTTGGCAGATATATTTTTGAAAACTGTTTCCAGATTCTGTGATCCAAATAGTAGAAATTCTAAAAACAACATTTTTATATTTTCATTGTATCCGAATTTTGAATATAGATTGGTACTGGTGATATTAATGATGTATATTTAATCGACCCAATTGGAAATTTTGGAAACCTTGATTTGGCTTCACTCTTTTGTAGAAGACATATATATACGCTTCATTAGATATGGATGGACTCAAATTAACTTTATTCTCTTACATTACATTCAACCTTTCACTTTTGTAAATACATGCAATATAAAGAGCAACAATACCTTTGGATTAACAATATAATTATATCCTATCAAATTTTATCGAACTTTAAGTGATGAACTTAGGGAGGTTATTTTTCTTTTCAACTAAACAAAATGCAAGGAGAGCTAATTACTTATAACAAAAATCTAACAGTAAAAGTAAATATATAAAGTTTAATTAAGAATATTGTTGATAGGGGATGAAAGATATGGAAGAAGAAATGAATATGTTGGATCAGTAGGTTGTCTAAATCATTGGGTTAATGAGTTGTTTTCTTGTTGAGAATTTCAACGACCCAACAACATTCTACCTTATGCTTCCCATGCAAATCCTTTTTAGCCCCCACACACTCAAATTATAGCCTTCTTTCTCTCCTCAACGACCTATAATCAATTCCTATAACTTAGTAATAGCTATAGAGTTTTTTTTTTTTATCTTGAATTTTTAAAATAATCAATATCATTATGGCTTAGGATTTTTTTAAGGATGTTTGCCTTAACCAACTAAGTTATACTCATGTTGGCTTGTGGCGTTGGATTTGAGAGTATGTGATTTTGTGAGAGCAAGTTTATGACTATGAAAGTGTGATTAAAAAGTTTAGATTTATGCAGGTTGTGAAAGATTAGCAAATTTGTAGCTTAAGATAAACAAATTACGTACTAAATGTAGTCAAGATTTCAACTGGCATGAAGTATGTACTTATGACCAAGAGGTCATGGGTTCGAATTTCTCTACCCACAAATGTTGTTGAATTCAAAAAAAAAAAAAAAACTCAACAATCTATAATCCAAGTAGGAGCATAGCTCAACTAATTAAGAGTCGAGACATATACCATCAACTAAGTAACTGGAATCAGAGGTTCAAATCTCAGCTCCGTATGTTGAACTAAATTAAACTGTAAAAAAAAAAAAAATCACTGACTCATGATCCAATATCTCAAACAAAAAGACAAATCCTGTTCCTAAAATTTGATGTTAATGGTAAAGGTATTTAAAGGTAAGAAAAGTGGGAGTTAGTGCAATTCTGTTTTGAATTTGAATATACAAAACCAAAAAATATATATATATTATTTATTTAGTAGTACAGCAAGTTTAAACTGTTTAACAAATTATCTATAATTAATTATTTTTTTTTAAGTAAATGTGTAGAATATTAAATTTTAAAGCAGCCAAGGTTGATTAAAACCGCGTTTTTTGGTGAGGTAAGAATTAAGATCTTAAACTTCTTCGGTACTCAAATATACAAACTGTTAATATATATTTATTAAACTTAGTCCCATTGCCATGCGTTGAACATTTTAAAAAAAAATAATTAAAAATACCAAAGTGATCTACTTGCCCTATCCTTTTCATTTTTCAAAATCCCTCTTCTTCTATTGGTAGGTGAGATCGATATTGCTAAGAAGCAGTCAATTGATTTTTAAATTGGAATTTCTTTTTGAAACATTTTTAAATTGGAATTTGTTTTTCCTAATATTGTCTCATTTAAATAAATTTCTAACTCTTGCTAGCTATGGAAATAGTCTAAATTAATAATTAGTTAATTGAGATATTAGTTCATTATTTATTCAAGTTGGGCGTTTGAATTAGATGAAATTGTTTTTTATAATTTTTCTAATACATTATAAATTAGTTACTACAAGAAAAATATGTATGGTCATAAGAGTGTTTTTTTTTTCTTTTTTTTACTTGAAAAGGATTTGATATATCAATAATTCAGGGCTACTTAAAAGAGTTGCCCCAAAGAGTAGGTTTTTTTTTCTAATAACTTGTCCTTTTTTCTAATAACTTGTCCCCAAGAGTAGTTATTTGCTTTTGTGTTTTTGTTTTTTAAATTGTGGTAGAAATAGAATGATTTAAAAATGACGTAGAAATAAGAAGGTTAAAAATCAATTTTAGTCTTTGAACTTTCATTGAAGTAACAATTTTGTCCATGAACTATAGATTTGTAACGATTTAGTTTCTGTATTTTCAATTTGATAACAATTTACTCTTTGAACTTTAGTATAGAACAATTTAATTCTTGTTTTTTAAATTTTGTAATAATTTCATCTCTATTGTAAAAGATGTCGTTAGGTTTTAATGAGATTTCTTATATATATAATTAATAAACTAATTAGAGACCAAATGTGTTCATATAAAACAAAGATTAAGTAATTACATAATAAAAACTGACACTTAATTTTGACGAAAATTTTCATATAGTAAGGATTAAATTGTTACAAATTTTAAAGTATTATAACTAAAATGTTATATGCTAAAGTTCTAAAACTAAATTGTTACAAATTTGTAAGTTCATGAACTAAATTGTTCTAATCTAAGCTTCAAGAACTAAATTGTTACTTTTATGAACGTTCAAAGATCAAATGTGATGTTTAAGTTTTACCAAATAATAATTCACAAATATAATTACAATTTAAACTTTCAAATTCATAGGTATAGATGTTTTAACCATGAAGTTAGTATCCTCATCGACAAGTTGAAACAAAATCTAAATTATATAACTAAAGTAAAACTTTAATAATTACGTTAGTGAAATCGAAGGATCAAATTTATAATTGAGAAAATCTCTGTTTGTTTGAATTTCTCTCTATATATAAATCATAATCCAATCTTATAGTTTTTGTTACTACCATGCTCCATTAACCTCCTTCTCCAAAATGAAAACCTCAAACTCCCTTCTCCCAAAATCTCTCCTCCTCATCTCCATTCTCCTCCTCCTCCCTAAACCTTCCCTTCAAGCATCTCCGCCGCCATCACCGCCACCGCCATTTCTCCCGAACCCGAGACTTCTCAAGGCCTACACCGCTCTCCAAGCCTGGAAACACGCCATCACCGCCGACCCGACCAACTTCACTTCCGACTGGTACGGCCCCAACGTCTGCAACTACTCCGGCGTCTTCTGCGCCCCCGCCCCCGACTACCCCAACATTCTCACCGTCGCCGGGATCGACCTCAACCACGCCAACCTCTCGGGCACCCTGCCCGATGACCTCGGCCTCTTGACCGATCTTGCTCTGTTCCACATCAACTCCAATCGCTTCTGCGGCACCATCCCTAACTCCTTCCGGTGCCTCACTCTCCTCTTCGAGCTCGATCTCAGCAACAATGACTTCTCCGGCGGGTTCCCCTCTGTAATTCTCTCTCTCCCATCTCTCAAATTCCTCGACATTCGATTCAACAAATTCCATGGCGATCTCCCTTCTCCCCTGTTTGACATGAAACTCGATGCTCTGTTCGTCAACAACAACGATTTCAAATTCTCCCTGCCGGAAAACATCGGCAATTCCCCTGTTTCTGTTCTGGTTTTTGCTAATAACAACATCAATGGCTGCCTCCCCTCGAGTTTGTCGAAAATGAACAAAACACTGAATGAAATTATAATCACGAATAGTGGATTGAATGGGTGTTTGCCGCCGGAAATTGGGTCGTTGAGCAATCTCACCGTCTTCGATGTCAGTGACAACAATCTCGTCGGGCCGTTGCCGGAGACGATGGCCGGAATGAAGAAATTGGAGCAGTTAAACGTCGCACACAACCAATTATCCGGCGAGATACCGGCGGGTATCTGCTTGTTGCCAAAATTGCAGAACTTCACTTACTCGTATAATTTCTTCTGCAGTGAGCCGTCGGTGTGCCTGAAACTTCAGGCCAGTGATGACAGGAAAAATTGCTTGCCGGAAAGGCCATTGCAACGTTCGCCGGAGGAATGTAAAGCTTTCTACTCTTACCCTGTTGATTGCAGCGTCTTTGGCTGTACTCGTCGGCCGCCACCGCCGCCACCGCCTCCACCTCCACCTCCTCCACCACCGCCGCCGCCGCCTCCGCCTCCGCCTCCACCTCCACCTCCTCCGCATTATTATTAGTATCCGTAATGGTTTTCATTCTGCAATTGAAATTTTTACGCGAAAAGGTTCATTGAATCGGAGGTTTTTTTTTTTAATGAAGATGGACGGTGATGGGAGAAGAAAAGACCTAGATTGGTTTTGGATATTGGTATTACTGATTTTCTTAATTGGTGATGTGATATTTGTATTTAATTTGGATAGTTACTTTAAATTGGTCAATTTTAATTTTCACATTATATAATATGCTCTCCTAATTTCTTTTTTATTCCAAGAAGTCTTAAATTAAAATTTTAGTTCAATGATTCGAAATTTTATAGTTTAAAAGCTTCAATTTAGATATTGAGTTTAGTTTTAATTTAGTTTCTCCAGTTTTAAAATTTTTAATTTGATTCCTATAATTTAGTTAAACTTCACAAATTATCTCTGATGTTACTCTATTCTCACATTTTTTTTACTAATGAGGTTAAACTAAATTATAGAAATCAAATTAAAACTTTCAAAAAAATAGAGAGCAAATTAAAACTTTTAAAACTATAGGGACCAAATTGAAACTAAGCTCAACTCATAAAGACTATTTAAAATTGTAAAAATTAATTTATTATAATTATTTTGTATATAATTGTATCTAATCTTTTTATATACTTTGATTATACACATAAATATGTTTAAAAAAGTAAATGTTTTAGAATGAATAAAAAAGAAAAAAAATATCAAAACTTATCTTAAACTTGATAGGTTGTATCAACTTTTACTCTAAACTTTCAATTTAATCGAAATATACCTTAAATCATGATGAGTGGTACAATATTTACCTTAAACTCGAACGAGTGTTACAATTTTTACCATCTAATAGATTTTCATATGAAAAATCATCAATAAATATTTTCATGTGCAATTAATAAATATAAAACATATGTTTCTACGAAATTAATAAAGTTTCAAAGAAAAACAACACTAGTATTAGATTTTTGTTGGAATTTATGAGTTTTACAAGATTTATTAAATTGCCAATGTTGTACATTAATCGACTTAATTTTGAGCTAAACTTGATTTTGGTTAAAATTAGTGAAGTCTGAAAGATATTTATTACCTTTTTGTTAAAATTAGTAGGCGAGTTTAACGAAAATTGAACCTAAGATAAAAATTGCAATAAATATTTAAGTTTAGAGTTCAATTTGATGAAATTGAAAGTCGGTAAAAATTGATATAACTTCCTAAGTAGAAGGATAAAAAAATTCCTTAAAAACACTTATCAATTGGCATAAAAACTTGAACCCAACTAAGTTGAATCAATTAATAACACCTTTTAAGTGTGAGGTAAATGACGATTTTGAAAACTCATTGGCTAACATCATACAATTCATGCTGGATTGCGCTCAATCGCTCATTTATCTAGCCAACTTCTGTCATTGTTGGTTGAAATAGATTCCATTGATGTGGCTTCTATGTTTATGGCGCCTGACAAGGATTTTTCGGAAACAAGAATGTTTTGGAAGAAATTGGGTATCTTGTTGACTGCTGGGCGAAGACTTCTGTTTTGCACTGCCCTCATTTTTTTGGAGCAGTCTTTATGGTCGTCCTACTCCACTTCGAAGGAGGACCTTGTCATTTGGTTGTCAAATTTCCCGTTATGGATTGGTCGTTTGTGTGTTGAGGACGGGTTGGCTGTTGTGGTTTAATGAATTATGTTTTTCAAAAAAAAAAAACATGAGGATTGATGCCATCTTGGATAGTAGTCAAACTTTTATAGGAATGTCTAAGCAACAATTTATTTTTTTTATAATTAGAGAGGAAGAATTTGGGTTTGACGGATTCTTTTTACAGATTTTTAGTCTTTTATGGAACAGACTATCATCTGAATAATAGTTTATGTTGATCAAATTTTGATTTATGAAAAATTGAAAAGAAAGAAGCAGCAATCAAGCAATAATATTAAATTGAACTAAAAAAAAGGCAATAATATTAACTTGATACTCGTGAATATTTTTATAAAAAGATTATTGGGCAGAGCTAATTCAACGTAGTACAAACTTTTAGTTGTAAAAATTAGGGAAAAAATCAATTTTAACCCCTAAACTTTACATGTTGTATCAATTTTAACCCTGAATTTTCAATTTCATCAATTTAAACCTCAAACTTTGTAAACTGTATCAATTTTAACCCTAAACTTTTAATTTCATCAATTTAAACCTCAAACTTTGCAAATTGTATCAATTTTAACCCTAAAGTTTTAATTTCATCAATTTAAACCTCAAAACTTGAATAAGTGTATCAATTTACACATTCGTTTAAGTTTTTGTTTCAATCACTATTAGAAAGATTTCTCACATATGTCCAAAGTCACATGTTGCTCTATGATAGGTACTTGTTTGTTATTTTAAAAAAAATAAATTTACTAAAAGAATAATTAAACAATTCCATATCGAATCGCCATCATCATGAAAACCACAAACTCTTCTTTTGAAAGTAGGACTCACACAAAATGAACACTTGTGTGTCTCCCTCGCCATTGGTGTCAATACCAATGACGACAAGTATAAAGAAGATTGAGCTTAGCTAAAATGCAGAAGAGAACATGAAAGGCGATGACAGACAAAATGACGCCTATGAACACAATGAACTGGTCTAGCCAACCTTGTCGGCCCCGTCAACAATCTTACAGAGAATTAAAGTGACATCGATGCTAGAGAGAAAAAAGACAAAAATTCTAACGAGGGTGATGATTCTGAAAGTTCCACGTTCATTGCAGTGGATGGAGGACAAATCAAGCTAAAGGCCGATGAGAAATTAAAAAAAAATATTGGCAAACGATTCAAGAAGGAGAGTACTCTATTGAGAAAAAATATGTTGCAAATAAGTTTTGTTTCTACTAAAAGCCGGTGGATTGAGTAGAATCATGCCTTACAATTGAAATACCCTCAATTAATTAAATGAAAAAAAAAACAGTAGAATCAGATAAGATAAGAAGTAAAAAAAAAAAAAGTCATGCTCTAAATTAAAAGATATTATGGAGAGTCTACTCCAATTTTTTTCAGCAATTTTAATTTTTTTTTTAAAATAACAAATACGTACCTATTATAGAGCAACACGTGACTTTGGATATGTGTGGAACACTTTTCTAATAGGGATTGAAATGGAAACTTAACCGAGGGTGTAAATTGATACACTTATTCAAGTTTGAGGTTTAAATTGATGCAATTAAAAGTTTAGGGTTAAAATTGATACGATTTGCAAAGTTTGAGGTTTAAATTGATGAAATTGAAAGTTTAGGGTTAAAATTGATACAACATGCATAGTTTAGGGTCAAAAACGATTTTTTCCCTAAAAATTAAATTCTAAATTTATATAATTAAAAATTTGGACCTGGTCCCCTAATCTAGTTAAAATTTTATTATTGAATAGGTTATAAATAGATTATCTATTTTCTTATAATTACGAATGTTGCTTATATGTTTAGTTTGGGACATGTCAATGTCGTTTTTTTTTTTGTTTAATAAATATAGGAGTGAGAGATGAAACATTCAATCTCAAGAAAAATAATAGGTGTCATGTTTATTGAATTATGTTCAAATTGACATATTAATATTATCTTCATTAATAGGTTAAATGTTCATATATGCATTATGAGATGCAACAAAAACAACGAAAAAACATATTTCAACAAAGAAATTTGAAGAAAAAAAAAAGTCTATCTAATTAGATAAGACAGATGATGATATCTTTTAAGGAGTTGGTCCAATAAATAAAAGTTTTAGTTTAGTCAACTGTATGGCATAGTCTAATTTTTTTCAATTAGGTAATTTTACCTCGTTTGATAATTATTTAGTTTTTTATTTTTAAAAATCAAGCTTATAAATACTACTTCCAGTTATAGGTTTCCTTGTTTTGTTTTCTACTTTTTACATATGTTTTAAAAAACCAAGCAAAGTTTTAAAAACTAAAAAAAAAAAAATTAAATTAAAAACTTGCTTTTGTTTTTGAAATTTGGCTAAGAATTCAAATATTTTCTTTAAAAAATATGAAAACCATTGTAGGGAAGATGAAAGTCATTATATAGAAATTATGAGAAAATAAGCACAATTTAAAAAACTAAATGGTTATCAAAGGAGTGTTAGAATTTAGTTTTTACAAAGAGGAAATAAATATCCTTGTAATCTCTAATATCTAAGAAAGATTTTCGTTTGGACTTACATTTCTAAACTTATAATTCAACCTTTACAATTGCGGAAATGGTTCATTTTTTTCAGTCCTTGATCATAGAAAGATATAATATGACATTCGAAATTGGTATTAATACGCTTATATAATGTAAAATCTTAGGGAGAGCATTAGATTTCTATTATTCGTTTTAATAGAAAGAAAATGTGATATGCTAAATTAATTTTAATAAACCAACCTGAAACATAGTCAATTGGTTAAAGCATATATATCATTGATTAAGAGATTAAAAGTTTGAATCTCTACTCTCACATGTTATTGAACTAAAAAAAAATTGATTTCAATAATTTCAAAATGTAAAATCTTGTAATAAGAGCGAACATCAATCTATAGCTTAATGAAGAAGGTATCTATTATCATCACAAAAGTTGATAGTTTGATCTCCCACAAGCTGCCAGAGAAGAACTATAATATCATAGACTAAAATGTATAATTTTTAAACTTTAAAAGGACTAAATTATAAATAATATTTCTCAAATGTCAAGGATTAAATGAGTATTTATTTGTTTTCATGATTAAAAATTCATTGGTGCAATTTTAACAGTCATAATAGTTTATAGACATTTATTTTATTAAAATACTATTTTGGTGCTTGTACTTTGAGTTTCATTCCATTTTATTTCCTATACTTTCAAATGTCCAAATTTAGTCCCTCTACTTTCAATACTTAGTTATTGGTCCCTACCGTTAGTTTGAAGTTATTTCTTTTTATCGAAATGGGTTAAATAATAATGATAATTTTTTTTAGTACAATAATAATGATCATTTCCATGCAAGAAAAGACATAATGTGAATATATTTTCAAAATTTATAGAAGAAATATTAATAGAGATTAATTTTTATTTTAGAAAAATTCTAGCAGCAGGGACAAAAATTCTAATGGGGTTTTTTGACACTCTAAACTAATTATAGAAATTAAAAAAAACTTTTAAATTTCCATAATTCTTCGGTGGTTTCTGACCTTATGGGTTTGAGTTCATGGACTCTTCCAAGAATTTCAACACTAAATCTTGCTCCCATTAGCTTCCAAAATCCAATGGACTTTTTCCTATCTAATTGGGCCTGGAGTTGATCCCAATAATCCATTTTGGCTTCCAAAGCAGAGCTTAACTGACCCATTTTGTAATAATAATTTATTATTGATTAACAACCAAATTAAATAATTTAATTGTAAATGAAATAACAACATTATTTAATTTTCTACAAACCAAGTGTTTGTTGTTGACGTTAATGAGTTAGCAAGAGGATCTTGTGGACATACAAGTTTGAACTCTAAAAGGTTGTTTGGAGCAAGAAGTTGTAGGAAGTAGGAGTTAGTAAGTCTGGGGAGTTAGGAAGTTTATGTTGCAGAGTTGTTTAGTCTGGAGTTAGGAAGTACGTGTTTGAAGCAAGGAGTTGTTTAGTCTAAAGTTCTGGAGTCTGTGTTTGGGATATAGATTTGTTAGACTTATAGTTCTAAAATCTGAGTTGATTTTAGTTTTTTTTGTACACTTTTTTCTACAATTTTTCAAATTTTCATTATTAAGGATTTGTTCCCATGAATTCTATTGAGATTTTTTGTTTTTATTAATTTATGTATATTTTACAAATTTCTTTAAATAAAAAAAAAGAATTTTGAACAAAATATCCCACATTCTTTTTTCAATATCTCTCATTAATTATTCATTTGTTTTGGTGATAATTCTCATTTTTTTTAAATGATTTAGCTCACAAAGGAAGGTTATTCTTGTCTTTTCCATCTTGTTAAACCCCAAAAATCTATTGAATTTGAGCAAAATGTTAAGAAATCTTTGAGCATGATGAGAACCCTTAAGATTAGGAGAAATAGATAAAAATATTGAAATTTGGCTGATTTAGTTGGTTATTATGCATATTAGCAAAAGGGAGACGACTGTAGTACAATTGCAATTGCAATGCAGTTGCAACTGCACCTTAAAAGGCAAAAAAAAACAGGATTTTCAGGATTAGCCAAATTTAGCATATTCCAACATTTATTTCTCCTTACATTAAGTAACAATTTTATACATCAAGCCGTATATGGAGTGTGAAGAAACCCTAGAAACCCTAGATGCTTGAAGGCTATAACATGGAGGGAAACAAAGGCAAAAAGGGGAAAACCTAAGATTGTTAAGACCCAATTCATCTTGAACAATATTGAATTGATTTTGATTGAAGAAAAGGAAAAGAGAGGCTGTTGATTTCTATTTTCTCTTGAATTATCGATTTTGTCCAGCCTTTCAATTACATTCAAATGTTTTTTAGCTGTTTTTTTAGTTCATTTTCATCTTTCAGTTAATGTCGTATTTCATCTCTTTTAGTATTTAGTTGTTCAAGTCAATTTGTACTTCATTCTTAGAACAAATCAGGACCGCAAGGTCCTTTGATATCATTGAATTTAATTTCCAGCAATATGTTCTGCTTTGAACAATTTATGGTAGTGAGGTTTATGAAATAAAAATTCAACTAGAATTTTCCTTTTGATTGATTTCTTCTTCATTATCGCAAGTTGAGTTTTTGTGTATTAAGCTATCTTTATTTCTCCGTTTTGAATTCCTTTATAGATGTTGCAAGTTTTCATTTTATTAATTTTATGTTTTTCTTTATTTTCTCCATGAGCTAAATCTCTCTTAGGGGTTCAAGTGTATGAATGCTCTAGAGGTGAGAATATGAATATGTAAGAGCAATCCAAATTAACACAAATATTGTTTTCTTTTGTTGATTTATTTGTTTTTAGTAAACTTGGATTGATCAACTAGGGTTGCTTGCTAGCCTAAATCTAATACTAAAAGAGTTAGATGAGGGCGAATCTCGCAAAATCAATGAGATAAAAAGCTTATACATAAGCAAAGCTCGATCCTAAACATAGGACGAGCCCCCAAAATCAGGACAAAGAGTATGCACCTGACTTGCACAAGCTTAAGCAGTAAAATTTGTTTAGTATGAAAAAGAGATGGCCTGCAAAAGAAAGAATTCACACCATTCAATAGGATGATTGATTCATTCCATATACTATAAATAATCACAGGAAATCCTTTGATAATATAGAGTCCTATTTCTCAATGATATCCCACGATCAAGACAATTGACTAAATCCCGTGAAACCATTTCATATAAGTTCATTGATATCTTCTTTTATAAGGAAACTCGACTTTAAGTTAGAGAGGAAGAAAAGTGTAGCAAGCTAGAGTTTGGAGAATGAGGATGAAGTTACCTCTAATGGAGTTATAATGAAGTATTTATATGAATATTGACCTAGGGTTTTTGACACGCTTGCTAGAGTAAAATGAATGAATTGGCAAATTCATGATGTCAATGCACAAGTGTACACATTCATTTTGTAGCAAGTGGTAAGTAAAATTATCGTATCCACAGAGACTAGTAATTCTCTAATTTACCACAACTTAATTCTCAATAAACTCAATTTGTAACCATTAAACTCATCATGGAACACAATAAAATAATTCAGATTTGCTGGAACAAAATAAATGCTAAAGCAGAGTTAATAAAGTAAACTGCAAAAACAGAGAACAACTAAACTTGGACTTTGAATGAATTGGAAGGCTTGGATTAGGGATAATTGTCCGTCTTAATCTATTCTACAGCTTAAACATCTGATCAACTACCTCAGTCCACTACAGCTCACATGGTATTCTCCCGAATGACCAGAATGTTTCTGTTTCATTTCCATTACTTCAGCATTATCTATCCTGCTGTACTTATGTGCATTAGGCAAGAGATTATTCCTAATCCTCTTACTTAGTTAGCTACTAACCCTAACAATGAGGCTAATGTGGTTATCAAGCAATCAGTTCCTTCTATTCTTTCCAGAAATCGAAAAAACACTACACAACATGGTTGGCCAAACGAAGTTGTGATACAAAATAAAAACACTTAACAACCATACTGAGTTAGAGACAATGTATTAAGCTGCAAGAATTATCAAAACGTACACTCCCTAATCCTCACCTTGTAGGTGATCAGTTCATAATGGGAAAAACACAGAAAATAATTCGGAAATAAGACATAATCCTAAAACAGTGGTATAAACTAGAAAGAATAAAAAGAAGAAGTCGAAATGTTGCAACAAAAAGGTTGACTCAGGTATAATTAAATAAAATATGACAATTCAATCCTAAAATGATACTCTATAACTCTTATTTTAAGAGTTATCAGTTTTCCTTCTCTTCTTCGAAATTAGACCGAAAGAAAGGTTGAATCAGGCCCTCTCAATTTTTCTTTGGTAGTGGGTGTGTGAAACACATGCTCACAAGATGATTTGTTTTGCTTTTAGCCTAACAGGTCTTCTTGCTTTGTTTTTAGCCTAACAGGTCTTCTTGGGTTGTGGACATGCGTGCTCCCCTCGGCCGCACCCATCTTGACCCAGGTCGAGGTGAGCTTTTAGCCTAAAGCTTTCATTTGGCCCAATTAGTTACTCGATTAGGCATAATCTCAATTTTGTCCCTAAATTTCTTCAGTCTTTATTCCAATGGTTTAAATTTACCCATAACACTACTAAACAAGGTAAGGAATCCTCATTTAAAATGGGATCGAGAAAAATATTCCCCTTTTAAAAATTAACTATTTAAGTTAGTAAATATATTTTTTTCATATAAAAGTAACATAAGTTAAAGATATTTATTGATATGTAACCATTTTTAATTAAAAAGATTTTTTTTTTAAATCTTAGAATTTTTGGGGAGATATCTCAACCTCAATCCTAATTCTCCAAGTCAAGGAATGGAGCAAAAATGAGGCTAGGGTGGACATCCCAACACTACCTCGCCATATTATTATTCATACCTCTCATCTTGCTTTATGTTATCAAGTTTCGAGTGTTGAAATCATAGAAAAATAATGACACAACATATACTTGGATTCACAATAGAAAATATATGTAAAGAAAAATCAATTAAAGAAAGGTAAAGAACAAAAAAGTGTTTCTGACTAGAGATAAAAAAAAAAATTATACTCATAAGTTAAAGACATTGGATAAAATACATATCAAAATTTTTAAAAAATATATATTTATATGATATCCAAACATACTCTTAAAGGGAAAAAAAAATTAAAATCAAACCTAAATATTTTATGAAAATGTATTTTAGCTATTTATAGAAAATGTATTGTTTAAGTAGATTTTTAAAAAAATTTAGTATTGTTTTTTTTAAAGATAATATTTTTACTTTTTTTTAGAAAAATGATATTTGATATTGTTGTAAACTCTTCATTAGAGTAGGTTTTTTTTTTTTTTTTTTTTTTGAGTACATTCATTAGAGTAGGTTAGACTAAACCCTACAAAGTAAAAAAATAAAAAGCAAAAAAGACCAAAAACCTGACCTATATAAACGCAGATTTTAGGGTTTTGGAGGCTCTCAAACTTTCTCTGCCGTGCAGCATAACATCTGCAGAGTTAGGGCAACTCACCTCCTCCTCCAGCCATGGCCGTCGGGTACTCTTTCTCTCTTTCCGATTATTTTCAATTTTATTATGCATTTTGGTTTTATTTCTCATACTCGTTTTCTGTTCAATCAGTAAGAACAAGCGGATTTCGAAGGGAAAGAAGGGAGGCAAGAAGAAAGCGTGAGTATATTTATTTTCTCCTTTAGTTTCTCAGATCTCAGTTTTGGTTTTGGAGTACTTTATGTATCTGTTATTTGCTCGTCCTTTAGCACCGATCCATTTGCCAAGAAGGATTGGTATGATATCAAGGCACCTTCAGTTTTCACTGTTAAGAATGTCGGAAAGACTCTTGTTACGCGTACGCAGGGTACCAAGGTAAATCCATCCTGTTATGATTGCTTTTACCTTTGTATTTGTAATTTATCTGGAAAAGGGGAGTGTAGAGTTATAGGAATTAAATTATGATTGTGTAATCTTAGCGGCATTGTTGAATTTGATTAATATAAGAGGGTTTCTTTTTTTTTTTTTTTTTCTCTTAATCTCCTTGTTGAGAAATTAAGGAATGCAATCTCTACATTTGGAACTGGTCGGCTCCTAGTATTAGGGATGTTACCATTGTTTAAACTGCTGCTGTTTATAATCTTGTATATCAGCTTTTTCCGGACTGGAATTTTTGGAATCTGAGAACAAAAGATTGGGTTTTTTTTTTTTCTAGATGTCGTGCAATGCCATTTGCAACCTGGCTAACTTCTTTGGAGTTTTCACAAGTCATATGATGTAGTAGTCCAGTTTTGTTTGTTTAGTTTCATATAATGTGAATGTTAAATTTCCTTTGTTGCTCTCAATAGATTGCTTCTGAAGGACTCAAACATAGAGTCTTCGAGGTCTCGTTGGCTGATCTTCAGGATGATGAGGAGCACGCTTACAGGAAGATTCGATTGAGAGCGGAAGATGTTCAAGGGAGGAATGTCCTGACAAATTTCTGGGTGAGATTGGATGTTCCATTTAATTATGTAGTTGTATTCACATCATATTTTGTAGCTTGCATTTTGATCTCTTTTCTTCGTTGTAAAAATGTTTAGGGAATGAACTTCACTACTGACAAGTTGAGGTCTTTAGTACGCAAGTGGCATACTTTGATTGAAGCTCATGTAGATGTGAAAACCACAGATAACTACACCCTTAGAATGTTTTGCATTGGGTTCACTAAGAGAAGGCCAAACCAGGTGAAAAGGACCTGTTACGCACAATCCAGCCAGATCAGGCAGGTTAGTCAGTTCATTTGTCAAAAGTAGTTGCCATATTCATATTCATTGATCAGGTGCGTGGTTTTCACAAAATTTTCTCTGAATCAATGCTGATAACTTTTTTACATGTCAGATCCGTCGTAAGATGAGGGAGATCATGGTAAACCAGGCAACCTCTTGTGATTTGAAGGAATTGGTTCGCAAGTTCGTTCCAGAGTCAATTGGCAAGGAGATTGAAAAGGCAACATCCAGCATCTACCCTCTTCAAAATGTGTTTATCAGGAAAGTTAAAATTTTGAAAGCTCCTAAATTCGATCTTGGGAAGTTGATGGAGGTATACATCTTGTTTATTTCTCATTCAATCTTAATAGTTTAAACTGATCCAGAATCTATAGAATTATTTCAGAGTCTTATGTTTTTCATCTATTAGAAGGGAAAACTCTACCCTCATTCATGGCTTTTGGTGATCTGTACTTGTAGGTTCATGGCGACTACTCGGAAGATGTTGGTGTGAAGGTTGAGAGACCTGCCGACGAAGCTGTGGCAGAGGGGGCTACCGAAATTGTTGGAGCTTGAGTTCAGTTATGTTGAATTTCATTAGAGTTGGATTAATCTGTTTTTGTTTAATTTTGCCCCCCTTTGTTTACAAACTTAGTTTTAACCCGCTTCTCGGTCTAGTCAGAGAGATGGTTTCAAGGATCGCAATTTTGTGCTACAAGTCCTTAGTCAAGAATACTTTCATTGAATTAATTTAGCAAATTGCACCGTTTTAAAGAACATGTTTTAAATGGATCATTGGGGGGACTCTCTATACGCAATCTTTATAACCATGGCGTATCTGTCTTGTAATTTTTTTTTCTTTCATTTTTTCATTTTTGGTGCGTGTTATTATCTGATAAAGAGTCAGTGCCTCAACTTGGTTATATGTGAACGGTGAGCTTGTTGCTATATCTATAACTGTCGGTTTGGATTTTCGAATAATAAAGTTGAATAGTTGGTTGGTTTGATTTAAATAGATTTCGTTGATTTTAATCAGATTGGTTTTTGTTTTTTCAGTTAGATGTGGTTCGTTTTATCGGATGCCTGATTTTTGGTATTTCAAAATATTGATTTTGGCATCATTTTTTTCAAAAAAAATTCTTAAATCACCTATGTGCTGGGCACTTGGTGTCTCAATTCATGATTGTGATTTTCACTGAACTTGTTTTCGGAACCCCTCGGTGGTTTGGACTTCATAAAAAGAGAAAATTGACAATCTAAAAATGAGCTCCAATACTCTCAGGAGAGGTGAATCAGAGGGAGTGGTGGCAAACTCGATAGCTCAGTAGTAGGGTGGAAAGAGTGTAATTATGACTATATAGAATGGTCAGTATTGATGGGAGTGTAGGAAACCTCTTACAGGAATGGGGCCTCAAAATTCCAGATGAAGGCTAAAAACTGAAAGCAATCTGGGAAAGAAGTGCAAGTTTCTCAAAATATATAATGGAAGGAAGCATAATAAAATAAGAAACACACACATATATAGTTGTAAGTTGTAAGTCAACTGTAATCAATGTTCGAAATGTCGAGGTTGATGGAAATGTCGAGGTTCAGATTTTATAGAAATGTTGATGGAATTTCAGAAAATTTATGAAAATTGTGGAAATTGATGGAAATTATTTGAAATAGTCAATGAAACTTCAATTGTGGCTTAATTAGATTATATTGGACCATTTTTAATCATAATATATAAAACTAAGACAATATTATATGTAAATGTCGATGCCAGTAGGAATTTTGAAAAAAATATGGAAATTGATTAAAATTGTTTGAATTATTTTATGAAACTTTAATTTTGGCTTAACTAGACTATGATTGATCATTTTTAATCATCATATCTAAAACCTAAAACAATATTTAGATATAAATATCGATAGAAATGTGATGTGAGTAGGAATTTTGGAAAAAATATGAAAATTTATTATAATTGTTTGAATTATTTCATGAAACTTAATTGTGACTTAACAATGCTATAATTGATTTTATCGATTTTGACAAAAATTTTGAACAAAATAATGAAAATTATGAAATTATGATTGAAATTTTCCATAATTTATAGGAATTTCATTGTGACTTAATTAGGATATAATTTATCCTTTCTAATTACTAAATGGATATGGAACTAATATGACACAAAGGTAAGGAGAAAAAAAGATAATATATATATAACACAAAGGTAAGGAGAAAAAAAGGTTTAAAAAAATGACACAAAGGTAGGGAGAAAAAAAGAAAAAAATAAAATTCATTTTAATTAAAATGCATTAATCAAACAAAATAAATAATTATAAAAATGATTAAATAAAATGTGTGGACACTGTGAGTGAGGGAGGGAGGGTGGAGAGAGGAGAGAACCAGAATGAGAGGGGAGCGTTATGAAAAAAAAAAAAAGAACTTAGTTTTGCAATTTTGCTCGAGTTGTCTGTGTCCCACATCGACTACTTTCCAAATCTTGCTTTTGCTTGAGTTGTCCCGCATCGGTAAGTTTGGCAGAATGGAGAAAATCCTTGCCTATATATTCTTTCTTCTATACGTTTAGCTGCACAAGATTTGGCCCGATACTACCTGATTGGGCCACACTACATGGCTATTTAATTGAGTTTTCGTTTCAATATTTTGCTTCAATTTCAGGATTATTTTTGTGAATGACGAAAATCATGCGATTTTATGGGATTTTTGCACGATTTAGTTTATAAATAGAGGAAGAAAAGATTGCTAGTTCACGATTTTTCTGTCATTTTACAGCAGTTTTTTTCTTCATCCTAGTTTTGTAACTTTCGAGGTAGATTCATTTTCAACGAAAGTTAGAGGAAGTGAAGATCTATTTGCCTTTGAATGCATATTTGGTTCGATCAAAGCAAGGAACTCTTGTTAGTATTGTTACTCTATTTTTTGAGTTAAGTTTCATCATGTTTTAATCTTTTTATTTTTTTTTTTGCTACTGTTTCATTATGTTTTAATCTTTTTATTTTTTTTTCTGCTACTATTCTACATTTGAAGTGTTGGTGGAGATTTAGTTAAAGAGTAATGAAGGTGTTGTCTTTGAATTTCAATTTGAATTTCCCTTGTGAGTATTTTGGGTCATTGAATTAGATTCACATCAATAATTTCCTATCAAATTTCTATTTGTTTTGTTCCATTATACAAAAGCTAATTTCTGAGATTTGTAGCAATTGAATTTTGGGCTTTCATTTCTTCGCTAATTCCTTCATGTGAATGCCCTAAAGATAGGAATAAATGCCTAATTGTGAGAGCAACTTTGCTTCCTCTATAGCTTGTTTGCTTTTATTGATTTTAATGCTTATTATTAGTCTAGATTGATCATCTAGATTAGTATACAAAAATAGAGTCTAATTCTGAAAAGGTTAGATAAAAATTTGGTTTTCATAAAAGTAATAAAGGAAAATGGCCTAGATATAGGAATTTGTTTTTGACCCTAGACATAGGGCAAAACCTTTAAAACCAAAAGAATTGTGTTTCAAAATTAACTAAGTTCGTATTAGCCATATAAATATCAGTTTAATTGCTTAGCCTCCTAAAGATACTTCATAGAAGGTCGAATAGGTGTTGAATTCGGTTTACAAAGCTTAAGTGTTGAGTCAAAGAATTGCAATTGCAATTAGGCCACAATTTCTTTCAATGGGGAAAAACCACATTTGAATCATTCTTTTATCATTTTTATATCTTCTTTTCAAAAACAACAAAAACCATCTCACTTATTGTTTTACATTGGTTACCCACAATTGCAATTTGAAAACGTTTTTGCTTATTCTCTTGAATTTTGTTGTATCCGTTCTCTGTGGGATCGATACTCTGGAATACTTCAAGTTTTATATTACTTGCATCGACAGTGTGCACTTGCACTGAACTGGAACTTTGTTTTAAAACTAAAAATATTTTCTTAAAGCCCCCATGTTTCAGTTCGATCAGTGTTAACGAAATTTTGTTGACTTGGGGGAAAAATAAAGTTTCCCTCACCTCACATTTCGAGAGGTCGACAAAGCGACATATCAATCGAAATGTTGACATGTCATTTGAAATTTCAAAAGTAACACTCGTGAGAAAAGATGGATTTTTTGTACGGATGACATTTTTTTAAGTTAAAATGACGGATGACACGACCTTTCAAAATAACGATAGATAATTATCTGCTAACGTCACATTGAGAACAAGAGTCGAGTCAAAGTCATCTTCAACCTTCTTGATTGAGAGTGAAAAAATCCAACGAGAGCCAGAGGCCATCTTCAACCCATCTTCAACTTTCTTCTCGTAGATGCCATTTTCAACCTTCTTCTTCCCCTTCATACAAGTTGGCAACCCACTTTAAATCTAGGTATAAAATCTGGAATCCATTTTCAAATATGGTTGAAGATGGGTTGAAAATTGTCTCTTGCTCTAGTTAGGTTTTATTGTACTCTCGCTCTTGGTCAAGAAGGTTGAAGATGACCTCTTGCTCTCATTGGGTTTTATCGTACTCTCACTCTCGACCAAGAAGGTTGAAGATGGCTCTCGCTCGCATTGAGTTTTATCGAACTCTCGCTCCCGGTGTGACATAAGCAGAAAGTTATCTATCGTTATTTTAAAAGACCAAGTCATCCATCGTTTTGACTGCAAAAAAAAGGTCATCCGTACAAAAAACCCAAAAAATATAGTATTATGTATTAATGAACGAAAATCCTCCCTACATTTAAAAATCCATTTTTTTTTTACTACAAACTCTTCCAAAAATAAAATCTATTCAATTAAAATTTCAATATCTAATATATAAAATCTTAAATAAGGATTCCTAATCCTAATTAAAAAAAGGATAGGTTAAAATACCATTTTGGTCTCTGTACTTTAGATTTTGTTCCATTTTCATCTTTATACTTTCAAATGTCCAATTTTAGTCTTTGTACTTTCAATAAAGCTTAAAATTAGTCTCTATTATTAGTTTATTGTTAATTTTTCCTTTATAAAAAATAGTCTCTATTAGTTTTCTCTCTATAAATTTTGGAAACATGTTCACATTATGTCTTTTCTTGTATTAAAATTAATTATAATTATTTAACCAATTTCGATAAAAATTAACTTCAAACTTATGGGACCAATTTTAAGCTTTATTGAAAGTATAAGGACCAAAATTGGATATTTAAAAGTACAGAGACCAAAGTGGAACAAAATTCAAAGTATAGGGATCAAAATGGTATTGTTGGAATAGAAATTTCGGCCAATCAAGAATTGTCATGTCATTATTTAAAGTTGATGACAAAATTATTTATTTAATTAAGGATCAATTGTAAATTTATAAGAATCCCCAAATTAAATTATGAAAAATCCGAATATGTGTAATTGGGTCAATTTTTAGACATAACTCAAAGGAGAGGCCCTAGTCCAACAAAATCTACGCCCAAATGGCTAGGCTCAAGTTTAGCAGAGCCCAGTCCAATGGTTAGACCCAAAAGCCTGAAAGCCCAAGCCCCCATATCCATGGAAGCTTTATAAATAGAGGAGCTCTCCTCCATTTCAAGGGTTCAGAAGTTGAAAATCTAAGAGAGAAGACTTAGAGTGAATTTAGAAAAAAAAACAGAAGACTCCCTAAACTCTTAAAGATTAAACACTCTTTGAACCAGAGCCTTGAAGATCAGAAGACTTTGAAGATCGAGAACAAGCTGTAAAGCCCTCGAGACAAATTCACATTCGAGAATAAGCTGCAAAGCCGTCGAAACAAATCCACATTCGGGACCAAGCTATAAAGCCCTCGAAACAAATCTACGTTCGAGAACAAGCTGCAAAGCCCTTGAGACATTTGTACATGAGAGAAAAAGAATCAGATGATAAATATTAGAAATTGTACTCCACTACATTCAAAACAATACAAATTTAAGTTCATTCCACGTATCTTATTTTCTTGTTAAAATCTTGTGTAAATAGGTATTTTTAACCAAAAGTATATGATTTATTTAAATAGAGTTATGATAGTTAGAAATAAATTAGAATTATGTTAGTGGTGTTTTCTTTACCATGATGACATTTAGTTTAAAGTTAAAGTTAATTAATTGTATTATTTTTTTTAGTACAGTTAATTAATTGCATTTGACATTTATATTAAGGTTTAAAGTTATTTTTTAGTATTTTTTAAAGTCAAATTATATAAAATGTCCCCAAGGTGGGTTTTGATTATGCCTCTAAACTTTCAAAAGTTTTATTTCTACCCTTAAACTTTAAATTTGTTTTAAAACAACCCGTATGTCAACTTTTTGTTAAATTAAAAACATAGATGTGATGTGGAAGTCTCTTATAAAATACTGGTACACCACACGTGGTAGGTTACCCCTAAAATTTAGGGCATGTTTTAGTTATACCATTGTCGTTTCAAAAGTTTTATTTTAAGCATTAACTTTTGAAATTGTTTCAAAATAACCATTTTATAAGCTTTTCCATTAACCAAAGATGAAAAATATGATGTGAAGATTAGTTTTAAAATAGAGGTTATATGTGGGCATACTTGTAATGAGCCGTAAAAAAATGGAAGGGTTTTAATCACATTCAAAATGATCACAATTAGAAGGAAAAACAAATTTAAGAGTTAGAGTTTTAGTCGAGGTGGTAGAGGAAGCTACACATGGTAAGAAAAGTTTTGCACTAGTAAAAATCAACAACTTCATAGACTATGAAAGCCAAATACTGGAAAGGTGAGGAACTTTGCAAAAGAAATATGTTTATGAGAAAAAAAAAGTTGTGAAGAGTGGAGCTTAGTAGAAGGCGTGGGTATGTGGAAGCTATGAGAACAACAAAGGAAATGATTGACAAATAAAAAAAAAAAACAGTTTTTATCTTCAAAAGTAAGAAATTTATCAAGAAATAATGGTCCCTAGTTTCAATTGTCTTGAGTTTCTTTGTTGTCTATTTTTCTTCTCCAATTATGCCCTAACTTCAATTTTGAACAATTTTGAAAGTTAAGGGTTAAAATGAAACTTTTAAAATAATTAGAGAATACTGAAATCTACCTAAAAAGTTTAAGAGTATAATTGAAACCTATTAATTTTACCACTTGTACCATTATTTTATAAGTTACCTACCACTTTTGCTACTTGTACCACTCTTTTATAAGTTATTGTCACGTCACATTTTCTTCTTTATTTTAACCAAAAAATTTATAGAATAGTTGTTTTGAAACAAATTTAAAGTTTAAGGATAAAAATGAAACTTTTAAAATTCTAGAGCACAATTGAAATCCACCAAATTCAAAGACATTTAGTTTAATTTAATCTTTTTCATTTATAAATATAATTTATGTCTAGTATTAAATAAAAACTTAATCTTATGCTACTGATAAGCCTTAGAATTAAGGCTTATTTAACTCCTAATTACTTAAAATATTATTGTTTTGTCTTAAGATCATTTGAAAATAGTTGAAAATTGCTTGAAAATAAGAAAGGAATAAAAATGAATGCAATTAGATAAGATTCTAAAGAGTTAAGTTTGTTTGCAGGGAATGTGGAAATTGGAAATTCGTGATTCTGCAATTGTTTCTGGAGCAGGGAATGTAGAAATTGCAAAATCAAATTGCAAAATCGGATTCTGCAATTCTGAACAGCAGAAAATTCAAGGAATAACAAAAATTCATGCGAAAAACCCATATATGGAAAACTTAATTACAGCATGATTTGGGGGATTTTGAGCACGAAATTTGGGCAATCTTCAACCCTAATGAAGGCCTATAAATTGGAAAGAAGATAAGGAGCTAAGCAATTCGATTTTGGAGGTCTTTTTGGAGCTTATTTTCGTGGGTTTTCGTCATTTTAGAAACTCTGTTTTTCTGCATTTTGTTTTTCTTTTTTTTTTGCCGAGAACTTCAAGTTTCTGTCTTTATTTTTCTGCAATTTCTTCTTGTTTTATCAAAAGTCGTTGGCTGTACAATTGTTGTTCTTCATTTAAATCTCTCTCGTATTAAGTTAAGTTTTGATTAAGTTTTTGTTCGTGGGTTTTATTCACATTAATACTTCGTGTTTTCTGGAAAAATATGCTCTGTTTTCGTCTGAGAATTCAGCTAGTTCCTTCTCAATTTTCTAATCCAATTCAAGGCAAGCTTGGATTGTTAAGACTAATCAATTCTTAGAAATAGTGAAAGGATGAAGTCGATTGGAATAAAGGGAGGAACTCGGTTCTAAGAATATTTTTTGTCTATGAAATTCTATCTTGCAGCAGAAGATTTCAATTCTGTACTTGTTAATTACAAGGGAATTTGATTTGTTGTTCTGTCATATGGGTGTTGTTGTTCACAATTTGTTTTCTTCAATAAGTTAAAGTCTTGATTAGAAATTGATATCAATTTGCCCTTTATTTTCTATTCACAGTGAGAGATTTTGGAGGATTATTAGCTACTGTCTAGCATTATGTTTGCCCAAGTATTTTATCAATTTATTTAGTTTTAATTATCAGTAGCAATTTTACTCAAATTTTCTTTAAAATGTTGTTTCCTTCAAAAATTAGTTTTAAGATTTTTATCTTTAATTTGAGCTAAAACTTCTTAGGGGGTTCAAGGATGTGAATTCCCTAAGAAGTAATTGTAGCCAAAATTTCAATAAAAACCAAGCCTATGTCTCAATTGTTTGCTTGTGTTGAATAAAATTTCGTTGAGATCCTAGATTGATCAACTAGGGTAGCAACTCAAGCTTAGATCTAATACCGATGGGGTTAGTGATAAGCGGATTTCACACAAGTGATGGAGAAAAGCGCTTAGACATAAGCCATTCCTTACCCTAGACATAGGGATTAAGGACTCCAAAGCCCATAAAATTGTTGAGCCGAATGATATAAGATAGAGGGACTATAGACATATAGGTCTCTCACTTAGCCTCCTAAAAACCTAAATTCAAGGTAAATAGGAGAAGCAATTTTGGTTTACAATTGAGTGTGGAGTAGATTGGAATTGTAATTTTGGCTTGCAATTACAACTTAGGGCAATGACATTCTTGAGCCCCATCTTTATCTAAATTCCTTTTGAAATTTTAGTTACTATCCAATATTGTCATTTCTCAATTCTACAATTAAATTCTGCAATTCAATTCTGCAATTTTTGTTATTTCAATTATTGTTATTTTTAGATTCTGCAATTAGATTCTGCAATTTTTCTTTTTCCAACATACCATCCCAACATTATTTTTGCATTTTTAGTTTTCAAAGTTGCAATTTTTCTTACACTTTGCTTTACAATATTTTTGTTACACCGTTCCCTGTGGGATCGATACTTGGTACTCACATACAATTTTTATATTACTTTGATCGTGTGCGCTTGCGTGTACACACCGATCAGCTACACAATACTTTATTTTTATCAAATGGATGTATGATCCAACAACATTGCAAATAATCTGGTACTAGATTTTATTTTGAGATAACTACATGGATAGTCCATTAATGAGGCTCATATTTCATTATGGGCCAAATGCACTATTTTTTACATAAGTAGCCAATGAGACTATATTTTTTACATAATGGTTGTGATCCAATTACTATTAAGCCCTCTTGCACGATATGATATATTAAAAAAAATGAAAAAATATTTAAGGGAAACGAATGGTTTTTTTTTTTAAAATCAAATAAGAAAATTGTTTGTTTCCTTTATTTTCTCAAAAAATCCATAAATAATTGCCAATCAAATAATGAAAACCCTCAACTCTCTCTCCATTCTTTTCTTCATCGTGTTGACTAAGCCTCTCTGAAAGCATCCTTTCCATTCGATGGAAGAAGAAAATTGTACGTTCTCATTCCAGTAAGAAATAGCTAGATTACCTAATGGCGATCTTCCACCAGTGCCCTTGCGGACAAGGTGCCCCACTCCTTGCGTAGCTAAGATGGATTCATATCATGGACGATTTGCTCCAAAATATGGAAAAAGAAAACAAAAAAAAAAAAGATAAATTAAAGAGGATAAAATGGAAGAAATTAAGGTGGAAGTGGAATCACACAACGAAGAGAAAGGCCAAGAGCGGATCCACGTTGGGGCCAGGAGGGGCACGGGCCCCCCGACATTATGAGTTTTATATATAGGTAATATTTGTTTCAGATCAAAATCCCAGAAACTCCTTTGGTCTATTGACTGGGGGAGGGGGGGGCACGGTGAAATTTTGCATTTGGGAGGTCATGTGATCAAGTGCTATGAACCACCCTTCCCTTACTTTTTTAGCTTCATTTTTTTTTAAATTTTGTATATATATGCACCAAAAAAACCGCCTGCACTTTTAGTTTAATTTCATTTTTTTATTTAGTGTGTGTATGTATGTATGTATGTATATATCTATATATAAAGTTTAAATTTTGCAAAATATCCAGACTTTTTTTATTTTTTAAAATTTTGTATAGATATACACCAAACAAATTAAAAGTTCAACGACTAAACTTGTAATTTAACCTAATATGAACTTGTGCCCTCCCTAGAATAAAGTTCTAGATCCGCCATTGAGAAAGGCATAGGATAATGAGGGTTTACGGTGATAAGAAATAGGGTATATCTCTCAAGTTGATAATATATGTTTCTGTGTATATAACTAATATGTTCATGTGTATATAACAAATAATTTTTCAGTAGTATTTCATAAATATTATGTAGTCATGACAAGGTACATTACTTATACAGTTACGTATATTATGAATTTTGTTTATGATGAACTTTTAATACCTATATCCAGTTATGACAAAGTTATAATACTTATATAGTTAGGTATATTATGAATTTTGTTTATGATAAATGTAGACCAAAATATAAGAGGACTTTGATGATGTGATAGAGACTAAAATAGTTTCATATGGATATTATTTTGAGGTATATTTGATATATATACACACTTGTATATTTTTTTTAAATATAGGAGCAAGGTTTAAAATGTCGATGTTGATAGAAATGTCGAAGTCTCAATTTTATGGAAATGTCGATGGAAATATCGATAAAATGTCGATGTTGATGGATATTTCTGGAAAAAATTTAAAAACAAAAAATTCAAAAAAATTATTTAAACTAATAAATAAACATTTTACACTTTTTAAATGAGTTAAAATACTTGTTACAATATTATATTCACATTAAGTTACATTTTCTTACTATTTTTTTAATATTTAATCAATTTTGTACGATATAGTGGAAATGTCAATTCCCCCTTATGTCGATGTCGAACCCATGGACATATGGAAATATCGATGGAAATGTCGACATGTCGACAGAAATTTAATACCATGTATAGGAGTATATTAACAATACGAGGTATATATTTTGTATAATTTTTTTTATTGCAAAATATATATATATATATATATATATATATATATACACACACAAATTGTATAGTTTCAAATGACATGACAGTGGTGAGGAACAAATATACCGAGTATATGTTTGAAAATAACTATATATATATATATATATATATATATATATATATATATAAGAAATCTGTAATAGGTGGAAAACATGATGGTGGTGATGAACAAATATACCTAGCATATATTTGCAAATAACTAAATATACCGAGTGTATATGACGAAATTCGTAATATGTGAAATACATATCTCAAAAAAGATAAAATAATGGATATAAACTTAGTATATATGTTGGAATATATTAATTTAATATTATCGCTCATACTGTTGGGTTTGCGACTATATGTATGACAAAAAAAAAAACTTAGTATATACAATGGGCAAAACAAAAAGAGAACTAAAAAATGAAACCCTGTGCGACGAGAAGATTGTAAACAAAACGAGAAATAGAATGTAACTTTTTGTGAAATGGGTGGTCGGCATTAACGTTTCTGTAAAAGTAAAATGCTAAAATCATAGAAAAATGCGTGTGACAAAAGGAGATAAATGGGAACAAATAAAAGCTAAAATCGTGAGATTTTGGACAAAATATTGAGAAAAAAAATAGATAATCTTTAAAATTAATGCGTGTGACAAAAAGAGATAAATGAGAACAAATAAAAACTAAAATCATGGGATTTGGAACAAAATATTGAAAAAAAAAATGGATAATTTTTAAAATTAATATATGTATTGATTAAAAAGAGAAAAACAAAAAAAAGGCATAATAGTCAGAATTTACCCATTAAATCTAATTATGACAATATTCAAATATTTATCTATTTATGAAAATACGTATAATTAATATATCTATCCATGTAAAAATTCCTTTTATTTTTTATACGTGTAGACTTGTACAGTTAGGATACAGATAGATATATCCCAAGATGGCTTGGATATTAGATAAGAATATAAATAAAGATAAAAATATGTTTATAGAATGAGATTTTGCAAATGTATGGTTTCAAACTTCAAGTGAGATTGCAATTCTCATGAAAGAGCATCCAAAAATGTCAAGCATACCAAGATATCTGGATATTTGAACATTATCTTTGAATTCAAAGACACAATCGTACAACCTATAAAACAGATCCGATTCAACTAAGGTCATATCAGGTCATCTGGATATTTGAACATTATCAAGCACACAAAAACATGAGAATCCTCATGAAAATCCTCTACTAGTTTCCAAAAAACAAATTGGAGCAAGTGTTCCTTTTCAAAGTGCAACTTTTTGCCACTCCATGTGCCAATTATGTCTGCATTGAGCTGCAGCAGGGGGCCCTATTCAGCAAAATCAATCAAGATAGTACCAAGATTTAGAAAGGAGGTTATTATTACAAGAATCTGTCTGTTATAGTTCATCATTAGATCAAAAAGGGAGCATTTTTTCAAAAAGATCCAGAGATGATCTACAGACACCAAACTACAATTATTACAACTTACAAGGGGATGTCTAGCTGCTGCCTCTATAAGATTGCTGTTCTTTTGAATTAGAAGACTCAGTCTCCATGAGTAGAAGGTCTTGTACATCCACAAGAACATGCCTTCTTTCGTCTTTCGCTGCGTTTTCCGCTTCTGTAGATGAAGTCTCTCAGAATAACACTAGGTTTACTCTTGGAGAACCTGTTCTTCCCTTTTCTTTTCTTCTCGGATTCGAGTTTCAGCACAACACGCTGAATGTTCTGTACCTCGAACTGTAGTTTTCCTATCTTCTCGGATCCTCTTTGTGCCTGCTCTGTTAGTTTGTTTAAGGGGATGTTTCCAGTCGCCTCGATTTCTACCGATGGCCTTCGCTCGAAAGATGAGGGACTGCGTTCCAAATTCTGCTTCAGTTGACCATTTATATTTACTTGCTGGAAGATGGCTTCCTCGACTTCTTTTAAATGTTTCTCAACTGTGTCATATTCATTGTTTCTAGCCATTTCGAGGGTGTTCACTTCCATTCTCTTTTTCAAATCTTGAACGCTTGTTAGAAGACCTGTCAACTGAACGACATCTGAATCAAGTCTCTCTAAAATCTTTCCTTTTCGGCCTCTTCGAATTCTTTCTTTAATGCTAGGCGATAACTCCAATCTATCAATGCTCAACTCCTTCTCTACTTGCAGTTCTGAAGAACAATCTGGACTCTTATGTTCTACAATTTCCAACTGCGGGCAGTCAATTTGTGGGTCTGACGGGCTTTGTGGCACGCTATCAATCAAACTCTGGTCACAATCCTGCTCAGCAGTTTCCCACAACTTAAGCATTTGATCATTGGTCTCACTACTTTCCCTTTTGCTTCTTCTCTGGAAAGAACTATCTGATACATGATCCAGTGGAATATCTTTCATCAATATTCCATTGTCAGGTTTGTTCTTTCTTGCCTTTAGTTTATCGGTAATTCCATCCCTCAAATCTTTCCCTTCCTTGGTTGTTGCTTTTTGATGCGAGGTTCCCTCTGATTTCAAGTCTTTGACATGTTTGTCAGCAGCTTCTTTGTTGAGTCTTTCCTTTTCTTCGATCACAGCCTTCTCAACTGCTTTTATCATGGCCCCAATCTTCTGCAAATCCAATATCTCTTCTTTGTGGACATAACAGCTTCTGTGATGAGTATGAATTGTGGTTTCCTCGTCCTGGCAACACATGAACATAAATCATTATTAGATTTCTGCAACATTATCCTTGACGCTCAGCTCATTGTGATGATGCAATCTTGAGATATACACACAAGCTTAAAATTAATTGCAATCTGATAGACTCTAGTGCACAAGTTCCACTAAAACTATAATGTTTCTGATTAACACCTAGAAGTTAAAACCATTCCATTCAAGTTTTAAGCTAGAGCTGCAGGTTGACAAATCGCTTTAAAGTAAAAGACAGGCACAGACATGTTCATATTTGCACGCATTCATTCGTTGTGTATGAGTATTTCTATTCACATGATTACATCCAGGCATAAAGGAAGTGAAGAACTTCAACGATATTGAGCACAAAATTTGGCTATTTTGAGCCAACTCGTAGTAAATTTGTACACTAGGTAGCTTTGACTAAAGTAGGAAATCGTTTAGAAGAATAATTATAAAGTATTGCTGTAGGCGTTGTAGCATATAATTAATAAGAAAAAAGTTTTACCTCTTCTCCTATAAAACCTCTACAGATATCCCTAGACTGAGGAAGAACAATATGCTTGAGTGATTCTACATCCTGCCTCAGAGAAGCTATGGCAGGCTTATATGCAGACAGCTGTGCCTCCATTTCTCCAATTTCAGATTCCAGGGAACTAACTCTTTCTCTGAGTTGTTCAATCTCCATAGTTTTTGCAGCATTCTCATCTCCAGCATTTTCACAAGCCTGTGCAAGTTCATGAACCTTATGTTCATATAAAACCTCCCGGATCGATGAGATTTGAAGATCAAAGTAAAATGTTGTGGCTTCAGCCTCCCAGAGCTCAAACTCATCTCTTCTCTCCAGTAGTTCTAGATTCAGACATTCCTCTCTAATTTTGCATTTCTCAATCTCCTCGTTCAACAAATCTACTTCAGATTTTAAATTTTCATTCACTTCACAGAGGCATTGCATCTCATTCTCCTGGCTTAAGCACTTTTCTGAAAGTTCAAGATTCTCATTCTCTAGACTGCGTCTGATCATCATTGTTTCTTTACCTTCCATCTTGAGCTCCTCAACAGTACCAAACAATTTCATGTTGAAGTCTTGTGAAGTTTTAAGCTCCTCTTCTGTTTCTGAAAGCTCTTGAGCCTTCAGCCTCAGAAAGCCATTTCCAAGTAGAATTTGATAGTTAAGTTGATCATTCAAGTCTTTTGCTTCATCTAGCTCCTTGGCCAATTTCACTACTGATCCATTTAAATGCAGATTTTCCACTTCCTTCAACTGAAATTCCTCTGCCAACTTTTCAACGTCTTCCCTTGTATCAGAATTAACCACTTGGAGACGGTAGATGTCTTGAACAAGCTTTTCCGTTTCCAAGAATTTCTCGGTTTTGAAGCTCTCAAAAATCGACGATAGGATATTGAAAGCAATCACTTCCTGGATGATTAGATTGTGCTGCTCTTGTTGAATAATATTTTTGTCCTCTTCAAGGTCCAAAAATTTCTTGATCGAAGATTTCTTTTCTTCAGCAACATTATAATTTTCCTTTTCCAGCATAAGGTAGGCCCCTTGAAGATTTATTAGCTTCTCATTTAGAGTTTCAATCTCAGCCTTCAGCAGTAACTCATGTTGCTCCCACTGGCTAACTTGCATCATCAACTGGTTTTTCGTCTTCAGAAGCTCATGCTTGTCATTTTCATGCATTGCCAGTTGGCCCTTCATGATCTTTAACTCCTGCATAATGTTCTCTTTCTCTGACAGAAGTTCTTCACTCTCTAAACTCAGTTGCTTGAGAAGAGTTAATAAAACTGAGTTCTGAACTAGCAGATGCTGCTTCTTGTCCTTGTTTTTGAACACGGAAGTTTTCAATTTCTCAATTCTGCCCAAAATATCCACTATCAGAATTCTCTCTTCTTTCATATTTCCCTGCCCATAATCTTGATCAATTTGAAGAGCCATTAATACCTTACGGATCCC
The DNA here is from genome assembly GCA_033996785.1 of Trichosanthes truncata. Taxonomy (NCBI): domain Eukaryota; kingdom Viridiplantae; phylum Streptophyta; class Magnoliopsida; order Cucurbitales; family Cucurbitaceae; genus Trichosanthes; species Trichosanthes truncata. The sequence goes on from JAWPNB010000003.1 coordinate 8,002,464, forward strand.
TGCTCTTAACTTATCGATTTCATTGTACATAAACTCTACTTCAACTTGCTGCTCAAGATTTTCGCCTTCCAACTCAGCAATAAGTTTATCTGATAACTTCGATGCCTCTTCATATTGTTCACATTCAATAAGCAAAGAAAGATTTTTCTCTTCCAAATCCTCAACAAACCTCTGCAAGATGTAGATTTCAACCTGGGCGTTTACAGCCTTGTCTAGTAGTTCTTCAATTTCTTCCTTGCCCATTCTACTTTCTTCTCGTAGGTTATGGACATGGTCCTCCAAACCAGCAAGTCTCGCCTCAGTCGACTGCTTGTAACTTGAATGCTCTTGTTCTTCCATGAGAAGGGAAAACCTCAATTCTTCTACTTGATGTAAGGCAGAGTCTTTGTCATTTTCCAGATCAGAATATTTTTCTTCTAGATTTGTAAACCTTTTTTCCAGGTTTCCTAGTCTCAGTTCAATGTTTTCAAGCCGAGCCACCAACACGCCTCTTTCATTCAGAAGATTGGACCTCTCATCCTTCAACAACTGGCAGAATTCTTCTAAGCCCTTCGATTTTTCCCTTAAACCTTCAAGCTCTTTATTTGCACCAGATAGGGAGTCTTCTAGCAGTGTGTTCTTCTCTAAAAGTTTCAACATATTCTCAGTTACACTCTGCAACTGTGAAAGCAAGGAAGATTTCTCTACAACAAGAGCAGTTTTTTCTCCCTGGGTAAATTGGGAAAGCTCCTGGGATTCCTTGGCTTTCTCCCTTAACCTCTCCAATTCAGCATTCAATTCAGCCAGAGATACCTTGAGAATGGAATTTTCCTTCGAACGTTCATCCATATAACTGAGTTTCTCATAAAGCGCTGTGATCTTGTTCCTGTCCTTTTCACAGGCCTCCTTCAGCTTGGCATTCTCCGCTTGAAATTCCTTTACAGAGGATTCAAGGGAGTCAGGATCTAATCCTACTGCCTCCAATTGTCTCATTATGCCCTGGTATCTTCCACTCAAGCCCTTGATTTCCTCTCTCAAATGATGGATCTCTTTCTCAAGCAAGTTGCTCTGCTCTTCTTTTTGGGCAACAACCTCTTCAAGCTTCTCTTTCATCTCCTTCAAGCCAGATAATTGATCCTCTAGACTCTTCATTGAAGTATTGGAAGAAAAATGCAGTTTATTCAGTATTTTGTTTTCATCCTTAACTCGTTGAAGCTCTTCTTCCATACCATGTTTGCATATATCCAAATCCTTCAGCATCATGAGACCATTTTTAAGCTCCAAGGTTAGAGCTCTGTGCTCCTCCTGAGATTGACAATGCAACTTCTGCAAAGTGTGGAGAGTGTTTTCAACTTGTACAAATCGTGACTGCTCCTCATTCATTAGACTCTGAAGTTTCTTCAACGCATCTTGCTTTTCTGCAAGCTCTTGATCCTTAATAGCAATCTTCTGTACAAGTTTGTCTGCCTCGAACTGCAGTGAATGGTTCGACTGCTCCAAACAAGCACACCTTTCTTCTGTTGTCTCCAGTTTTGCATTAACCATCACAAGTTCACCTTTGAGACGTTTTGCATCATCTTGAGCACGAGATATTTCACTTTCCATTTTGGAAATTTTCTCCAAGCACTGCTCATACTGGCGAGATGCTATTTCCTTCTCCTCATTCAGTTCATCAAGAGCTCTCTTCAGTGCTTTGACTTCAGTCTCTGAACTATTCATTTGTTCATCAAGCATTCTTGCATAATCTTCAGAAAGAGAGATTTTGTTCTCTAAAGCAGTTATTTTCTTTAGGCATTGCTCATACTGAAGAAGGCTGGCCTCCTTTTCGGCTGCTAATCTGGAAAGTTGTTGCTCAAGGTTCTGAGTTTCAATTTCTGCCTTAGCAGCTCTCTCATTGTGTCCTTCAGCATCTTGTTGGGCTACAGATAATAGCTTTTCTAGGCTAGATATCTTTTGCAAACATTGATTATATTGTAAAAGGCCAGCATTCTTCTCTGCTTTCAGATCTAGAAGGGCTTCCTTCAATATTTTTATTTCAATTTCAGCCTTACTCGCACGTTCGTCAAGTCCACCGGCATCTTTCTGAGCAGAACTAAGTTCTTTCTCTAAGCTGGATAACTTTTTCAAAGAATTCTGGTATTTAAGAAAGAAAGCTTCCTTTTCAGCTTCCATCTGATTCAGTCTTTTTCTTAAATTTTGAAGTTCAGTATCCAATGTTTCATCACTTCCTGACTCACGCAGGATCTGAGACTTGAGATCATAAATTTTACTTGATAACTGAGGGGATACTTTTTGCAAGTTATGGTCAATGCATTCACCTTCACGAAAAACTAATTGTGGTTCGATGCTTCCCTCACTGACCTCTAAATTTTCTAGCACATTTTTTCTTGATGCAAACATCTCATTGAGCTGTTTCAAACCCCCTTTACTTACACGAGAATTAGATTCCCCAGTATTATCTCCTTTCATTCTTAATGGATGTTGGTTCGTTGATGACGAACCTCCTGAATCCTTGTGCAAGTCATCTTGGTCATGCAGTGGACGATTTGGGAGGTGGATTTCTGGTGTGTGGGATTCAGCTTCAGAAATAGAAGACCCTGAAGGTGACTCATCAGAAAACATAAAAGGAGGCATTTGGTTGTCAAATGCTTGAGCCATGGTTTTATGTGCATGACGAAGCTCCGCAGTTGCATGGTCATATCTTTCAGCTAAAGCGCGGTAAGCTCGGTAGAATTCCTCAACTAATTTCATAAGTTCTGGACGTTTCTTATAGTACATTTCTGCTCTTCTTGCAAAGGAGTCTGCATCTTCTTCAATGAGTTTGATCATTGCTTTTACTTTGGCATCCATGTCTGCAAAAAAATGAACAGGTCGCCGTCAGCATTTAGTTATCCGTTGTTGCAAGAGGCTCTATGTTCAATAAAATTAATAAAGACACGAAATTTGCAAGAGGAAGCAATAATGTTACAATTTAAAAAGCTGATGAATTCACACTCCCGATCATCTGAAGTCATGTACAAACAATTATCATGTTATTGAATAATTCAAATTTAAGCTAGCATCCATTTGTTAACCCATGAGGACATCCTAGAGAACAAAGAATTTTGAGAATGCAAATGCCAATTGAGACACATTTACGCTACACCACATACGTTTATAAATGGCGATGATTAGAAATATTCAAAATCAATTTGATTTTTTTCCCCTCTAATCGGGGTATCGAGGACCTTCTCCTTGCATTATGCTCATGGCTCACCCCCATCTCGAGAGACTGTGCACACCCCAAAAGCCAGCTCCAAGAGACAGCATACGATTAGCCCAAGAAAAGAGAGTTTCAACTACAAACTTTCTACCTGTTTCTTCCAATCAACTACTCTCTCAATGCACATAAATTGTCATTCTTTTCACTTCTTTTAACTCTAGCCTCCAATACCAACTCATCCAAAACTCAGATGTTTAAAAATGTCAGCAAGAAATAGAAGCCCATGTTAATGTGAGTGTGAAGCTGAACAAATGTAAGAACAATGCAGCTCCTAAACTTCCATTGAAGACGAAGCAACACAGTGCCATAAAAGAAAAGGCCCCCACCATTCGCGACTCAAGGAATGTGGGGGACAAGCCCCATCTAAACATGGGAGTAGAACTGAACTGTCATCAGTAAGATTAGTCATGATGAAAAGGTGCATAACCTGTAAGATTCTCCTGTAGCCATTTTGAATTTTTGGGGCTGATATGGCTATCCCACCACCAAGAATATAAGCGCCGAGATTCAGAATGCAACAAGGTTGCCATGATTCCGCCAAACAACAACCAAACAAAGGGTTTCGACCTAGGAAATGCCTGGTCCTTGTACCAGTAATAATCGAGGTAACGGATCCAGGCCAGACTAGCACAATTTGAACTCCATGACCTGGTCAATCCTCCATGAGCCTTTCCAGCTCCTAGTCACTGAGTTCACCTGCATAGCAAGAGAAAATGTCATCATGAGACGAATGAAATTTTGTTTACATTGGCTATAGCAAGCTGCTCAAACAAAAACAACTTTAATAATTGCACAATTTCTTTGCTTAACAACCCCGATTCACTGCATCAGAAGGCAACCGACTCAAAGGATGGAGAAAACAGACGAAATCCAGATCTCCAACCGCATAGAACTTTCTCAAATTTGGTCATAAGCTCTACAAGTAGCTGATTGTTTCAAACAAATGCTATTTTACACAGGTTTGTATACGTTGATTCTGGAAGCAGTAGTATAATCAGGAGGAATCAGCTGGATTATTAACTCAACACACAACTCTTAGTGCAAAAGGAAGAAATCATTAGTTCAAAAGCTTACCGGAGCTGAACTTGGATCAGCAAGAAAGTCGCCAAAGTAGAAAGAACTAAAGGCAAAAGCATTATCTCATTTCTTCCAAGACACTGCAGAAACCAACCCTTTTTCGAACCAGGGGACCAAAAACCTCCAGAACGGTTGAAAAAGCAGCGTGTTTCCAATCATACAAGAAACTCTACAGCTCAGAAAGAACACAAAAATCAAATTTCAAGCAAATGGGTCTCCCCCCAAAAGGGCGAAACAGCATATTCCTCTCATAAAACTCTTCGATCAAATGAAAACCATAAGAAATAATGCTACAAAATGGGTCATCAGAAAAACCCCACTAACCAATCAGCTTCTTCACCCCATTTTTTTTCTGTCTCTGTCTGTGCCACAGGCTGAAACTCGTTCCTTGTCTCCCTGGCTATTCTCCATCTCTGAAGATCATATTCACATTATATTTTTGGGTTTTGTACAGTAACCGTTCAATGATGGCTCGGCCGTTCGAGCAGCGTTAAATGACAGCACTGAGATTAAGCAAAAGGAGTAAATAATCGATTAAGGGTTAAGCGAGCCAATAAAGAAATTAACACAAAAAGTTAAACTTAGGTAGGTAACTAGTACAAATTTTCAAATTAGAACACAAAATTACCTCAAAAACAAATCTTGAAATTGAGTATAATTAGCGTTCATTAGATTTGTAGAAAAGGAAAACTGTCATATTCTTTCGATTTTGCTGTCTTTTGTCGTCACCACCCTGTGGAAGATTAGTGGGTAGAGAGTGATTAAGGAGCTTGAATCACCAAAAGGTACCTCCTACTTTATTTTTATCTTATTGGTATGTGTGTTAGTGTTAATTATTGAATTAATTTTTTATTTTCTTCTGCACGGTTGCTTGTGGTTATGATGTTCAAGCTGTTCTTCATTGGGTTTCTAAACAGTAATTGGTGCTTTGCATTATTGTTAACCAACTTTTCAAGAAAGGAAATTAAATATACCAAAGTTGAGATTTTTATTTTTTTTTTCTCATCAAGTTTGTGAGAAATAATTATAAAATTTATGAACGAATCAAATTTCTTGTAAAATTTTGAGACGGGGTCTTTCCATTTTAAACTACCTTTATCAATTTGGAGGGTATTTCAATTTTAAAAGAAGAATAAATAAATTAAGCTTTTTTTTTTTAATTCAATACTGAGTGGAAAGATGAGGATCCAAACCGTTTGATCTTTTAGTCGATAATATAATATCTTAATCAATTGAGTTACGCTCATGTCGACAAATGAAATTTGAGCTAATATGATCAAAGTCACTAAATTGATTTTATTGAAGAAATTTTTTACTCTAAAATAATAAATAAATAAATGCTGCTTTAATGGCTAATCCCTATATTTTTGTAAATTTATTTCTCATTAAATTAAAATTTTGGGTAAAAAGTTAAATCTTATCCAAGATTCCAAATAAATGAGTTGACTTATTATCACATATTTTAAATCTCTAGCTATTGTTTTCCTCTCTTTTTTCGCCAAATTTACAAACCACAATTTTATAATTTACCAAACTTGTATTTTTTTTCTTTAAATTATTGGTAATAGAAATTAATAGAACCAACAAATCTCAACTGTATTCTCCCAATTTAATCATCTTATTGCACAAAGTCCTCAATTGTAAAACTTTAGTCAATTCTCAAATTTTCCGCAAATAACCTTCTATACTTCCCTGTTCTCAAAATTATGCAATCTCTAATTTCTTTCCTTTTTCTTTGCAATAACCAATCTTTTTTCTTTCCTTGTGTGAATGGAAGACCAAATACTAATATCTCTTCAAAGAATATCCCATCTCTTTAATAGAGAATCATTAATAGGGGGAAAAAAAAAGAAAGGAAGGAAGGGAGAAACATGAGCTAAAAGAACTCATCATTTTCCTTAGAGAGAAAAAGAAAAATATATATTAATTTAATAATTTTAAGAGATATTTGAGGGCATGTAACTTAAGAAAAGAAAATGATAAATTACAAGTTTCGTCCCTAAAATTTGGTCCATAAACTTTCAAAAGTATCTAATAGGTCCCTAAACTTTTAATTTTGTATTTAATATATCTATGACATATTCAAAATTTTTAAAAATTAATTGATTTATCATATATAAATTTAAATTTTTTGTCTAATAGAACCCTAAAATTTGAATTTTGTGTCTAGTAGATCTATGAATTTTAAAAAAAAATCAAAAGTTGAGGAACTAAATTTATAATTTAACCAAAAGAAAAAAAATAGTAACCAATTAAAGTATTTTTTTGATGTTATAAGGTAGGCTGTCCATATTATTATACGATATTACACACACCAATTGAATCACATTTTGATTTTTAAATGATAATTAGGTAAACTAAAAATCCATAATGCAAAAGTCAACAAAAGTTGGTCATTCATCATCAAACCCACCCCTGCAAATAGAGATAAAAAAAAAATATTTGTGGAGGCCCTCACCTCTATAGGAGTGGAGAATCCTTGTAAAATGGAGCTAAGATTGAAGAAAAAAATTTCCTTCAAATTCGTTTTTTTTAATTGAGAATAAAGATGAGAATCTGCCTGAATCATAAATTTTTTTTATTACTATTATTTTCTGGATATATTATTACAAATATAAAGATAAAGATTTAAAATTGATGTCCTAACTATTTAATGCTTTAATACTAACTTAAGCATAATTGAATACTGATGCGGCGTGGAATGAAGAAGGAGGTCGCGGTGGCCTGGGTTGGGTTGTTCATGACTGGGATAACAAGTTGATTTGTGCTGGATAAAAATACACAGGATTTCGAGGACCAGTTCTAATCTTAGAAATCCGTGCAATTTTGGTTGGTTTGGAGTCTATCTTGGATCGGCGATTCCCCCTTATGGTTGAGTCTGATTCGTTATCTACTATTAATCTCATAAATGGTTGTGATGAACACCTAACAGAAGTGAATGAGTTGATTAAAGAAGTTCAACTCTTGGCGACTTTATGGTCTCAGATATCTTTCACTCATATTCGAAGAAATATCAACTTAGAAGCTGATAAACTTGCTCATCGTGTTGTTTCCTTAGGTTTGGATCATATCTGGGATGCTGCGTCATCTATGGGTCTCCACAATTTTCTTTTCAGCTAATGTTTTTCTATTTAGTTTACCTTTTCCTCAAATAAAAAAAAAAAAAAAAATCTCACATTTACATATTGTTGATTTTTTTAAAAAAAAAATATAACGAATTCTTTTTATTAATATCTTACATATTTATTGACATTTCATGATCTGGCTCTTGCCCACCCTAATATCATTCCTAACTTTTTAAGTCGGCAACCTTCCTTCATAAATAACCCTCCATCATCCCCACACTATTATACAATTATAAATTAATTATAAGCTTCTCAACCCACTCATATTTTCACCATGTGTGAAAACAAAACACTATAGTCTAACCCAAAAATTAAAAGCCACTATTTCTTGTTCAAGTTCCTTCCATTATTAATCATAGATCTTTTGAATTATCAAATAGCTAAAACCAATAATGGTTTTAGCCTTGACCCCATTGCTCCTCTTCCCCATTTACCAACTACCAATAATTAATTACAAACTTCAAATTTTTTTCACTATGACAAAGATGTTGAAAATTTTAAACTATTTGAGTTTTATCAATCAAATTATCACTATTAGAAATTCAATCCTTTTAACATCACCTTTAAATTGTAAGGACTTAACATTCTAATTTCTTTTCTTTTCTTTTTTTAGTTTACCGATTGCAGGCGTGATCAAGTCATCAACTTTTGAAATAGTAATTGGTACCTTATCTACTAAACTATGCTCGAATTGACACATTCTTACTTTGTAGCATTAATTTCACTCGAAAAGTAAAATTGTCTATAGATGTCATTATTTAATAATGATAAGATCAATATATCTTTCTAAATTTAATTCACCAAACATAAGATCCAAAATAATAAAACTCATCCCCTTCGATTATAACATTGTCTATGATCTCTACAATACGATTATTTTAGATATAATAAAATTTAATATAATGTGAGGTTGTGAAGAGAAACACCAAAAATAGCCAAGGGAATCTGTCGGTGCTTTATAAGCTTATATTAAATAAACATTAAGCAATTGCAAGAAGAAAGGAGAAAATTTAAAAAATAAAAAATAAAAATAAATCAACAAAGTCCCCCACGATTGCCAATGACAACACATTGTTTGAATTTTTGGTGGCTCTTTGTTTTCTCTTATGGCCTACCCTTCCATTATTGGTGTCCCAAATTTTGTCTGCCTTTGAAGGGGTCCGCCACTTCTTTTTATTAATGGGTCACTTTGAACCGTGGTGCTTCTACTACTACTATAAGCCACGGTTGTTCCAATGTATGTCATTTCTCAATCTCATCTCTAATATTTAAATCTCTACTCGATGAAACTGATTAATGCAATGTTGACATGACATTTGAAATGTCTAGTCATAGCATCGTATCGGGTAGGTTTTAATTTGAGTACCGTTAGTTAGGTTTCTAAACGGAGTCTGAGAAAAAGTAAGATAGATTTTTTTTTTTTTTTAAAATTGTCTACTGGTATAAGATAATATTGTTTAAATTACAAATTTAGTCTCTAAACTTTTAGGCTTGTGTCCATTTGGTACTTGAACTTTAAAAGATATCTAATAGGTCCATGAACTTTAAAAAATTGTCTAATAAGTCTTTAAACTTCCAATTTGTGTCCAATAGGTTATTGAATTTTTAATTTTGTGTCTATTAGGCCCTTGACCTATTCTGCATTTTGTAAAAATTTATGGATCTACTAGACACAAAATTAAAAGTTTAGGATCTTATTAGACATACAATTCAATTTTATATCTAATACATCAATTAATTTTTAAAAATTTTGAATATGTCAAGGACATATTAGAATTTTTAAAGTTTAGAGACCTATTAGACACAAAATTAAAAGTTCGGAAACCTATTTAGACACCTTCTAAAGTCCAAGGAACAAATAGACATAAATCTAAAATTTCAAAGACTAAACTTGAAATTTAACTGATACTATTCTTTAGATGTTATTTTTTATAATACTGTATTTTTGAATTTATAATCCATAAAATAAGAATACCTAACTATTTGAGGTATGTTTATGTTAACAAATGTAACTCTAATGACATCATCGAGTAGGGGTTTGGACGATTTTTAAAACTAAAAACTAAAGCTTTTAAAATATTAGGGAATTGAAAGGTACACTCCAAAGATAAAATGATTTTTTTTTATATAAAACAAGAGTACATTTCAAATTTGCAATTTGTATCATTGAGAAAAAAGGAGAAATGGGAATCTTTCTATGTTTTTTCCTTTATTCTATCTATATATATTTAGATTTTGTTTGCATCTATTTTTCTTTTCAAAAAGTTTTTAACTTTATACTTTTTTCTTAACATAAAAGTTTCGAATCATGAGTAATGATAAAATTTCAATAATTAATTTTTCTAAATATTGATATATTCAGATTAATTGGGTCCAAGCCCAATGTAAAAATGTTGAGTCATTGGACAACTGGTCAATGATCAGAACCGTCCATTTAATGATGTCCACATAGATGCTGACGTAGGATTTTTGACTCATTAGATGACTTATGGGTCCACTTGTCATATGGCCAATGGGTTGTTCATACTTCTTGACTTATTTATTCATGATTAAATAATTGTTTTTTTTTCAAAAAATAATAAATAATAAATTAATTGTTGTCCCTCCAATTTTAGTTTTTACTTGAATTTTTTTTATTATAACTATGATTTTATACTATTATAAGTAATATCGATATTCTAATAACATAGTGAGAGTACCTAAAACTCGTATTCACAATATCAAACTAACATTAGAGACTAAACTAGATTTCTTATCCTAATAGATTGTTGAGTTTTATTTGACAATTTAAGTAGAACAGAAACTTTATATCATATGCACAATGACAATAGTCACAATACCCTTTTGTTTAAAGAATTCATTTGTTTTATATTCGAGGAATCAATCTGCTCTTTATTTTCAAAATTCTAGTTCTCGAAACTGAAATGACTCGTTTAAATGAAAAGGGAGACTTTTAGATCATCGAGAGAATCTCTTCTCCATAAAAGCACTCCAATTTCCTTTAGAATAAAGAAAAACATTGAGGTAAATAAAACTAGAGGTTGAATTTGAACTACACAACCTTTAATGAAGAAGTTTGCTGTACAGGAACTGGAAGTTTAAATCTGCAGGAAATGTTGTAAACCATCCAACACTGGAGATTTGCAGCACATTCTGCATCAATCAAAATTCTAACACCATCAATGGAGATTGTCTAGTATTGTTGAACAAAGACAATGACTTTTAAACCCAAAAATCTTAAATGCAATCTCCCAAAAAAGAAGAAGAAAAAAGTGTGCAATTTGCTTGTGGACACCCACCAACACAAAGACAAAGTCCTTTCTAATTGGCTTTGCTCTTTCTTTTTCAACCACTGTTTGATTTTTACTCCTTACCAAAAAGCTACATTATGCTTTTAGAAACAGTACAACAGACAAAAAAAACCCTCCACCCTCTTGATGTGATTTCCCTCAAAAACTCCTCATCAAACTATTTGGTGAGAGAGAGAGAAGTAGAGAGAGAGAATAGGGGTTTGAATATCTGTCTCCAAGCTTAATATAATATAACATCTATCATGCTCTTCTCCATGGAAATTTCTACAGTGTTGAAAATTTTATCTGTGATCTATTGAAGCTTTTGGATTCTATGATTGAAAAATCATTTTGAGGTCAAATATAGTAGTGGGACAAGTAAACATTGAAATCATTAAGTCAAAGATATGATTTCAACCAACCACCATGGGTTGGTCAAGAGGTCAGGTCAGTAAGGGTCACGCAAATGATAAAGGGTTTAGAGGAGATGAGTTCAAGCCATAGTGACTACCTACCTAATATTTAATATTCTACAAGTTACTTGTCAACCAACCAAATGTAGCAGGGTCGGACAATTGTTCTGTGAGAATAGTTGAGATACACGCAAGCTAGCCCAAACACTTACATTAAAAAAAAGAAGATATGATTTTGGTCATTGTATTTATGGTTTAATTTTATTCTAATCCTTGTATTTCCTCATGTTAGGTTGACTCCATACATTTGGTGAACTTATGAATGATCCATAAGTTTCTACTTGTTAAGCTGCTGTTTTAATAAAAATGGAATCAAAGAGTACAAAGTTCAAAAGAATCATAATTATGGAACTAACCATTTTTCTGTAGCTCACCACCCCCCATTGATTTAGTCATTAAAAGCATATGCATCCACATAGTTTGGCTTCTAACACCTAACATGTCGAGTGTCTTCAACAGCACAAACCAAGAAAGAAGAACAAAGTTTCAATGTATTTTGAAGGTTTACTGTTCTTAATTCCAATAACATATCAAGAAAAACAGACACCATAATGAACTTTAAGACCAAAGGGATTGTCTTTGGGTGGACAATGGTTTGAATATTTGTTCAAGTTTTGTAGAGTGTCGGCATGATTGCCATTATAATATAACAGCAAAACCCAATACACTTCTACCAAACTCCATGATTAAGCTGCCTTAAGGTATCTAAGAAGAAAAGTGGAAAATAAGAGGGGCATGTGAATCTTTTGGACCCCAACCAAGAGATAAACTTTCAGATTTTGTTTTTGTTTTTTAGTGAAGTTAGCCAGCTGTATGGCTACCAGTGGAATTCTGAAAAAGGGTACTCGAAAAAGTTGGAACTAGTGCTGTAAATTTGTTGTGTTTCCTCAAACAAGTAAAAATCCTAGACATGTTTGTTCCTCTACAATACTTGCTGAATATAAAAGGCCAAAGGCCTATCTCTCACCCATGTGCCTGCTTCATCTCTCTCTCTCTCTCTCTCTGTCTTGATTCAAATCCAAACTAAAGGAATTCATTTACGGTGGCTTCAGTGGGGATTAGAAAATGGGCTATGGATGAAAGTTGGACCTAGGATAGGCCTTTGGTTAAGCTACTTGGCCCAACTCAAGCTCACTTGGTGATCACTTTAGCTAAAATTGGAGTCTAGTAGTCTAATGGGCAAGATGTTGACTGGTGGGTTTGTTCCTTGATTAGATCTACCAGCAAGGATCTAAAACATATGGCTGTCATCTAAACTTTGAAGAGAAGAAAGATAGAAAAGAAGCAAATTTATCACGGATCTATATAAATCAACAGTCCAACCACCATTTCTACAGGTACAAGCTTAGGAAAACTAATATTTTACAAGATAAGTTGGAGGTATTGGGCGTAGGGATACTACTTTTTATTATACAAAGCTCAAACAGAGTACCACTGAGCAACATATTTTTCAACTAAGTGGCAAATTGAAGCAGACTTTGCTCGGAAGACTCACCATTTTCAGTGTTGAGGGGTGAGAGAAGGGAAAGACGGAATCGACTGCAATATCAATTTCCGGCCTGTTCGTGGCAGTGGCGATAAGCCAAAGTCGCTCTGAGGAGGAGATATCCTCTTACTGTTGGGGGAACCAGTCTTCACACCTGCACCAGGAGAGCAATCGCCACGAAGAATATCTGGCATTTCATCTTCCGAAACAGGCTTAGTATTTTTCCCCAGATCTGGTTGAGGTCGGAGGATATTTGGCTTTTCAAATTTGTGGCCAGCATAAAATCCAGACGAGGATCCAACATTGAGAAAAGAAGAACGCAACGGCTTGCTCCTTGAAGAGAATGGTAGGGGAACCAATTGCCTGCAGATGTAGATTGTCAACGTTCCAACAACAATGAGTATCAACATTATTATTTAGCTGAAAATTTAAGAGATGTACCTGCAATGCTGTAATGGTGTTGCAGGAATAGCAGAACCTGGGTTCTGCTCTTCATTATTCTGGATTTCAGGGCCTTGCAAAGCTTTGTCCATCACACTCTTTTGGTTTGTTTCTGGTTCTTCTTCTTCTTGTTCAGTTTCTAATCCTAATAGAGAAGACCCTGAAACAAAAACAATATATATTATGAAGGAAAATTGTGAAAGGAAAGCAAACTATATACAATCTCAGATGCACAATCAAGAGACTAGAGAATCAGTGTGCATTCAAGATAATCAAGTGGAATCGCTTGTAAAACTCACCATCCTTTCTTCCAAATGCATTTTTACACCCCTCGCATCTGCAACTGATGGAGCATCCAACACCACCCTTTGAGAAAGACGAATGGTTTAAATAAGATCCCGCAGAACAAAAAGAGAAAAAAAAACTTATAAACACATGATTTTCCAAGGGGGAAAACCTGATAGCATTCACAGTATTTCTTGAGGCAACTTGATTTCTTGCAGTTGCATCCTCTTTTATGCCGTGCAGACGCTGGGGTTTTGTTAGATTCATCCTGACAGAAACAAATTTCTCAATTTATCATCTCGCAGTCCCACACTCAAGAGAAAAATCTAGACAGAGATTTTCGTACCCCAGGTTCTGGAAGAGAATCCGAGTTCCTGATCACTTTGGGAGCAAATGCAAGCGGATTGCGAGATTCAATCTGCTTACGAGTTGCAAGAACGGTATCTTCATGAATAGGTTTGTTAAAGCAATCTTGACATGAACATGGCTCAATACAGTAAACGCCGGCTGCAAAGCATTCACAGTAACTGCACAGACAGTACAAAAAGTCAAATATACGGAAGTCAATTTGGAAGAAAAGAAACAATTGAAATTTGAGGGGGGGTGGGGGGGTGAAAGACGAAGGATGTGAATTTCCTTTCTGTAAATACAGAATTAGATGCACTCCCACCCCCTCCCCCCTCCCACCATAACCCCAAATCTGTTTTTAGAAACCAAATGACTGCTCTGCAAGTATATCACCAGTTTCCAGTTTCATCAAATGATTCAGTCAGACTATTGGAGTTGGAACTCACAGTTTTAAACACTTGGACTTTTTACAGTTACAGCGTTTACATGACGACTCAGTTTCTCCAGCATGTTCCAACCTCCGCCTGCAAAACCATTTGGCTTTTATTAGATAACAGGGCGATGCAGCTAAATATCTAAGTTATATACAGTGATGCAATAGCCATTTCATTGAGACTTGCCTCTTCTTTTTGGGACTATTTTGATTGAAATCCTCAGCAAGCACATATGCAGATGCCCCAGCAGCATCTTCCTCATTTTGAACCCCATTCTCTGAAGAATCCATATCTCTTTCAGTAACGACCAAAGTCAAGAGAGGATCCAGACCAGTTGAAGGTGAATGACATGAAGCACTAGAATTGGGCAAAACCAGTTGCCTCTCGGATGAAAACTTCTCATGATTGAGATTTTTGGCATCCTTTGAAGTTGTTGCCAAAGCATTTAAGTGTAAACCTATTCCAGTTAAAATGCATCTAGTTGCAACACCACCAGATTTATATGGGACCAGTTGTTTATCCATGGATGCCGCCTTCTCTTCTGGATGTGTCGGCACAGAACCACTATTTGAACCATCTTCTAAGCTTTTTCTTCGACTGACTGCTGCCTCAAAGTCCAGACAGCGCCTCCGCATACCCCGATACAAATTAGATACCGGCTGTAAGCAAACAAACAAGCCACAACTAGTATTATTAAATAACCAAAACGTGCTACATAACTTATTAGCTAAAAAAAAGCTTCTAAGCAAAACTAACCTAACATGATACTCACAACAAAAGGGATCAATGTATGGTGAAACAGGCTCTATATGTTAGTACAGTACAGCAAATAAAATATTACACAAAATGTAACCAGATAAATTTAAATCGATGTGGTTACAAGGTACTGACCTAACAATTGGTGTAATAAAAACAATAAGTTTAATTTTAAAGAAAGATATGAGATGTCATCCTTCATAAGCAACATGTAAATTAATTTTCTTTTCCTCATCTCAATTGCATTGCCCATTATTTCCTCGTAGTTCTGACATGCATGATGCAAAAAGTTGAATGGCAGCATTTGCATAAATGGTTTCACGGGAGACAATTAAATATTAATACCTTACAATCATCTGTTATATATTTAGCCACCTCATCATCTGTTATTTCCCTACTCATAGAGTTACTTGAATTTGGAAAGGAAAGGTTATCTGTTGCCTGGTCCATATCTTTTAGTTCACAAGCCTCTCCAGCTTGAGATGACAAAAACTCTATTTCCTGCTGTCCACCACTAGATTCTATCGGATCAGCAATTCTCATTTTTGACAGATTGGTATTGTCATTTTCCATGATCTGAGACAAGGTACTTGATGTAAACCCTGTCACAAGGTCTAATGGTTTCTGAACTAGTCTGATAGCCTCTGAGCCATTGGGGGAGCTGAATATCAAAAGATCAGAGCCTTCAGTAATTAAACTTTCCCAGTCATAACCGGCCCCCTCTCTTTCTTCAGTGTGGCTTACGATCTGCTTATTCCCTTCAGCTTCAGATGATCCATTTCCAGATTTATTTTGAACACAGGGTTCACTTAAAGCTGGGTCTTCACCTGATTTTGAAACACTATCTGGTAGCTTCTGGTCACAATCTGGACGAGAAGAATCACTCGTCATTGCTTGTGGCTCCTCTTTACACACTGGATGCTCAGAAGGTGGCTCAGTAGATGGATTAGAAAGTGAATCAGACTTGCCATCTGATGCACTAGAGTTATCCTGTAATTGAGCCACATTCCCTGTAACACCTCCATCGGTGCCATCTTTATTCCCATTTTCGGAAGAGAAGTCTGGTTTTGATAGATCTGAATAACTGTGCCTGATGACAAATAAAGTTTCAATTATATAAAGAGTGAAAGAAACTGTAGCTACATATCCTCGCAAGTAATTTGAAAAAAACATCTTAAAGGAGGAATGTACAGTACCTTCTTAAGAATCTAGATTCCTTGTAAGAACTGGCATGTGGAGAAGTAAAAACCGATGGAAGGGAGGCAAAACTAAGAGAGTTAAACGTCTGTGTAGTATGTATGGACTTGACAGGTTGGATCGGTGAAAGATTATTGATGTAGTTGAAAACAGGGGAATCCTGCACCAGCAATAACCCAGTTAAGGCATGAAAAAATCAAGTATTTAAAAGAATTAATGCAAACACCCCCCCCCCCCCCCCCCCCCCCCCCCAAAGGTAAAAAGAACACCAAGCAGAGCCACCACAGAGCCTCAGACGCCAGTAAACATTGTTTCTAAGCATGAAGCCACAGGCCAAAAACAAGATAGAGATCTGCTCTAAAGTTTGGTGCAGCACAACAAAGTTAAACACACCAAATTTCAAAGTAACAGTAACAAAGGACCCGAGCACAGACACTAAACCATGGCCTTTATGAAAGCAAATATTTGCCCAAATTGGAGATCTGGAGCTCGAATTCACAAAGCTCAAGGAAGCCAGTCCTCCCCAGACCATCAGACCAAAATCCTCAGAAGAACAAACGTCAAATTCATCAAATTAAAGACGTAGAAAACACTAGTCTCAGTAAAAACCAACCAAAACCCACAAACACAACAGATCAATGAATTCACAAGACGAATCCAGACCATGCAGCCAACACATCCACAAGACCAGAAATGGTATCGACCAATTAAGGGTATAGAAGTCAACGAAGTCGAAATCAAAGAGCATGCACAAGAACGACAAACCAATCCCAACCCAGATAACAAAAACTCCCAAAACAGTCACAAAAACAATCAAACAGCAAAAGGGTCACCCCCATCTGAAATGCAAACCACCATCACCTCAAATTTAGAGACAGAAGTAGTGCCGATCTGGTTCCTCTCCGGAGTGTCCATGTCGGCGAGCTAAATGGGTTCTTCCAGCATACCTCAAAGAGGCCACTGAAAAGAAAGAAGAAAAAAACCACAAAATCAAAGCTAGTTAACCACTTCCACTATTCTCTCTTCCCTTTGTCTCAAGTTTCCCTCTCTTAAACCTAGCTTTCTTTCTCCTTAGGAAAATGGGGTCTCGCAGATGAGATTCAAAGGAGCGGGAAGGCGGGATAGTAGATTTTCTCGTGGGGATGACCCGGACCCTACCGCTAAGTCCCACCACAATCTCCCACACTCACCTCTTCACAGCTGTCGATGTGTTAATACAAAAAAAATTTGCCCTCTTTAGCTTTTTCACAGTAAAATTTTCAATTTTTTTATTCTTTTTTCCCTTTTTCTTTTCCAATCTTCTTTACAGTAATATACTGTGAGCTTCTACTAAACTATTTATAAAAAGTAACGTATGGTAGCTGATTATGATTCCGCTTTTCTGGTCTGGATTTTCCTGCCTCTCTCTGCCTTTTTTTTTTCTTTATGATTTTCTTTGCCCTCTTTTTCCTCTTTCAAATCCTCGTTTTTACTTCAATCTTTTCCCCATCTGCCATTGAGTGGATTCCGATTTTCTGGGTTTTTCTAATGTTTCCAAAGCTATGATGATTATTGGTTGTTGAAGAAAAGCATTTAATTTTCATATCATCATTTTACTCGATGGATTGAATTGAATCCGAGGGCTAAAAAGGGTTTCTTTGATCACCAAGGCAAAATTGCCTAAGATTCTATCAACTGTTGCATTGGGGATTTTAGGGCTGGATTAACTACAACATAATTAAGATCAAGAGTAATTAATATATACTTTGTGGAGATTTTGTTTTTTTTTTTTTTTGGAATGCATTCATTTTTAAATAAAAGAGTTGTATGATGAAAATAAAAATTGTTTCCATTTTGTTAAAATTAAACAAAAATGTCAAAATTGAAAATGATAGAGAGGAAATTAATGGAAATAGCATTTTGTTATTTAAATTTTCTTTTTACTAATTAAAATTTTTGGATGATATTCTTAGTATGTTTTCATTATAATTATAAAAATGAAAATGTACTTGTAGCGGATTTTTTTTTCTTTCTTTTAATACAACTTGTAGCGGGAAATTGGTTTTATGAGTTGTAATTTTTATTCGAATTTAAAATATTGAATTATATTTTGTTTCACTTTGTCATGCATTTTTCAGAGTATCAATTTTTTTATGTATTGTAAATTGTAATTTGCCATCATGTTGCTCAAAAAAAATTGTAATAATGGTGTGTTAATACTCTCATGAACATAACTCAATTGGTAAGCTTGAAGGTGAATTTTAAACTCCATTGAATGTAACAAAAATTGATATGTTTCTATTTTTATTTTTTTTTAAATTCAACATACATGTCGGGTAGGGGATTCAAACCTCTTGGTTGAGAGTAAGGATGTCAATGGGGTAGGACAGGGTGGGAGCACTCCCCATCCTATCGCGAGGATTTTTCATACCTATCTCCACCTCATTCTCCATTTTGGGAAATTGAAACTAAGGTAAAGGATTGGGTCCTATGAGAAAAAATCTCACTTCTCATTTTTATTAATTAAAAATCGATAAATATATTAAATATATATATACTTTTATGTTAGAGTTAGTATTATTATTATTTGATTTATTTAAAAAAACAATATTTTTATTATAAAATTGAGATAAACAATTAATAAAACACATAAATAATTAACTGATTATAATCAGGTTTGGGGTGGGAAATGCATTCCTCGTCCCTGTCCTAAAAAGTTCTTTTCCCAACTTCAATTTTGTCTCCATTATAAATAAGGAATCTCCGTCATGTTTTGAGACCGGATTTCGTGGGAATTTTCTTCACCCCTAGTCAAGGACATATGGATATAACTATAACTTAACTATTTATTAAATTGTTATGGACCGAAGTAATGTTGATATGAATAACAATTTTTACATCTTTATAGACAGAACAAAGTAAAGTTTGAGGCCAAATTTGAATTTTTCAAATGCACATAGATAAAGTTGACTGGGACATAAAAGTAAAAAGATTAAATGTATGATTTAATAAACTTTCCAGTAAAAATGATTATTTTGAATTTCCTATTTATATATATACATTTTATCTTCTAATAAAAATGAGAAATTATGAAACAATGGTAAATTTATACGTGAAGGAATATTTGGATTATTATTTTATTAAACTTCGTTTTGTGTAATTTAAGGGTGAAAATTTTGAGTTTGTATAGCTTTTATTTGGATGGTGTATTAATAAGTCATACAAACTTAAATTTATGCCTTTAAGATTAGTAATATTAATTAACATTTTAGTCACCTGTCAACTTGAGCATAGGTCGATTGATTAAAACATACACTCTTGATCTTACCTCCACATATTGTTGAACTTTATATATATATATATATAGCCTCCAACAAATTCACGTAATAGATGTAATAATAACTCCACAAATTAAATTTGCACCAACTCAATATATAGTCTAAATTATAAAAAATATCCTTGAACTTTGTCATTTGTTTCAAAAATACATCTATTCTTTCAAAGTTGCAATATTACCCAAGACCTTACCACCCTTAGAATATAAATCCATTAGAATATTAGACAGAAAATCAACGTGGTAGTAACTTCGAATGACGTGGTGGTGACTAAAAGAATGAAATTTAAATACATCAACTTGTTATTCAACATTCTAACGGTTTTTCTACTCCAATGGTAGTTTTGAAAACTTTAAGAAATGTTAAGGGTAATATTACAACTTTTGAAAGAATATAAGTATTTTTTAAACAAATAACAAGGTTCAAAGGTATTTTTTATAATTTAGTCCAGTATATAAACTATACGTTCCATGATGTCGTGTGATTGGCCACATGTTAAGTCTGTGTAATTCAAAAAGAACAAATTAGTATCCCAAAGTTAAAAAATTGAATATATAGTTGGTGTATGATTTTGCTTATGATCGGGAGTTTATTAATCACACATACAAAATTCACTAACCAAATTACTTTTCAATTCTACATACTAATGTCTTTAACTCATAAACAAAATATAAGATATACTTCTATGTAAAATATACATACATACATACACACTCATATAAGATATACAAATTCAAATTTCTATATTTTCTATTAAGACACATGGAACATAACCTCAAGCCTTCCAATTCCAAAATTGATAAAATACAGAGTGAAAAAAACATCTTAAATATTTTAAAAACAAAATAAATGTGACAATAAATGAATGATTGTGTTTTTTTATTTCTTTAAGAGAAAAAGCTAAATTTGGTACTTCTTATTTCTGGTTCATCTGACAGTAAAAAAAAAAAAAGGGTAAAAATAACTGACATTTGTCCTAAAATAGTGAAGTGGAATTGAATTTATAAATATACCGTACGAGTTTTAAAGTTTAATTTTAATAAAATTAAATTGGGTTTTAAAAAAAAAAAAGGGTAAAAATAACTGACATTTGTCCTAAAATAGTGAAGTGGAATTGAATTTATAAATATACCGTACGAGTTTTAAAGTTTAATTTTAATAAAATTAAATTGGGTTTTAAATGGGCATTAAAGGGCGGGAAAGAAGGGATGACGTAATAGTTACTCTATATTGATGAGCATTGAATCTTCGGTGCACACGACTACAAAAGCTTTTTGTGGCATATTGAACGATCAAAGGCCACGCGCCTCTCACGTGCCATACCGCACCCATTCTCTTCTTATTTCATTGGTTTTCTAGTTTTCACTTGTTCTTTATGCTGCTTTCAAAAATTAAAAAATATAAAAATTCCACTTGTTTATGAAAAGTACCACTTGTAAACCTAAATATATATTCAATTTATCTTTCAAATTTCAAAGATAATTAATATAACGACCAAGCTCAAGATTTGGATCAAGATTCATAATCTAGATTCAGTACCTGACGACTCTAGTATTCTCCTACACCTACCGCAATATGACCACGCACCTACTCGTCTTGAACTGTTTATAAGAGTGAAGCATGTCCCCACATACCAACATGGATGCTCTAAGTCACACTTGTTGAACTTTTGAGTTCCTATGACTAAGCCATCGAAAAAGAAAATGCATCTTGTTAGTATAGGTAGTAACTATCAATTATTTTAAATTTATTTTAACCATGCTTGCATAACCTCAAGAGCCCCCTCATTCGGATGTGAAGTCAATTCATTCATGTATCCCTCATATACTCTAGCGTTACAAGATTTTTTTAAGCCTTGGGCGTTATAATTAAAGTTGCATTGAATGGGTTTTTGTGTAATGTCTGTTTCTTTTATTATTTTTGTAAAAGGGAATTGGAGAAATTGTGAATCATAAAGAAAATTAAAATTTATATTGATAAACAGATATATTGACGATTAATTAGATTAGATTAGGTTAATGTTTGCAGGTTTTGCTTTGTTTAAAAGGTTTAAAGCTCTTGAAGGCCTTGCAATCATCGAAGAACTGAAGAACATCCTCAAGCGGCTCCAGGCTCTTACCCCCCTCATTGTGGTTGAATTAGATTGCTTGGAGATTATTAATTGCATAAACAGATACAGTGAAGACCTCACAGAATCCGGTGCGGTGGTTGCCGAAATTCGTAAGCTGGCTCAAGATGTGGGTGTTAAGGAGTTTCTCTTCTACTCAAGGAACTGCAACAAGGTTGCTCGTACCCTCCCGTCGATGGAGAGTGTTCGCCTCTGTCTTTTTGTGACCATCCAAATTCCTTTTCGAAAAATGACGGGTCTATCTGGTTTTCTGGTTTCCCAGATCGGGTTTATTCTGGTGTAATAGAAGACTTGATGGCTTTGTAGTGTGTTGGTTGTGCTATAATTGTTCTTTTCAAAAAAAAAAAAAAAGACTTTTAACTTTTTTTATTGTCTGGTTTTATATAAGAAGGCACCCTCTTGACCTATCCCTTATATGATATGGCAATTTGATTAAATTATTTTAAAGTTCACAATTCTAATCTAAAAGGCCAACTAATTTCTTTTGAGAAAAACAATTAAAACTCAACCTAAACATAGTTCAATGATTTACAATAATAATTTTTTTATAGGTTAAGAATGAATCTCCACTCTCACTTTTGTAACATTATATTAAAAAAATAATGGAGAGAATAGAATAAAATAATGATCGGAAGATGTATAATAAAAAGAAGGGTGAAAAGAGATTTAAATTTTCTATGACGTTTTTTAGAGCATTATATCATAAATATGAATGGAGATTTAAACCTATGACTCTTTAAAGAATGTAGAGATATTTTAATTATTGAATTATGCTCAGGTTAACACTATGACTATTTTAAATCTATAGAACTTTGTTAATTGAAGTAATATTGAATGAGAAAGTTTTTAAATTTGATACATGACTAATAAATAATTATTAGTTTTAAAACGTTGACTTCTATTTTAATAATTAACTAAACAAAGTTATTGTTTTCAGAATATACCATCACAAATATGGGGTAATTTTAACAATAACGTAATTTTTTTAAAAATAGAACAAATTAGAGTAGTTTTGAAAAAATAATAATAATGTATAAAAAAAAACAATTAGAAATCTGGGCTAAGGGAGGAAAGTATTGACAAAATTGAAGTACCAAACTTGTGTACCATGTACACGTTTTTAAGTGGGTTGATATGTAAGTGGTGAGATGGTGAAAAAACGAGTACATGTATGTGATTACTTTTTTTTTAATCCTCTGAATCTTGAAGAAATGAGTTGTTGCAGTGAGTAGGGTTTCACAAACAGGTCATCACTCAATGAAGGGTGCGAAGAAATTTGACCATTCGTACGATGGCTCCATTGCGGACTCCGCCAAAACGAGCTCCCTCCAAATCTCAAACTCAGAGCAGCAGCAGATGATTCCGATTGTTCAAATCATCGTTGAGTTTCTCCGTCGAAATTGGGTCATACGTCGTTGGTTCAGGGAGAAAAACTTGCATCAGCGGCAATCAATTTCCATGGTAGGGGAATGAAGCTTGATCTTTCAAAAACTTCTGCAATGTCTTGATCAACCCTAATACTTGAATACTCAGAAGGTCTTCCAACCCCAATACTCTTACACAAATCGTAAAAAGAACTTGTTTATAAAACCCTTTCTCACCGTAGTACCATCACAACAACCCATTTCTTTAGCCACTACAGATGGTGGTCGACGTCCGGAGGAAGAAGATGAACGGTTCGAGAGAGTCGGCGTCGAGAGGAAGAAAATGAACAGTGTAAAAGAGCCAGCTTCTAAGAAATGTGGGGACCGAACTCACATACATGGTACGCGAGTTCCAACCCTAACTCGTGGCGAAATGCGTGGTTTCTAGGTGGTGAACTATGTCTGACATGTCACATAAATCGCAATCATGGGCCATGTTTCATTAATATTTAGGTAAATTGTGGCCTATGTACACGATTTAGGCACCCCAAATTTGGAATTAGTTTCAAGCCTACCATTTATTTGTTGTTTTTTTTATAAAACTACATTATTTTTTTTTTAAATCCCCCCACAAATGTTGGGTGGAGACTTTAACTTTGGGAGGTTATTATGTTGCACTCATTTTGGAATTGCAATGGGAGTACTTAAAATCAATTTTGAGAAAATCATAGCCATTTTGGATGTTTGGTAATACTTTGTTTTTTATTTTATAAAATTACTTTTTAAATCATTTGAATATCCTAAAATAGTAGCTTATGATTTTAGCTTCTTGAATAATCACGGTTTTTTTAACGATTTTCACTCATCTGTCCTTGTCCGTATTGAAGCTTCTATCGTAAATTCTTTTTTTTTTTTTTTTAAATTCCTCCAACCTTGTCACACATGGAGCAATTTCATTTGAAATTACCAAACGCATTGTGGCGTGCTTTTTTATGTTTAAAATTGAAATTTATCAAATACTAATTTGCTTTTTATGACAGCTTATTTTCTTAAAAGCACAACTACCAACAATTATTTTAAAAGTTACAGCAACCCCACATGGAGGCTACATTCCTCTCAAATCCTCACCAACTTTTGAACTGTAATTTTAAAAGAAAAATTAATTTAACTATTTTATTTTTATTTTTTTAGAACAAAGTACAACAAAGTAAAGACTTAGGAAACACTCATTCGGAAGGAAAAATTATTTATGTAGTTGCCATATAATAATCGTAGGATGTGTGGACTTGAAAATCTGCATGTCACCTAATAACTACTGATACAAATTCGAGGTAATTTTACAGTTTCTCTCTCATACATCAAACATTGATGAATTGTCAGTGCCAACCACATTTTGGTAGCCTCCTTGAATAATTTCTCAGAAGAAAAAAAAAATAAAATCAACAACTCACAATGAAAAAGAGGTCTCCCAACATCAAAGGTTTTCCCCTTCAACGACAAATTTTGCGCATGTTCAAGTAATAGGTAAGAGGTTTGAATTTTCTACCTCCACATGTTCCTAAACTAAAAAAGACTTTGAGCTTTTTTATTATAATAACACTTTTTTTTTAGTACATAACATTTTTCTTTAATTAACCCAATAATTAACAAGATCTTTTAATTTGAATACAATGTTGGTCCAGAATTAGTAACCTATTTGCTAATTTAATGCTTTCAAGTTTCAATGTCACATTTCTTTCCTATTTTTTATAGTCTAAAAATCATAATCAAATCATTTTTCTTTTAATTGTCTAACTCAATAAAGAACATGAGAATTCAACCAATCATATTTGGGTTGATAGTGCACTTAAATAACTAAGTTAAACACACTTAATTAGTTGACTTGACCCAAAAAACTTAAACGTAATACATTGTACTTTGTTCTAATCAATCAACTAAAAGTGCACTGTTTATATAAGAACACTAGATGAAACCAAATCAATAAGTGCATCTTTAGCTTACTCCTATTAAGTAATCTCACCAAGCATCATATGAAATTAAATACAAATTAATGGCAACCTAATATCATCCATCCTAATTTAGAACTTTACTTTATAAATATGACTCATTTTTATATAATAATATACTTTGTCTTGATAGAGCTTGTTATAAAGATCGATTGACCAACTTAATTCAAAAATATAATGTCGAAAAAATATAATTTTAAGATATGTTAAGTCTTATTGGATCTTACTTTTAACATTATGTTTGAATTTTGATTGAGTTATAACATAAAAAGTAATAGTCCCACCAAATGGAAAAAGTTTTCTATTATTTAGTTTCTTTAATAGTTCACTCCTATTTATTAGAGTTATTTAATAGTTTGCTTCAATCTATTGTACTTCAAAAGTTCCACAATGAACAAAAGTTCTTTTAGTAGCTCTTTGTTAACTTTCTTTTTGCTTGCAGTCATGTAATGAAAATTTTGGAATCATTGAACTCTTTGTGTGTATATTTTGTGTATTGCATACATGTGTGTGTTTTTTGGATTCAAAGTTTATGAAACATAACTAATCTAAATTAAACAAACCAATTAGTTAAGGTCTCGTTTGATAACTATTTGATTTTTAGTTTTTGGTTTTTGAAAATTAAGCTTATAAATACTATTATCAACTATGAATTCTTTGTTTTGTTCTCTACTTTTTACAAATATTTTCAAAATCCAAGCAAAGTTTTGAAAACTAAAACAAATGTAGTTTTTAAAAACTATTTTTTGTTTTTTGAATATTCAAATGTTTCCTTAAAAAAGATAAAAACCATTGTAAAGAAATAGAGAGAAAATAAACATAAATTTCAAAAACCAAATGGTTATCAAATGAAGTCTAAAATTTTCAAAGTCTAGTAATTTAGTCTAAATTTTTTCTTCAAAAAAAATCAAGAATTTTAATAATTCAATAAAAAATAGTTTAAATTATCTCTATAGTTCTTGAACTTTCAACATTATGTCAATAGATCTCTAAACTTTAAAAAAGTTTTAATAAGTCATAGAATTTTCAAATTTGTATCTCATAGATCCTTGAAGTTTAAAAGTTTCTAATAAATCTATGGACTTTTAATTTTGTGTCTAATAAGTCATTGACCTATTACATATTTTTTAAAACTCTTGGATCTATTAGACACAAAATGAAAATGTCAGTGTCCTATTATTTTCTAACTGTTGTTGCCAAATTTTGGACCAGAGAATCTCACCTGACCTCCACGTGACAACAATGGTAAATTTGTTTGAAAGGAAAAGAACGCGGCCTGCAAGACAAGAAAAACCTGCACACCGGTGTGGTGTAGGGCACATAGGCTCTGATGCTTAAGTCAGTAAAAAGTCAAGCGAGAGAGATAGGTTTTGGAGAGTGATCGGTGTACACGCAAGCGCACGCGATCGAAGTAATATAAAATGATATGTGAGTACCAAGTATCGAATCCCAAGGGAACGGAGTAACAAAAATATTGTAAAGCAAAGTGTAAGAAAATTGCAACTTTGAAAACTAAATTGCAAAAATAATGTTGGGATGGTTTGTTGGTAAAACAAAATAAAATTGCATAATCTAATTGCATAATCTAGAAATGACAATAATCGAAATAAGAATAAAATTGCAGAATTGAATTGCATAATCTAGAAATGGTAAACTAACTAGACTTAGTAAATGAAAATTCAAAGGGAATTTGGATAAAAATGGGGCTCAAGAATGTCATTGCCCTAAGTTGTAATTGCAAACCAAAATTACAATTCCAACATACTCTACACTCAATTGTAAACCAAAATTGCATCTCCTATTCACCTTGAATTTAGGTTTTTAGGAGGCTAAGTGAGTGACTTATATGTCTATAATCCCTCTATCTTAGGTAATTCGGCTCAACAATTTTATGAGCTTTGGAGTCCTTAATCCCTATGTCTAGGGTAAGGATTGGCTTATGTCTAAGCTCTTTCCTCCATCACTTGT
This sequence comes from Trichosanthes truncata, assembly GCA_033996785.1. Taxonomy (NCBI): domain Eukaryota; kingdom Viridiplantae; phylum Streptophyta; class Magnoliopsida; order Cucurbitales; family Cucurbitaceae; genus Trichosanthes; species Trichosanthes truncata. The sequence goes on from JAWPNB010000003.1 coordinate 8,029,397, forward strand.
GCGAAATCCGCTTATCACTAACCTGTCGGTATTAGATCTAAGCTTGAGTTGCTACCCTAGTTGATCATTCTAGGATCTCAACGAAAATTTATTCAACACAAGCAAACAATTGAAATGTAGGCTTGGTTTTTAGTTGGAATTTTGGCTACAATTACTTCTTAGGGAATCTGTGAATCCCCCTAAGAAGTTTTAGCTCAAATTAAATATAAAAATCTTACAACTAAATTTTGAAGAAAAGTTCATATTGGGAAATTGAGTAAATTGCCAATTAACACAAAATTCTATTCTAATTAATATTACTTAAATAAACAACTATGGTAATAAACATTGACACAAATCTGGGCAATTATTTCAAGGAATTCTAAAACCTTCAAATTAAAAACAGAGGGTCAAGGGCTTTAATAAGAATTTTCAATCTTCTTCCTTATTCCCTTGAATCTGATGGATGCATAAATCGTTTGAACACAAAAGTAAACATTGTAAGTAAACACAATCAGATGGAATGGAAGTACTTCAATACACGTTCAAATTACACATTTGCAAATAATAGAATCAAATTCTTGCAAAAAAAGACAGAATTAAAATGAACACAGAGTAATTCAATCTACTTCCAAATCCTTTCTCTATTCCAATCAACTTAATCTTTTCACTATTTCTAGGAAACGATTAGTCTTAACAATCCAAACTTCGCTTGAATTGGATTAGAAAATTGAAGGGAAACGAGATGAACTGTGGCTAAAGTTCTTCGTAAGAACAGAGAAAAAGTTGCAGAAAAATAGAGCGTTGAAAACCCACGAGCTAAAATCTCCCCAAAATCTGAATTCAAACCCCAACTTTTTCACTTGAATTAATTGGATAAATCGAAAGAAGAACAAGAAATAAACTTACAGTAGCTCTCGGTAATTCAGAAATGAAATTGAAGAAAAATAAAAACAGAGAACAAAAAAAAAAACTGCAGAAAAAAGAACAGGGCATGAACGAAAATAAAACCCACGAAATTGACTCTTAAAAATGCCTCCAAAATGAATTGTGTTGCTCCTCCTCTTCTTCCCTTTTTATAGGCCTTCATTAGGGTTGAAGAATGCCCAAATTTCGTGCTCAAATTCCCTTAAATCATGCTGTAATTGAATATTTTTGGAATGGGTTAAATGTAGATTTTTTTCCTTTTTTGAACTTTTCTACTGCTCCAAATTGCAGAATCCGATTTTGCAATTTGATTTTGCAATTTCCACATTCCCTGCAAACAAACTTAACTTTTTTAGAATCTTATCTAATTGTCTTCATTCTTATTCCTTTTTTATTTTCAAGCAACTTTCAATTATTTTCAAATGATCTTAAGACAAAACAAAAATATTTTAAGTAATTAGGAATTAAATAAGCCTTAATTCTAAGGCTTATCAGAGAGTATTTTGGTGGCTAGAATGAACCTGAATGAACTTACCCCCTCTTCTCTAAAGATAGAGTTTAAATACCTCCTCCCTAAAGTTCTTCTTGGGTTTCCGCATTGGATTGTGGTCGAAATGATCAGATTGTGCTGGATTAGGGGTACACGGGCCAAGGGAGACCAAGACAAGGCCCAAAATGGGCCTTGCCATGTGTTCAGCCTCAACCAATCTCGTTTCTTCTTCCCCTACTCCTTGGTCTGATTCCCACTCTGTTATGGTCCGTCTTGATCTGTATTGGACTTTTTTACCTCATTTATCCTTTAATTGTAGTCCTTTTCTCAGTTTATTCTGATGGTCCAATTTTATCCACAACACTATCTAGTAAGCCCAAGAATTTTAAAAGATGATCAAACAGGTCAAAGATTATATACAAAATTGACAATCCAAAGATAGAACTAAACTTATAATTTACTTTAAAAATAAAACCAAACAAAATCCACGCAATTAACTCTATTTTTATTTTATTAGAGAGTTTTCTTTTTTTTTTTTTTTTAAAAAAAACTATCTTATTTTTACCTTGTCACTAAGTCAACAAAGGTATCTTGTTTTGTAAAAAAAATTGTAAAGTATTAATACATTTTATCGGTCAACTAGACCATATTTCAACAAGTTTTTTTTTTTAATACAACAAATGTGGAGTATGAGGATTTAAACCTTCGACTTTAAGAGAATAAATATATGTCAATTATTGCTGAGTTATGCTCACTTTGACACCACATTTCAATTGGCTAAGACATAGATTTTCGACCTGAAAATTAGAGGACCTTTAGATAGATATATATATATATATATATATATATATATATATATATATATATATATACACACACACACACACACGTATGTATGTATGTGTATATACACACACCCAAATATTTTACCATACCAATGATATTTTTGTTGGGATTTATGCCCTAAAGCCTCGTAATTAATAATTTATTTAATAATTAATAATAATTTTAATTATTTTATTTGCAATATAATATTATCCATTATATGAAAAATCCAAGGTTATTATTGTAATATTGAACAGTATGTGGTTGACATACGAGAGGATCATGTTCAAGAAATAACCTAAAGGGTCATAGTATATGGATAAGGTTGGGTGCCTTATCCTGGTAACACTATTGATACGGCCCACTTTGTAATAGTTACAAATGATTTGATCCAAATCATTCATGTGGAGACATGTGAGTGGAGGTATCTTATACAATGAGTTTGTATAAGACTGGACCACGAAATATTTAATATCTCTTTATAAATCCGTTAATTGAGAAGATTAATATTTCATCAGGATGATCATATGCGACTCGATCTTAATCCTGAGTGAGTTATGAACTCCTGCATGTGAGGGCTTGTCCTTTGATTTGCATGGGTGAGAGTGGCTTTTGTAGCCGATTCAATATGCCTACCATTTTGGGGACTTGACCAAATAGGGAGCTGGGAACATAATCTCACAAGATGGAATTCACTCATTCCCATATAGGGTAAGTAGATGAGTAGTTCCCTTAAGTGCTGATTTCGGGACTTGAACAATGGGGCCCCACCCTCTCATTGGCCCGAGAGGGACTTAGTTTATAATTAGATTATAAACATATTATTCATTAGAGAATCAGTGGTACTTAAGGTGCTAGATGTAATTATAGGGGTAAAACGGACTTTTGACCCAGCTGTAATTACGAACAACTCGTGAAGGATCGACTTGCATGTAATGATTATATCTATGGACACAACTTGTCCTACAGTGCATAAGAGTGCAACTTTAGGTCTATAGTGGAGTGACATATAGTTAATGAATGAAAATTAATTAATTAAAGAGTTTAATTAATTGATTTTGTATCATTGGAGCTTATAATCTGTAGGTCCACAAGGTCCCTTTGCTAGCTCACAGTAACACTAAAAGATCAATTTAGTTGAAAGAGAAATTTGAAATGTTCAAATTAATATTTAATTTGAAGTGTTCAAATTAATATTTAATATATTAGATATATTAAATATAAAAGAGGAAAATATATTTATGTATATTTGATACATTAAATATTAAAATAATTAATATATATTTGATATATTAAATAAAAGATATTTATAGAATTTGAATAAGATTCAAATAAATAAATATCGTAGGAGATTTGAATGAGATTCAAATAAATATAAGATATATTTTAATATATTAGATATTAAAATATAATATTTTAATTATGGCAAAGATTTTCCCTTGGTCTCTATAAATAGAACCCTTGGGTTGAGCCATTCTGAACAACACATATCTCCTCAAAGAGAGAATTAAAGAATTAGAGAATTCTCTCTAAACCTCTTCCTCTTTAATCCCTTGAGGATTTTCTTTCAAGAGGCTCCCACAAGCCTTGATCTTTTGTTAGAGTCATAGCAAGGAAGACTTTGTGGAGGAGATAAAGACCCGCCAGAAGAATCTCCATATTTTCAAGGTATTTATTGCTTAACCTTAATTTATTGTTTAATTCTAAATAAAATCAAAGAAGATCCAATGCTTCCGCTGCGGGATGAAGAGTTCATTCCTATCAATTTTAAGACCGCGATGTTTTTTAATATAAAAAATCTCCATTATTCCTACAACACATTACAAGCATGGAAAAAATTATATTACTACATGATAATTCTCATTCATAAGGATTATTTGACCTTTAAACTTAGTTATACTTGTGATTTTTATTCATATTATTTAATGAAAAATAGAAAAGTTGTTGAATTTAATCACATTATTGTTAGAAGACCTTTAAATTAAATGAGTTGAGAAAAGAAAACAAAAGAAGAAGAAAACTCACACTTAATGTTTTGGTGCAGAATTTTTGTGGAATACAACAACATTGCAATTGCGACAAATTTGGAAAACACAAATTTCAGGATTTTAAGCGAGAATATAGCCATGATTTCAGCTAGATTATGAGCTGTAATTGTCCATCAACCAAGAGGGAAACCCTAGCATGAAGTCCCTATATATTTTGGAGAAGAGTACCGTAAGAGAAAGCTCGATTTTGAAGGAAAATTTTCATTTTGTTTCCGGGTTTTCTTCACAAATTGCAGTAGTTTTTATTTTTATTTTATGAGTTGTTATTCTGTTGTAATTTATTCTCTATCTCAGCCCCTATACTCTTCCTCAACCCCATCTCAACGTGAGTTGGAGGTGGTGAAGAACGATCTTTTGTTCGATTGAATTAAGAGCAAAGGGTTCGGGTAGTTTGTCTCTTTCGATTTCTGAAAGTTTTATAATTTACTTATGTTATTTGACTTTAAAATACCCACTGTATTTCAATTTTTTTTTTTATATATAAGTTTCTTAAAGTTGTTAATGCACCTTGGAATTTCTTTACTGAATGAATACAACAATACTTTGGTAATTGAGTTTTTGACATTGAATTGAATGCACGTCTTTCTTTGTTGTATCAATGAATTTTATCAATTCAAGTTTATTGTTTTTTGTTAGTTTAATTATGAATAGCTAAATTTCCTTAGGGATTTAAGTTTGTGAATGCCCTAGAGGAAAGATGTAAGATTCGATAGTAAAAATAATCTAGCTAACACTTGAACTATTGTTTGCTTTTGGTGAGTTCAATGTTGGGTAAACCTTAATTGGTCATCTAGTGTTGCTTGCCAAGCTATAACTTAATACCGAAAGAGTTAAGTGAAGCAGATGTCGTAAAAGCAATGGAATAAAAAACTTAGACATAAGTTCTGAAACATCGACCCTAGACATATAGGGCGAGACTCCAAAACCACTAGAATTGTGCGTGGATATATCTAAGTTAGATTAGCCATAGAAATATAGGTTTAATCACTTAGTCTCCTAAAGATACTTCATAGAATGTCGAATAGGAGTTGAATTTGGTTTACTTAGTTCTTGAGGTAGCTACGACTGCAATTGCCTTCTTGTTGCATTTTCTTTCTAAATGGGCATTAGCATCTTGAATCCCTTCTTCATTTCCATTGTTTTTCAAACAAATTGTCTTGTAGCCAAAACACCTCATAAATGTTTTATACTCACGGTTACTTTAAGTTGCAATTTGTCAATAACTTTGTGCTATTTTAATACATTTTATTAAAATCCATTCCCTTAGATACTCTAGAGTATCGTACTTCCAGTTTCTTATTACTTCGATCACGTGCACTTGCATGTAGCACTGATCACTACCATAGTATGAAAAAATTTCCGTACTACCTCCATTTATTGCTTGTCACATTAGTATCTTTTGAAAATTATCTGAGGTCCATCATGGTTCATCATAAATTATGTGGAGTCTACTAATATTAAAAACTATTTATAAATTTAAAAATATAGTGTGAATAAAAAGAATATGACATTTTATAGTATTAGAAATTTTTCCTTACAAGCATACGACCGTCATGTTTGTGGTGTGCGTGACAGAGACACAGTGGCAACAAGACACGTCAGTGTCGTTTTCCGGTGCTGTGCTGGCACTGGCACTGGTATAAAAATTGTCTATATTATCTAGTAGGTACGAGGTCCACTGCTTCCCTTCACACACACGCCATTCACTTTATTCATTTCTTTTTTAATTTCACTTATTTTTCTCCTTTTTATTCTAAAATCATTTAAATATATTTCATCGAAGAAAGAAAGTAAGTGGATTAAGAAAATCATATATATAATTTAAGATTTTATGTTTTATCACTAACTTAGCCTCTACATTTTTCAAAATTGAAAGATTATGTACATACAAAGTTAAAATTTTGGCTTCATATCCTTGTGTTTCATACCTCTCTTATTTTTCGATATTTATGAGTGTTTGGACTAACTTATATGCAACTCGATTTACTTCACCAAATATTAGGTGACTGTAAAGAAACTTGTAGATCAATTTTTAATATTATAAATCTATAGGCGGTCACTATGAGGTTTGAACTCATCTCTCGAAATCTTGTTGCTTTTTTCTACATGTCTCGATGTCACTAAGTCGATTTATGATGATTAATATATGCTACATTTATTCACTCAATTCTACTCGAGTGGTTAAAATTTAAATCACGTTAGGAGTTTTCACAATTTTAGAAAAATTAGGTTTATTAATATATACAACATATTGTTTGACTTTGCATTTTAAAAATTGCAATAGTTTTTAAAAGTATTGCTATTAGAAACGTTGTAAATATATGGACTTGGAGCAGTTGAGAAATCACTGCAAATTGACCATGGTAATACGTATGTTTTTTTTGTCTTCTATGTAGTGTTTATAAGATTGTACAATATTAGAAAAACATGGGTTTCATCTCATATTCATTTGGGCTTCATGAACTCTGATATCTTAGTAAAAAAACATGAAGTTTCATCTCAAAATCAATTAGCAATAAGAGGAGTATTATAAATTGTGAGGTCTCTCTTCATCTTTTCAATGTGAGATCCTCAACATGCTCCCTCAAGATGGTGTTTCTTTAATTTGGGTTCACCATTCTTGGGTCGAATCTCAATTTTTTGACCGAATACCCATTTGGATTTCTTGAGTTTTGATACAATATTAAAAAAATATAGGGTTCTATCTCAAAATCAATTGACGATGAAATGAGTAATTCATATATATTTTATAAATTGTGAAGTCACTTTTCATCTTTTCAATGTGAGATCCTCAACATACAAAATAGAATAAAATAACAAAATAATATATATATATATATATATATATATATATATATATATATATATATAAAATTTGTGTGATTGGTAAAAATTGTACTGCCTAAAAGTGGGTTTCTAGGAAAGTTGAATTGATATAACTTGTTAAATTTACAAACTTATGTAGCTAAGTTAACCAATGAGCTAAATGTGCCTCCCAAGAAAGCAAAGCCTTTCTAGTCTTTTCCATTGCCAGTTTAAATCAAGGAATAAGAATAGAAAAAAGCAAACTTTTAAGCTCCGCAAAGTAATCTATTTCGGATTTCGCATATCAAAATAAAATTAATCTTAAACCTCTATTTATCGTTCAAATAAAACAACATATTTAAATATGACTCAAATTCATGTTTTTCAACTAATGTGACTTATCATATCTTTTCATCGATCATTAAAATAAAATGTCACATCATAAAATTTATATTTATAAAGAACTTCAGTCTTTACTAGCGATAGAAACGTTTACTAAGTTTATCTATCAAAACACCAAGATCCAAACAAAACTTTTAAAAGTACAAAATTGAAATTGAAATAGGCTATGGGGGACCAAAGTTTTGTGGTTGAACCAAAACCATTTTCCAAGTCTTCTTTTTCAAACCTTTTAGGAAATAGAAATGATAGTGTCGAGTGCATGTGGAAATAAAGCATGCATCAAAGGATGCCACATCCCATGCCATTATTATACATAGATTCGGTGGCAGAGCATCAGAACAATGCCTATTTTTATTTATTTATTTATTTACAATTATATATTTATAATAATATTGATTTTATTTTTCGGGTCAAAATTGTCAGAGATATTTTAATAATGAGATTGACCAAGAAAATAGGTGTGAACTAAAACCTAACCAAATTCGGCCAAATGCAAAATGACTGGTAAATAAAATTAAAATAAATAGTTTTAATTATCGGAAAGATGTTTTATATTGTGTCTTTGTACTTCTTGTCTTGCTGCTGTATGATTTTAAATTACAAGTAGCCAGTCCAGTCCCATCTTCAAAAAGTTATAAGGGGAAAAAAATTATCAGCTGAGTCGTCGGATTTAATTTAGATTAAATTATAGAAAATCTCCTTAAACTATGGATCTCGTTTTAATAACACTACTTTTAACATTTTAAAAAATGTTTAAAAATATTTTTACTGTTAAGTTTTCGATGAAAAACACGTTAAAGTTTCATTAATAATTTTGACATTTCAAAAACACACTTACTGAAAAACGTTTCTTTTTCTTCCTCTCTCTACAAATTCTTTTTTCATGAAAATTAATGAGAAACTTTGTTTATTTGCCATGTATTGTTTAGAGCCACTCTTAATTGATTTGTTGTTTCTTTGAGATTTATGGTCTAAGTATGAATGTTCTTGAGGCTTCATGAGATTGCATTGTGTCGGTGCTAGCTAGTTTAATTTTGGGACTATATATGTTGGGGTAGAGAGGCATAAGTTTCTAATTTGCTTAGATTGATATGTTGTCATTTATGGATCTGCTCATTTTCTAGTCAATGTGGGACATCAATGGTTAAATTATAAGTTTAGTCTCTAAATCTTCAAAATTGTATATGATAAGTCTCTAAACTTTAGAATGTAGACATCTAATTTTTCAACTTGGCGTCAAACATTACCGAACACAATTAAAATAGAAAGTTAGAAAGCTATTAGATACTTTTAAAGTTCAAAGACTTAATTATTAGACACAAAATTGAAAGTTTAGGGATCTATTAGACACAATTTTAAAATAAAAGTATAACTTAACCTTATTTTAATTAAGGAATGACAATTTTCCTTCAGAATAACAAGAATTGATTCATACTCTCGTAGGATATAACTTGAAACTACGACATCGACTGCTTTATCGTCAAACTAAATGCAACCCTAATATATCTTCATGTAGAATATCATTATAAAATAAAATAAAAGATCGATTTCATATATATATGTTTGAATTTTTATGAAACCTAGTTACTATATCATGGACTAAAATGGACCATTTGGAAGATGTAGGCAGTTAGGTAGAAATGGAACAAGTTGAAATTTAAATGAGAGAAGAATATTAGACTAAGATATAGTTGGAAAAGAAGAATGGGCCGGTATTGACTTTATGTTATTTGGTTGGTAGCTTTTAGGTTTAGTTTAGGCGGCGGACCCTTCGAAGTGTTTAGTTTAGGACATTAAAAAAGATGCAAAAGAAAACTTCAACAGCTCCCATTAGACATACTGTTTGTTTGTTTGTCATTGAAAAGAGAGAGTTGGAGGGAAGAAGAGGGAATTAAAAGACCAAAAAGAAGGCAGCTGAAAGAGCTTTTTATGTGTCCAATCCGACCCCATAAATCATAAATCATGCACATGGAATAACCAGACAAACTCACTCAAGTCTGAAACACACCTCCCAAATAACTAGGATATATATATACACTAGTGTTGTTGTTCTTTATGTTTTCCTAATCTCTCTCTCTCAAGTTGCCAATTGTGCATATCATTCTTGGAAAAAAATTTAGTATGTACTTTGAGAGTTATACTTAGCTACTCTTTTTATTCACGTTATGGTTTTGCTTTTATAGATAATTTTTGTAATGTTAGTGGACGATCTATGTCATTCTTAAAATGATGTTAATGTTGATGTGCAAGATTTTGACCAGTTGGTCACGTCAGCTCAACCCTTCTTTAGGTTGGTAGTTTGAAGGCTGAACGGTCTTGCAAGTAAAGAAATTGTTTTGATGTGTGTGTTGAGGATCTCACATCGAAAAGATGAAGAGACCTCACAATCTTCATAAGATACATGGGTTACTTTTTTCATTGTCAATTGGTTTTGAGATTGAACCTCATGTTTGTCTAATAATGTGGTGCTATATGCCCAACACGATTTGATGCTTAAGTTAGTACTTAATCTGAAGTGGTGTCAAGCTAAGCTTGAGGTAGTTTTTCCTTTCCGACATGTGTGTCAGGGTCGTATGATGAGTTGGCTGGAATTAAGGAGAAGGGGATGTGTCTTCGCTCAATTGATACCCAACCTGGTAAGTCATTCTCTACTTTTTGATAATCGGTGCTCTGCCTCAGCTCAGTATCAAGAGACTGGTCGAGAAAATCTTTCATCTTTTGGGTTCATGGGCTGGGCCCCATTAGTAGCTCATTATGACTTAATTTCCTACATACCTCGTGTTTTGTTAATATGAGGTATGTAGGAAATTCAAAGATGAAGGTAGGACACGAACCGGCAAAAAAATGTTGGTAAATAAATACAATTTTTTTAGAAACAAAAATGTTATTAGAAGATAGATTGTAAATGAAAGTTTAAAGGTGGTATTTCACATGTCATCAAAATAATTTTTTTTAGTTCAATAAATATAGGTTGAGGGATCAAATCTTTAACCTTAACAAAGATATAATATGTGTTTTATATATCTACTAAATTATATTTGGATTCACCTAACCCAAATAGTTTTTATGTTCAAACTTTCAGTAATGTTTATTTGGTCTTCTTTTCATATTAAAAGTCTACCTGTTTTAGATCTTTGGTTTTAATATTCAAGGCCACAAATGGGAGTGATTGTAGATAATATATTAAAAAAATAAATATTGATCATATATATAATTTAGTTTCTAATCTCTGTGTCATTATTTTTCAATTTTCTTCCTAAACTTTTTAAAATTTTGAATTTTGTCTTTTATGGGTGTTTTTTTTTCCAATCAAGTGTCCTTGCAAAAAGTCAAAAGAGTGATGATGCATGAGCTAAAAAATGGCATTTTTTATCATTTTGTCAATGGTTAGCGTAATAGGATTTTAATATGGTTCATTCTATATAACAACCAGAAATATTAAAATTACTATGTATGTGTGTAACATCACATGAAGTGAATACACTTTTTTATTTTATTTTATTTTATTAGTAAGTGCTACGTCTATTTCATCAAATTAATTCATATTCATTTCAATTCAATTAATAAGTGTATTTTGACCCTACATTCTTTTGTCGCTAAATTTTAATGTTTTGTGTCTGTAAGAATTCGATTGACAAAAAATCAATACATAAACGACTAGGTAGAAACTTTTAAAATATTAGTGAAAATTATGAAAAATGACCCAAATAAAGATGTCTATGGGTAGGGATGTACAAATAACCCAAATAAAGATGTCTACGGGTAGGGATGTACAAATAACCCGATAACCTGAGTAACTCGGACTACCCAACCCAAACTGTAAGGGTTGGATTGGGTTATGTTTTTCTTCAGTTTGGGTTGGATTAGAATTTTGGAGAATCGAATTTTCGGGTCGATTATTAGGTTGACCTTTTTAGGCTCGGGTTGACCCGACCCAACCAAACCCAACCCAAAATTTATGTTTTTTTAATATATATATATATATATATATATATATATATATATTCTTATAAATTAATTATTTGTGAACTTTTAATGTTTTTCATCTAGGATTGTAACAAAAATTAAGATGTTATGAACTTTGAAGTTTGATATTTGAATTTTATGTGATTTTAGTTATTAATTCAAGCATAAATTATTTTAAATAATTAAGAAAATTATTTAAAAAAATTCAACTCGGCGACCCAACCCAACCCGAAAATATTGGGTTGGGTTGGGTTGGGTTGCAACCCTTGATCAGTTCATTCGGGTGGCCAACCCGACCAATCCAAATTTTCGGATTGGTCCCAAAAAACCCTTCAACCCAACCCAACACAGCTCTTGTACACCCTTATCCACGGGGCGGGGCAGGGACGGGGATGGCTTCCCTACCCCCCATTTGAATCCCCATCCTCGCGAAATTCCTTGTTAAATTTTGTAGGATCGGGTTCCTCGCGGAGAATTATTTCCCATCTAGTTTTTTTTTTCTTTTTTTAAGAATCAAATAATCCTTTTGATAAATCTTCAAATAGTTAACTTTCATGGGAAATATTCATTAATTTTCAATTACATTGTTAATTATTCACGAAAAATCTTCATTTAAATAGTTAATTTTCTATAATAAAAAAAAAATCTCTATTTAAAGATAAAATTCATAAACCTCATAATAAAAACAAAACAACATTTCATATCAAATTATCTAATTAATCCATACATATAATTCAAATGTTTAACTATATAATTCAAACATATCAAATTATCTAAATCATTAACAATCAAATTTTAAATGATATATATATACACTTACACACGCACGTTAAAAAATAAAATATATAATATATAAAAAAATAAATGGGACATGGAACGAGGACGGGGACGGAGAAAAAAAAAATTCCTGTCACCGTTTAGCTCGCGGGGAATTTTTTTCCCCCACTGCTTCCTCCATTCTCTCCTAAACGGGGATTCTCTGCCCCATTAAGGCGGGTCCCCGCGAGAAAAATGGTCATCTCTAGACCCAAAATGGTAGGAACTAAATTATAGATTTAAGCCTAAATTTTAATTCATAAAACTTCAAATTTTCAGTCTAACTCACCTTGAGTATAACACAAGTGATTAGATATTAGTGCCCAAGTGATTAGATATTAGTGCCTCTCTTTTTAAGTTGTTGTAGGATTGAATCAACTTCACCCGTTTGTAATATGTAATATTGTTAATCATTTTTGTAAGTTTAATATATTTATAAAGAAAATTTATATTGGACATTTTTATGGTCTCTTGGGACACAAACAATTTCAAATGATTGCTTGTATATAAAGGAATTTAGAAAGAAACATGTGATGACATTTATTTTATTAGTAAAGAATACTTCTATTTTATATATAATGCCTTCTCTTTTGGGTTTTGGACCTCTTGGGTACCACACTATATATTATCAAAGAAGGCAAAAAATACTATATGTACACTACCTTGGTGATGGTGTGTGCTTGTTAGATTTTCAATGCAAAATAATGGAATCAAATAAGTGAAAGAGAGACAAGAAAGAAAGGACTTTATATATCATTAACAAAAGAGAAGAATTTAATCATTACCTAGGGTTAAAATCTAAAAGATGGAAAAAGACTAATTTACCATTATTAAAATTATATGTATGTTATTAAGATATAGGTAAAGAAAAATAGTATAATTTTTACATTCCCTCACAAACTTTGATGATGTGATTGTAAAGAAGTGGTTAAGTACTAAAAGATAAAAATGTGAAAAGTGATTAATGTAACTTAGTAAATAAATATGCAATAAAAGACATTCATATCTTTCTCAAACAACACTTTGTTTCTTACTTTTGGCATGAAATAAGAGAATCAAGTTCATTGACCCAATTTAGAATAAGAATATTGCATATAATTCCAAATGGGAGGTGGACAAAAATAAAAGGGTTTGAAATTATATATATATATATATATAATGAAATAGTAAACTAATGAAGAAATATATATGTAGTAAAAGAGAAGCAACAACTTTGACTTAACTAACAATATAATCATATGATGACGGATAAATGTGATTGAAAAATTAGGCTAACAACAAAAATACAATATAATTAAGATCAATCAAGAGATGTGTTGTGCATGTTGACATTAATTAAAGATATGTCAATAACATACTAAAGAATATTAGCTACATGAATTATGATTTATATATCGTCAATATATAAATCATAATTTTACCAATACCATCAAGTTATATCATCAATTATCATCAATATGTGATTGCCCTTAAGAGAACAGGCTAATGTCAACACCTAGAATATAGTGTCATACTTCTGAAACCTTTCATTTCAAAATGAGAATTTAATACAAATATCAACATTAATATAATTTTACCAATATCATTATTAGTCAAGTTATATCATCAAATAAATCAATAATTTGCCAACATGAGTAAGCATTTTTTTTCTTTCTTTTAAAGTTGAAAGTTCAAATTTCTATCCTCACATTTGTCGTACTACAAAAAAAAATAATAATAAACATCAATAACTTCTATATTTAAGAAAAGAAAATGAAAAATCATTGTTACTTAATTAAGTAAAAATCAAGTACCAATAAGTAGCTTCTCATGTCAAGTTCACGGTGCTTGTTTAGACCATTTAAGAATTTTTTTTTTTGAATTTTAAATACTTTGGTTAAGATTATGAGAATTGAAAGATATTGAAATGGAATATAAAGTTAGCCTTATCATTAAAGAATGTATTTTAAACATTAATCGAGACATGCCACAACCATTGTCATGCAATTATAAATATGTGACAAATTATCTATAATTATATAAATCAACGATTATCACATCAAATAAAAAACATAGTAACCTCCCTAATTAAAGTCAATCCATAATTAATACAAGTATAGCTCATCGATAATTGACATGTGTTATTTCTCTTGAGATTGGAGGTTCAAATCCATATACCCTACATTTATTTTACTAAAAAAAAAATTTGTCTTGTGAGGTTAATTGAGCTGCGCGCAAGTTAACTTAGATACTCACGAAAATCCAAAAAAATAAATTGCAACGTTCTACAATACAACAAATGACACGTGACGTCAAAAAGATGTTTTCGAAGGAACAATTGGGCTAAGCACGGCCCGGCCCAAAGTTGGATTGACTCCTCACTCCACCCAATTTCACAGCCCAAAGTTCCACAAATTTTTAATTTATTGTGTTCGATAAACCATATGCACACTTTCTGGAAAAAAATGTTTAACTAAAAATTTTAATTATAATTCAAAGGTTTCAGTAATTTAATTAAAATTTTATGTTAAATAAATGATTTAAAACCAACTCTTTGAACTAGATGATTTTCACAACAACATGAATTAGAGTAACACACCTTGATCCATGATATTGATCTTGTAAAGGAGGATTGTGTATCTCTCTCTTGGCTTTTCTTTAGAAATTGATTAGATTTTTTAATTAGGTTTCTTGAAGGAGAGAAACTTCTACTTCATTAAGCAAAGAGAGTACCAATTCCAAAGGTTTTAATCTTTATATATACACATTCTATCATAGTGTTAAATTGAGAAATTACCTTTTAATTAACTGGCACATTAATGTAGTGGGCCTAAAATATTAAGATAGAAATAAATGTATATGGGTCACATTAATGATAATATTAAATTTAAAAATCTAACATTCTCCCACTTGGCCCATTTGACATTATTTGCTATATATACATTAATAAACATAATCTGCATAGAAGATAAATTTCATCTTCACATCATGATATCAATATCAAGTCAAGAAACTGATAAAGATCATGACGGTCATATGTCATTACATCGACATAATCTCTTCCATGTATCACAAAATTAGTTCTTCACTTAACATGATCTATAATAAAGGTATTCAATAATGATCCAACAATAATTGTTTTTGTCAAATACAAGGTCCTGTTTAATTTACATAATTCATTTATGTATATACCAATCATAAGAAACAAGAGTGAAAAAATAAAAATCAGAAACAATAAATAAATGAGCTTAAAGTGTCAAATAACATAATCGTTATATCAATAATGGTATCCACTGATGCTCATACGTTCGACATGTTCCTTGAATGTCTTAGGTGGCAATCATTTCGTCAGTGGATCCACAATCATAAGGTTAGTGATAATGTGTTCTATTGACACCCTTTGTTTCTTAACTTCTTCTTCCTAGCACCTTTTGAATATCTGTCATTTTTTGAGAAGAAAGCTACTGTAGAATTATCACAATAAATTTTCAGTGGCTTGGCAATACTGTCGACAATTCCAAGTCCTGAAATAAAGTTTCGCAACCATAAATCATGACATGTAGCCTCAAAGCATGCTACAAATTCAGCTTCCATAGTGGAGGCAACGATGACGGACTATTTCGCACTTTTCCACACATTCAGCCAAATCTGAATCTGAATATCCAATCACCTCAAGATGATCAGATCTTCTATAGGTAAGCATATAATCATTCGTTCATTGCAGATACCTTAAAACTTTCTTTGCAGCTTTCCAATGATACCTACCCAACATGCCGACAGCAAAATTGATGTCTGGTCTGGTACAAGTGTGTGCATATATTAAACTTCTAACAATAGATGCATAAGGAATAGTTTCCATTTGGTTGCGTTCCAATTCATTCTTTTAACATTGCATGAGACTAAACTTATCTCCCTCCTAAATTGGAACAACACTTGAAGAGCATTTATCCATCTTAAATCTCTCTAGAACTTTGTTAATATATGTCTTCCGAGACAATCCTAATAATCTACGTGCTTGATCACGAAATATTTCTATTCCAATCACATAGAATGCCTCCATATTTTTCATTTCAAAGTTTTTAGAGAGAAGTTCATTGATTTGATATAATAAACCAAAGTCATTAGTAGCTAGCAAGATGTCATCAACATACATAACAAGAAATATAAACTTACTCCCACTGATCTTTAGATATATACATCGATCAACGACATTTTCTTTAAATCCAAAAGATGTGATGGTATCATTAAACTTAATATACCATTGTCGGGAAGCTTGTATAAGTCCGTATATTGACCTCTTTAGCTTACACACCATATGTTCCTTTCCTTCAACCACAAATCCTTTTGGTTGATCAATGAACACTTCTTCATCTAAATTCCCATTTAGAAAAGTCGTTTTCACATCCATTTGATGAAGCTCTAAGTCATAGTGAGCGACTAATGTCATAATAATTCTTAATAAATCCTTTTAGAGACAGGAGAACAAGTTTCTTTATAGTCAATACCATCTTTCTGAGTAAAACATTTGGCAACGAGTCTAGCCTTGTGTCATTCAATATTGCCATTTGAGTCACATTTGGTTTTAAAAATCCATTTACATTCGACTATTTTGCTTCCTTCAGGCAATTCTACAAGGTCCCAAACTCCATTGTGATCCATTGATTCTAACTTTCTTTCATGACATTTAACCATTTAACAAAATTGTCACTTTCAATAGCTTGTGAAAACGAAACTGGATCATTATCAATGCCTAAGTCAAATTTTGACTCATGCAAATAAGCCACATAATCATCAGAAATAACAAATCTTCTTTGCCTTACAGATCTTCTTAATTCTATTTCTAGTGATTCCTCTATTGTAGATTTATTAATTAGAATATCATTATGTGATGTTTGATCATTAATTTGTTGTTCCTGTGAATTATTAATAAATTCAATAATTATAGGAATAACAACTTGAGAAGAAGTCGTAGATGAAGAAATTTGTACCGTTAGCTTCTTGGATTTCCACTTTATGTGGTTCCAAATTTCCACTAACTTCACCATTCTCAATGAACCTAGCATTTCCAGTTTCAACTATTCTCGTACTGTGGCTAAGACAATAAAATCTATACCCTTTAGATTTTTCTAGATAACCAATGAAGAAACCACTGGTTGTTCTTGAGTCCAGTTTCTTTTCGTGTGGTTTATAAATTCTTACTTCTGCTTGGCAGCCCCAAACATGCAGGTGCCTTAAACTGGGTTTCCTTCCTGTCCACATTAAGCTCAACCTATTTGATCTTTCTCAAACTTTATAGAATGGTCTTTCCTTAGCACTTCTAGCATTAGTAAGTGTAGCAGTTTTCTTATTTAAGAGTGCCAAATCAAGATCCAAGACACTAAGATGGAATATGATTTGTTCACACCAATCAGAGAAATTGAGTCCATTAAACTTAATAATAGATGTGGCTTGCAAATGAAGAGAAATTGAAGCAGTTACTTACAAATACATTAAAATTGCTTAAGCATTATTGCTTTGAAAAATAAACTTAAATATATAATGCACATTCATAAAACATTAAACAAATATTAAGAATACATTGAAGTTCTTGTTTGGGAGATACAACAATATACAACATTCACATATAATTGATGCTAGATTTAATTTCATATAATTGGTAATTAAAATACTCAAATTAGATACATTAGTTATCTTTGGATATACTAAAAATACCTAATCAAGCATCTCAATTAACCACGATAAGGTTCAAAATTATAAAACTACTAATCAACCTTTGAAGGATTCAAAATATTTTATAATAATGAATCCTCAATATACTCATGAGGAAATCTTTAGTATTTTATAATATCATCTCATTTATTAGCATCACATAAACATGAGTAATTGAATTAACTTTAATTTTATATCTATAAAACTTACTAATTTGGCCACTTTGGTGGCTGACAAATTATTCATAACATAGATATCATAATAAAATAATGATATATAATTTGCATTATAAAAATTTGAACATCTAACAATAGTAGAGTTAAACCAACCAAACAAATTAGTTTTATTTTATTATTAAATTCTTATTGAAAATTTTTGTTCTTGAATACAGGAACTTAATCAAGAATAAAAAATGGTGAACACGGGTGAAATTCATACGAATTCTTTAAATACAAGAATTCAATCAAAAATCAAAAGCGATGGACACAGTCAAAATTCATATGAATGCTTAAATACAGTAATTCAATCAAAATCGGTGGACAATGGTGAAATTCATATGAATTCTTAAGTACGGTAATTCAATAAAAAAAAAATCAAAAACTTATTGCACTCAAAAACTTGTTGCGGTGGATTTAATTTGAATTCAATCTTGAATGCATAAAGACAAATCAATTCACGAAACTCATAACTATCGGTGAATTCATCATAGACACTTTAAAACTTAAATATTAATCTAAACCAATCAAGAAAAACTTAATTCTTGAATGCAATAACAACGAAGTCTTGAATACAAGAATGAAAATTAATCAAGATACAAAATTCTTGAATGCAAAAACGAAAATAATCAAGATGCGAAATTCTTGAATGCAATAACAATGAATTCTTGTTAATTTGCAGCGGAAACATAAATTCATACATTAAAACATCAATGAAAAATCACATGTTCTCAACTTGCTCCGATACCACATGTAAATTTTAGATTACATGATTATACAATAAAACCCTAACATTGTATAATTTAATAAAAGCCAATATCTTTGAACTAGATGGTTTTCACTCATAGTAACATACCTTGATCCATGATATTGATTTTGTAAAGGAGGATTGTGTATCTCTCTCTTGGCCTTGATGGAGAGAAACTTCTACTTCATTAGGGGAAGAGAGGACCAATTCCTAGGGTTTTAATCTTTATATATACACCTTCCATCAAGGTGTTAAATTGAGAAATTATCTTTTAATTAACTGACCCATTAATGTAGTGGGCCTACAATATTAAGATAAAAATAAATATATATGAGCCACATTGATGATAATATTAAATTTAAAAATCTAACAAATTATACAAAATCAAACCAAACCAATGGAAGCTAAGTGAGCATAGCTCAACCAATTTTAACATTTAACAATGACGAGAGACTAAAATGAAAAAAAATATTAAAAAATAAAATATAAAACTGAAACTTTTTAAACAATAAAGACTTATTGGAAATTATAATTCGTTGTGTATAAGAACTGAGTAACACTAGCAAATTTGATTACAACTTAACTGGCAACAAACAATTACAGTGTAAACAATAATACAGACACTGTATGTAATAACAATTTCAAAACTCAAGAATAAAAGATAATAAGCAGTCGAGGCACGCTTACAAAGCGCTGTCCTGAAGACAATTATTCGCTCTGCACGGGTTGCAAGCAGGCTACAGCGATCGTCTCAACAGGATACAACGATTAACTCCGATAGAACAGCAACCTTGAACTACTCGGATATGGCAGAACTCTTGGATATTTGCTCTCAACTTGACTCAAGATTAAAGAAAAGAAAGAGAGGAGAGAATAACTCTTCAATTGGAATGAGATACTCCAAAATGGAATGAGATGCTTCAAATGAAGAAACAAGTTGCTATTTATAGGCTAACAACTTAGTAACGCTCCAAAAATAAAATTAATATAAACAAAATGAAACATACATGAAAAGTAACTCAATTGTGTAGTTACTTGTAAAGATTCAAATATAACTCACAAATTTAACTTTTAAGTTAAATTTGTAAAAGAAACATAAACACATTTTGATGTTTCAAACCATTTTGAAACCTTTGAATTTCAAGTCAAGTAACAACAACATAAATGAAACATCAATTCATTTTTGATGTTTCAAACCAACACTTTCTTTCACAATTTACTATAAAATCCAACAAGACTAAATTAAAAAATATAAAAAACATAGGAACATACAACATCTATTTAGCTATTATAGAATTAAGGTGGATTTTTTTTTTTTTTTTTGAGTTCAACAATATTTAAGAGTGGAGAGATTCAAACCTCTGACCTCTTAGATGAGAGTGCATGCCAATTACCGCTGAGCTAAATTCATTATAGGAATCGATATATAATATAGTTAGAAAAATGAGAGTGACGTCCACAAAATTGACCATATTCATTCATGTATAATTGGTTGCCTTGTGGCATGGGGAAAGGAAACGAAGGTTACCGGTACGGAAGGTAACCGGTAGAAAGAAGAAGATTCCTTGAATGGTAAAGTCGGAGAAGGACGTCCGTACAATTATTAGATGCGTTGCATTTGGACTTTGGGGTGTCTTCTATTTCTCTGCCTAATGGTCCTTCAAAACTCTGTCTCACTGTCGGTCGGCATCTTCATTTTAATACCATTCGTTTTCCAAATGTCAAAATAAACACTTTTTTTCCCCTTTCCTTTTTTGAGCTTTTGGTGTTTGTTTTATTTTGATGTTTGAAAATTCGTTCAAAATAATACCTTAGATTTTATTTCATTTTAGTTCATGTACTTCAAATTTAGTTCATGTACTTAACATAAAATTGTCTTTAATGTTATTATTTAACCAATTTTGATAAAAATTAACTTTAAACTAATAATAGAGACTAATTTTAAGATTTAATGAAAAATACAAATACTAAATTTGGACATTTGAAAGTACATGTACTAAAATGAAATGAAGTCTAAAGTAGGGACCAAAATGATATTTTAACCTTAAAAATTTTATTTTATTTTTTCTGTCGTGGACTTGAAAAAATTATAATAAACTTTTAAATTTTCAATTTTGTATCCAATAGGTATACTAGTGTTAACTTTGTATATTAAGCTTACACCATCAAATGTTTGCACTTGTTTGAAATCAATATGTCAAATAATTTTTAAATCATACAATCTTCATTTTACGTAAGCATTAAATTGATGAAGTTAATGATAGAGACTTATTAATTTTGTTATAACTTTAAAATTTAAGAATGATAGTTTTTTAAAGTAGATAAACTAAATAAACACAACTTTGAAAGTTTAACTTAATTATTAAGTAGAAACTTGATATAAATACTTTCTTTTGTTTACTTGCTAGGTCAATAAATATTTATGTGAATAATGTTTGAAGCTAAATGTGGTTAATGTCGAATTTTCCAAATAAATTCAAGGTGTTGTTGAATGAGTAAGAGAGAAGATTAGTGATAAAGGTGATAGTTGTTTAATACAAAATTTGAGGACTAAAACATAGTATTTAAAAGTTGAGTGACTAGAATAAAATATTTTGAAGTTTATAAATGATAAGGAAATATCAATAAATCAAAAGTTTTAAGGACTAAAATACGATTTAAGTCTTAAAAAAAACGATTTAAGTCCAAAACAAAAACTACATATTATCCATAACTATAAGTTTTAAAAAATCAGTTATTAATTTTTACCATTTTCGTTATGTATTTTATTTCTAATTTTAGAATACTTTATGGATAAAGTTAAATTTATGAAAGGTAATGCGGTTTACAAATAAATTTATAATTGCTAAAAGAATTATTTAGGGATAAGAGTGAATGGTTTATCCTAAACTTTCAATTTTATCAAATTGGACTCTAAACTTAGATAAGTGTTTTAATTTTTACCATATGTCCAACTTTTGCTAATCCACTCATTAATTTTAATAAAAAGCAACGAAAAAATCTCCGTAAACTCACTAATTTCAATAATATCAAGTTTTGTAGAAATTTGAGTTTGATTAATGCACAAATGAACAATGGAATAATATTGTCAAAACTCATAAATTCTAACAAAAATTTAGCTACGATATCGCTTTTCTTTGAAATTTATCAATTTTGTACAATGCATATGTTTTATAATTCATATAAAGCACACGATAATTCTTTTTTAACGAAATTTCAAACAAAAACCTATCAAAGAATAAAAATTGCAACACTTTTTCAAGGTAAAGATTGTAACATTTATTTAAGTTTGAGGTGCAATTTGATGAAATTAAAAGTTTAGGGTACAAATTGATGTAACTTCACAAATTTATGAGTAAAAATTAATTTTTTTCCCTTTAATTTAAAAATAAAATTATATATATAACCTATCAACCTTCTATGTTTGTGAATAGTATTTCAGCTACATAATAATCTTTATCTTTGCATTTCACTCGATTACAGTTTTAAAAAATAATTTTAAAAAAATATATATTTTGTATAAAATAAAATTATTCTTATAATATTGCCACGAAATTTAAGTTTGGAAGAGATTTAAGGAAAAAAAATGATGAATTATTTTATAGAGATATGATTAGCAAATCTAAAGAAAGAATCTAAGTTAAACAAAATAATTCAAAACATAATCAAATTAAATAAGGGTATTTAATAAAAGAAAATATAATATAAGAAACAAAATAATATATCAGTATATATTTAAAAATATTTAAACACAATTTATAAATGTAAATATTTTTCATTCTTTGTATATTTTCGATAATTACCCTTTATTTTTAGTATAACAAACTGAGATATATATTTGAATATCTAAACTCAAGAAAAAAATAGGTGCATTAATTGTTGAGTTGTATTCATGCTGAAACTTATTTATTTATCTTTTATGTATATGTTTAAATCAATTTCTTATCACACAAAAATTACAAACTTTATTATTTTTGAGTGAATTTTATCTGATGAGTTTATTAGACTTAGAAAATCAAACTATATTGATTGAAAATAAATTTATATAATTATTTTCTAATCGTTTACTTTATCATACAATTATTATGTGTTCTATTGTCATAATAGTTGTAAGTATTTCAACGCTCATCAACTTGGAATAGCCTATCTAACTACATTTAATTATTGCACTAAGTTTCAAATCAAAGTTCTTAAAAATATTGAACCAAGCAGTGAATAAAACTTAGCTCTATTCACTAAATAGAGCATAACTCCAAGCAGTGAATAAAATTTAGCTCTATTCACCAAACAGAGCTATGCTCAACACATTATTACTTCGACCAAAAGATAAAATGTACGAATTCTTATCCCACATATTTTTATTTATTTATTTTTTAAACTAAAGTACTTTACACATTTTTATTAAATAATAATTAACAACGAAATTAGAGATGTTCACGGAGCGGGGAGGGGCAGGGGAATGGATTCCCCGTCCTCGTCCCCGCCCCCCCATTTCATTCCCTGTCCCCTCGAAATTCTCCGTTTAATTTTGCGGGGATCGGGGAGGGAATTCCCTGGGGGAATCCGCGGGGAATTTTTCCCCGTTCTTTTTTATTTTTTTTATTTTTTTAAATTTATTCTCAACCATAATAAAAATTATTTCTAAATGAATAATTTTCAATATAATTATATTTAAAGTAAATGTTATAAAATTTCCTAATAAAAACAATAATATACCATAAGTAAAAATACTATAATGTCGAAACAACTTAATTTCTAAAAATTCAAATTTCAATATTACAACATAGACTTTAATTTTTTTTTTATAACGAAATAGTCTTAAACTAAGTCCTACTATAGTTTTTTTTTTTTTAAAAAATTCTATTTATAGGTAATAATATATATATATATATTATTAATCGGGGCGGGGAATATATTCCCCGTCCCCGTCCCCGTTTAGCCAACGGAGAAAAAAACCTCTCCTCTCCCTCTTCCATTCCCCGTGTAATCGGAGATTCTCCGCCCCGCGGGTTAAATGGACATCCCTAAACGAAATGCACTTGTTCATTAAATATAATATAGAAAAGTCAAAACAATTAGACTGTGTAATAAAATAACTAAAAACTAGTAATTATTAGTAAGAAACGAAGATGTTGTACTATTGGTACTTTTTTCTTTAAAAAAATTAAACAAAAAAAAAAGTATTCTCGATCTCAAGTTACACTATTTTAACGAAAATGACGCCACGTAAACTACCTTCGGGACACGTCATTATCCATTTAACTAGGGCAAAATAGTCTTATTCCGTTTGATCCAATACCCAACTTAAAATTTTTAAACAGGTCATAAAATTAAATTTATATGTTTATTTTTATCTGGTATTTCTGTTAGTCCCAACAAATTTTTTTTTATGAATATCACTAATTTGTAGTAAGATCTTGTATTTATTTGATGATATTGACGGACTATTCATGTATTTACAACAGTGTTATCTAAATAATTAGAACTCAAAAAAAAAAAAAAAACATTGATTAATTCATATGTATTAGTATTAGTGAAATTGAACTGTTTTCAAGTCAATGATAAAATATATAAACACGTTCCTTTTTCCCCCTTTAAAAACCAAAATATTGACCCTTGTGCATTGCTCATATCATGTTAATAAAAACCATTTTTTTTCTTTCTATATCTTTATATTAATTTTGCTGATATATACCATTAAATTATAAATTTAGGATTTTTTTTAGTTCAACAACGTGCGGGGTAGAAATTCAAACTTCTGACTTTTTGATTGAGGATATATGCCTTTAATTAGTTGAGTTATGCTCAAGTTGACTATAAACTTAGGGTTTGAACTTTAATAGTTGTTACCTATTTAGATTTAGTTTGGGGTTGTTGTAGCTGTTGAAATAATTGCTATCAATTTTGCTTTTAAAAAAACCAATTGTCATATAAAGTAAATTAATGTTTGGTAAATTTCATATTTAAACATGAAAAGTCAAGTTACAGTGTTTGATAATAATACTAAATTGCTGCGAAAAGAGCTATAATGACCAAAATAAACATATATGTCAATTGAGCATGAACTTGTATTAAGATTTAACTTCAAATTTTTTAAAGATAATTATGTAATTTTTCATATAATTTAAATTATAAATTATATTTTGCTTACTTTAAATAAATTATAAAAATATCAAGAAAAACAATTATTATAAAAAAATTTATTTCAAACAAAATTTAATTTTAGTTTAAATACAGAAAAGTAAGAAAACAAATTAAATTAAAAAATAAAAATGATGAGATTAGATGAGATAAATTGCAACCAATATTATTTAAAAAAACTTTAGTTGTAGATAAAATATAAAAGGATTAAGAATTTAAAAATTTGTCAGTTACATCATATTTTTATAGAAGCCAAATCCAAAAGCTATTCTTAATGGTTTTTGCAAATCAAGGTGATTCAAAAAGTGATTTTATCTAAATTATTCTCCAACAATCACTTTAAGGTCTTCAAAAGCAATCCCAAATGAGGCCTTAGTCTCTTATTTAAAAAGATGTTCAATTACACGTTTAAATCGTCAACCATTATTCTATTCTATCATGATTATTAATATTGTTACCTAAATAGTGAAATGGTGTGTTTATTGAATAAGTAGTTGACATAATTGACGGGCAACTAACAAAATAAAGTAGATAATCTAATAAAATAAATTGACACGTGCAACATACAATATTTTTTAAAATATCTTATCAAATCTTTTTCTTTCCTTACCAAAGTAAAGAATGAAAAACCAAACAGTGTTTCAAATTAGGATCAATTTTATCTGTTTAGCACTAAATTAAACCTTTGTCAAAAAAAAAAAGAAAAAAAAAGAAGTAAACTAAACATAAATATGTGGTTCAACTTTCAAGTTGCTTTCTTGTCCCCCCAAAAAAAGTTTCAAGTAGTTTTATTTTTCTTATCGTGTCAAACTAATTGAAATAAGGCTAAATTATTTTAAAAAAAAAAATCCCTAAACTATAGGTTTTATTTTAATAATACCTCTAAACTTTAAAAAGTTTCATAAATATCCCTAATCTTTAAAAAACATTTAAAAATACCTTTACTGTTAAATTTTGGATGGAAAATGTTAAAATTTCGTTTCCTCCTTCTCTCTTCCTCCATGAAAATTAATGAGAATGAACAAATTATTAGCATTTGAAAGGTCGTAGTAACCCAAAATCCATAACCATAACCCTCCCTTATAACTCTCTAAAAGACAAAAAAAAAAAAAAAAAAAAATGTTGTTGGGATGGATTTGGGAACTTAAGTGGGTGGATTTAGCCAGGGACTTGTTCAATTCTTCGAAGTTGAAGGATAATTAGTCGTCGTCTTGCTTTGTGGGATCGATTTCTAGCTTGAATTTATTTAAAATTCAGCTAACCAGATACTTGAATTTAGCATTAAATTGTGGGGATGAAAAATAAATTCTCTATGACTTACCTATCGCTTCCATCTCCAGGTTTGTTGTTTTTTATTGCATCAAGATTAACACTCAAATTTGAAGTTCATTTGTGAATCTATGTTTGTTTTAAACTTTTGGGTTTCCTTTTACCTATCGTTAATGTAGCATTAAACTTAGAAAGGCGCGCTACAACTAAGAGAACAACCAGTTAAAAAACGCTAGCTAGCTAGGCTAGCGCGCAATGACTTTCTCTACGTTGGTGTTGCATAAATTATTCAATACAATACCGCAAGTGTACGGGTCAAGTTTTAATATAGTATAAGAATGTTTGAGTATCTGTCCATAGGATTGGTGTTTTAGTTCACTTAATTACCACAAATACAATCACCCAATTTTATTTAAAGAAATAAATAGAAAGATGAATAAGATCAAAACAAAATAAAAACATAAAATAAAAGATGGAGAACAATCAAGAGAGAGATATCTTAGGGAGTTGGTTTCATCAATTAGACCAATTATTCAATTAATTAAACAACCAAGATTGGCATGCAAATAATCCATCCATAAGGTAGAAAGACAAAGGTAAAAAACTTCATCTTACGAACACAATTAAATGTTAAGGGTATTAATGAAACTTTATCATTTTTCATCTAAAACTTAAAATTAAGGGTATTTTTTAATGTTTTTGAAAGGCCAGGAGAATTTTTGAAACTTTTTAAATTTCAAGGATATTATTGAAATGAAACTTTAACGTTTTCCATCCAAAACTTAATATTAAAGGTGTTTTTGAATGTTTTTTTTTTTTTTTTAAGATTTGGGGTATTTTTGAAACTTTTTAAAGTTTAGAGGTATTATTGAAACAAAACCCATAATTTAGGGGGTATTTTCTATAATTTAGTCTTCAAATAATGATAATTTTCTTCGATTAAAAATTATTCTTTTTTTAAAAAAAATTTTAATTTTAATTTCATTGTTTTTTAAAAATACTAAACTAAAATAACAATAACAAATTTATTTTTTTAAAAATAATACAAAGTTACAAATGGACTTGTAAGAACAAAACTGATACTTTAATGGCGATAAGAAAAAAAAGGTTAAATTATAAATTCGGTCCCGTGGTTTTGAAAAAGTTATAATATAGTCCATATAATTTTAAATGTTACAATTAGTCCCTATGGTTTGATAAAATTTTTATAAATTGTCCCTTCGGTAAGGACTATTTATGAGAATTTTATCAAATCATAAAGACTATTTATGAAGTTTTATCAAATCATAAAAACGATAGAGAATAAATTCTAACATAGACTAAATTTTAACTTTCTTAAAATTATAGAGACCAAATTTGTAATATAACAAATATATATATATATATATATATCATTTTTATCACTTATTTGAAATTAAAATAGACTTAATTTAAAGAGTAAACGTAAACCAACCAAATGGTGCCTAATTGTTTTAGAAAATTCTCAACTTTATCTATAATGGGTTGAAAATTCTCAATTAGGTCCCTCTCATTTTTTTTTCTTGTGAAAATTTATTAATAAAAAACTTATGTCTCATTAGATAATTATTTTATAAATATATTTGAACACATAGACATGTCATCTGAACATGCCATCATAAACAACAGATTTTGTTGATAAGTTGGTTGAATTTTGAAAACGAATGAGTATATCTCATATGTCAAATAACATCCAAGTGACATATCTATATATTTAAATACGTTAATAAAATAGTAATGTAATTATCCATCAACTTTTTCTTAACAATTTTTAACAAACTCCCTATTCAAAAAACAAATTTTAACAAATTTTTAAACGAAGAACCTAATTGAGAAATTTTAAGCGTGTTTGATAATTATTTAGATCTCGTTTGATAACCATTTGGTTTTTGGTTTTTGAAAATTAAGTCTATAAATACTACTTCCACTTATGGTTTTTCATGTTTTCTTATCTATTTTTTAGATGTGTTTTAAAAAACCAAGCAAAGTTTTGAAAACTAAAAAAAAATAGTTTTCAAAAATTTGTTTTTGTTTTTGGAAATTGGCTAAGAATTCAAGTTTTTTCTTAAGAAACATGGAAACCATTGTAGAGAAGATGAAAGCTATTGTAGAGAAATTGTGAGAAAACAAAGCATAATTTATTATTTATTATTTATAATTTATTATTTATTATTTATTATTTTTTTGTGGATAATAAGATCAGATAACGGCGGATATGAAAATTAGGGTAAAAACGAGGAGAAATCTTGGTTCATCCGTCGGATACATACAGTACAGGTAATTTAGTTGAAAACTTGAAATAGAATTCTTATCTTACGGCCCCTCTTTCTTTATCTTTTGCTAACTTTCATTCCTATTAAGACTTTTCAACAAATTTGAAAGGGTCAGCGTCGAATCCGAACCCTATAATATAGGCAAAATCCCCGCGCTTTTCTCTTCATCGTTCCCAAATTCCCTTGTGTTTCGATTTGCATTGCTGGTTTCTTTCTTTTTCAGAAAGTTTGGTTTACGATTTTTGATCGCCGTGCGATTCTTTGTTCTTCCATTACCCACTTCGCGTCCAGTGGGTTTGCCGTCGCGAACCCATTTGGACACGAAAACGACGCGAATCGTGTTTCTCAATTCTCTGCTTTCCATGATAGCGCCAATGGCGCTTCTTTGACTCTCTTTCTACTTCGTTGGCTTTGAATCCTAAAAGTATACCCCACTTTTCCGCCTGTTTCATGCTCGTCTTTCATCATTCGCTGTCGTAGTCAACTTTTACTGCCTCTATCTTCAACTCTTTCTCCTTCTGGCGAGGGGTCTTTTGGTGGGTCTGCGTTCGTGCTTCTTGTGGGCTTTTTTTTCTTCTTCTGCGGGTCCGATTTTGCTGAGAGGTAAAGGAAATTACAATTATTGAATTGTCTTCTATTCTTTTTTTTCCCCTTTGTGTTTTACCTTATTTTAGATTTCTGGGTGCTTGGTATTGGCTTTTCGGTAGTCATACTTTGGGTCGTTTTCTGAAGGTTTACTTTTGTTTTTTTAAATTGGAATTCTATTTTATTACATATTGGATTTTGAACTCCATTTTCAACTGGGGTTTTCCTGATAGAGAAGAGTAATCTTTTAGCTTTTCTATTCTGACTATTATTGTTTCTGAAAAGCTGCCTTTTTTTTTTCCCATAAGGTTAATTATTATTTTTTTGTGGCATTGGTCAACATTGGAGGTAGTTCGTATTTTTATTGGGTGGTTGTGTTGGAAATTTTGGTGCTCTTGGATTTGGATCAAACATTCTCTTTTTGAAAGATCGAACTGCCTGCTGTTTCGAGTTAAACTTTGTTGGTGAAGTAGATTCAAATTGGGAGAAGTCTGATCCTTTTTGGTTTTTTTATTTTTACTTTTGAACAGGTTTAAGGATTCTCTACCATAATGGGAATTATGAAAGACAGCAAAATTCTATACAGTTCTTACTTTACTGGGCTGTGTCCTTCACCCTGTTTGATTTCTCAGGTCTAGGATTCCTTGTGTTCAAGGTGTTCTATTTGAGTTATCTGTGTCGATCTTAGCAATGGATTCAAAAGGGAACGATGTGGGGGGTATTACGAACCCAAAGGAGACAGAGAGTGAGGATAAAACTCTGAATTCAAAGGTTGCTGGTATGGGAAGCATTAGCAGCAAAGATATGATATTCAGAGCAGATAAGATTGATTTGAAAAACCTGGATATGCAGCTGGAAAAGCACTTGAGCCGTGTTTGGTCAAAGAGCGTTGGCGTTGAGACCCAAAAGCCTAAGGAGGAGTGGGAGATTGATTTGTCTAAACTTGATATCCGATATGTTGTTGCTCATGGGACTTACGGAACAGTGTTCAGGGGTACATATGACAATCAAGATGTCGCAGGTAAACATCCATTATGATTCATCTTTCACTTTTTATTTTACTTCTGCTTAGTTGCTAAGAGGTGAAGGAATTTATTGGGAACTGGCTGTTATCGATACTTTTTTGTTGAAGCCAAAAAGGTAACATGGTATTGCTGAATGGGCAATGAAAATAATATGGGAATCTTGGAATTCTATATGTATATTCTAAAACTCTGGTGAATTTAGGACTTCTACATGATTTATTAGAGTTTAGTTTGATGATAGACTCTTGAAAGCGTGAAACACATTCTTCTTTATCCATGAAAAGTTGAAAAATCGCTTTTTTGAGCCTTAAAATCATGAAGCCTACTTTTGAAGAGTTGCCCAATTGCGGGGGAATGATGTTGAAGTATGAACATTGTTCTAAAAATTTTCGTTGATATCAAATTGTAGCTGAACTATACTTTTCTATATTACAGTGAAGCTATTGGACTGGGGGGAGGATGGTCTTGCCACAACTGCTGAAACTGCTGCTTTGCGGGCATCATTTCGGCAAGAGGTTGCTGTTTGGCACAAGCTTGACCATCCTAATGTTACAAAAGTACAAACTTCTTCTTCAAGTTCTTATAGTGAATGGTTGATGTTCATGCACACATTAAAATATGTGACAATTTTTTTTACTATATTTTTCTGTATATGCATTTTACTTTTCTGTACCTCTTTGACACAATGTTTCTTGTGCTTTGTGAACTGGAAAAGTATATAAGTTTCTCTTTTCTCTTCTGTTTTTTCTTTTTTTGTTAATACTTTATATAGCATTATACTTTTGGATGGGGGATAGCGGGAGTAGATTTCTTTTTCTTCCTTTTGTAGCTCTGGTTTTTGTGTTGGGTAATGATTATCCTTTGTATCTTTCATAACAGTTTGTTGGAGCTTCAATGGGAGCTACAAATCTTAAGATTCCTTCAAAAGGCTCTTCAATGGATGGCCAAAACTCCCTTCCATCTAGGGCCTGCTGCGTTGTTGTTGAGTATCTTCCTGGTGGGACATTAAAACAATACTTGATAAGGAACAGGAAAAAGAAGCTTGCCTTTAAGGTTGTGATTCAATTAGCTTTGGATCTGTCTAGAGGGTAACTCTCTCTCTCTCTCGTTCTTTTTTGAGCAAGCCTTTGCTACTATATCATCTTTTCTAAAGTAGAAGATTTGCTGATGAGAATTATAACTAATTTTACAGGCTTAGCTATCTGCACTCCAAGAAGATTGTACATCGTGATGTCAAAACTGAAAATATGTTGCTAGATGGTCATAGAACTCTCAAAATTGCTGATTTCGGGGTTGCCCGTGTTGAAGCTCAGAATCCAAGAGACATGACTGGGGAAACTGGTACCCTTGGATACATGGCCCCAGAGGTATCTTTGTCATTCTGTTCTTAATATATGTGATCATTAGGCTCTCGCTATGTTGTTTTATCATGTGTCATAGCAATTAGAACCGCATGTAGATATTCCCAAATTATAAATGGCTTTAATATATTTGGAAGAAAGGATACTGATTTGAAATATTATATTCTTCTGTATCAACGTTTTATCTCCTTGGAGGTCCAAAATTGCTTTGGTCTCTATATTTGGGTTTACTTTCTTCTTGATGGCTTGTTACCAACCTTGTGATTTGTAATGATGGAAATAAAAGGAGAAAAACGTGATTATGCATTCATCCTGAATAATTTTTCAAATAATTTTAGTCCAGGTGTGTTTGCTCAAACATGTTCGGAGCTTTTGATGATAATCATATCTCATGTCTAGTTTCTGTATAGTTGGAGTTAATAATGCCAATGTTCTACCACACTTATAGGTTCTTGATGGGAAGCCGTACAATAGAAGATGTGATGTCTATAGCTTTGGCATCTGCTTATGGGAAATTTACTGCTGCGATATGCCTTACCCTGATCTTAGTTTCGCCGACGTGTCATCTGCTGTTGTTCGACAGGTATGGTACTTTGCGTGCAAGAAATGAAATATGTCTATTAATTCTCTTGTTCGTTGCCATTATTTTTATGTTCGTAGCACATGTCATAGGAGCAGGGTAGTATATGAAAATAATATCTATACTGCAGAGCTCAATACTATACAGTACCCTCTCCATTTTTTTAGTTTTGTTATGAATTCTATGTTTATGTATATAGTCCATGAAGAAGATCTGAAGCATAAGCCTTTTGTTTTTCCAGAATCTGCGACCCGATATCCCGAAATGCTGTCCAAGTTCTCTGGCTAATGTGATGAAGAAATGCTGGGATGGCAACCCATCCAAACGCCCTGAAATGGATGAGGTTGTCAAAATGTTGGAAGCCATCGATACAAGTAAAGGAGGTGGGATGGTGTCTGATGACGAAGTCCCTAGCTGCTTCTGTTTTGGTCCGTCCCGCGGTCCGTGATTCATTTATACTCTCATCACTTGATAATGTAGAAATAAAGGAGAGTCAAAACTATGGTGGTTTTTGTTGCTTTTGCGCCTTGTGATGAGATAATTTCCTTGTGACTGCTGAAATTTGCTCTCTCATATTGCGACTGCAGTTACCAATCTGTCTTTGCCTCAGAATTTGTCAATGAAGCGTTCTTTTCCCATTAGTTTTGATTTATGCCTTTTAAGAATTTGGTCGTTGCTTAAACTTTATTATGGTATAGATTGTATAAGAACGAACACAGCCCAATTGGTTAACACAGTTGAGATTCATGGTATTTAAATTTCCTCTATTATTATTTATTTGTGATTATGTGTAAGTTCCTCTTTATTTACTGAAGCATTAGTTTCTGTATTAAGTTCGTGCTATCTGAATATTAAATATCTACTTCATCTTTACTTTATTCAAATTAAAAACCTATGAAATAAAATGTCATCCTAGGATGAGTAAATCTTACTGAATAAGGGAGCATTTCGAGCAAGGGTTTGACATTTTAGACTAGGATTTCTAGATAAAAGAAAGTTGTCTTTTTTCTTTTTCTCTTAGTTCAATAATTGTAGGGGTGGGGATTGAATCATCGATTTTGGGATGATAATTTGTGTCTTATCCAATTAACTATGCTTTGATTGTTGTTTTGGCTAAGAAAAGTTATCTTTGGAATGTAGATTTACTAGGGGTGAACACAATTAGGCCGAAAACCTTTCTAATCGATCGAACCGATGTGTGGTTAGTTAGTTTTTTTGAATGTATTGGTCAGAGTTTGACATTCGGTAGGTCGGTGCTTTTAGGTGTGCAAAAACTAACCGGCCGATCGAATTTTTAATACCCTTTCTTTTTTATTTTTTTATTATTTTTTTAAAAATAAAGGACACAAAACAATGTCGTTTTGGGTCCTATCCCCCATTCTTCATTGGGAAATTGTGGCAAAGAGCACGTTTTCAACCATATATTTCATAAATGTCTCATTTTAAAAAAATTATCGGCTCTAGCATGACTCATATTTATGAGATCAATTTATTCCATTTGTACCCTTACAATTTTTGCATATATTTATAATATTGTTATAATTATCATTTATTGTTTCCATAATTAAATCATTCAATTTAGGTAATTAATGTTACCATTACTTACATGAATATATTTTTTGTAATAGTAAATATTTTTTCTTCCATATTTTACTATTCGAATTAGGTTAGAATTTCTTGTTACCATTAAGAACCATGCTCCATTATTCTAATTGATGGTCTTCTCCACCGGCGTTTTTCTCCGATTGTGGGTTCAATTGTCGTGTACAGATTTTTGTTCTCCAAAATGAGTAAGCTAGTCTTCTTCCTTATTCCTTCTTCTTTGTTTTTCATTTGTTTTTTTTATTTAAATCTTATATTTTAGACTAAGGAAAGCAGTATGGATAGTTCCTTTACATAGAAGTATATTATATATACGTATGTATATAATTCTATTATATTTTATGTAGGCAATAAGTATAGTTATATTTACAGACATATATTATATAAACATAGGTAAATAATCGACATATATTTTGTATTGGTAATAATCCTATTAATTTTGAGATAACCTTATAATATATAGCTATAATGTCATAACATGGCCTATCAATTTTATACATACTGTATGCAATATAAAATGTTCAATGGGTTCCTAAATATATACTGTGTTGTATATTGTACTAATACATATATATGTTGAGGTATATAATATATACATCAACATGTAATCATTTTATATGTTTGTGATAACATGATACTCCTATTATATTCTCAGATATATATTATATATACCCCTACTATATTCTCAGATATATAATATATATACCCCTTATGTATGAAGAATGGAACCGTTGATAATGGAAAATGTTGTATAGTTTTTAAAATCCCTAGATTTTAGGAGGAAAATGGTAAAAATCTTTCATCTATTATATTCCTTATACAAAATTAATGGTGTTTGGAGGGAAGGATATAGGTTTCAACGTTTATGGAAAGTATCCATATATTTTATTTTTATTTTATATATATATATATAGAGCAATAAATAGAGGGGTAAATGAGTAATGTTCCTCTAGATTTTGGCTTCTATTTGGCTTGAAAAGTGACAAAGTCAATATTAATAACAAAACGTGCCATTTGTGTAAAATTTGGTTCCAAATATGCCATTCATGTAGTTAACCCTTCTTCATTTTCAATCTAAAAGCCATAGGTTTCACTTCTCATTTCAAATGGCTGCTTCTTCACCTCACGACTTTTCACTCAACACTCTCCTCTTGTCTGCCCTCTCTCCAACGCTACCGCTCACACCTCCGACACCGTTTTGCCACCTCCCTTTCTCCATTCAAAGTTGTCACTCGCCTCTCCCCTCTCTTGATCAGTTGCTCTCCTCTCCATTCGAAGTCACTGCTGACGTCTCTCTTTTTCAAACTTCAAATGGAGTCCTCCGAAGAGTAAGGAACCTCGAGTCTGAGCAAAAAAAAAAAAAAAAAGCAAAAATCGACCAAATTGACCGATCGAACCGACAGTCAGTTGGTCTATTTACTTCAACTCCAAAAAACTGTTGGTTTCTAATTGGAGGAAATTGACTTGATTGGTCGATTTTTGGCATCAATTTTCTCTTAAAACTAATGTCGATCGACCGATGAATAGCCCTAAGATATAGGGAGGGTGAACTTAGAAAAACTATGTTGGGAGGTTAAATAGTAGTTCAAATTCATTGGTTTCTCAAATTAAACTCAGGTTTTGCAACTCCTCTCCCAAACATGGGTTTGGCTTAGGCAGTCCAACGTGTACAAACGCCTTCTAATCACAATATGTTTGAAGTTAATATAGTCGATGAATTTGAGATAAAATCGAAAAAGAAAAAACCAAACAAACAAAAGGATGCTCCTTTGGGCGATCAATCTCAAAGTCCTTGAGCATGTGGCGCAATCGACTCGCTTGCTGTTGCTGCTGAATTAAAAGTGCTCCGAGTAGTAATCCTTCATTCAAAACAAAGTGGGTAGCTGCACAGTGCAACTACTGACTCCATAATGGCGGCAAATCTTCATCCAACCATCTCTGCCTCGCCCAACTTCATCATACCCACCGCTCAGAATGACTCAAAGCATACCCCTCCCCACCGTTTTCAAATTGGGTTGTTCAAAAATTGCAAAACCATGGATGAACTTCGACAATTGCACAGTTACGTGTCGAAGCAGGGTCTCATTCGTAAACAATCGACTGTAATTAAGCTGATTTCCACTTGCGTGGAAATGGGCACTTTAGAAAGCTTGGATTATGCTCGAAAGGCATTCGATCTCTTCCAGCAAGATGAAGAATTAAACGTTACTGTTTTCATGTACAATTCGTTAATCAGAGGATACTCTGCTGCAGGGCTTTGTGATGAAGCTATTTCGCTGTACATTCAGATGATTGAGGTTGGGTTTATGCCAGACAACTTCACGTTTCCATTTGTATTGAGTGTATGTGCTAAGACTGCTGCGTTTGTAGAAGGGGTTCAGCTCCATGGAGCTCTTATGAAGATTGGTTTAGAGGGAGATATGTTTGTTGCAAATTCTCTGATACATTTGTATGCAGAAGCGGGAGAATTTTCGTTTGCTCGAAAGATGTTTGATGGAATGCTTGAGAGAAATGTTGTTTCATGGACTAGCTTGATTTGTGGCTATGCTAGGACAGATACTTCCAGTGACGCTGTGGCTTTGTTTTTCCAAATGATCGAGGCTGGTGTTAGACCCAATTCTGTCACAATGGTATGTGTGATATCGGCTTGTGCCAAGTTGAAAGATCTTGAACTGGCCAAGAGAATTCATGCTTATATTGAAGAGTCAGAAATGGAGCTTAATACTTATATGGTGAATGCACTTGTGGATATGTACATGAAATGTGGAGAAACTGGTGCTGCAAAGCGACTATATGATGAATGTGCTGATAAGAATTTGGTTTTATGTAACACAATCATGTCAAATTTCACACGCCATGGCATGTCGAACGAGGTACTTGCTGTCTTGGTAGATATGTTCCGAGTAGATCTTCGACCGGATAGAGTTTCGTTGTTATCGACAATCTCAGTGTGTGGACAGATGGGTGACTATCTACTTGGGAAGTGCTGCCACAGTTATTCTCTAAGAAATGGGTATGAAGCTTGGGATAACATTTGCAATGCAATGATTGACATGTATATGAAGTGTGGAAAACAAGAAATGGCCTACAGAGTTTTTGACAGTATGTCAAATAAGACCGTTGTGTCGTGGAACTCATTACTCGTTGGTTATGTTAGAAATAGAGATTTAGAGTCAGCTAGAAAGATATTCAACGAGTTGCTTGAAAAGGATATAGTGTCTTGGAACACAATGGTTAATGCTTTGGTTCAAGAGAGCATGTTTGAGGAAGCAATTGAACTCTTCCGAGAGATGCAAGCAAAGGAAATAGAAGCAGACAGGGTAACAATGGTAGAAGTTGCATCTGCATGTGGATATCTCGGTGCTCTCGAACTCGCCAAGTGGATATATGCCTATATTGTAAAGAACAACATCTACTGCGATATGTTGCTTGAAACAGCATTAGTTGATATGTTTGCTAGGTGTGGGGACTCTCGAAGTGCGATGGAAGTGTTCGACAATATGGATAGAAAAGACGTCTCTGCATGGACAGCAGCCATTGGAGCAATGGCTGTGGATGGGAATGGAGAACGAGCTATAGAACTTTACAATGGGATGCTGAGGCAAGGGGTGACACCAGATCCAGTAGTTTTTGTAAACATATTAACAGCTTGTAGCCATGTTGGTTTTGTGGAACAAGGGCAGCACATATTCGAGTCAATGAAGCAACATGGAATC